>LR738714.1:584032700-584204449 GCA_902687465.1 Secale cereale
CCGACTGTGGCATTCTTTTTAATTATAAGCCCTTTATGTGATGTCGCTCAGACGTCCGACTTTGGCATTCTTTTTATTTATAAGCCCTTTATGTGATGTCGCTCACACGTCCGACTATGGCATTCTTTTATTTATAAGCCCTTTGTGTGATGTCGCTCAGACGTCCGACTGTGGCATTCTTTTTATTTATAAGCCCTTTATGCGATGTCGCTCAGACGTCCGACTGAGGCAGCCTTGTTATTCATTTTGCTATAAGCCCTTTAGTGCTATCATTTACTATTTTCCTTCGAGACGTCACTCAGACACTCGTTTAGTCTCCTTCCAATTATGTTTTGGATTTCGGGAGGACTACCGCCCGACTTCCATCATTGCATACAGCACATTAATATTTTATTCCGGTCGCATTTTGCTGGAATACTCATATGCATCATGTTGGCATTTATTATATCTTAAGTCCGAACTGTCTTGCGAGTACATTCAAAGTACTCACCTGGCTTGTTGATTTGGCCAGATGTGGACGAAGGCGATCTCATGGATGAAGAATTCAATAGCGAGTCCGACGCTTAGTGGAGTCCCACTCAGTCCCTTGCGATCCTGGAGTTGATCACTGTTTTATAACCGCTTCCGCCTACCACCAAATAAATTCATCGGGTCTCACTCCGATACTCGATGAGCTGTAATATTTTGGAGTCACATCACCCACTTCACTGTGACATATTCCACCACCTTTTATTACGAGTTAGTAGTATGCCACCCTGCCTTGTGTCATATCCGCCTCTATGTATTATATTGGCGCGCTTGTAATAAAATTGTTGAGCAACCCCCAGCTCAACCTTGTATAATATTCAGTGTACTGGATTTCTATGCCAAGGATTTGTCTGCCAGCAGGTAATTATATCCCTCGTTTGTTTAATAAAAAGGTCGGCCTTCCGGTAATTATTTTACTGAAGGACCGGTCCTGACAACCTTGGTATCAGAGCCAGGCTGACTGTAGGAAGCCACTAGGTGCGCTCGCTAATCGGTTATTAGCAAAAAAAATTGCTTTTCAGCATTTTTACATCTGTAGCATTTTTTTGCTGGTCAGCATAAATTTATGACTTGACTATTCGGATTTTTTGTCTACTTTTGTAGATGGCCAGCAACGACTGTGATGCACAGGTGTTCGCCAACATTCCTGAGGGGTTTGTCAAGCTCCTCTTCGCCATCACCAAAGTCGCAATCGGGCCATCCACCCGTCCCGAGTTTACACTCTACCGTCACAAGCTCAACGACAGCGTGTCTATGCATCAGGCCGTGGTGCACTTCAAAGGAGGGCGTTCTGAAGCGCGCCGCCTCCGATTTGTGGGCAGAGCCATGCCTACGGAGAGGCATGCCATGCAGATGGCTGCCCGTGAGGCGATAGCTCGTCTCCGGGACATTCTTCCTTCGATGAAGACTCGTCACTACCGTTACCTCCCATGCCACGTGCCATATACGTGTCACTATGTATTTGCATGCGCAAATGGGGAGCGTGACGAAGCCATTGAATCAATGGTTGAGTACCTCAAGGCACTTGAGGAAGCCTTTGATAATCTGGTGGACGACCTGGTGGCCACCCGTATGGAGTTGGTCCAGAGTGGCTCCGCCAACAGGAGGGAGCTACTCCATACTACACCACCAATGACATTTGTCTCGTCCGCCGCATCCTATGAACCTTCCATCTTAGCCACCGCTCGCCGTCTGCCTACCACTGAGGATTTTGACCAAGTCATTGCTCCTACTCCAGTCAGAGCTGCACCGCCTGCTGCACCTGCTTCGACACCTCGTACCCTTACTCCGCGCCTGGAGCCCATTAGTGAGGAGGAAGTTGAGTCTCCGGCACCACTAGGCCTTACCCTTGGCAGGCCGAGGGAAATCTTCAACATCTCCGACTAGCGCGTTATTCCGCGACGCACCGCGCTCGCTTGTAATATTTGTGTGTTATGTAAAATAGGTTGATGGGAGTAGTCAGTTTGCGCATCATGTAGGATTTGGAGGAGTGCACTAGTTTTAATAACATGTCGGGATGTGTACGCACACCCTGAGTGACGTATGTATAATTAGAACCTGCGTGTAAAATATGTACTAGCAGCCCTTCTCCGTGCGCAATCAACCAGTTATTTTCAAAAATCTCTTTCGAGCTCGTGTTTGGTCGCTTTGCAAAGTCTTCGTTTATTTTGCTGCTCGGTTCTTCTCAGATTTTCTGCTTTATTACCCCAGAATAAGAAATGACTCGTCCCTGGACACGTTCCATGCCAAGTCCGCCAGAAGAAAATTATGGCACACAGACAGACAACAATTTCACACAGGGGCAGTCAAGTCAGCAGGGCAGTGAGACGGCATTTTCTCAAGTGTGCTGTCTTTACGAGCAAAGTCAGCAACAACACCAGGAAATGATGAACCATGTCATTAACATGGGAAATCACCGCGAGCCATACCAACAACACTCAAAATTGTCTGAATTTCAGAAGACACGTCCAACAACATTTTCGCACACAGACAAACCTCTTGAGGCCGATGATTGGCTTCGAGATATTGAAAGGAAATTAATTGTGGCATAATGCTCAGACCGTGAAAAAGTGCTGTACGCACCACATTACCTTACTGGAGCAGCCGCGTCATGGTGGGAAAATTTCCTGCTTATGCATCCCGACATAAATAATATCACCTGGGAAGATTTCAAGGAAGGCTTTCGTGGGGCACACATCCCTAAGAGTATTATGCAGATCAAGAAAAGAGAATTTGATGACCTCAAGCAAAGAGGCATGACAGTACAGGAGTACAACAGTCAATTTGAGCAATTATCATGTTATGCCAACGAAGAGCGAATGATGGAAAATAAGAAGATCGAGAAATTCCTGGACGGACTGGCACCAGCACTAAAATGCCAGTTAGTCGTACACACTTTTCCAGATTTCAAGACACTGGTAGACAAAGCAATTACGTTGGAAAATGAACGTCGCAGTCTGGAAGACATTTGCAAGAGAAAAAGGGATCAGACCAACCACCCCCGCAACAACAAGAATAAGGTGAATTTCCAGAGGAATGGGGCGAACAGACCCACGACCAATGACACACGGCCAAATAAGAATTTTCATGCAAGAGACAAGGATTTCACCTATCGCCCGGGTGTTACCTGCTACGCATGTGGAGAAGAGGGACACTATGCCAAACAGTGCCCTAAGCCAAGAAACTCAGCACTGAAGCCAAACAGCAACGGAAACAATTCCGCGCCCAAGCGTAACAACTTCAACCCAAATAACAATCACATGAAAGGCCATCTGAACCATGTGACCAAGGAGCAAGCATGGGATGCACCGGATATCGTACTCGGTACGTTCCCTGTCAACACAATATCTGCCACGGTTTTGTTTGATTCTGGAGCTTCTCATTCGTTCATTTCGAAGAATTTTGCTTTGCAACATGGTTTTTCAACGCTTCCCTTGGGAAAATCAGTGACCATCAAGTCCCCCAGAAGTAAGCAGATCACTCAGAATTACTGCCAAGGTTTGACCATTGAAATTGAGGGATTAAAGTTTCACGCAAACCTCATCGTGTTGGAAAACAAAGGACTGGATGTTATCCTGGGTATGGATTGGCTAACCACCAATAAAGGATTTATCGACTGCTTCAACAGGACAGTGATTCTTACTCATCATCATGGAAAAACAATAAGAGTCGCAGCTCAGGAAAGACCAGTGTCGCGACAACCAAAATTAAACAAAGTTGATACATCTGAGTTAAGCAAGGTTCCAGTTGTATGTGAATTTCCGGACGTATTTCCCGAGGATCTACCAGGCATGCCGCCAGACAGAGAAATAGAATTCATTATTGAGCTAGCAGCGGGAACCACCCCCATATATAAGAAACCATACAGAATGGCACCATCCGAGTTGATTGAATTAAAGAAGCAAATAAAGGAACTGCTAGACAAAGGATTTATACGGGCCAGCACCTCACCTTGGGGTTCGCCGGTATTGTTTGCCAAAAAGAAGGATGGGACCATGAGGTTGTGTATAGACTACCGAGCGCTCAACATGGTCACAATCAAGAACAAATATCCGATGCCACGGATAAATGACTTATTTGACCAGCTCGCGCAAGCCAAGGTTTTCTCAAAGGTTGATCTAAGGTCAGGTTATCATCAACTGAAAGTACGGACAGAAGATATCCCGAAGACAGCATTCACCTCAAGATACAGACTTTATGAATTTACAATAATGCTGTTTGGACTGACCAACGCCCCCGCATATTTCGTCCACCTCATGAACAAGGTATTTATGAAATTCATGGACAAATTTGTGGTGGTATTTATTGATGATATCTTGGTATATTCAAAGACACCGGAAGAACATGCTGAACACCTCCGCATTGTACTGGGAGAATTAAGGAAACACCAACTTTACACCAAATTTAGCAAATGTGAATTTTGGTTGAGACAAGTGGGTTTCCTAGGACACATATTAACACAAAAAGGAGTTGCTGTGGACCCAGATAAAGTGAAGGTTGTACTTGGCTGGAAGTCGCCAGCCAGTGTAACGGATATACGTAGTTCCCTCGGTATGGTCGGATATTACAGAAGGTTTATTGAAGGATTTTCCACCATAGCCAAACCAATGACACAGCTACTCAAGAAGGATAAGAAATTCGTGTGGACCGAAGCTTGTGAGAAAAGCTTCCAAGAGCTCAAAAAGAGGTTAACAAAAGCCCCAGTATTAATTGTACCAGACATACACAAGAGTTTTGAAGTATATTGCGACGTATCCCGGAAAGGCCTCGGATGCGTACTGATGCAAGAAGGCAAAGTAGTCTCCTACGCTTCCCGGCAACTGCGAAAACATGAAGAAAATTATCCTACTCACGATTTGGAGTTGGCAGCAGTCATTCATGCACTCAAGGAGTGGAGGCACTTTTTGCTTGGAAATCGCTATGAAATATATACGGACCATAAGAGCCTCAGATATATTTTCACACAGCCAGAGCTCAATTTACGACAACGACGCTGGCTGGAACTGGTAAAAGATTACGACATTGGTATCCACTTTCACCCAGGAAAAGCAAACGTGGTAGCAGATGCTCTCAGCCGTAACCCCAGCCTAAACAGCGGCGGCATACAGAACCTGAGACCCGAATTTCAGCAAGAATTTGCCAGACTCAACCTAATGATGGTCACGGAAGGCGAAGTATCCAAGCTAGAAATACAGCCTACTCTAATAGAGCAAATAAAGAAGGCTCAGCTTGGACGCCCCAGCATCGAAGGGATAAAAAGAAAAGTAAGTCAGGGCAAGGCCTTAGAATTCACCATAGACAGTGACGGAATATTATGGTTCAGAGATAGACTTTGCGTACCGAATAGCAACGACCTTAAATAGCAAATTCTAGCAGAAAGCCACACCGCTCCATACTCAATCCACCCTCGAGGTACGAAAATGTACAAGGATATTCAGGAAAGATTTTGGTGGCACGGCATGAAGAGGGATATAGCCACATTTATTGCATGTTGCGATTCATGTCAACGCATTAAAGCCGAGCACCAAAAACCCGCAGGGCTGTTACAGCCAAACAAGATACCAGAATGGAAATGGGACGATATTGGAATGGATTTTATTGTTGGACTACCACGGTCACAACACGGTAATGATGCCATATGGGTCATCACGGATAGACTGACCAAGGTGGCACATTTCATACCCGTCAAGACAACCCACACCACCTAAAAGCTCGCCAAGCCTTACCTCGCCCGTATAGTATGCCTACATGGGGTCCCCAAGACTATAATATCAGACAGAGGCACTCAGTTCGTCTCCAAATTTTGGGACCAGTTGCAGCAAGCCCTTGGAACGCAACTAACGTTCAGTACCGCTTATCACCCCCAGACGGGAGGACAAACGGAACGAGTAAATCAAATACTCGAAGACATGCTAAGGGCATGTGTCCTCATATATGGGACCAGTTGGGAGGAAAGCCTACCATATGCCGAGTTTGCATATAACAATAGTTACCAAGCTAGCCTGCAAGTGGCACCTTTCGAAGCTTTGTACGGACGAAGATGCCGTACTCCATTGAACTGGTCGGAAACAAGGGACAGTCGCATATTCGGCCTAGATATGTTAAAGGAAGCCGAGGAGAGAGTAAAAATAATACGGGATCGACTCAAAACCGCCCAAAGCCGACAAAAGGGCTATTACGATCAAAAGCATCGGGAAATAAGTTTTGAGCCCGGTGAATATGTATACTTACGAGTATCACCTATGAGAGGACTGCAACGATTCAAAGTCAAAGGGAAACTAGCACCACGATTCATCGGACCCTTCCATATAGTTGCACGGAAAGGCACAGTAGCTTATCAGCTGGACCTTCCCAAGGAACTGTCAGACGTCCACGACGTGTTCCACGTCTCGCAACTACGGAAGTGTGTAAGCAACCCAGAGAAACATGTGTCACATGAAAACCTTGATGTGCAACTAGATCTCACCTACCGAGAACACCCAGTAAAGATTTTGGAGGAGTCTGAAAGGAGAACCAGTCAGAAGTTAATTAAATTCCTCAAGGTTCAGTGGAGTAATCACACAGAGGATGAGGCAACGTGGGAAAGGGAAGATTTCCTTTGGACAGAACATCCACACCTATTTGAGGATCAGCTGAAATCTCGGGGACGAGATTTTTCCTAAGGGGGTAGGTGTTGTAACACCCCAAATTTTTGAGTTGGTTTTCTTCCAAAATTTTAGCCTTTTGGAAGAGGGTTATTTTATCTTTTCTTGAACCTCTTCTAAAATCTTTCTGGCCAAGTATTTTGGAGATTTCTCAAGCTTGGTTTTTGACCTTGAAGATCTTCTCTTGGGTTGGCTCAAGCCCAAGTTGAGTTTCAAAGAGGTTGTTTGTTTTCTCCCCTACTTGAGTTTTGTCTTTCAAATTTGGTCTTGGACTTATCTTTCCCCCCCTCCCCTCAACCTTCATCTTGCCATGACCCCAATAGAAATATTTATCTCCAAAACCCTCTTCACACCTTAGGAAAAGTCTCTCATGAATTCCAGTAAGTTTTGACCTTATTGGGATTTTTCCTCTATTTATTTCACTCCAAAACTATTTCTGTCTTTTATAGTGGACCTTGGTGATTTACAAAGGAGCCACCCTTTCCATCCAGATATTTGATTCCAAACCAACTCTCCTAGATGGTCCTTAGTGCACACAACCTAGAGCCATCTTGTTTCACTGGTCCATAGTTCAAAATTTTCAAATTTCACCTGCTGCAAGTTTGGACCAGATTTGCAAAATTTGGTGAAATTCATATTTATCTTCATCCAAAAATCCTGTGAAAAATCAGGCAGCCTCTAGATGCATCAAGAGGCCACTCCACCAAATATCAGCACCAGAAATATTTCACACATGCCAGAAACATTTCATCAAACACTTAGCATACACTGTACTGTCAAGTTCAGAAGCTGTTAACTGAAACTGTCGACAGATAGTTCGACAGTTCGTCAGTTTCGTCAGTTTCATCAGGCGCAGCGACAAATCTCGTCAGTACCTCCTTGGCCCAACGCTGCACTGCACCTTCTTCTTATTGAGTGCGCCGCATGCTCGCCTGGCCGCTTCTGGGCGTCGGTGGCGCTCTGGCCCGACCATGCCGGCGACATCCGTGGCAACAGCGCCGCTCGTGGCGGCTGACAGAAGTCACCCCGCGACTCAACGTTGTTTGGCGCCGCCCAAACCACCCCAGCGCTCCACGTGTCCACCTCCAGTGCCAGCACACATCTGCCGCACCGTCGCCGTGGCCTGGCACGCGCAGAGCGCGATTTCTGCCGCCGACGTGCCGCGCGGCCGTTCCGTCGAGGACAGCTCGTAACTCCCTCTCCCCTGCTAAGTTAGGTGCGGGAATGGAACCACTACACCCCCTAGACGATGCTCAAGCCCCTAACTCCGCCGTACAACCACTGCAGCACCGTAATCGACTCGCCGGACTTATCCATTCACGGCAACCACCTTGGGCCGGCTATATAAGGCACCCCCGAGCTCGTTCTCAAGCCCGCACACCTTCACTACCTCCCTAGACCACGCCCAGCCTCTAGAAGAGCCTCGAGGGGCCCTTCTTCCCCAACTCCGGCCAACTCCCTCCGCCTCGGGCTCCAGCATCGTTCACTCCGGTGAGAGCTTCTCCGCCGCCGTAGACTCGAGTGTAGCACCTTGGCACCCACCTAGACCTAAACCCCACCTTAATTTGATCCCAGGAACCCTCTCCGACGAGGCCCACGACCACCCGAGCCGCCGTCCGCCGGAGACAGGGTCGACGTCGACGTGGGGCTCGCCGACACTCAACTCCACCACCGTTCGACGCGAAAGATCACCGAGAAGCCGTACGTATCACTCCCCTCCCCTAACTCGCCGTGGATCGACGCCGGCGATCAGCGCAGCAGAGGCGCCGGCGCGACTCTGCTTCGGTTTTCAAACCTGACGCGTGGGGTCCCTTGTCAGCCTCACACCTCTCCCCTCCGAACCGTTTTCTGTAAGCGCATTCGGGCAAAGTACGTTTCCCCTCTGCGGTTGACGTACTGCGTACCGATTCGCTTTGCTGTTTTCTGTTCTAGCCCCTGGAACTTTTCTGTTTCATTACAGATGAGTCCCTGGACAGAAACTCTAATATCTTTTAAACTAAAGATGATTTTGAGTTGATTCTTTTTCTGTCCTCTTTAGTTTTCTGCCTAGTTTTTTGTCACATTTATGTGGAAATTTTTGGAGCAACTTTATTTGCACGCGCGGTATTTATGTTAGTATTTATTTGTTTGAATACATAGATACCGGAGGCCGTGACGGAGACGCGAACCACACCGAGTTAGGCTCCGACTTCTCAGAACCAGGCAAGCATGTTTGAACTTTTGATATGATGAGTGCGTTGCATGTTCGCTCGAGTAGTTCGTTTCATAAGCATGAGCATATGGGCATAAGTGTATGGTTATATTTCATGCTAGTAAGCTTCGGGTGAGCCCTGAAGGATAATGTTTGAACCACCTCGATCATATGGTGATATGATGGGTGGAATGCTGGTATTGTTGGAGCATGCCAGTAGTTGGTTAACTCGGTATCAACGGAGATCAAGTCATGATTTCGTTCGTCTCCTTTTTCGGTACTATCATAGGCCGTCCGTTGGGATTACGGTCTAGTCAGTTGTAAACCACTTCCCGAGTACACACCAAGTAGAGGGGCCGGGATGAGGGTTCCATGGCCCTGGATAAAAGCCCGTCATTCGGTCAGGGGGCATGGGTGTTTCCGGTTGGGACCGAGAGGGGGGCACCCCTTAGAGCGCGCATATATAAATTTGATCCCAAGCTATTCGAGGTTGTAGCCTCCCCATCTTAAGTTTTTCGTGAATGTCGTCGCGGGTGATTCCGAACGACAGGATGTTAAATGGGTGTGTACTGGTTAGCTGGGTTTCTACTAAAACACCGTAGACGGAACTAGTCCCCATGGCAAGTAGAGTCCGTCTGCTATGAACTAATGGTACCAGCTCTGCAGAGTTAAATTCCTTCAGTAGCCAGGTTCATGGCCTAGGGTCAATCTTTATAACAACCCGGTGACCGTCTCTAGGAAATTCTTGTGGGTAACCAGAGTAGTGTTCTTGTCAAGTTCATTTGGTAGATGAACTCACCAACTATATATCTCAGTATTGATTTACTTTCAGAAGTACTTCACCATTATACTCTTTTTATTTATAAGCCCTTTATGTGATGTCGCTCAGACGTCCGACTGTGGCATTCTTTTTTATTATAAGCCCTTTATGTGATGTCGCTCAGACGTCCGACTATGGCATTCTTTTATTTATAAGCCCTTTTATGTGATGTCGCTCAGACGTCTGACTGTGGCATTCTTTTTATTTATAAGCCCTTTATGTGATGTCGCTCAGACGTCCGACTGTGGCATTCTTTTTAATTATAAGCCCTTTATGTGATGTCGCTCAGACGTCCGACTGTGGAATTATTTTTATTTATAAGCCCTTTATGTGATGTCGCTCAGATGTCCGACTATGGCATTCTTTTATTTATTAGCCCTTTGTGTGATGTCGCTGAGACGTCCGACTGTGGCATTCTTTTTATTTATAAGCCCTTTATGCGATGTCGCTCAGACGTCCGACTGAGGCAGCCTTGCTATTCATTTTGCTATAAGCCCTTTAGGTGGTGTCGCTCAGACGCCCGACTGTGGCCTGATATCATTTACTATTTTCCTTCGAGACGTCACTCAGACACTCGTTTAGTCTCCTTCCATTTATCTTTTGGATTTCGGGAGGACTACCGCCCGACTTCCATCATTACATACATCACATTAATATTTTATTCCGGTCGCATTTTCCTGGAATACTCATATGTATCATGTTGGCATTTATTATATCTTAAGTCCGAACTTTCTTGCGAGTACATTCAAAGTACTCACCTGGCTTGTTGATTTGGCCAGATGTGGACGAAGGCGATCTCATGGATGAAGAATTCGATAGCGAGTCCGACGCTTAGTGGAGTCCCAGTCAGTCCCTTGCGATCCTGGAGTTGATCACTGTTTTATAACCGCTTCCGCCTACCACCAAATAAATTCATCGGGTCTTACTCCGATACTCGATGTGCTGTAATATTTTGGAGTCACATCACCCACTTCACTGTGACATATTCCACCACCTTTTATTACGAGTTAGTAGTATGCCACCCTGCCTTGTGTCATATCCGCCTCTATGTATTATATTGGCGCGCTTGTAATAAAATTGTTGAGCAACCCCCAGCGCAACCTTGTATAATATTCAGTGTACTGGATTTCTGTGCCAAGGATTTGTCTGCCAGCAGGTAATAATATCCCTCGCTGGTTTAATAAAAAGGTCGGCCTTCCGGTAATTATTTTACTGAAGGACCGGTCCTGACAATCGCCTCCAGTGTCATGGGCTCGCCCGCGACGTTCCCATCTCCATCGGGGGCGAACACTTCTCCATTACCTGTGCAGGGATCGACCTCGGCTGCTTCGATTTCATCCTCGGCGTGGATTTTCTCCGGACCCTCGGTCCCATCCTGTGGGACTTCGACGCACTCACGATGACGTTCTGGCGACTGGACCGCCAAATCCGGTGGGACGGCATTGGGGGCGCTACACCGGCCGCGCCACACCTCCAGCTGGCCACCGCGTCCTCCGAGGCTGAGCACCCCCTGCTGGATCCGCATCTGCAACAGCACAGCGACCTCTTTGACGAGCCACCGGGCCTTCCGCCCGCCCGGGTGTACGACCATCGCATTCACCTTGTGCCGGGCTCCACCCCCGTGGCGGTTCGGCCCTACCGCTACCCTCAGCTCTAGAAGGATGAGTTGGAGAGACGGTGTGCCCTTATGCTCGCTGCGGGCATCATCCGGATCTCCACGTCACACTTCTCCGCGCCGGTGCTTCTCGTCCGCAAGACGGACGGCACGTGGCACTTCTGCATCGACTACCGCGCCCTGAACGCACTCACGCTCAGGGGCAAGTTCCCTATACCGATGGTCGACGAGCTCTTGGATGAGCTCCATGGGGCGTGCATCTTCACCAAGCTTGATCTCCGGTCGGGCCATCATTAGGTGCGTATGCATCCGGACGACATCGCCAAGACGGCGTTTCGCACCCACCATGGCCACTTCGAGTTCTTGGTGATGCCCTTCGGCCTCGCCAACGCCCCGACGACCTTCCAGGCCCTAATGAACGACATCCTTCGGCCCTACTTATGGCGATTTGTGCTTGTTTTTCTTTGATGACATTCTTATCTACAGCGCTACCTGGGCCGAGCACCTCCAGCACATCGCCATCGTCTTCAACGAGCTTCGGGCGCACGACCTCCACCTTAAGCGCTCGAAGTGCTCGCTCAGTACCCCTACCGTCGCCTACCTCGGCCATGTCATCTCGGCCGACGGGGTGGCTCTGGACGCCGACAAGGTGGTACCCGTCTCCGCCTGGTCGATGCCTCACTCGCCGCGGGCTCTCCGCGGGTTCCTCGGCCTCGCCGGCTACTACCGGAAATTTATCAGTGAGTTTGGGCTCATCGCGGCGCCCCTCACGCGGCTGCTCCGCCGCGACGCGTTCGCTTGGGACGACGAGGCGACGGCGGCGTTCGAGGCCCTCAAGGGGGCCCTCACGACGGGCCCCGTCCTCCAGATGCCCGACTTCGACCGCCCGTTCGTGGTGGACTGTGACGCCTTGGGCGCGGGTTTCGGCGCCGTGCTTCATCAGGGCGAGGGGCCCCTCGCTTTCTTCAGCCGGCCTTTCGCTTCGCCCCATCTTAAGCTGGCGGCGTACGAGCGGGAGCTCATTGGCCTTGTGCAGGCCGTTCGCCATTGGCGGTCGTACTTATGGGGACGGTCCTTCCACATTCGCACGGACCATTACAGCCTGAAGTTCTTACTGGACCAATGGCTGTCGACCGTGCCGCAGCACTAGTGGATTAGCAAGATCTTCGGCTTCGACTTCTCCGTCGAGTATCGGCAGGGCCGCCTTAACACTGTGGCCGACGCGCTGTCCCATCGCGACTCCGACCTCGCTCCATCCACCGACGAGTCCGCCGGGGCGGTCCTATGCATTCGCTCCGGGCCGACGTTCGGCCTCTTCACCGACATTCGCCGCGCGACTGCAACGGCCGACAACGCCGTCCTTCTTCACCAGTAGCTCATGGCCGGCGACCTGGAGGAGCCTTAGCGCTTCTCTGATGGACTGCTTCTCCATGGGCGCCAGATCTTTGTTCCGGCGCATGATGATCTCCGTCAGCAAGTGTTACAGCTCGCCCACTCGGCGGGTCATGAGGGTGTGCAGAAACCCTCCATCGTCTTCGCACCGACTTCTACATCCCTGGCGATCGCGCCCTGGCCCGCGACTGGCTTCGGTCTTGTCAGACATGCCAGCGCAACAAGACGGAGACCCTGAGGCCGGCTAGGTTACTTCAGCCCTTGGAGGTGCCGACTCAGGTCTGGGCGGATATCTCCATGGACTTCATCGAGGGCCTTCCCAAGGTGGGCGGCAAGTCGGTCATCCTCACGGTGGTCGACCGCTTCTCCAAGTACGCCCACTTCATCGCGCTCGGCCATCCGTACACGGCGGCGTCCGTGGCCCGGGCTTTCTTCGATGGCATCGTCCGTCTACATGGGTTTCCCGCTTCGATCGTCAGTGATCGAGACCCGGTGTTCACGGGCCATGTCTGGCGCGACCTCTTTAGGATGGCGGGCGTCCAGCTCCGCCTAAGTACGGCGTTCCATCCTCAGACGGACGGTCAGTCCGAGGTGGTTAACAAGGTCATTGCCATGTAATTGTGTTGTGTGACAGGTGATCGGCCTCGAGCTTGGGAGGACTGGCTCTCTTGGGCGGAGTACTGCTACAACACCTCCTATCACTCCGCCCTGCGTGCTACGCCGTTTGAGGTGGTCTATGGTCGACCACCCCCGCCTATACTTCCGGTGGACCCAGAGACGGCTCGGACAGAGGTTGCGGGTGACCTTATCCGCACCCGTGACGAGATGCTTGTTGATGTCCGTTAGCGTCTTTTTCAGGCCCAGCAGCTGGCCAAGCACTACTACGACGACCATCATCGCGAGGCCGAGTTCGCGGTGGGTGATTGGGTGTGGCTGCGTCTTCTCCACCGCTCTACGCAGTCACTCGACCCGCGCGCGAAGCGCAAGCTCAGCCCTCGCTACGCTGGGCCCTTAAATATCTTGGAGCGCATTGGGAAGGTGGCCTATCGTCTTCAGCTTCCAGCCCGCGCTCGCATCCACGATGTCTTCCATGTGGGGCTGCTCAAGCCTTTCCATGGCGATCCACCGGCGGCTCCTCCGGCACTTCCGCCAACCGCCGATGGGCGCATTCTTCCAGAGCCGGCCAAGGTGTTGCAGGCACAGCTTCGACATGGAGTGTGGTTTGTCCTCATTCAGTGGGCGGGCCTTCCGGAGGAGGAGGCTACTTGGGAGCAGCGTCAGGAATTCCGCCAGCACTATCCAGACTTTCACCTCGAGGACGAGCTGTTTGCGCAGGCGGGGAGAGATGTTAAGACCGTCTTGGTCTATAGCCGGCAGAGGCCCACCGGGCATTAGTATTAGGGGCTTGGCCCACATGTTGTCTTAGGCAAGTTATCTTAGGAAAGTTATCTTAGGAAAGTTATCTTAGGCTAAAGTTATAAATACTAGTTGTAAGACATCATTGGAGATTAAGCAATAAATATATTATCTTCTATTGCCCGGCTCCCCAAGGAACCGGAACCCTAGCCGCCGCCGCACCCAACCCTAGCCGCGACGGCGCCCTCTCGCCGGCGCGCCCGCTCCAGCCCTCGTTCCCCTCCTCCTTGCCCATACAATCTACGCTGGAGGCCCGGTAGGAACCCTAGTCCTACCACATTATTTATTCCTAAATAGAAGCAAAAACAAAGAAATAAAATTGGGTTGCCTCCCAACAAGCGCTACCGTTTAACGCCCTTAGCTAGGCATGATAATTTTAATGATGCTCACATGAAAGATAAGACTTGAAGCACAAAGAGAGCATCATATAGCATGTGAAAAACACATCTAAATCTAACATACTTCCTATGCATAGGCATCTTATAAGCAAACAAATTATCAAGGCAAGCAAAAACTAGCATATGCAAGGAATCAGAAAGAAACGATAGCAATCTCAACATAACGAGAGGTAATTTAGTAACATGAAAATTTCTACAACCATATTTTCCTCTCTCATAATAATGTAGGATCATAAGCAAATTCAACAATATAGCTATCACATAACATATTCTCAACACGATCCACATGCAAGCGAAGTCAACACTCTTCCAAAATAGTGGGATTAACATTAACTAAAGTCATGACCTCTCCAAACCCACTTTTATCAAAAAATTCATAAGATTGAACATTCTCCAAATATGTGGGACCTAAAGTTGACACTCTTCCAAACCCACTTTCAATATTATTGCAAACATTATTATCAATCTCATATATATCATGGGGCTTAAATAAGTTTTGAAGATCGTAAGAAGCATCACCCAAATCATGATCATTGCAACAAGTAGTGGGCATAGCAAAATAAGAATCCCCAAGCTTAGGGTTTTGCATATCATTAGCAGACATTAATAGAATTTATAATAACATCATTGCAATCATGCTTTTCATTTAAGGAGCTATCGTGAATCACTTTACAATCTTCTTCTTTCAACACTTCATCACAATTTTCGGACTCACGAATTTCAAACAAAACCTCATAAATATAATCTAGTGCACGCAGCTCACTAGCAATTGGTTCATCATAATTGGATCTCTTAAAAATATTAGCAAGTGGACGAGGATCCATAATTTAGCAAGCGAAGATGCAATCTAATAGAGGGCACATAGCAAAACAAGCAAACAGAAAGGCGAACGAAAAAAGGCAAATAAAACGGCAAAGGTGAAGTGGGGGAGAGGAAAACGAGAGGCAAAAGGCAAATAATATAATGCGAGGGATAAGAGTTTGTGATGGGTACTCGGTATATGACTTTTGCGTAGATCTCCCCGGCAACGGTGCCAGAAATTCTTCTTGCTACTTGTCGGGCTTGCGTTGTATTCCCTCGAAGAGGAAAGGGTGATGCAGCACAATAGCGTAAGTATTTCCGTCAGTTTTTGAGAACCAAGGTATCAATCCAGTAGGAGACCACGTGCAAGTCCCTCGCACGTGCACAAACAAATAAGAACCTTGCAGCCAACGCGATAAAAGGGGTTGTCAACCCATTCTCGGTCATTTACGAGAGTGAGATCTGATAGATATGATAAGATAATATTTTTGGTATTTTTGGTATAGAAACAGAAAGTAAATAATGCAAATAAATAACAGCGCCATAAATTAACTAGTTGACGGGAGATTAATATGATAAAGATAGACCCGAGGGCCATAGGTTTCACTAGTGGCTTCTCTCATGATAGCAGAATTCTACGGTGGGTGAACAAATTACTGTCGAGCAATTGATAGAAGAGCGCGTAGTTATGAGAATATCTAGGCATGATCATTGTATATAGGCATCATGTCCGTGACAAGTAGACCGAAACGATTCTGCATCTACTACTATTACTCCACACATCGACCGCTATCCAGCATGCATCTAGAGTATTAAGTTCATAGGAACAGAGTAACACCTTAAGCAAGATGACATGATGTGGAGGGATAAACTCATGCAATATGATATAAACCCAATCTTTTTATCCTCGATGGCAACAATACAATATGTGCCTTGTTGCCCCAGCTGTCACTGGGAAAGGACACCGCAAGATTGAACCCAAAGCCAAGCACTTCTCCCATTGCAAGAACTATAGATCTAGTAGGCCAAACCAAACCAATAATTTGAAGAGACTTGCAAGGATATTATAATCATACATAAAAGATTTCAGAAAAGAATCCAATATTGTTCAAAGATAATCTTGATCATAAACCCACAATTCATCGGATCTCGACAAACACATCGCAAAAAGATTACATCGAATAGATCTCCTCGAAGATCGAGGAGAACTTTGTATTGAGATCCAAAGAGAGAGAAGTAGCCATCTAGCTAATAACTATGGACCCGAAGGTCTGTGGTAAACTAATCACAACTCATCGGAGAGGCTGTGGTGTTGATGTAGAAGCCCTCCGTGATCGATCACCCTCCAGTGGAGCTCCGGAACAGGCTCCAAGATGGGATCTCACGGGAACAGAAGGTTGCGGCGGTGGAATTAGGGTTTCGTTTCTTGCCTCGATGTTTTCGGGGTATGAGAGTATATCTAGGCTCAAGAGGCACGTCAGGGGAGCAACAGGTGGCCCACGGGGGTGGGGGTGCGCCCCATGCCCTCGTGGCCACCGCCTTCGCTGCCTGGCGTGTACTCCAAGTCTTTCGTGTTGATATTGTTCCAAAAATAACTCTCCCGAAGGTTTCATTCCGTTTGGACTCCGTTTGATATTCCTTTTCCGCGAAACACTGAAATAGGCAAAAACAGCAATCTGCACTGGGCCTTGGGTTAGTAGGTTAGTCCCAAAAATGATATAAAAGTGTATGATAAAGCCCATTAAACATCCAAAACAGAATATGGAACAATAAAAAATTCTAGATACGTTGGAGACATATCACTATGTGGTCTGGAAACTGAAGAAGATGGCCTCTTCTTCCTATCCAGAGTGGCTTGTCACCCTCAAACCCTTCCCTAGGCCTTGCCATTTCCATCTTGGACCAATCTCATTATTCTTTTTCTAGGGAATATTCCTTTTTCTATTAAAGGAATAACCCTGTCTGCCCTAGGTTGTGAAGCAACCTATATTTCTATCACTCCTAAAATTCCCAAATAATTCTCATAAATTGTTTGGGTCATATCTTCATCAAATATGGCAAACCTTTTCCTTTCCATGTTCAAAATTAATTCACCAATATTCATTTTCCTATTCTGCCCTAAATAGCACTTTGTAAAGCAAGTGCTATTCATCTTTGCCCATTGGCCCCCAAACTTTTCGGACATCTTCTGTTGTCCAAATAATTGCCTCGTGCAGATTTTCATACTCATTTGCCTAGTAAATATTTTTCAGCTAATTTCCAAAGTTTTTGTCTAGAAAGAAACTTTGTGAAGGAGCTACAAGCTAGGCATATCAAAATGAGTTACAATTTTTGCATGACCTCAATATCATCAAATCACGACTCTCCTCAAGATTTGAGCTCATTCCTTGCATCCATGTGACCACACCTTCAAATCTTTGTTTATGTCCAAATTTTCAGTTTGTGAAGCAAGTATATTTTATTTTGCTTCATTATAGCTGAAAATTTTCCAGAGCCTTCTCCTACCCATATAACCTATCTCCACAAAGTTCGAACTCATTTCATCTAAACAATTTCCCTTAGGATGTATTCCTAGTTTCTAGTCACTTGGGGTGTTTGTGAAGCAAGTACTATTTTGGCATGTCCATTTGGTATGAAACTTTTACATCACCTTCATATGACCAAATAACCCTGCCTTGCCAAAATTGAGCTCATGTTGATACTCCATGTGAGTGCATCATCATGCTCAAGTTTCTGGACCATTTTGGTCAGTTGCAAAGCAACTATATTATGCCTTGTTCTTTTTCCCTCCAAAAGCCCCATGATTATAGTCCTTACTAACCTAAGCACCCTAGACAACTCCTTTGGCCTCTATCATTTATCTGTTGATCACTGCATCATCCTTAAGTTTGATGCAGAAACCTTAGGAGCTCACTTCCCATCTAACCACTGCTCTTTTCTTCGAGATACCCACTCAGTTGAAACCTCCCCTGTAAGGACTCTCCCCTAGACAACAACTTCCAGCCATTTGGCTCTTCTTGATGCCAGCTCAGGCGGTGACCACGGGTCATGCCAGCCAAAGGAGTGCTATGGCGCCTCTGTCCATCGGCGCTCGTTGTCGCACGCGCACGGGCGAGCTGTAGCCGACAGCGTCTTGATGGCGTCCGGCCGTTTCTCGCCGTGTGTGCACTCGTCTCCTCATCACCTAGCCATGTCCAGTGTGTTCCCCGTGTTGTCGTCGTCCCTCTGGAGCCCTTTCCCCCTCCGTCTTCTTCCTCGATGAGCCGTCCCCATCGTGAACAGATCGCGTCCATGGGCGCACAGTGCGCTAGGGGCCGCTGCACTCGACCATCGTCTTCCCCAAGCCTTCTAGCGCTTGCTAGAGCTCTCCCGCCCCTCCGTGACTCCTGTGGACTCATCTCCATTCCCTCCCCGTGCCTCTGCTCGCGCCAGCGCGACGACACACGCGTCACCACGGTCGCGTCCGAGCAGCGCATCGCTACGGCTATTTAAGCCCGTTCCGAGCGCTCCCGAGACCACCAAGCTCCTCCCCACTCTCCATCTAGCCTCCCCAGCCTCTCAAACGAGCTCGAGGAGCTCTCTGTCCCTCCCATGGCCGCCGAGCCCGTCGCCAGACTCCTCCTAAATTCGCAGCCACCGATACCCCATTCCACCCCTGACCTTTCAACGAGCTTCTCTGGAGTCTGTCGCCCCTCACCATCCTCTCATCTAGTCGCCAGAGCCATTGTGGTCACCGTCCCCAAGACCGGCCGCCGCCTCCCCAGCGTTATGTGGCCGCGCGACGCCGCAACCCTGGCCTTCCCCGACGTCCGCATACGGCCTAGATGGATTATGCGCTCCGCGTTGAGGCCGCCGGCGCCAGCGCCTCGGCCGGAGATGGTTGGAGTCGCCCGGGCCATCGTCGGGGCACTCTGCCTCGCTCATGCCTCTGTCCGTCGGAGGAGGAAGAAGGGACGAGGAGGAGAGAGTTAACGTGTGCGGGTCCCGCTTGTAAGCCTCTAATCGCCTGACCCCGCCTCTGCTGACTGGGATAAGTGGAAGCGCATTCTGCGCTTTACGCTTTCCCCATAGGAAAGCGCATTTTGCTGGAGTGCGCAAACCGCCGAGCTGCAAGGGGCCTGTGTTTGAATACTTTATTTACGGAATAGTCACTCATCTTCAACCCCTTGTATCTTTTTGCTCGTAACTCCAAATGAGGTGATTCCAAAGCCCATCTCTTCACCTCGTCCAGCCCGTTCTGTTGGTAACATTTTCACTATGGTTTGACATACTAGAAATGACCACTTTGCCCTTGCCCGTAAGCAGCTCCCTTCGAGAGAGAACTGTTACCGGCGAATCTTTTCGTGGCCTCACTGCACTTCTTCCGAGAGCCTCCTTCATCCCCAGGCAAGCCACAACAACTACTTGCATGATAGTCATGCATTAGCCATGGTTTTCTACTTGAACATTTAATAAGTGCTTGTTTGTTTGCAATTGTAATCGATGATTCGGTTATGCTTATGGATCTGTGCTTATCTTCATGCTATGTTCTTATACACTTGGTTATCATGACTTCTTGCTAGTATTACTTTTATAGGCCATGCTTGGTAGTAGTATATGCTGATGTTGGTGATGGTCTTCGATACATGACTATCGTCTGTTCCGAGCATCATTGTTATACATGTTCCTTTGCATCCAGTTGGTTAAATGCTTGCATGGTCGCATTTTTGATATGTTCTTTCATGATATTTATTGTTGACGCTAGTGGTCAGGTTATGCTATCAGTAGTATTATATTTGTGATATTCGTGCTCGTCAGTATGCCATGCTCATCTGGATAAAAGATCAAATGTTGTTGTTATGCTCGTTGATTATGGTTGCACGTCCATGCTCATGTTGGTATCATGCTCATGCATCGTAGTTGCATCATGTTATTTTAATATGGCTCAACTTATTGCATTCAAGTTTAACTGGATAATAATGAACTTGAACAACTGTTGGCTGAGTCATGGTGCCACCATCTCGAGCTAACCAGTGCAGCCACACTTACCTTTATGGGAAGGTCCTAACTCTGTCTATTTTCATGCCTCTCGCCGGTGCCTCCAACGAGGGAGGGTTATGGGTGTGCGGTACCCTGGCCTGGTAAGCAGACATAACCTTCTGTGCCCATTGTTGTTGTAAGGATCCTTGTCCCCGTTTGGGACCGTTTATGTTTTGCCACGACGGTGGCCGTTGATGCCATTGGTAGGCATGGGGCCACCCAGGACTTGGCCCAAAGGGGAGTTGGTCGGAGTGGCCGGGAGAGTGTCATGGCAGTAGGACGGTTTTGTCGGAATGCCATTTGTCCACCCGAATGGGAATGCGAGGCCATGGGTTTCGTGGTGTGGGTACATTGTGCCAACCTCTGCAGAGTGTGTGTTAAATCTATCGATAGTCGCGCCCGCTGATATGGGCCTAGTTCGAGTCGGTCACACTAATGGTCAACAGTAATAATAATGTGCTTAATAATAACAACCCCGATTCGATGATGAGAAAGAAGTTGGTTGTGATCATGAGAGGATTGATACGTCTCCAACGTATCTATAATTTTTTATTGTTCCATGCTATTATATTATCCTTCTAGGATGTCTTATGGGCTTTTATATACACTTTTATATGATTTTGGGGGCTAACCTATTAACCCAGAGCCCAGTGCCAGATTCTGTTTTTTCCTTGCTTTTGAGTTTTACAGAAAATGAATATCAAACGGAGTCCAATTGACGTGCCAATTTTTGCTGATTTTTTCTGGACCAAAAGAAGCCCCTGAAGCAAAAGAGTTGGGCCAGGAGAGCCACGGGCTGCCCACGAGGGTGGGGGCGCGCCCTCCTATCTCGTGGACGGCCCGGAGACCCCCCCCCCCTGACATGTGCCCTACGACGAAAAATCCTATAAATACTGAAACCTTTGGAAATTAACCTAGATCGGAAGTTCCGCCGCCGAAAGCCTCTGTAGCCACCGAAAACAAATCTAGACCCTGTTCCGGCACCCTGCCGGAGGGGGGAACCCTCACCGGTGGCCATCTTCATCATCCCAGCGCTCTCTGTGACGAGGAGGGAGTAGTCTACCCTCGGGGCTGAGGGTATGTATCAGTAGCTATGTGTTTGATCTCTCTCTCTCTCTCTCTCTCTATCTCTCTCTCTCTCTCTCTCTCTCTCTCTCGTGTTATTGAGATGGCACGATCTTGATGTATCCCGAGCTTTGCTATTATAGTTGGATCTTATGAGTCTTCTCCCCCTCTACTCTCTTGTAATGGATTGAGTTTTCCCTTTGAAGTTATCTTATCGGATTGAGTCTTTAAGGATTTGAGAACACTTGATGTATGTCTTGCACGTGTTTATCTGTGGTGACAATGGGATATCATGTGATACACTTGATGTATGTTTTGGTGATCAACTTGCGGGTTCCGTGACCTTGGGAATCTATGCATAGGGGTTGGCACACGTTTTCGTCTTGACTTTCCGGTAGAAACTTTAGGGCACTCTTTGAAGTTCTATGTGTGGTTGAATAGATGTTTCTGAGATTGTGTGATGCATATCGTATAATCATGCCCACGGATACTTGAGGTGACGTGGAGTATCTAGGTGACATTAGGGTTTTGGTTGATTTGTATCTCAAGGTGTTATTCTAGTATGAACTCTATGATAGATTGAACGTTACTACGGACTCTTGAATAGATCGATCAGAAAGAATAACTTTGAGGTGGTTTCATACCCTACCATAATCTCTTCCTTTGTTCTCCGCTATTAGTGACTTTGGAGTGACTCTTTGTTGCATGTTGAGGGCTAGTAATATGATCCAATTATGTTATCCTTGTTGAGAGAACTTGCACTAGTGAAAGTATGAACCCTAGGCCGTGTTTCCTATCATTGCCATACTGTTTATGCTCACGTTTACCACTTGCTACCTTGCTGTTTTTATATTTTCTTATTACAAAAACATATATCTACCATCCATATTGCACTTGTATCACCATCTCTTCGCCGAACTAGTGCACCTATACAATTTACCATTGTATTGGGTGTGTTTGGGACACAAGAGACTCTTTGTTATTTGGTTGCAGGGTTATTTGAGAGAGACCATCTTCATCCTACACCTCCCATGGATTGATAAACCTTAGGTCATCCACTTGAGGGAAATTTGCTACTGTCCTACAAACCTCTGCACTTGGAGGCCCAACAACGTCTACAATAAGAAGGTTGCGTAGTAGACATCAAGGATCACTGTGGTATCATGGATACCGAGTTGTTGGATATTGTGGTGTTATGCGAGAGTCGAGGGTGAAGGTCAAGCTCCTTGTGGTCATGTAATGATTACTACGATACTGTAATACCAAGCTTGATTTGATCCTGAGAGGATCGAGTGATGTCCGTTATGGTAAGATGATGTATGTGGTGGTTACGAGGTAACCCGAGCAGAGTAAGTTGGTGCATGCTAGTATCGTCTGGTTCATATGCTTATGCCATGTTCATATTGTTCTAATTGTATCATGTTCATCTTGTTCTTGCTATGCTTGTTCTGATAGTATCATGCTAATAATTGTTAACCTGTAATTGCCATCATGTTGTTTGTCTTGGTTGCTCTTGGTTGCTATGAGCTTGCAAGTACATTCAAGTACTGACCTCGCATGTCATGCCAGTTTGCAGGTCGTGCCAGATTTGATTGCTTATTTGCCATGGATTCCTTTTTTGCGAGCTAGGATAAGCGTTCCAGCTAGAGTCCCGGAGTGGAGTTCACCATCGTCGTCGCTGTTCCGCTGCTAGAAATATTCCGCTGCTTCGTGTTGTTCTGCTGCTTGCATGGAGCAATCGTGGCATGCGTAGTTTCGCCGTGCCAATGTAATCCCCTTGTACCCATATAGATTGTAATAAAGAGCTTATTTGTTCTATGCTAAGTAGTGCCATATTCCAGAAGACTTCTCCTCGATCTTTGGGCTAGAATATGGGGCGTTCCAGTTTCTCTGGGTCGGGATGCCACAGGCTTGGTATCAGAGCAGGTCTGGCTTTAGGATGCCCTAGCCCACGCAAGCGTTAGAATGTGGTAGTATAAAGTTTGGTTGGTTGTTGTATTTGATTGCTGCATTTGTTTGTCGCATAGCATGCATATAGGTTGTTGTTTGGTCATTAACAGTTTATCTTGTGAGTGTAGGTGGTATCGGTTTCGACCCTCTACCTGCACCATTCCTCTTTGCATGCTTGCTCTTCGGTGTTTGGCGTCATCTCTGCCCCAGCAGAGTGATGCCCTGGTGCCAAATGGTCTAGAAACCATTTGCAGGAGTTATGCTCGGATATCGCGTAGATATCTTTTTTGCCATCCACCTATATTATTTCGGTGATAGACTTGTCTCTATCCCGAATCATGCCTATCATCTCGTCCCTTCTACAACCCTTACTGATCCTTGGTTGTTAGAAAAGGGCAATGCTAGCCAGCCCAACTTTCCAACTCTATGCTACCCTATCATCTCAATTCTTTGGAAGTGTATGATTCCCTTTCGTACGCTGGATGATGATGTGGTCGTGACCTTTGTGTCTCTCTACCTTATCGCCAAGTCCATCCACATCTCCGTATCCATCTAGTTGCAACCAGTGTTCATCCAACGCTTGGTGTAGCCACGGTTACGCCAACTCTTTCCACACATGGTTTCACTTTTGTGCACACCGCCACAGCATATTAGACCGTAATACCGGAGTTTCTGCGAGATTTGTGTGCTTAGGTGTGCATGCATATTATTGTTGTGAATAGCAGTAATGTGTGATGTTGCTTGATTTTAATATTATTAGTATGCTTGTGTGCTTTTGTTTTAGTCGTTTCTTTTGCTTCTTTCTTTGGGCCTTCGGTGTGGCATTATTTTCCCCTTATTAAAGTTGCTCGTCAACTGACATCGGACCCGAAGAATCAACAAGGAATTCAAGTATTTGGAAACTCAGCTAAGAAGAAGGGAATTCTCAGCCGACTGCAGTGAAATGCGGAATATCTGATCTTGATACGGATAATGAAGTCTCCCTCAGTGAGCACTCCTCATAGAAGTGATGATCAAATCAGCAAGAGAATAAATTGTGTGCCAGATCGATAGTATATTATCAGTCAAAGGTAACCAACAACAAGAATATTCAAGAGGATATATATGCAGTACCCGGTCCGCATATCACAACGAGAAGCTTCCAGTGCAAGATTTCTCTATCTTCCTTAGTCGATACATGGATGACTTCTCGTGCAAGCATAAGCCGTTCAATCGTCCTCGGTACGACATTGGTGCAAGATAGTACATTGTGAATTGACATCAGATGGCAGTACAAGAATCAGATCCACAATAGTTGGTCAGAAGCAAGAATCTGTCAGAACACAAGTCTGTCTCGGGAATCAGATTCTCATATATATGCGATGGAAGACAGATATACACCTCAGTGTGACAACGAACTATGAAGATTGACGATAACATTGAGCTTTGTACAAGTACTAGTGAACCTGGAATATGATCCTGATGAGCCCTTATCTACTTTTCTTCGGTAACGGCACCACACCTATGTTCTGGGCTGTCTTGGCCATTCAGGGTGGATGCCGACTTTATTTCTCTCCATTCAACAATTGTCACGAGTTCTGGGCTGCTTTTCGACCGTCTCGTACTGCTATTGAGTTTATTTTTATGATAGTGGCCCTATGTCCTGAGCTACTTTTCAGCCATCTTAGGGAACTGCCACTTTCTTCTTATCAACACGGTCTCATGCTCTGAGCTGCTTTTCGGCCATCTTGAGCCGTGGTTGAGTTTCTTCAGTAATGTCCCAGATCTGAGTTGTAAAGACCGTTCTGGTAGCTACTGATTTATTTGCTGATTTGTTACAAGGGTTCATATGATCATTTCCTACGGTTGAAACTTGAGAGAAGACAAACCTGCCATTGAAGTAATGTTACTGTGCGAAATAGCGCTGATGGCCCTCTGAGCGCCGGCATAAAGCTGCTCCACCAAGGTATACGCAGCTTTCACCTTCTTTCGCACATCATCTCCAAGATGAGTGATGCGCCTCCCTGCGTAAGCATTATGAGTTAAACCGGAGCAGTACATGGTTGCAAGAATAAACTTATGTCAAAGAACTCACCAAAGATAGCACAGGTCATGTCATTTATTTGCTGCCTCAACCCGGACAACTCTTCTGTCACCGGATTGAGAGCAGCCTCAGCATCACTGGCTCTTTTCTCCAAAGCAGCCTTTTCCATCTCCCAAGTGGACCACTCTGCTTCAAAATCCTTCTTCAGCTTCTCCATGAGTTCAGTTATTTCAGAGGCCCTCCGGTTCAAATCAGTCTGCCAAGGATAAAGCATATCAGATATCCATAGAGCAAGCAATTTAATCAAAGTCCCAAGCACATAACCAGTTATGCACTTGACACTTGGGGGCTAATGTACATTCGCAGTAAAAAGCAGGCAATTTTTCGAGACAAGTCCCAAGCACATAACAAGTTATATACTTGGCACTTGGGGGCTAATGTGACATCATTCTAAACATATGAAAAGTCCCGGTTCACCCGCAATGGAGTAAACCGGCCCTTGGGGGCTACACGTGCAAATCAAAGTTATTCTGGTTGATATACGGAAGTCCCGGTTCACCCATAAAGGCTAAACCGGCACTTGGGGGCTACGATGGACTAAAGGTACAGTTATAAGGCACAAGCAGAAATAAAGGACAAAGGAAAAGAAATTACCTCATAGTGTTCCTTCATTAAGTTCACGAGACCGGCTTCATAGTCACAGCTGGTGTATAGCCGGTTTAAAAACCCGGAATGCAGCTCTTGAGCACTAAGTTGGGTGTAGCTGGACAGATCGGTGTTCCATTTGCCCTTGTCCTTTTGGAGAAACTCCTCCTGGGCAGTGTGCTTGGCCAAAGCGACAGGCTCTCCTGAGGTGGTAAAACCGGTCCCAGTAATCTCAACATCATCATTTGAAGCAGCAGTTGGCTTGGAAGGATTGACAGCAGTAGGAATGAGTTGAGCAGGACTAGCAGGAGCAGCCAAGTCCTCCTCTGAAGGTAACTGCACCGACGGATTATGCAACTCATCCAAGAAGGTATTAGGTGGAACCAGTTTACGCTGGGAACCCAGCCGGCTTAACGCATCGGCTGCTTCATTCTTTCACCGGTCTATATGATCTACCTGATACCCCTTGAAGTGTCCAGCGACAGCGTCCACTTCTCGTCGGTATGCTGCCATGAGCGGATCCTTGGAGTCCCACTTTCCAGATACTTGCTGTGCCACCAGATCTGAATCGCCAAAACACTTCACTTGGCTTAAGTTCATCTCCTTGGCCATCCGTAGACCATGGAGAAGAGCTTCATACTCCGCAGCATTGTTAGTACAAGGGAACATTAAACGGAGGACATAACAGAACTTATCACCTCGTGGGGAGTTAACACGACTCCAGCCCCCGAGCCCTCTAATTGCCTTGAACCGTCAAAGTGAATAGTCCAATATGTGTGATCTGGCTTCTCCTCAGGTGCTTGCAACTCTGTCCAATCATTGATGAAATCCACCAGTGCTTGGGATTTTATCGCAGTACGAGGCACATACTTTAACCCGTGCGGGCTAAGTTCAATGGCCCACTTTGCGACCCGCCCAGTAGCTTCTCTGTTCTGGATTATATGCCCTCACGGAGCTGAACTGACAACGGTGATTGGGTGGCCCTGAAAATAGTGCTTTAGCTTCAGGTTTGCCATGAAGACTCCATACACCAGTTTCTGCCAATGCGGATATCTCTGCTTTGACTTGATGAGCACCTCACTGATGTAGTAAACCGGCCACTGAACCGGATATTCCTTACCTGCCTCCTTGCGCTCTACCACAATAGCAACGCTTACTGCACGGGCATTAGCAGCCACGTATAACAACAGCAGTTCATTGTCAACTGGGGTAGCAAGGACCGGTGGCTCTGCCAATTGCCTCTTTAGGTCCTCAAACACAGCATCAGCAACATCACTCCAGACGAAGCAGTCTGTCTTTTTCATCATATGATAAAGCGGGATAACCTTCTCCCCCAAACGGCTGATAATCCGGCTGAGTGTTGCGATACGGCCAGCCACGCGCTGGACATCGTTGATGCACGCCGGTTTAGCTAGGGATGTAATCGCCTTGATCTTCTCCGGATTAGCTTCGATTCGTCTGTTTGATACCAAGAACCCTAGGAGCTTGCCTGCCGGAACACCAAAAACGCACTTCTCCGGATTAAGCATCATTTTGTAGACCCGAAGATTCTCAAAAGTTTCCTTCAGATCTGCTATCAGTGTCTCCTCCTTCCTGGACTTCATCACAATGTCATCCACATATGCATGAACATTCCGCCCAATCTGCCCATGAAGGCAATTCTGCACACAACGTTGCTAGGTTGCCTGGGCACTCTTAATCCCAAACGGCATAGATACGTAGCAGAAGGCTCCAAAGGGAGTTATGAAGACCGTCTTCTCCTGGTCCTTAACTGCCATCTTGATCTGATGATAACCTGAGTATGCATCCAAAAAACTTAGCCGCTCACATCCTGCCGTAGCATCAATGATTTGATCAATACGGGTGAGAGCAAAAGGATCAGTTGGGAAAGCTTTGTTCAGATCTGTGTAATTAACGCACATTCTCCAAGTTCCATTTTTCTTAAGTACTAGCACCAGATTAGCCAACCACTCTAGATGAAACACCTCAACGATAAAGCCTGCGGCTAACAGCCTAGCCACTTCTTCTCCAATAGCCTTGTGCCTCTCTTCATTGAAGCGGCGCAGGTACTGCTTGACCAGTTTGAACTTAAGATCAATATTGAGATTGTGCTCAGCGAGTTCCCTCGGTACACCTGGCATGTCAGAAGGCTTCCATGCAAAGATGTCCCGGTTCTCACGGATGAACTCGATTAGCGTGCCTTCCTATTTTGGATCTAGATTAGCGCTGATAGTGAATTGCTTGGATGAATCGCCAGGAACAAAGTCCACTTGCTTAGTCTCTTCAGCTGATTTGAATTTCAACGCCGGATCATGCTCTGTGGTTGGTTTCTTCAGCGGAGACATGTCTGCCGGATCAACATTGTCCTTATAGAACTTCAGCTCCTCAGTTGCACAAACCGCTTCGGCATAAGCTGCATCACCTTCCTCGCACTCTAATGCAATTTTGCGGCTCCCATGGACCGTAATAGTTCCTTTGTGGCCTGGCATCTTGAGCTGTAGATAAACATAACACGGCCTGGCCATGAACTTGGCGTAAACCGGCCGCCCAAACAAAGCGTGGTATGGGCTCTTGATCTTTACCACATCAAAGGTTACAGTCTCTGACCTAGAGTCATGCTCATCTCCAAAGGTAACTTCTAGATCGATCTTGCCAACTGGATAGGCCGATTTACCGGGCACCACCCCATGAAACACCGTATTGGACTATCGAAGCTTCTTATCTGTCAGCCCCATACGTTGAAAAGTCTCATAATACAGGATGTTGATGCTGCTGCCTCCATCCATAAGCATTTTGGTGAACTTGTAGCCACCCACCTGGGGTGCTACTACTAGAGCTAGCTGACCCGAATTGTCAACCCGGGGCGGATGGTCCTCTCTGCTCCACACAATGGGCTGTTCCGACCAACGCAGAAAACGTGGCACCGCCGGTTCAACAGAATGTACTGCCCTCTTCAGAACTTTCTGATCCCGCTTGCACAAGCTTGTGGTGAAGACATGATACTGCCCACTGCTCAGCTCCTTCGGATTGTTCTGATATTTGGATTGCTGCTGCTGCTGACGCTGTTGATTTCCCTGATTCTTGTATGCACCCTGACCATGATGTTGGTTATGCTGATTGTGCCCATTGTGATTGCCGTTATGGCCTTGACATCTTGAACCGGATCCACCACCTTGATAACCCGGACCCTGGAATCCAGGGCCTGATCCGCCGGAGGGCCCGTGATCATACCTATTCCGGTTCATGAATTCCTGCATGATGAAGCAATCCTTCCAGAGATGCATAGCTGGTTTTTCGGGTGTACCGTGCTTTGGGCAAGGCACGTTCAACTGGCGTTCCAGATTAATAGGCAGCCTCCCATTACGTGGGGGTGGTCTACCTTTGCGGCATTGCCCGTCCTCCTGAGCGTTGGTGCTGGCCACAAAATTTGAGTTGCCATCCGCTTTACGTTTACCATTGTATCCTTGATTCGCCGGATTGGGCTGCGGCGGTTTACCGTTCTTGCTCGCCTTCCCTGACTTGTCTCCGTCTGCGTTCAGATGCTTGGTGTTATCAGAGTCCCCGTACTTTACTAAAGCACCCATGAGCGTTCCCATGTCAATGCAATCACGTTTAAGCCGTCCCAACTTCTGTCTCAAAGGTTCAAACTGGCAATTGCCCTCCAAGGTTACCACTGCTGTACTTGGGTTGATGCTATTGGAGGAGTGCAAGATTTCTGACACTCGACGCACCCAACTGCTTGTAGACTCCTGCTCTCCTTGAACGCAGGCAGCTAAATCGACAACAGACATTGGCTGCTTGCACGTACCCTTGAAATTGTTGATAAGTCGGCGCCGCAATTCAGCCCATGATCCGATGGAATTAGGTGGTAAACCCTTCAACCACGTTCGAGCCGTGCCCTTGAGCATCATCGTGAAATACTTAGCACATGCTGCCTCATCCACATCCAGCATCTCCATCGCCATCTCGTAACTTTCAACCCATGCTTCTGGAGCCAGATCCGCCGTGTAGTTGGGTACTTTGCGCGGTCCTTTAAAATCCTTGGGCAGCTTCACATTTCGTAAAGCGGGGATGAGACACGGCATGCCCAGGGGACTGGACATGACCCCGGTTCAACTTTGGTGGTGGGATGAACCGGCATCGCCTGACGGGCTTCGTATTGCGCTGTTACCTCGGCCTCCCGGCGCTGCCTGGCCTGATCCACCATGTCTTGAGCGTGCACCTCTCCTCCTGTCGGATTATCCCGCCTTGGCTGATTACGTCTCCGGGCACTGCTTGACACGACCGGTTCATCCAAACGCCTAGTATAACTCCGGCTTGGGCGGGGAGTCAAGTGAATCCTCTCTCGGCTGTAGGAATAAGCTTGTTGTTGAGTTAATGCCGTGTCCAACAACTCCCTGGCCCGTCGCGCCTCCACTGCTATGGAGGACGTTCCTTCAATGGGAAGGGCGGCCAGTCGTGAAGCAGCGGCGACTATGTTATCCAGTGGATTAGAATAATGACCAGGAGGGGTGGGCACATGTTGGGTCGGCACAACTTGGTGGTTTGGATCTACGGCCGGCGGCTGAACCGACGCGCCCGTGCCCGGTGCTCCTCCCCGGTTCATCTCCGGTTGGTTACTGGTTCCTGCTCCTGGCGTGCTGAAGAGATTTCTTGCCTCATAGACTGGTGGCAAGCGAGACCGTTGCCTTCTCATCATTACCTCTTGTGAAGCGGTCTGATCCAACATGAGCCGATAGGCCTGAGCATCAAGCTCCACCTACTTTGTAGCCATCCTAGCTTTCTCAGCAGCCAGGTCCAACTTGGCTTGCTCAATCCGGCCTTTCACCTGAGCGACCTCCGCATTATGCTGCCCTTGTTGGCCTGGGTTACCTCTGCCGTCAATAACGCCGTCAAAGTGTCGACCAAGGTGGATAAAGTGTCAGATGGCGATGGGGGAGGATCTCCAGCTCTAGCTCCCATCGCGTCTGATGTTAACGCCGCTGTTGTTGAAGGTTGCTGCATAGACTATGATCCGGCCATAAAGACAGCGACCCGGTTTGGCGGATCGAGGGGGTCCGGAATACTGTCACCCTCGGAACAACCCTCCGATCAACCGTCCTGCAGCAGATTCAAAGATTCTGTCTCTCCAGAAGAAGATTCGTCGTCGGAATAGACAACAGTATCGCCACCAGAGTCCGATCCGTCCTCGGTTTGAACTCCATGCACTACTCCAACGAAGACGTGCTTCATGGCTGGCTGAATCCGGGCTGATCTCGCACGCTGAGCCGGCTCGATGATGTTGGGGAAGATGTCCGGCTCAGGGCTCGGTTCGCCGATCTTGCCAATGAAGACGTGGATGTCGTCGAAGGGGACCCGGTACCCGTATTCGATTGAATCCGCCTCGGGGCCCCAGCCTGCACCGTCGATGTAGATCCGGCCGTGACGACTCTTAGTCATCCGGCCCACTACGTAGCCCTTGAGTCCTTCAAAGCTGCCCTTCAAGAACTCGAAACCATCGTGCGATAGCCCCATGGTGGGCGCCAACTATCATGGATTTAGCACGGCAGATGTCCTAGCAAAAGGACTTAGTCGTGAGGCCATCGCTACGGGTTAGCTTAAAGGGGTTAAAGCGGACAAAGGACACAGGGATTTTATACTAGTTCGGCCCCTTCGATAAAGGTAAAAGCCTACGTCTAGTTTGGTGTGGTATTTCTGGGGCTTCGATGACCAGGGAGCGAATCCGCTTTGCCTATGTCTCGAGCTGTTGTTCTCTGCCTTGAACTGTCGTCTGGTCGTCCCTTTATATAAGAGGTGACGCCCGGTCCGGTTTACAGAGTCCTGAGGCCGGCTCATAAACATGTCCGCCCCGGTCTCTGTTCTTTCTATACATCCCAAGTAGTATGACGGTTTACAAATCATGGGCCCTAATACTTGGGTTCTAAACCCCTTGAACTGCGATCTTCTACTTCATGCTCCGTTGGTCCTTTGATAATGTAATCTTGATAACGTAAACCGGACCCTCCTGGCCGGTTTATACTTGGTAGTAATATCCCTAACAGTTACCATGTCAGGAGATAAGGATAAAGGATCCAGAACCAGAAAATGGTAATGAAGGAGCAAGACCAGCAATGCAGGTATGATAATTGTTGCATGATTCACATGATGCAGATACCCCTGACAGTCTGAGTCGGCATGGATCAGCATGAATAATCACCTATGGGGGTCTGCTCAACTTTTTAGAATGGGAAAAATTTGGCCACAACTTCATGAGAGGTTGTCAGTGTTGGAGGACACATCAATCGGAAATCACTCTTGGACTTGTGAGACAGACATACATTTCAGTCATGGTAATCTATCACACTCAGCCAAGTCAACAGAGATGAAAAGGAATTGGAGCCAGTATAAGCATGAACACATAAGGTAAGATCTGTCAGAATGTGGATACAGTGAATCAAACCACCCCGAGCCAAACAGACAGTCAGATAAAATTCAATGCGGGAACAATCAATGAAGGAAAAAGGATACCCGAGCTGGAAACGGTTTCTTTAAGTCAGTATATTCATACTTGTTTCCTGAGCAACCAAATCTCGAGGACGAGATTTCTTTAAGGGGGAAAGAGTTGTCACAACCTGATTTTTGGCCCTTTCTTTTTCTTTTGTTTTTCCAAGATTTTTGCTTGAGTTTTTTTTTCTATGGCTATGTGGTCTGGAAACTGAAGAAGATGACCTCTTCTTCCTATCCAGAGTGGCGTGTCACCCTCAAACCATTCCCTAGGCCTTGCCATTTCCATCTTGGACCAATCTCAATATTCTTTTTCTAGGGAATATTCCTTTCTCTATTAAAGGAATAACCCTATTTGCCCTAGGTTGTGAAGCAACCTATATTTCTATCACTCCTAAAATTCCCAAATAATTCTCATAAATTGTTTGGGTCATATATTCATGAAATATGGAAAAACTTTTCCTTGCCATGTTCAAAATTAATTCGCCAATATTCATTTTCCTATTCAGCCCTAAATGACACTTTGTGAATCAAGTGCTATTTATCTTTGCCCATTGGCCCCCAAACTTTTTGGACATCTTTCTCTTGTCCAAAAACTTGCCTCGTGAAGATTTTCATACTCAGCTATAAGCTAATTTCCAAAGTTTCTGCCCAGGAAGAAACTTTGTGGAGGAGCTACAAGCTAGGCATATCAAAATGAGTTACAATTTTTGCATGACCTCAATATCATCAAATCATGACCCTCCTCAAAATTTGAGCTCATTCCTTGCATCCATGTGAGCACACCTTCAAATCTTTGTTTATGTCCAAATTTTCAGTTTCTGAAGCAAGTATATTTTATTTTGCTTCATTATAGCTGAAAATTTTCCAGAGCCTTCTCCTACCCATATAACCTATCTCCACAAAGTTTGGACTCATTTCATCTATCCAATTTCCCTTAGGAATTATTCCTAGTTTCTGGTTAGTGGGGGTGTTTGCGAAGCAAGTACTATTTTGGCATGTCCATTTGGTATGAAACTTTTACATCACCTTCATATGACCAAATAACCCTGCCTTGCCAAAATTGAGCTCACGTGATACTCCATGTGAGTGCATCATCATGCTCAAGTTTCTGGACCATTTTGGTCAGTTGCAAAGCAACTATATTAAGCCTTGTTCTTTTTTCCTCCAAAAGCCCCATGATTATAATCCTTCCTAACCTAAGCACCCCACACAACTCATTTGGCCTCTATCATTTATCTGTTGATCACTGCATCATGCTTAAGTTTGATGCAGAAACCTTCGGAGCTCACTTCCCATCTAACCGCTGCTCTTTTCCTCGAGATACTCACTCAGTTGAAACCTCCTGTGGAAGGACTCTCCCCTAGACAACAACTTCCAGCCATTTGGCTCATCTTGATGCCAGCTCAGGCGATGACCACGGCTCATGCCAGCCAAACGAGTGCTCTGACGCCTCTGTCCTCTTCTCCCGCTCCCTGCTCGGCGTCTCAGCGAGCACGTGCATGTCCCCTAGATCCCCCTCATCGTCGCCTTCTTCCTGGAGCCATCTCCCTCTCCATAAGCCTCTCCATCGGTGCTCGTTGTCGCGCGCCCATGGGCGAGCTGTAGCCGATAGCGTCTTGATGGCGTTCGTCCGTTTCTCCCCGTGTGTGCACTCGTCCCCTCATCGCCTAGCCATGTCGAGCGTGTTCCCCGCGTTGTCGCCGTACCTCCGGAGCCCTTGCCCCCTCCGTCTTCTTCCCCGTTGAGTCATCCCCGTCATGAACAGATCGCGTCCACGGGTGCACAGTGCGCTAGCCGCCGCTGCACTCGACAGTCGTCTTCCCCGAGCCTTCTAGCGCTTGCTCGAGCTCTCCCGCCCCTCCGTGACTCCTCTGGACTCATCTCCACTCCCTCCCCGTGCCTCTGCTCGCGCCAGCGCGACGGCACGCACGACACTGCGGCCGCGTTCGAGCACCACATCGCCGCGGTTATTTAAGCTTGTTCCGAGCGCTCCCGAGACTACCAAGATCCTCCCCACTCTCGCTCTAGCCTCCCCAACCTCTCAAACGAGCTCCAGGAGCTCTCCATCCCTCCCATGGCCGTCGTTCCCGTCACCAGACTCCTCCTAAATTCACGGCCACCGAGCCCCCATTCCACCCCTGACCTTTCCACGAGCTTCTCTGGAGTCTCTCGCCCCTCCCCATCCTCTCATCTAGTCGCCAGAGCCATTGTGGTCGCCGTCCCCAAGACCGGCCACCGCCTCCCCTATATTCTGTGGCCACGCGACGCCGCAGCCCTGGCCTTCCCCGGCGTCCGCATACGGCCTAGATGGATTAGGCGCTCCGCGCTGAGGCCGCCGGCACCAGCGCCTCGGCCGGAGATGGTCGGAGTCGCCCGGGCCATCGCCGGGGTGCTCTGCCTCGCCCCTGCCTCTGTCCGTCGGGAGGAGTAAGAAGGGACGAGGAGGAGAGAGCCAACGCCTGCGGGTCCCGCCTGTAAGCCTCTAAGTGCCCGGCCCCGCCTCTGCTGACTGAGATAAGTGGAAGCGCATTCTGCGCTTTACGCTTTCCCCGTGGGAAAGCGCATTTTGCTGGAGTGCGCGACCCGCCGAGCTGCTAGGGGCATGTGTGTGAATACTTTATTTACAGAATAGTACCGCATCTTCAACCCCCTGTATCTTTTTCCTCGTAACTCCAAATGAGGTGATTCCAAAACCCATCTCTTCATCTCCTCCAGTCCGTTCAGTTGGTAACATTTTCACTATGGTTTGAAATACTGGAAATGACCACTTTGCCCTTTCCCGTAAGCAGCTCCCTCCGAGAGAGAACTATTTCCGGTGAATCTTTTCGCGGCTTCACCACACTTCTTCCCGGAGCCTCCTTCATCCCCAGGATAGCCAAAACAACCACTTGCATGATAGTCATGCAGTAGCCATGGTATTCTGCTTGAACATTTAATAAGTGTTTGTTTGTTTGTAATTGTTATCGATGTTTTGGTTATGCTTATGGATCTGTGCTTATCTTCATGCTATGTTCTTATACACTTGGTTATCATGACTTCTTGCTAGTATTACATTTCTATGCCATGCTTGGTAGTAGTATATGCTGATGTTGGTGATGGTCTTCGGTACATGACTATCGTCTGTTCCGAGCATCGTTATTATACATGTTCCTTTGCATCCAGTTGGTTAAATGCTTACATGGTGGCATTGTTGGTATGTTCTTGCATGATATTTATTGTTGACGCTAGTGGTCAGGATATGCTATGAGTAGTATTCTATTTGTGATATTCATGCTCGTCAGTATGCCATGCTCATCTGGATAAAGGATCAAATGTTGTTGTTATGCTCATTGATTATGGTTGCACATCCATGCTCATGTTGGTATCATGCTCATGCATCGTAGTTGCATCATGTTATTTTAATATGGCTCAATTTATTGCATTCAAGTTTAACCGGATAATAATGAACTTGAACAACTGTTGGCTGAGTCATGGTGCCACCATATCGAGATGATCAGTGCAGCCACACTTACCTTTATGGGAAGGTCCTAATTGGGTCTATTGTCATGCCTCTCGCCAGTGCCTCTTATGAGGGAAGGTTATGGGCGTGCGGTACCCTGGCCCGGTAAGCAGAAATAACCTTGTGTGACAATTGCTGTTGTAAGGATCCTTGTCCCCGTTTGATGGCTTCTCGCCCCTCGTTGGTTACCCCAAGTGGAAGGTTTGAGATGCAGTGTAGCGGTAGTTTTCCCTTGGCAAAGATAACAAGGATCGAATCCCGTGAGACTCCGAGGATCAACAAGAAGGTGTCAACTGCTAACGGTGCCAGATATTTAGCGGCTGACAGGACCTGGACACAGATACAAATAACTTTGCTCCCAACGAGTACAGAGAGGTTGTCAATCCCTCCGGCCTTGTCGTTTACAAAGGATCAAACGCAAGAGATAATAGTGATAGGTATGACTGCAACTAGTAAGTAAGAACAGAAAGTAAATAACGGTATGATCAGTGATGGTAATATGGATCGGGGTCCCATGATGTTCACTAGTGATGTCTCTCTCCCAAAATACGATAAAACAGCTAAGCGAGGTAACGAATTACAGCTGGGCAATTGACAGGATTATGTGCGCAAACCAATGCTAACTATGCTGCAAGAAAGGTAGAGGCTCAAAAGCATGGGCGGTACGCCAAAGCAAGTAGACCGAAATCCATCTGCATCTACTACTAATCATCCACCTTGAGATATCTATCCAGAACATCTCGCTGGTATTAAGTTGCGAGTCCCACCCATAGTGTAAACTCAAAGCAACAGACAACTGCATTAAAAGAACTTTGCGTAAAGTAAACAATCCTTGCACCCGCAAGTACAAGCACCGTTGTTTTCCCCCTTGTGGCAACAGCATCCCCTAGACTCATGTTTCTGTCACTCAAGCTAGTCATCGAGGGGCATGAACCCACAATCAAGCATAACGTTCCCTCTTGGAGTTACTACCTACTACTTGGCCAAAGCAATAAACAGCAACAGAGAACATGCAAGAATTACTCAAGAACATAAATATAAAAGAGGTAAATCAAATATATTACTCACACACAATCTGAACATAATCTCATAATCCATCGGATCCCAGCAAACTCATCATAGCAACAACATATGGATTACATATGTGCCTCGATCATGTAGGGCAGCTCACGAGGTCTAATCGGTGAAGAACAAAGAGGGGAGGAGAACATCACATAGCTACTGGTCATGGACCCATGGTCCAAGGGAGACTACTCACAACTCATCCGGGAGGCGTCCATGGTGGTGGAGAAGCTCCCGGTGGTGATCCTCCCCTCCGGCAGGGTGCCGGGAAGAGTTCTCCTGGTGCTCCCAATCTTGGAAGCGCGGCGGCAGCGGAATAGAGATGAGATCGTGAAAAAGGGTTCCGTCCACGAGGGTTTCGGGACGCGGTGTAAATATATGCCAAAGGGGGGCGTCAGCGGGGGCCAGGGGGGCCCAGGCGCCCTGGCGGCGCGGCTAGGAGGGGGACCGCCCCCTCTGGTCGCCTGGAGCCCTGGTGGCCCCCCTATGGCCCTACTTTGGCCGCATGGAAGCTTCCGGAACGCTGATTTTTTATATATTTTTCCCGGAATTTTTCTGGCAATTTACGTAATGGGAAAACCTGAAATACAAAAACAGCAGAAAACAGAAACTGGCACTGGGGTGCACTGAGTTAATAGGTTAGTCCAAATATGATCAAAAGTGTATGGAAGTGCATAAATATCGTAGCAATATCACACAAAAGAGGCATGGAGCAAGCAGAAATTATAGATACATTTTGGACGTACCAACATCCCCAAGCTTAATTCCTGCTCGTCCTCGAGTAGGTAAATGATAACAAGCATAATTTCTGTGGTGACATGCTATTAACCATATAAGGACTTTTCATAGTCACATGACAAATGCTTACTGAGACAATGAATCTGTAGTAATTAAGTTGCCTCATGAGAATGTCACAAAGAACTGAAAGTTTTACAATATGCTACTGAAACACTCAATAGATTTGTAGTGAGCATGGTGTGCAAACATGACAAAGTGGTATCTCGCTTGCCCCCTTTAGTGAAGCAAAACATAAATGCAGGGGCACCTCCAAAGTTTAAGTGACGACTAGATACAATGATTTCATAAACGATATCATAATCATGCAGAAGACAATGGTACTTTGGGACAATGCACATTACACTCAGAATGACAATCATGCTCTCAATAGTTGGTGCTTTAAAGAAAGAAGGTGGAGACTCTCGAACCGTGGCTTTTGATGGCAAGGTTGAAAACCCGTGGTCGGAAACAAAAACTAAACATGTACCAGAGCTCTTGGTTTTAAAATTATTTTTTTAGAGATGCATATTTTGTCAATGAATGCTAGCAGATAACTCAATTACTTCTCGAGCTGGACAAGTTTCGAGGAACAGCTCACGTACGAGGACGATCACATCCTCTTAATCTCCTTTGTTTATCACTGCCAAAGTTTTCTGATTTCTCATGAACAAAGCGTGAAGGAGGGTTTGTTTGTTGTATATTTTTTTAATGAGTCGGGCGCACTCTTTGCCAGTTCCTTCTCGTATTAGGGGTTTGCACATTAGACATGCAATCCCGGGGTGAAACTTGTCCAACATAAAAAGATCATGAATTAACTACTACTTCCTCATGAGCTAAAACAGAGGCACAATGCTTTTGATTAATTTCGAGATGGTACAAGATAGTCTTCGTTAGGAATGGTAAGTAAATACCATGTAGGAAGGTATGGTGGACTCATATGGCATAACTGGTTGAAAGGATTTTGGATGCACAAGCAGTCAGTCCGCTTAGTACAGGCGAAGGTTAGCAAAAGACTGGGAGAGACCAACTAAGAGAGCAATGACGGTCATAATCATGCAGAGCGACAAAGAAACATTGAATCGGGCATGGAAGTTATATCGCTACTCAGAAATTAAAGATCATCAAGGCTTGATAGACTTTCTTTACAGTCTTAAATATGCATGAGCATATGCCAAGTCAATCAAAATAAATTCTTGGAGGAAGATATCACTAAACCATACCACATCATAGGCAAACAAATCATGTTGGTACTTCAATAACACATTAAGAACCCCCCAGCTATTTGAGACTAACCATAAGAAAACATGAACTACTAAGCACCATTATGCACATAGCATTTTTATCATAGACATTTCAACCAGTGCAACAGAAGCCAACTCTCTTAACAACATAAGCATGATAACTCAAGAGAGTTCCAGCAACCAACTAAACATAAGCTCTTTAAAAAGAAAAGCATGAAAACTAAGAGCTAAACATGACAGTAGCTATTGAAAGACAAAGAACATACACAGCAAAGATAAACATGAAAATCCTATGTTTTGTTCTAGATTGAAGTGGAGCGTATTTCTCTCCCGGACAAAGAAAGATGGGTTCCAACTCGTTATGAACAGCAAGCAAAGCTAAAGAAAACTAAAAAGGAAACTAAAAGCAAGACGCTCCAAGCATAGCACATAACACATGAAGTGATTAAAATATAGTGGAACGAAAGACGAACTGATAATTGTTGATGGAGAAGGGGATGCACGGGGGCATCCCCAAGCTTAGACGCTTGAGTCTTCTTGAATATTTCTTGGGGGTGCACTGGGGCATCCCCAAGCTTGAGCGTTTGACACTCCTGAATCTTTTTATCATCTTCCCTCGCACACTTGAAAACTCCCTTCATAGATAACTCATCATAATCTGATTAGCGAGGTTAGTACCCATAATAAAATAATTTTTCCTTGCTGGAAATAAAGATAATCTTGAAGGTCTACTGTTTCTAAAGATTGCCAAAAGGTTTTTGCAAAGAAAAAGCAAGCTCAAGGTTTGCAAAACGAAGGAAAGGCAAAACAGGACAGAATCTGTGAAAAACAGACCAGCAGGTAGTAAATAATTTTTTCGGAGCACTTATGCAACTCAAATAAAAAAAACTCAGAACAAACGCCCGAAAGCCAATTCTATAGAGCACGCTGTCAAAAAAATTCAGACCAAAAAGATGATCTGGTGATTTTATACCAATTTTTTTGTCCAAGGACAGAATCTGTTTCCTGGACAGCACGTCACAACTTTTGAACTTTCTTGCAATCAGAGGCTACACTTGGCACAAAGCTGAAAAGTAAAGATACAATGATGATGCTACTGTAGTAACAAACATTAAGACACAACAAAAGCAAAATAAAATTTTATTCATTGTGGGTTGCCTCCCAAAAGCGCTTTCTTTTATGCCTTTAAGCTAGGCATAATGCAAAGAGATCAAGTTGTATCAATTCAACCATCATCTAGATCATCAAAAAGCTCTTCAATAGTACAACTAGTCTTAAGAGGACTTTCAAATAAAGGCCTAATAGAGATACTTCTAGGGAGAAGACCAAAAGGAAAAAAGTCAATGGAAGATTCATTTATAAATTTATCAAAGAGAGGTGCTTCTTTCAAAGTCTTAATAGTTTCAACCCCTTTGGCAATAGATGGATTACTTTTGGAACGAGGGGCCTTTGGAACGTAAACGAACTTAGGCTCCTTCTTTGCCGGAGTTTCTACCTTTTTGGTTTTGATTGAGGAGAAAGTATTTCCTAGAGTATCAAAGATTTCCTCAATCTTGTCTATCCTAGAAGAATTCAAGTCATGGGATTTGATGATCTCCAAAGTTTTATGAATTTTATGCATGGAGCTATCAAGCCTATTCAAATTCCCTTGGATCTTACGGTCCAACTCATTTATCTTATTAATGTTTGGCATTTCTAGCTCTATCTTTTCAAGTTTTTTCATAATGTGAGCTAGGGTAATGTCCTCTTGAATGCTAACAACAGGGGGATTTCCAACAAGATTTTCAATAACACTAAGCGATTCCCAAACTGGGGCCTCTAGGAAATTCCCATCGATAGCAGAATCTAGAATAAACCTATTCCAAGAAGTAATTCCAACATAAAAATTTCTAAGCAGGATAGTAGTAGATTGCTTCTTGGTGGCTCTTTTTTGAGAATCATTAATTCTATACCAAGCATCTTTTAGACTTTCCCCACCTCTTTGTTTAAAGGTGAGAACTTCTGCCTCACCAAAGGCAAAAGGACCAGACATAATGACAACTAAAGAATGAGATAACTATTTTGTGATTTTTTGATAAAGGGAACTAAAGCAAACCTGAAAGGTAAACTAACAAGACTAAAAAGCAAAGGTAAAATATAGCGTGCAACTCCCCTATCTTGAAGAGTGGAGTCCCCGGCAACGGCGCCAGAAAACTTTGCTTGATGGCTTCTCGCCCCTCGTTGGTTACCCCAAGTGGAAGGTTTGAGATGCAGTGTAGCGGTAGTTTTCCCTTGGCAAAGATTCTAAGGATCGAATCCCGTGAGACTCCGAGGATCAACAAGAAGGTGTCAACTGCTAACGGCGCCAGATATTTAGCGGCTGACAGGACCTGCACACAGATACAAATAACTTTGCTCCCAATGAGTACAGAGAGGTTGTCAATCCCTCCGGCCTTGTCGTTTACAAAGGATCAAACGCAAGAGATAATAGTGATAGGTATGACTGCAACTAGTAAGTAAGAACAGAAAGTAAATAGCGGGTATGATCAGTGATGGTAATATGGACCGGGGTCCCATGATGTTCACTAGTGATGTCTCTCTCCCAAAAGACGATAAAACAGCTAAGCGAGGTAACGAATTACAGCTGGGCAATTGACAGGATTATGTGCGCAAACCAATGCTAACTATGCTGCAAGAAAGGTAGAGGCTCAAAAGCATGGGTGGTACGCCAAGGCAAGTAGAGCGAAATCCATCTACATCTACTACTAATCATCCACCTTGAGATATCTATCCAGAACATCTCGCTGGTATTAAGTTGCGAGTCCCACCCATAGTGTAAACTCGAAGCAATAGACAACTGCATTAAAAGAACTTTGCGTAAAGTAAACAATCCTTGCACCCGCAAGTACAAGCACCGTTGTTTTCCCCCTTGTGGCAACAGCACATCCCCTAGACTCATGTTTCTGTCACTCAAGCTAGTCATCGAGGGGCATGAACCCACAATCAAGCATAACGTTCCCTCATGGAGTTACTACCTACTACTTGGCCAAAGCAATAAACAGCAACGGAGAACATGCAAGAATTACTCAAGAACATAAATATAAAAGAGGTAAATCAAATATATTACTCACACACAATCTGAACATAATCTCATAATCCATCGGATCCCAGCAAACTCATCATAGCAACAGCATAAGGATTACATATGTGCCTTGATCATGTAGGGCAGCTCACGAGGTCTAATCGGTGAAGAACAAAGAGGGGAGGAGAACATCACATAGCTACTGGTCATGGACCCATGGTCCAAGGGAGACTACTCACAACTCATCCGGGAGGCGTCCACGGTGGTGGAGAAGCTCTCGGTGGTGATCCTCCCCTCCGGCAGGGTGCCGGGAAGAGTTCTCCTGGTGCTCCCGATCTTGGAAGCGCGGCGGCGGCGGAACAGAGATGAGATCGCGAAAAAGGGTTCCGTCCTCGAGGGTTTCGGGACGCGGTGTAAATATATGCCAAAGGGGGGCGTCAATGGAGGCCAGGGGGGCCCAGGCGCCCTGGCGGCGCGGCCAGGAGGGGGGCCGCCCCCTCTGGTCGCCTGGAGCCCTGGTGGCCCCCCTCTGGCCCTACTTTGGCCGCATGGAAGCTTCCGGAACGCTGATTTTTTATATATTTTTCTCGGAATTTTTCTGGCAATTTACGTAATGGGAAAACCTGAAATACAAAAACAGCAGAAAACAGAAACTGGCACTGGGGTGCACTGAGTTAATAGGTTAGTCCAAATATGATCAAAAGTGTATGGAAGTGCATAAATATCATAGCAATATCACACAAAAGAGGCATGGAGCAAGCAGAAATTATAGATACGTTTTGGACGTATCATCGTTTGGGACCGTTTATGTTTTTCCATGACGGTGGTCGTTGATGCCTTTGGTAGGCACGGGGCCACCCAGGACTTAGCCCAAAGGGGAGTTGGTCGGAGTGGCCGGGAAAGTGTCATGGCAGTAGGACGGTTTTGTCGGAATACCATTGGTCAACCCAAATGGGAATGCGAGGCCATGGGTATCCTGGTGTGGGTACAGTGTGATAACCTCTGTAGAGTGTGTGTTAAATCTATCGATAGCCGCGCTCGCGGATATGGGCCCAGTTCGTGTCGGTCACACTATGGGTCAAAAGTAATAATAATGTGCTTAATAATAACAACCCCGATTCCATGATGAGAAAGAAGTTGGTTGTGATCGTGAGAGGATCACCGTGGTATCATGGATACCGAGTTGTTGGATATTGTGGTGTTATGCAAGAGTCGAGGGTAAAGTTCAAGCTCCTTGTGGTCATGTAATGATTACTAAGGTAATGTAATACCATGCTTGATTTGATGCTGAGATGATTGTGTGATGTCCGTAATGGTAAGCTGATGTATGTGATTGTTACGAGGTAACCCGAGCAGAGTAAGTTGGTGCATGCTAGTATCGTCTGGTTCATATGCTCATGCCATGTTCATATTGTTCTAGCTATATCATGTTCATCTTGTTTTTGCTATGCTTGTTCTAATAGTATCATGTTAATAATTGTTAACCTGTAATTTCCATGGTGTTGTTTGTCTTGATTGCTCTTGGTTGTTGTGAGCTTGCAAGTACATTCAACGTACTGACCTGGCGTGTCATGCCAGTTTGCAGGTCGTGCCGGATTTGATTGCTTATTTGCCATGGATTCCTTGTTTGCGAGCTAGGATAAGTGTTCCAGCCAGAGTCCCTCCGGAGTGGAGTTCTCCACCATCGTCGTTGTTCCGCTGCTAGAAATATTCCTCTGCTTCGTGTTGTTCTGCTGCTTGCATGGAGCAACCGTGGCAGGCGTAGTTTTGCCATGCCGATGTAATCCCCTTGTACCCATATATATTGTAATAAAGAGCTGATTTGTTCTATGCTAAGTAGTGCCGTATTCCAGAAGACTTCTCCTCGATCTCTGGGCTGGAATACGGGGCGTTTCGGTTTCTTTGGGCCGGGGTGCCACAAGATAGCCTCTCACGTGTCCCATAGCTATAGCACTCCACCTCCTTCTGTACTTGTCATTCGCACTTTGTCATGTGCACTGAACACCATAGAATACACGGCCATGTACTCTCTCAGCTTTTGACAATTTTATTCTTTTCGCCAATTTCTCAGGTTCTCCATTGTCAACTCCTGTCCATCAACCGACATCGATAGACCCGATCACCAACTTGAATCTGGTACTCGCCAACACCGCTTCATCACCCTCTGCACATTTTGTCTGACCACATGTCTGACCACGAGTGCCTTGTCCTGACACCGTGTCCCGTGCTTACCGAACGCCTCACCGCTATCACCGCGTTGAGCCTCTATTGTCCTGGTCAAGTCTCCCGGGTAGCTAGCCTCCACTGCATCAACCCCCGCTGCAGAGAACCATCGATCATCACCGACCGATGCCGAGTATCACGTCTCCATCAGAACACTGGTACCCTGTCCGATCCACGTGTCTCTCGCTATCCCGCTGAAATAGGCTTCGATTATCTGATATCTTACATCGTAACCCCTCCATCAGCATAGAGCATAGTCATCCATCAGACTCCAACTGCACCTTCAATGTGACTCCACGTAGCTATGCTATGCTACCCCGCGCCTTGTCGACTTCAAGCTCTCTCATGTGTGCACCATCTTGAATCAACCCCGCGCCATAGTCTGTCGAAGCAGCATAATCCCTCAGGCGTGCATCACGTGTTTACACGCCCCACAAGCTGGCCACCATCAGCATCACGCTCCTGTGTCGTCGTCGCTGAAATCACCGCCGTCTTCTACTATGACCAACATCCATGTGAGTCCATCAGACAATCCAGTGTGACCCAGCCAAAATTATCCAACTGCAACCATGCTCCACCCTACGTTGTGTCCGCCCACACATCGTGCATTGATTGACGCCCTGTGTTTGCATGATCCCTCATGACGCACTCCAGGCTCCACCAGCCTTATTCGCACGTCGCTGATCTCGCCACGCACACAACAGTCCCTCATGTCACCATCCCCATACACAACCCGTGTATAAAGAAATATAGTCAAGCTCTGCAATGTAAGCCATCTCATTGCACCTAGCCACGAAGGTCAAACAAAATCTCCAAAGTTCACCACATGCTTTTGTAGGCTGTAGAACCATTGGTCTTCCCTATCTCTTTCTTCCGATGGTTAGCATCAATCTGTTACGTAGCTTCCTTTTTTTCTCCAAACAAATCTCACGTAGCCCTCTTGACCATGCCTTGGTTTACTGTGTTTTCCAACACCTTAGACGTCCCAGCAAGCCACAACTCTAGGCCTCATGCGCTAGCTTGTTCCACACGCCAAAGAACATTGGTTGCCTGCCCGCTGCCCTACGCCTTGGGCCGTGATTCCGCGTCCACGCTTGGGCCTCTAGCCAGGCTGCATTGTGACACCCCAAGACCGATGCGCTAGGTGTCAGCCAGTTATTCGTCGTCGTTGTCATGTCATCTGCTTGCGTGTTGCATCTTGCCATGTCATCATGTGTGTTGCATCATCATGTTTTCAAAACTTGCATCCGGCCGAACCCCCTCGTCCTCTCTGTTGTCCGTTCTGAGCCTAGACACACTTGCACGCGCCCGCGGCATCTCCGAATTTTTTATTTTATAAGTGGCCGAAAAATGTTCTCGGAATGGGATGAAACTTGGCGTGTGGTCTTATTATAGCATAGGTAGACCGCCTGTCAAGTTTCGTCACATTCAGAGTTCGTTTGGTAGCCCAACCGTTAACCGCGTTAACCGCCGGAAGCCTTCTCTCTTTTGGCCCAACACCCCTTCACAACAGCCCACTAGACCATCCCAACCACCTCCATGCTCCATGTCGTTGGATCGTGATCGTGTGGCCGAAAACCGCTCCTCATTTGGACACTCCTAGCTCTCTCTACCTATAAATATGTGTCTTCCCCCGAAAATTGCGGATGAAACCCTAGCCTTCCTCCTCGCGCAGCCGGACGCGTCCGTCCGCGCCGGACATGTCCGGCTGGACACGTCGCTCCTGCCAATCCGCCGCTGCCACGTCGCCCTCCAGCCTCCTCCCCACCAATCCCGCGCGGCCACGTGCCCCTCCTCTCTTCTCTCCACCGCGCAGCCCGTCGGGGCCCGTGCCAGGCCCGCCCGACCCGACCGGCCACCGCCGCCACCGCGCGCCCCGCGCCTCCGCCCGCTCCTCGCTCCGTCGCCGGACGGCCAGATCGGCCGGATCCGTCGTCCCCGTCGCCCATCGCCGGACCTCACCTCCGCAGCTGCTCCCTCCGCCGCCAGAGACCGGCGCCGCCCCGCCGTCGGTGAGCCGGTGCGCCTCCACCGGCGGATCCATCGCCCCCGCGCTGGTCTCCTCCGTCCTCAGCCTCCCCGTCGTCCTGCTCGTCGCCGGAGGCCCCAGCCGCCGCCGGCCTCCTCCCATCGCCGTCGGGCGCCGCCGCCCTTGCCCGATCCAGGCGGGATCGGGAGGACGCGCTGCCGCCGCGTCGGCCTCGTGGGCCGACCCACCTTCCCCGCCTGGGCCGAGGCCCAGCCCAGCTCCTCCACGGCCCAGGTCCCTCGGGCCCAGCTGCTGCCTCCCCTCCGACTTGGGCCAGGCCCAATGGTGAGCCCCGCCTAAACCTCGCCCTGTGCGTCAGTTACTAAATCCCGCTCACCCGTTTTTTCCTTGTCAGAAAATCCGCTAAGTCCCTTTAATTGCTTAATATATGTGCATGTTTGACTGCTTGTAACGTTTGGTGTGATGCTCCGTTTTGAGTGACTGATATGTCAAAATGCTCGTTGTGATATGCTCTTCATTTTATTCCAATGTGGCATGCTTATTTGAGTTCATCTTGATCCCCTAATCATCGTTGCAAGAGTGCTATATGTTTAAAACTGCTGGTAACTGTAATTTTGTTGCATGCTTGTGGTGATGATAACTTTGTGCATGTTGGTCCAAATGAAGCATATAATATGTCAAAATGTTCATTGTGAAGTGCTCTACATGTTGGTTGCTGTAGAATTCATGCTAGGTGCCATCTTGCCATGTTAATCTCTGTTGCAAAAGTACATTTGGCTGTTAAGTGTTGAAACTTGTTATGAGATGCTGATTTGTCTTGCTCATTGATATTGATGTGTTTGTCTTTATGCCACATGACTATATGTTTTAGAAGCACAATCATATGGTCTTTGCCGTGGTGCAATCCATTTTCCATGATATGCCTTGAGGTGACTTAAACAAGCTTCTAAACATGCCATGCCAATGTTGCTGTTTTATACTTAGTGAAAAAACTGCTCAGTCTGGAATCTGTTAAACATGATGCTATGTTTGCTTGATGCCCCACTCAAATCCATGCTTGTTTTGGAGTGGTCAATGATCATATCTTGTTGTACATGTTAAGCTCTATCCATCCATGCCCTTGTTTGCATATATGGCCTGTTGTAGCTTATTTATATCTTGCTCTCAAGTTGCTATTAATTTACGTGTCAGACTTTTATCAGCATGTTCAATTTGGTGGAGCTTGTTGTTATTGATCCATGCCTCCTATGGAGATGATCCAATGGAGTAGTTTGATGTATTCTATGTCTATTACATGTGCATGATCTTTATATACTTAGTAGAGTTGATATGCTTGTTGTTTTGTGCCTCCGAAGGCAGCATCGTGATGATGTTTTTGCCTTCCCAGATTTTGGCTAAGTCTGGATAAATTTATTGCAACTTGTCATGCTTGGTTAATTATGTTCCAGCAAGTTTTTAGGGGTGTTCTAAGTTCATGCTTGTTAAGTATCATGTCTACTTCACATCCATGCCTCTTGTTATCATGTTTGGGAGCTATAGCATATATATACCTTGCTCCAAAGTTGCTATGTTGCTGATTTTGGACAGCTTGTTGTTAATCTTGTTTCATGTGTATGTGTTGAACCGTTGCTCCGTTTTGAGCGTGTTATATATGAAACTTGTGTGATTTTGCATGTAGAAGCATAATATCATGTTGTTTACATGTTTGGAGTGTGTTTGCTTGTTGTTTGGATGCATTTTGCATAATTGCCATGCTTGTCTTGTTTTGCTCATATCTTCTAGGCCGTAGCTCCGAATTAAACAAACTTTATATGTAACTTGACTAGAATTTCGAGTATATCATCATGGTGCATGTTAACCTGATGTTTAACAACTTTAACTTAAGGTTTGTTCAGATCTGGACCAATTTCTAAATGAGCATATGAGGACTTACCGGAATTGATATATGTTGTTTCCGGCCTCATTTAAACTTGTTGGTTTGTGTTGTTCTTGTTTGCTTCATCCCTTGCCATGTCTTGCATAATATAGACTTGTCTTGCATCATACTTGGTTGAGCATCTTGTCATGTTCTTGTGTTGTGTGTTTACTTTGTTGTGTGCTTCTTCTCGCTAGTTCTTTTCTGTTGCGATCGTGGGGATTCGTTCGGCTACATGTGGTTCGTCTTCGAGGCTTCTTCTTCGTCTTCTTCATGGACTCATTCTTCTTCCTTGCGGGATCTCAGGCAAGACGACCATCACCTTGGATACGTTTACTATCATTTCTATGCTAGATGTCTCGATGTTATCATTATATGTCGCGCTACCCATCTTTATTGTCAGCCCCTCTCCTTGTTGCCATGAAACCTCTAACCTTTGACACCTTCCTAGCAAACCGTTGTTTGGCTATGTTACCCAATTGCTCAGCCCCTCTCATAGCATTGTTAGTTGCAGGTGAAGATGAAGATTGCTCCATGTTGGAGCTTGCCTTGTTGGAATATCACAATATATCTTATATATATTAACACACCTATATACTTGCCAATGGGTGGAAGGCTTGGCCTTTTGCTCGGTGTTTTGTTCCACTTGAAGGAAATATGCCCTAGAGGCAATAATAAAGATGTTATTTGTACTTCCTTATATCATGATAAATGTGTTTTATTCATGCTAGAATTGTATTAACCGGAAACTTGATACATGTGTGAATACATAGACAAAACAGTATGTCCCTTGTATGCCTCTACTAGACTAGCTCATTGGTCAAAGATGGCTATGTTTCCTAGCCATAGACATGAGTTGTCATTTGATCAACGGGATCACATCATTAGGAGAATGATGTGATGGACTAGACCCATCCGTTAGCTTAGCACTATGATCGTTTAGTTTTACTGCTATTGCTTTCTTCATGACTTATACATGTTCCTATGACTATGAGATTATGCAACTCCCGAATACCGTAGGAACACCTTGTGTGCTATCAAACGTCACAACGTAATGGGGTGATCATAAAGATGCTCTACAGGTGTCTCCGAAAGTATTCTGGTGTTGGCATAAATCAAGACTAGGATTTGTCACTCCGAGTGTCGGAGAGATATCTCTGGGCCCTCTCGGTAATGCACATCATAATAAGCCTTGCAAGCAAATGACTAATGAGTTAGTCACGAGATGATGTATTACGGAACGAGTAAAGAGACTTACCGGTAACGAGATTGAACTAGGTATAGAGATACCGACTATCGAATCTCGGGCAAGTAACATACCGATGACAAAAGGAACAACGTATGTTGTTATGCGGTTTGACCGATAAAGATCTTCATAGAATATATAGGAACCAATATGATCATCCAGGTTCCGCTATTGGTTATTGACCGGAGATGAGTCTCGGTCATGTCTACATAGTTCTCGAACCCGTAGGGTCCGCACGCTTAACGTTTGATGACGATCGGTATTATCAGTTTATGAGTTTTGATGTACCGAAGGTAGTTCGGAGTCTCAGATGAGATCACGGACATGACGAGGAGACTTGGAATGTCCGAGACATAAAGATTGATATATTGGACGACTATATTCGGACACCGGAAGTGTTCCGGAAAAGTTTCGGATTTAACCGGATTGCCGGAGGGGGTTACCGGAACCCCCCATGAGGGGGGATGGTCCATAGTGGGCCTTGAGGAAAGAAGAGAGGCAGCCCATAGAGGCTGGCCAGCGCCCCACCAGGGAATCCTTGTTGGACTAGGATTGGGGGCGCCACCTCTCCCTCTCCTTCCTTTCCCCCTCTTCCTTCTTGGTGGACTCCTACTAGGAATAGGATTGCAATCCTATTCCTAGTAGGATTGCCTCCCTGGCGCGCCATAGAAGGGCTAGCCGGCCCCTCCCCTTGCTCCTTTATATACGGGGGCAGGGTGGCACCCTAGGACACACAAGTTGATCAGTTGATCTCTCCCAACTGTGTGCGGTGCCCCCCTCCACAGAAACACACCTCGATTATACCGTTGCAGTGCTTAGGCGAAGCCCTGCGTCGGTAACTTCATCATATCCGTCACCACACCGTCGTGATGACGAAACTCTCCCGTGAAGCTCAACTGGATCAAGAGCTCGTGGGACGTCCTCAAGCTGAACGTGTGCTGAACGCGGAGGTGACGTACGTTCGGTACTTGATCGGTTGGATCGCGAAGAAGTTCGACTACATCAACCGCGTCACTAGACGCTTTCGCTCCCGGTCTACGAGGGTACGTAGACACACTCTCCCCCTCGTTGCTATGCATCTAGTAGATAGATCTTGCGTAATCGTAGGAAAATTTAAAAATACTACGTTCTCCAACAGTGGTATCAGAGCCAGGTCTATGCGTAGATGATATGCACGAGTAGAACACAATGAGTTGTGGGCGATACTAGTCATACTGCTTACCAGCATGTCATACTTTGCTTCAGCGGTATTGTGAGATGAAGCGGCCCGAACCGACTTTACGCGTACGCTTACGCGAGACTGGTTTCACCGTTATGAGCACTCGTTGCTTAAAGGTGACTGGCGGGTGTCTGTCTCTCTCACTTTAGCTGAATCAAGTGTGGCTACACCCGGTCCTTGTGAAGGTTAAAACAGCACATACTTGATGAAACATCATTGTGGTTTTGTATGCGTAGGTAAGAACGGTTCTTGCTAAGCCCGTAGCAGCCACGTAAAACTTGCAACAACAAAGTAGAGGACGTCTAACTTGTTTTTGCAGGGCATGTTGTGATGTGATATGGTCAAGACATGATGAGATATAGGGTTTTGTATGAGATGATCATGTTTTGTAAAGTTATCGGCAACTGGCAGGAGCCATATGGTTGTCGCTTTATTGTATGAAATGCAATCGCCATGTAATTGCTTTACTTTATCACTAAGCGGCAGCGATAGTCGTAGAAGCAATAGTTGGCGAGACAACAACGATGCTACGATGGGGATCAAGGTGTCGCGCCGGTGACGAAGGCGATCATGACGGTGCTTTGGGGATGGAGATCAAAAGCACAAGATGATGATGGCCATATCATGTCACATATTTTGATTGCATGTGATGTTTATCTTATTATGCTTCTTATTTTGCTTAGAACGATGGTAGCATTATAAGATGATCCCTTACTAAAATTTCAAGGTATAAGTGTTCTCCCTGACTATGCACCGTTGCGAAAGTTCGTCGTGCCGAGACACCACATGATGATCGGGTGTGATAAGCTCTACGTTCAAATACAACGGGTGTAAGCCAGTTTTGCACACGTAGAATACTCGGGTTAAACTTGACGAGACTAGCATATGCAGATATGGCCTCGGAACACTGGAGACCGAAAGGTCGAGCGTGATCATATAGTAGATATGATCAACATAAGATGTTCACCATTGAAACTACTCCATCTCACGTGATGATCGGACATGGTTTAGTTGATTTGGATCACGTGATCATTTAGATAACCGGAGGGATGTCTATCTAAGTGGGAGTTCTTTAAGTAATATGATTAAATTGAACTTTAATTTATCATGAACTTAGTCCTGATAGTTTTTGCATATCTATGTTGTTGTAGATCAATGGCCCGTGCTACCGTTCCTTTGAATTTTAATGCATTCCTAGAGAAAGCTAAGTAGAAAGATGATGGTAGCAATTACACGGACTGGGTCCGTAACTTGAGGATTATCCTCATTGTTGCACAGAAGAATTATGTCCTTGAAGCACCGCTAGGTGACAAGCCCCCTCCCGCCAATGTAGACGCTTTGAACGTCTGGCAGATGCGGTCTGATGACTACACGATAGTTTAGTGTGCCATGCTTTACGGCTTAGAACCGGGACTTCAATGACGTTTTGAACGTCATGGACCATATGAGATGTTCCAGGAGTTGAAGTTAATATTTCAAGCAAATGCCCAGATTGAGAAATATGAGATTTCCAATAAGTTCTACAGCTGCAAGATGGAGGAGAATAGTTCTATCAGTGAACACTTACTCAGAATGTCTGGGTACTACAATCATATGACTCAACTTGGTTGCAAAGTTGACGAGGATAGTGTTATTGATAGAGTTCTTCAATCACTGCCACCAAGCTATAAAGGCTTCGTGATGAACTATAATATGCAAGGGATGCAGAAGACAATTCCCGAGCTCTTCGCTATGCTCAAAGCTGCGGAGGTAGAAATCAAAAAGGAGCATCAAGTGTTGATGGTTAACAAGACCACTAGTTTCAAGAAAAAGGGCAAGGGAAAGAAGGGGAACTTCAAGAAGAATAGCAAGACAGTTGCTACTCCCACGAAGAAATCCAAGTCTGGAGCCAAGCCTGAAACTGAGTGCTTCTACTGCAAAGGGACTGGACACTGGAAGCGGAACTGCCCCAAGTATTTGGCGGATAAGAAGGATGGCAAGGTGAACAAAGGTATATGTTATATACATGTTATTGATGCGTATCTTACTAATGCTTGTAGTAGTACCTGGGTATTTGATACCGGTTCGGTTGCTAATATTTGTAACTCGAAACAGGGACTACGGATTAAACGAAGATTAGCTAAGGACGAGGTGACGATGCGCGTGGGAAATGGTTCCAAAGTCGATGTGATCGCCGTCGGCACGTTAGCTCTACATCTACCTTCGGGATTAGTTTTAGACCTAAATAATTGTTATTTGGTGCCAGCGTTGAGCATGAACATTATATCTGGATCTTGTTTGTTGCGAGACGGTTATTCATTTAAATCAGAGAATAATGGTTGTTCTATTTTTATGAATAATATCTTTTATGGTCATGCACCCTTGAAGAGTGGTCTATTCTTATTGGATCTCGATTGTATTGATACACATATTCATAATATTGAAACCAAAAAAATGCAAGGTTAATAATGATAGTGCAACTTATTTGTGGCACTGCCGTTTAGGTCATATTGGTGTAAAGCGCATGAAGAAACTCCATAGTGATGGACTTTTGGAATCACTTGATTATGAATCACTTGGTGCCTGCGAACCATGCCTCATGGGCAAGATGACTAAAACTCCGTTCTCCGGAACTATGGAGCGAGCAAAAGATTTGTTGGAAATCATACATACTGATGTATGTGGGCCAATGAGTGTTGAAGCTCGCGGCGGGTATCGTTATTTTCTGACCTTCACTGATGATTTGAGCAGATATGGGTATATCTACTTAATGAAGCACAAGTCTGAAACATTTGCCGCATTTTAGCAATTGCCGCATTTTATGACCTGTAGCGATGCTTAAGTCTGTCTAAATCATGTTAGCAATTGCCGCATTTTATGATTATGAAATCTCGCAAATGGATGTCAAAACTGCATTCCTGAATGGATATCTCAAAGAAGAATTGTATATGATGCAACCAGAAGGTTTTGTCGATTCAAAAGATGCTAACAAGGTATGCAAGCTCCAGCGATCCATCTATGGACTGGTGCAAGCATCTCGGAGTTGGATTATACGCTTTGATGAGGTGATCAAAGCATATGGTTCTATACAGACTTTTGGAGAAGCCTGTATTTACAAGAAAGTGAGTGGGAGCTCTGTAGCATTTCTGATATTATATGTGGATGACATATTGTTGATTGGAAATGATATAGAATTTCTGGATAGCATAAAAGGATACTTGAATAAGAGTTTTTCAATGAAAGACCTCGGTGAAGCTGCTTATATATTAGGCATCAAGATCTATAGAGATAGATCAAGACGCTTGATTGGACTTTCACAAAGCACATACCTTGATAAAGTTTTGAAGAAGTTCAAAATGGATCAGTCGAAGAAAGGGTTCTTGCCTGTATTACAAGGTATGAAGTTGAGTAAGACTCAATGCCCGACCACTACAGAAGATAGAGAGAAAATGAAAGTCATTCCCTATGCCTCAGCCATAGGATCTATCATGTATGCAATGCTGTGTACCAGACCTGATGTGTGCCTTGCTATAAGTCTAGCAGGGAGGTACCAAAGTAATCCAGGAGTGGATCACTAGACAGCGGTCAAGAACATCCTGAAGTACCTGAAAAGGACAAATGATATGTTTCTCGTGTATGGAGGTGACAAAGAGCTCGTCGTAAACGGTTACGTCGATTCCAGCTTTGACACTGATCCGGATGACTCTAAGTCACAAACCGGATATGTATTTTTATTGAACGGTGGAGCTGTCAGTTGGTGCAGTTCCAAGCAAAGCGTCGTGGCGGGATCTACGTGTGAAGCAGAATACATAGCTGCTTCGGAAGCAGCAAATGAAGGAGTCTGGATGAAGGAGTTCATATCCGATCTAGGTGTAATACCTAGTGCATCGGGTCCAATGAAAATCTTTTGTGACAACACTGGAGCAATAGCCTTGGCGAAGGAATCCAGGTTTCACAAGAGAACAAATCACATCAAAAGACGCTTCAATTCCATCCGCGATCTTGTCAAAGAGGGAGACATAGAGATTTGCAAGATACATACGGATCTGAATGTTGCAGACCCGTTGACTAAGCCTCTTCCACGGGCAAAACATGATCAACATCAGGACTCCATGGGTGTGAGGATCATTACTTTGTACTCTAGATTATTGACTCTAGTTCAAGTGGGAGACTGAAGGAAATATGTCCTAGAGGCAATAATAAAGATGTTATTTGTATTTCCTTATATCATGATAAATGTTTTTTATTTATGCTAGAATTGTATTAACCAGAAACTTGATACATGTGTGAATACATAGACAAAACAGTATGTCCCTAGTATGCCTCTACTAGACTAGCTCATTGGTCAAAGATGGCTATGTTTCCTAGCCATAGACATGAGTTGTCATTTGATCAACGGGATCACATCATTAGGAGAATGATGTGATGGACTAGACCCATCCGCTAGCTTAGCACTATGATCGTTTAGTTTTACTGCTATTGCTTTCTTCATGACTTATACATGTTCCTATGACTATGAGATTATGCAACTCCCGAATACCGTAGGAACACCTTGTGTGCTATCAAACGTCACAACGTAACTGGGTGATCATAAAGATGCTCTACAGGTGTCTCCGAAAGTATTCATGGTGTTGGCATAGATCAAGACTAGGATTTGTCACTCCGAGTGTCGAAGAGGTATCTCGGGCAAGTAACATACCGATGACAAAAGGAACAACGTATGTTGTTATGCGGTTTGACCGATAAAGATCTTCGTAGAATATGTAGGAACCAATATGAGCATCCAGGTTCCGCTATTGGTTATTGACCGGAGATGAGTCTCGGTCATGTCTACATAGTTCTCGAACCCGTAGGGTCCGCACGCTTAACGTTTGATGACGATCGGTATTATGAGTTTATGCGTTTTGATGTACCGAAGGTAGTTCGGAGTCCCGGATGAGATCACGGACATGACGAGGAGTCTCGGAATGTTCGAGACATAAAGATTGATATATTGGACGACTATATTCGGACACCGGAAGTGTTCCGGAAAAGTTTCGGATTTAACCGGATTGCCGGAGGGGGTTACCGGAACCCCCCATGAGGGGGGATGGTCCATAGTGGGCCTTGAGGAAAGAATAGAGGCAGCCCATAGAGGCTGGCCGGCACCCCACCAGGGAATCCTAGTTGGACTAGGATTGAGGGGCGCCACCTCTCCCTCTCCTTCCTTTCCCCCTCTTCCTTCTTGGTGGACTCCTACTAGGAATAGGATTGCAATCCTATTCCTAGTAGGATTGCCTCCCTGGCGCGCCATAGAAGGGCTGGCCGGCCCCTCCCCTTGCTCCTTTATATACGGGGGCAGGGGGGCACCCTAGGACACACAAGTTGATCAGTTGATCTCTCCCAACCGTGTGCGGTGCCCCCCTCCACATAAACACACCTCGATTATACCGTTGAAGTGCTTAGGCGAAGTCCTGCGCCAGTAACTTCATCATATCCGTCACCATGCCGTCGTGCTGACGAAACTCTCCCGTGAAGCTCAACTGGATCAAGAGCTTGTGGGACGTCATCAAGATGAATGTGTGCTGAACGCGGAGGTGCCGTACGTTCGGTACTTGATCGGTTGGATCGCGAAGAAGTTCGACTACATCAACTGCGTCACTAGACGCTTCCGCTCCCGGTCTACGAGGGTACGTAGACACACTCTCCCCCTCGTTGCTATGCATCTAGTAGATAGATCTTGCGTGATCGTAGGAAAATTTTGAAAATACTACGTTCTCCAACACCACTCATGCCGCCTTAGGAGCCGATAAACCAGCGTTATGTTCCTTGATTTTGTGTTCCTTACACGGTTGGGTATATGGGGACCCCTTGACAGTTCGTCTTTGAATAAAACTCCTCCAGCAAGGTCCAACATTGGTTTTATTGCAACATAATAAAAACTTAATTAATTAATTGCATAGGGAGTTAGCGCTACCCGAGGATTCTTCTACATACAGGGGGCTAGTGCTGATGGTATTGGTCCCAAACTAGAGCCACTTGCGGTGCCACCCAGTTATCTGGGGTCTTCGGTTGTTGTACGTAGTGCTCATCCGGACGTGGCCTGAGACGAGATGCGCGCGGCTACCATCAGGGTGTCGGCACGCCGGGAGGTCTTGCTGGACTTGTTTTACCATTGTCGAAATGTCTTGTGCACCGGGAATTCCGAGTCTGGTCGGGCCTTCCCTAAGATAAGGGGTAATATTATTATTATCTCTGTTTATCGTGAGAGTTTGTGATGGGCTAAGTTGGGACACCCCTTCAGGGTTATGATCTTTCGAAAGCCGTGCCCGCGGTTATGTGGCAGATTGGAATTTGTTAATGTCTGGTTGTAGAAAACTTGATGGAGTATCCGAAGTAAAACACACAACTGTGTGAGTAACCATGACTGTCTCTTTTCACTTTGAGAAGAGGACACGGTGGGGTTATGTTTGACTCGTAGGTAGTTCAGGATCTTTAGCGATCACTACTAGTTTGCGACCGTTTGCGTAGATGCTCATCTTATTCTTGTACTCGTAAGTTAGCCACCACATATATGCTTAGCCGCTGCTGCAACCTCACCAATTAACCTCTTCCTACCCATTATGCTTTGCTAGTCTTGTTACCCATAGTTATGGGATTGCTGAGTCCTCGTGGCTCACAGTTACTACAACAACAGTTGCAGGTGCAGGTTTCCGATGACTTGACGTGAGAGCGTTGATCTTTGAGTTGGAGTTCTGTCTTCTTCTTCTTCGTCAGTCTTGGGTTAGGTTCCGGGTCGGCAGCCTGGGATAGCAGATGGATGTTGTTGTGCTTTTCATGTTTGCATCCGTAGTCGGATGCCTTGTATTGATGTTGTTGTATTCGTGTGTCTTGTATGAATTGTTGTATCCCCCATGTATGTATGTAATGGTACGATGTAATGATATCCATCTTGCTAAGCGCCCGAAATGTGGTTGTGCCCCAATCACGTAAGTGTCACATGATCGGGATAGAATCGCATCCTGGGCCTGACAAGTTAGTATAAGAGCCTCGACCGCCCATAGGAGCCCCCTTGATTGATCGTAGCTTGGCCGTTGTCGAGTCTAGCAAAAGTATTTTGGAGTCTAATTATATCGGAGAGTAGGAATTCTTTTTACTCCTGAATCCCTTCGTCGCTCTGGTGAGGAATCTTGACGTAGGTGTTTTGAATTACTCCTCTTCCCCTTCTAATTTTTTTAGGATCACGCGGTTAGTTTTCGTTCGTTGCGTTGTCAGTTCTTTTCATCTGGTGCATCTCTCGTTGAGTCGATTCGACCCTCCTCGTCTTTTGCTTCAATCCTCAGTACTTTCCAACCGATGTTGTTTCCCCTTCCGAAGTTGTCTTTCTTTTTCCCACCCGTCCACCCTTTTTCTTCTTGGAGCCGGAGTCCTTAGTCGAGTATCAATCCTACTCATGTGAATCCTTTGCATTATCTCCTCAATTGTTTCAACTGATGAATTCTCGTCTAGTTCGTCCTTTGTTCTTCATCTTCTTTTCTTTTCCGGTGGATTCAATTCAAGTTTTCAGTGTTGTTCATATTTTTTTTCCATTGCTCAAGAGTTTGTTTTCCCCTTGCTCGTTCACCTCTCGCTAATTAATTATTCCAGAGTTCCGAAGACATCTCAAGAGATGCATCTGCATTCCAATTAATTCGAGGTTATCACCTCATTCGAGTCTTTCAATCATTCGGGCGCATCATCTCCTTTTCAATCCTTTACAACGGCGTTTTCTCTTCGGTGGGCTCATAACCGCAGGTCTTTCCCCAGGATCTTACCTGACTCTTCTAATTTCCCGGAGTGTTCCGAAATTCTTTTCAAGTATGACGTAAGTATGGATTCCATCAGTCATAATCCTTCTTCAAGATCGCTTTCAAAATCTTTCGTGTTGGTTCAACCTTCCTCTGTTCATTTATCCGGAGTATCTCATCCTCCTTGTTCCGATCGTGTCAAATTCTTTCCTCAACCATCTGGAGTTTTTCATGAATTCTTTTTCCGTGTGTTCCTCCGAAGGCCATCATTTCAGAAGATTTCTTCGCTCTCAGTTTTCAACTTCGTCGTCCAAATATTCTTCATTGATGCCTCTTCGTTCGTCTCACATTCGCCCGGTCCTTCGTTCAAGTATTCCTTAATCAGTTAGCGATCTCTTCGTTCTCTCGTATCTAAATTCCCCAAGTGCTTTATTCTTCCCAGCAATTCATCGTATTCACTCAATTTCAATTCCTTACGGTGGTTTGTTCTTTTTCATCACTCATTTTCAAATTATTTCCGGTGGTTCATTCTCTTTCTTCACTTGACTTCAATTCTTACGGTGGTTCACTCAAGAGTTCTTTTTCCGGTGTTATCATAACAATCGATTCATTTCTTTTCCAATCCTACCGGTGTTTCATGAAGATTTTTGCAAATTCGCGATATATCCCTCTTTAATCATTTCAACGCGAATAAGTGGTATGCAATCCATTGTCTCTCATCAATTTAATTGATGGAGGATAAGCATAACATGATTCTTATTCTTCAAGTTGTTTAATCCCTTCTTTCAGAGTTTATTCATGACGAATAAATTCTAGTTCCAAGTGCTTTACTCTTTTCTTTCCGGAGTTCATGTTTTCTCTGTCATCTCGTCAGAACCCCGTTTAATCATTGCAAGGCTTTAATCTTATTATTTTCGTCCTTCATTTCTATATCATCATCCTTTTGTTACCGGAGTTCCTCTTGGTGTATCTTCATGATTTAATTCTTTCTTCAAATATATTGAGCAATCCTTGTGGAGCAGCGCAAGCATTCTTATTCTTGCCTCTCGAGTGCATTTATTTCTCCGTATTCTTTTGAAGTTGAGTTTTGCATTTCCTCCTTCATCTCATCTATTCAATCTTTTGGTTGCGGCATAATTCACCTCAACTTTTGAGATGATTAAATAAGTCCAAACCAAGCTTATTCTTTTGTGGTTGTTTTTCTCAACAACTCCGTTCAAGTCTTTCTCTTATAAATTCTCGTTCATGTCACTCGTGCTCAAGTTGTCATCTTCTTCTCCGTTCCTTTAATTGCTTTATTTCCATTCTTCCGGAGGCATGTATTGTTCTTTTCTTCATGTTTCGCTTCTTCTTCTCAAGTTCATGTCCTATTCCTATAATGCTCAACCGGAGAATTGCCGAATTCATTTCTTTCTCTTATTAACCGAAGTGGTTTTGAATTCATTCTTCTTCCTTCAACTCGTGCTTCATATCCTTATCCTCTTCGTCCTCGTCTTATGCCTTGTTGCTTATTTTACCGGAGCTTCTTAATCTCGTTCTTCTACGTTGCGTTCTTTCTTTTGAGTTGTTCAACCTCTCAAGTTTCACTGGTTTCACCTCTTTGTCCAAGAAGAACTTGTGTTCTTCCTTTTTGATCTTCCGTCTCGTTCCTAAGATCTTGGGATGAGATCTCTTGTTAGTAGGGGAGTGTTGTGACACCCCGAGACCGATGCGCCAGGTGTCAGCCAGTTATTCGTCGTCGTTGTCATGTCATCTGCTTGCGTGTTGCATCTTGCCATGTCATCATGTGTGTTGCATCATCATGTTTTCAAAACTTGCATCCGGCCAAACCCCCTCGTCCTCTCTGTTGTCCGTTCTGAGCCCATACACACTTGCACGCACCCGCGGCATCTCCGAATTTTTTATTTTATAAGTGGCCGAAAAATGTTCTTGGAATGGGATGAAACTTGGCGTGTGGTCTTATTATAGCATAGGTAGACCTCCTGTCAAGTTTCGTCGCATTCGGAGTTCGTTTGGTAGCCCAACGGTTAACCGCGTTAACCGCTGGAAGCCTTCTCTCTTTTGGCCCAACACCCCTTCACAACAGCCCACTATCCCATCCCAACCACCTCCATGCTCTCGGTCGTTGGATCGTGATCGCGTGGCCGAAAACCGCTCCTCATTTGGACACTCCTAGCTCCCTCTACCTATAAATATGTGTCTTCCCCCGAAAATTGCGGATGAAACACTAGCCTTCCTCCTCGCGCAGCCGAAGGCGTCCGTCCACGCCGGACATGTCCGCCTGGACACGTCGCTCCGGCCAATCAGCCGCTGCCACGTCGCCCTCCAGCCTCCTCCCCACCAATCCCGCGCGGCCACGTGCCCCTCCTCTCTCCTCTCCACCGCGCGGCCCGTCGGGGCCCATGCCAGGCCCGCCCGGCCCGACCGGCCACCGCCGCCACCGCGCGCCCCGCGCCTCTGCCCGCTCCTCGCTCCATCGCCGGACGGCCGGATCGGCCGGATTCGTTGTCCCCGTCGCCCATCGCCGGACCTCGCCTCCGCAGCTGCTCCCTCCACCGCCAGAGACCGGCGCCGCCCCGCCGTCGGTGAGCCGGTGCGCCTCCACCGGCGGATCCGTCGCCCCCGCGCTGGTCTCCTCCGTCCTGAGCCTCCCCTTCGTCCTGCTCGTCGCCGGAGGCCCCAGCCGCCGCCGGCCTCCTCCCATCGCCGTCGGGCGCCACCGCCCTTGCCCGATCCAGGCGGGATCGGGAGGACGCACTGCCGCCGTGTCGGCCTCGTGGGCCGACCCACCTTCCCCATCTGGGCCGAGGCCCGACCCAGCTCCTCCACGGCCCAGGTCCCTCGGGCCCAGCTGCTGCCTCCCCTCCGACTTGGGCCAGGCCCAATGGTGAGCCCCGCCTAAACCTCTCCCTATGCGTCAGTTACTAAATCCCGCTCATCCGTTTTTTCCTTGTCCGAAAATCTGCCAAGTCCCTGTAATTGCTTAATATATGTGCATGTTTGACTTCTAGTAACTTTTTGTGTGATGCTCCGCTTTGAGTGATTGATATGTCAAAATGCTCATTGTGATATGCTCTTCATTTTGTTCCATTGTGGCATGCTTATTTGAGTTCATCTTGATGCCCTAATCATCGTTGCAAGAGTGCTATATGTTTAAAACTGTTGGTAACTGTAATTTTGTTGCATGCTTGTGGTGATGATAACTTTGTGCACATTGGTCCAAATGAAGCATATGATATGTCAAAATGTTCATTGTGAAGTGCTCTACATGTTGGTTGCTGTAGCATTCATGTTAGGTGCCATCTTGCCATGTTAATCTCTGTTGCAAAAGTGCATTTGTTTGTTAAGTGCTGAAACTTGTTATGAGATGCTGATTTGTCTTGCTCATTGCTATTGATGTGTTTGTCTTTATACCACATGCCTATATGTTTTAGAAGCACAGTCATATGGTCTTTCCTGTGGTGCAATCCATTTTCCATGATATGCCTTGAGGTGACTTAAACAAGCTTCTAAACATGCCATGCCAATGTTGCTGTTTTATACTTAATGAAAAAACTGCTGAGTCTGGAATCTGTTAAACCTGATGCTATGTTTGCTTGATGACCCACTGAAATCCATGCTTGTTTTGGAGTGGTCAATGATCATATCTTGTTTTCCATGTTATGCTCTATCCATCCATGCCCTTGTTTGCATATATGTCCTGTTGTAGCTTATTTATATCTTTCTCTCAAGTTGCTATAAATTTACCTGTCAGACTTTTATCAGAATGTTCAATTTGGTGGAGCTTGTTGTTATTGATCCATGCCTCATATGGAGATGATCCAATGGAGTTGTTTGATGTATGATATGTTTATTACATGATATTTATATACTTAGTAGAGTTGATATGCTTGTTGTTTTGTGCCTCCGAAGGCAGCATCGTGATGATGTTTTTGCCTTCCCAGATTTTGGCTAAGTCTGGATAAATTTATTGCAAATTGTCATGCTTGGTTAATTATGTTCCAGCAAGTTTTTGGGGGTGTTCTAAGTTCATGCTTGTTAAGTATCATGTCTACTTCACATCCATGCCTCTTGTTATAATGTTTGGGTGCTGTAGCATATATATACCTTGCTCCAAAGTTGCTATGTTGCTGATTTTGGACAGCTTGTTGTTAATCTTGTTTCATGTGTATGTGTTGAACTGTTGCTCCGTTTTGAGCATGCTATATATGAAACTTGTGTGATTTTGCATGTAGAAGCATAATATCATGTTGTTTACATGTTTGGAGTGTGGTTGCTTGTTGTTTGGATGCATTTTGCATAATTGCCATGCATGTCTTGTTTTGCTCATATCTTCTAGGCCGTAGCTCCGAATTAAACAATCTTTATATGTAACTTGACTAGAATTTCGAGTAGATCATCATGGTGCATGTTAACCTGATGTTTAACAAATTTATCTTAAGGTCTATTCAGATCTGGACCAATTTCTAAATGAGCATATGAGGACTTACCGGAATTGCTATATGCTGTTTCTGGCCTCATTTAAACTTGTTGGTTTGTGTTGTTCTTGTTTGCTTCATCCCTTTCCATGTCTTGCATCATATAGACTTGTCTTGCATCATACTTGGTTGAGCATCTTGTCATGTTCTTGTGTTGTGTGTTTACTTTGTTGTGTGCTTCTTCTCGCTAGTTCTTTTCCGTTGCGATCGTGAGGATTCGTTCGTCTACATGTGGTTCGTCTTCGAGGCTTCTTCTTCATCTTCTTCATGGACTCATTCTTCTTCCTTGTGGGATCTCAGGCAAGATGACCATCGCCTTGGATAGCTTTACTATCATTGCTATGCTAGATGTCTCGATGCTATCGTTATATGTCGCGCTACCCATCTTTATTGTCAGCCCCTCTCCTTGTTGCCATGAAACTTCTAACCTTTGACACCTTCCTAGAAAACCATTATTTGGCTATGTTACCCGCTTGCTCAGCCCCTCTTGTAGCATTGTTAGTTGCAGGTGAAGATGAAGATTGCTCCATGTTGGAGCTTGCCTTGTTGGAATATCACAATATATCTTATATATATTAACACACCTATATACTTGGCAATGGGTGGAAGGCTTGGCCTTTTGCTCGGTATTTTGTTCCACTCATGCCGCCTTACGAGCCAATAAACCGGCGTTATGTTTCTTGATTTTGCGTTCCTTACACGGTTGGGTATATGGGGACCCCTTGGTAGTTCGTCTTTGAATAAAACTCCTCTAGCAAGGTCCAACATTGGTTTTATTGCAACATAATAAAAACTTAATTAATTAATTGCATAGGGAGTTAGCGCTACCCGAGGATTCTTCTACATACAGGGGGCTAGTGCTGATGGTATTGGTCCCAAACTAGAGCCACTTGCGGTGCCACCCAGTTATCTGGGGTCTTCGGTTGTTGTACGTAGTGCTCATCCGGACGTGGCCTGAGACGAGATGCGCGCGGCTACCATCAGGGTGTCGGCACGCCGGGAGGTCTTGCTGGACTTGTTTTACCATTGTCGAAATGTCTTGTGCACCGGAAATTCCGAGTCTGATCAGGCCTTCCCTAAGATAAGGGGTAATATTATTATTGTCTCTACTGATTGTGAGAGCTTGTGATGGGCTAAGTTGGGACACCCCTGCAGGGTTATGATCTTTCGAAAGTCGTGCCCGCGGTTATGTGGCCGATTGGAATTTGTTAATGTCCGGTTGTAGAAAACTTGACAGAGCATCTGAAGTAAAACACACAACTGGGTGAGTAACCGTGACTGTCTCTTTTCACTTTGAGAAGAGGACACGGTGTGGTTATGTTTGACTCGTAGGTAGTTCAGGATCTTTAGCGATCACTACTAGTTTGCGACCGTTTGCGTAGATGCTCATCTTATTCTTGTACTCGTAAGTTAGCCACCACATATATGCTTAGCCGCTGCTGCAACCTCACCAACTAACCTCTTCCTACCCATTAAGCTTTGCTAGTCTTGTTACCCATGGTGATGGGATTGCTGAGTCCTCATGGCTCACAGTTACTACAACAACAGTTGCAGGTGCGGGTTTCCGATGACTTGACGTGAGAGCGTTGATCTTTGAGTTGGAGTTTTGTCTTCTTCTTCGTCAGTCTTGGGTTAGGTTCCGGGTCGGCAGCCTGGGATAGCAGATGGATGTCGTTGTGCTTTTCATGTTTGCATCCGTAGTCGGATGCCTTGTATTGATGTTGTTGTATTCGTGTGTCTTATATGAATTGTTGTATCCCCCATGTATGTATGTAATGGTACGATGAAATGATATCCATCTTGCTAAGCGCCCGAAATGCGGTTGTGCCCCAATCACGTAAGTGTCACGTGATCGGGATAGAATCGCATCTTGGGCTTGACATGCATGCCCTACAATACGCGTATTGCTCGCCCGATCGCCACACATCTCCTGCAGACACACGTTCCGAAGCCGCCGCCGCCGCTACACGTATCTGATACCCTCGATCAGATCTCCTGCCTTGCAATTCCGCACTGCCGCCGCCAGGCGTCTGCTGCATCCACCAATGCACTGCACCCACCTCTTCCGATCTGACCAGCCGCGCCATCGGCGACTTTGATCCCGCTGCAGCTTCGATTGCTATTCTCCCGCCTTCGATTCCGTTGATGCCCACGAACGTTGTTTTGTGATGAGCGAAATCAACTCATGGTTCGGCCTCCTCTAGATCAATAGCCATAACCTCAAATCAAACCTTGCACTGATACCACTTGTTAGAATAAATCCTAGGCATACCGTCAATCATACGAGGACCAAGCAATCACACGAGCACGACACTGAGATTTGTTAACGAGGTTCACCATCATGGTTACAACCTCGGGGCCTGACTATGGGCGCTCCTTCCCATGGCACACACCGTCGGCTCCCCCGCGTGCCCGTGCTATTACGTTGGCATAGGTTACATTGTGTGTGTACCGCGAGTATATATGAGAGGCCTATGATACAAGTGTCATATTAAGACACAATTCCTACCCTGTGTACACACAGTCCAAACCAAGTCCAACTGTAACCTACCTTGTACAATAATATTCGACACAACTTCCAAAGAAGAAGAAAAAAAGATGAGGAAATATTTACGCTGTTTTCTTAGAGAACTTCGAAAGAGCAAAATAACCAACCAAAGAAGAACATTGAGGTTTCTTTTTTTTAATGCAAATAGCATAAGAAACATAAGAAACGACAGCAAACAAAAGACAAAGAAAAAAGACAATAGAAGAAGGCAATAAAAAAACCAACAAAAGGAAGCAACAAATATGAGAAATATTTTTTGGTTTCTTGATTTTGAGCGAATGAAACAAACAGAAACCAAATATGGATATACAAATATCATCAAGCAACCGTTCATGTAATTGATGTATATGAGAACATGAGTGACATGTAGGTAAGGAACCATACTTCCCCAAGCTTAGGCTTTAGACCTAAGTTTGGCTCACTCCTACGGGTGGAAATCTTCATGGTCTCCATTCTGTCATGGCAAGGCTATATCTCACCCTTTGTGAGACAGAAGCTTGTCTAGTGTGAGTGGACGTGGGTCGACATATATACATGTTTGTATAGAGTTTTGGGAACGGTTTTCGGAAGCTTCTATGGACTGGTTCAGACCGGTTTTAGAAGCTTATGCGTGTTTTTTCTATTATTTCTATTTGTGTTTGATCATTATTTATATTTTCATGACCTATGTGATGTTAGTAAATATGAACATTTTTCGTGTACATTTTTCCTTTACATTATATGAACAATTTTTTTACATGGTATAAACATTGTGTTAAAAATTTCGCAAACATATTTTTGTAATGCGTGAACATTTTGTAAAATGGCATGATCATATTTTAAATTGCATGAAACATTTTTTTTACATTTTATATATTTTTAATACGACGTACATTTGGTTCGAAATGCGTGGACATTCTTTTGAATGGTACAAAACATTTTAAAACAATTATCCGAACATTTTTTTCTGCATGGTATAAACATTTATTCAAAATGTCATGAACTAATTTTAGAAACACATGTTTTTAAAATATGAGGAACATTTTTGTGAAATCTTATGTTATTTTTACATTCAAAAATTTCATGTACAAATTTTGAAACTCATGATTTTTTAAATATTCTTAAAACATTTTTGCAAGGGTACAGATATTATTTCGAAATTACCCGAAGAAATATTGCACAATTAGGGAATATATTTTAAATGCATCACAAACACATTTAAAGCCGAAGTGAATTAATTTTTGTAATATATTTCTTAAAAATATTTGTAAATATAAATAAACAAAACTAAAAGAAGTTAATAATAATAAAACGAAAAAATGACTGAAAAGAAAACTGAACGAAGCGAACCCGAGATAGTGGGCCGGTCCATTTGCAGAGGCTTCCTGACCCAAGCCCTGTTCGGCCCCTTAAGCGCCAGTACGACCTCTTCTTATTCGGCCAGCGCGCACTCCCTTCCCCACGCCCGCCCTTTCGGGCTGTCCCATGTGCGGTCCGCCTTTTTTTTTCATCTGATTTTTCGGCCTAATTTTCTTTTTTTTTTCTAATTGAAATTATTTTGCATTTCATCAGAGTTCCATATTTAATTTGTTTTGTGAGTTTCGAAGAAAAGATCAACATGAAATGCTCGAATTTTCAAAATAAAGCTGGCATTCCAGAATTTGGAAAAATGCTCGCGAATTCAGAAAAAGTTCATTAACTCGTAAAAAGTGTTCAAAATAATTTTAAAAATGCCCTGTAATGGAAAATATCATCGATTTTTAAAAATATCACTGATTTTTTTTAATATGAATAATGTACACGCATTTAAAAAATGGTCAGAAAAACATGTTCATGAATTTAAAATAATATTCCCTAGTTAAAAAAATGTTTCTGAATTCAAACAATATTTCCCGATTAAAAAAATTACTAGTTTCGCAACAAATGTTCATGAATTCAACAAATGTTCACGAATTATTTAAAATATTCACAATTAAAAAAAACTTAAAAATCATTGAATAATTTAAAATATAACCAAAAGCAAAACGAACATGTAAAAAAGAATAACAATAAAAAAACATAAATGAAAAAAAGAAAAACTAAAATATGAGGGCAGTGAGGTTGGACGTGTTTGGAGACGCGATAGCGATGAGATCCTAGATTGCTTTGTGTTACACATGAGATGGTTAAAGATTAAAGGTCAATGGCTTAGGGAGTTGGAGCCACGTGGATGCTGTCGTCGAGCAGGCGACATAGTTGACACCTTCTTTGCAGATCGATTCGGTGTTATGCATGTAGTTCCACAATTCCGACGTCGTGGTCCATCAGCTCTAGATACATCTAGGCTGGTATAGAGCCTGCATTGAAGACCGATGGGGTGGTCGCGAGAGTCGAAGGGGAAGATGGCAACCTCCATTCTACCGAGGAGCACCCCTGCCTCTCTTTCCATTGCCGCCTGCCTTCCCGCTGCCGGTCGCCACATCCTTCTCATCCTCTCATGAGAGCTCATTCTAGGGTATGGTGGAGCGTGCTCTTAGGACCAAAGACCTGAAAAGTGGGGGAGCCAGGGTGGGTGATCGTCGGAGGTGCAAAGGTAGCCACTGCAGTCAGAGTCATTAGGGATTGTGCATGGAGTTGCCCACTCTCTCTTTCCGACTGTGGCCTTGTGGGTAAAGTTAATACAATGGGCGAGGTGTGTACGTGAGGAACTCCTTTTCCCAAAGAAAACAGAAATGAGAAGGAAACGTGTCGGCGAGGTGACTTATGGACGGGATGTCGGAAAGGCTTATAGATGCGATGTATGAAAATAGGCTCGTTTTCACCAAGCATCATGCATGTATGGTCACAACCAAAGAATAACACCGTAGAGGGACACTGTAAACATTGTGGCATCTTAATAAAGTTCACAAGATTTTGCAGGTCAGGACAGGGCATCTTGGACTCGGGGATGGGGCACGAAGAAGAGAACACGAAGAACTCCAAGATCTTGATCTAACGGGTTCCCCTTGAATAGAGGAGAAAGTGATTGGTGGAAACATGGATCTAAATCACCTCCCCCCCCCCCCAAAAAAAACTAGCAAGAATCCATGGAGGGACTGAGAGATAGCAAGCTCGAAGAAGGTCAACAATGGGGGAAGAACACGAGCTAAAGGGATAAGGTTCATTGGGGAAGAAGACCCCCTTTTATAGGCACCCCCGAATCCAACCGTTATGCACTCAGGTCGTGCACAAGTGGTACTACCGCTCGGAGGAGTGGTACTACCGCTTAGGACGGTCAAAACAACCCAACGAGAGAGAAAAACACGAGATGTAGTTCTGCCAGAGAGGTAACTACTGCTCTGGGAAGAGGTGGTACCGCTCGGAGAGGTAGTACCGCTCGGGTGGAGAGGTAGTACCGCTTACCGCTTATAAGAGGTACTACCGCTCTACTACCGCAAAACCCGACACAAAAAAACGCATTCCCAGAAGGAGCGGTACTACGCACGGAACAAGGCCGCGGTACTACCGGTCTAGAGAGCAGTACTACCGCTTGAGGCTTTCATGAACACAACAGAGAAAACAAAGGATGCAATAAAGCCGGAACTGCCACAGCTTCTGCAAATGAACTCGAATTGAGAAAACTCAAGCTTGTTGGATAGATGATGACGAGAAGCATCCAAACAACGACTAGTTATATTAAGAAGAGGCAGGGGAGGTAAGCTTAAGATATAGAGGAACCAAACCTCCAACAGAGGAGAACCGGCATAACCTCCAACATCGAAAACATCATAGAAGATGCGTGTGACTCCATTTTTGATGAACTTGAGCTTGTCATGAAGATGACCATAAGCTCTAAAACTCACAAAGACAAACCAAACAAGAACCAAGAAAGATGATGTAAGGATGCAATGGTTTGAGATCTCTACGAACGATACGATCAAGCTACTCACTTGAGAGCCCCCATTAATAGTACAATAGAAAACCTATCAAGGGCAAACCTATGCCTTGCACATAGTCCACTTGATCTAGATGATGAAGATCTTGACTTCCACAAGTTGGACCACCTTTATTGTTGGCACGATGAAGACTAGTAGATTGCTCCCCCATACTCCAATATGGGTGAGCCACTCTTCGGCACATCTTCACAAGTCCATTGCCACCACATCGGATGACAAGCTTCAACCATATGATCTCTTCGTGATGATCCATTTGAACTTGCACACCGCAACCTAACCCCACGAAGACCTCTCACGTAGAAAATGGGTTAGTACACAATGTGTAATGGACAATGCTTACCATAACATGAGATCACTTGACCCCTCTCAGTAAATCTTCTACGCTTTGTGTGTTGATAAACTTGATTCACTTTTTGACTTAGTCTTGATCAACCTCTCACATGACCAATCTTTAGATAATTCCTTGAATAGAATATTGGTCGCCATAAACTCTCCTTGAAACCAACACATGGACTCCAAGAAAAGCCTATGGACAAATCCTTCAAATATAACTCAAGGCAACCATTAGTCCACATAGATTGTCATCAATTACCAAAAACCAAACATGGGGCGCCGCATGTTCTTTCACCCCTAATCAACACTTTTCGTATGGAACTAAGCTTCACCAAATGGGAAAACATGGATGGTTGCGCACGAGACAAGACAAACAAAAAGAATTATAGCTACATGATTTCTAAATATGAGCTTCCCACTACCTGATTATTCTTGCATGCAACCTACCCACATCATCAATCTACATGGAGCCATCCACCTCATCAAGTTTGCCACCTCAGCAAAATATTTCCACTAAACAAATTGTGTGATTTAATTCACCTTCTCCATAACATCTATGCGCATCATATCATATATTTCTCTAAAAAAATGAGCGGCCAAGGTAGCGGCAATCAACCCTATCCTCTCCTTATTAATTCCACCCCCCTCAATTAATTTGGCCGACTAACAGATTTCATTCTCCCTCTCATCTTCTCCACGCTGACTTGATTCTCCCAGGTAGTAGCGGATGGCATCAATGCTCCATACATTTCTGTTTTGGCATGGCTTCTAGCCTCCCACAATAATCTACTCATCTTGTCCTTCAATATTTCTATGGTTCTTCTCCAACCATGTGGCATTGTGCTCTCTGGCTAGGTACACTTCTGCATGCCTCTGCAAACCATCTTGTATTCTTTTCAGGGCAGTTTATCCCCAATTATCTTGAACCTAACGAGTCTCCCTAAATTATTCTGCAGCTAGCTACTCTTTCATGCACACCAAGGAGGTGGATGTGAGGTGGCTGGAGCCTGGAGGTCAAGTAGAGGAGTCCCTCATGAAGGAGGAGGCAAGAGGACGAAGATTGTCGGCATTTGCAACCAACCTAGTAGCATTAAGGAAAGGAGAAGCGTCTAGAGGTAGGAATCATACATCCCCATGCTTTGTTTTGGTTCCTGATTTGTTCTTTCTTTTGTTTTGTTTTATACCAAAGTAGTAGGCAATCTTCCTTTGGCGTTGTGATTGTCTCATGCCTGGTTATATGGAAAGGTCAAGGATGAAAGTGCATGCATGGCCACATATGTTACATAAACATCATAACAACCATTTTTTCTTTATATTTGAAGGTTATAAGTGAAGCAGATGGAGGTTCCTGGGGATCCACACCAGTTGGAGATATCTCAGTTAAGTGAAGACAATTTTGCAAATTTGTAAAGAGCATTCTGGGTTTCTGAGCCAATTGTTTCTTCGGTATGGGATTTCTTCCCTAACTCGACCCTTTTCTTAATCACACCATTCTGCAAAGCATCACCATTTTGAAAGATCAATATTTTTAACGGGAGGAATCATTATGGACTGACAACCTAATTAGTTTTTGGTCATTTGTTTGGATATAGAAGTTGTGACATAATTTGTGCTTGTGATTTCGTACTATGAAAGTTATGTGGGTTCTTTTGCCTCACATCCTTCCCTCCAATATGGCAACATGTTCTTTTATAGGTTCCTCACATGTTCAATGCATATAGATTCGGGCTAATGTTAAACTTTCTCAGTAAATTGCATATGTTCCCCTTATGGCGAGAGTTATGCCCCCCTTGCTAGACTTGAAGCCATTCGTATGTTGTATGCAAATCACCATAACATCACTCTCAATCAAATGGATGCTAAGAGTGTGTTCTTGAATGGTGAGATTGAGGAGGAAGTTTATTTATAACATACTCCCGGCTTTGTTAACCCTAACAAAGCTAATCATGTCTATAAAATTCGTAAAACTTTATATGGTATGAAGCAAGCTACTAGTGCTTGGCACAAATCCTTTAAATAGTTGAACATGATCATTTACAAACAATTGGTGAAATAATCCTTCAAATAGTTTGCTTAACTTTCAGGCTGCAGTTAGTCTGTGCGCCAGCCTCTGTAATTGCTCTCTACGCCAATTACTATCAACTTCGTCCCTTCGGTGGAAAATCTTGTAGGTTTAGATGGCTGGTGTAGTTACTGCCTCCATCTCGGTGCATAGGGCATGCGTGTAGTTCTAGGTTGTCGATTTGAGCAACTAAAAATGTGTTATAATATCATCAAAAATATATCATTTATTCATATATGCGAATGTAGTTCCTATTTTTTGTTACGTATAAGTTTGAAGATCATCGTTGTTAAGTCATGCATGAAAAATTATTTTCCATTCAATTATTCCACTTATGTTCAATGCATATTTCTAAAACTATAGATAATCAAATATAATAAGCAATATGTATATTTTTAATTTGGTTCTCATTTGATGGCAAACTACACAATGGAGCCGGAGGATTGGCGAGGTGTTCATAGGGATTTTGTTTCCTGGTGGGTCCATGACGGGTGGATGCAGACACAACCAGGGTCACTGAGGGGGTCCTGGATTGAGGGGTCCTCATGTGGCCGGATAACTCGTTGTGGGCCAGACTGGTGGTCTGTGAAGATCATCGCTGAAGATCGTCTCTCGTATCCGGATAGGACTCCTGTGTACGTATAATGGCAGGTTTTAGGTTCGGGTGTAATATTTCCTTCCTTTGCAAGATGGTCATGTACAAACCCTAGGGCCCTCCGGTGCATATATAAATCGGAGGTAAATATTTGATGACATGGAGGTCATCTCCACGATCCATGTGGATGCGAAGAATAAAGTCTTCAGTCCATACCGCGGGATCGGTCGTTCCATCATATGCCTCGATGTTTACGAGTTTAAACCCTTCCAGAAATTGGTGATCCATCACCTCATGAGTAAAGCACAGAGGGTGCGTAGCGCCCCTGTATCATGCAACATTGCGACGTAGTTCGGACGACATCTGTGTTCGGTGTTGAGTCCAAACTTGATTGTATCCGGTGTGCTTGGCTTGATAGCCACCATCCCATGTGGGAGCACGATCTCTTGATCCGTAGATTGATCTGGCCTGACTGGCTTTTTTATTCAGGTCCTGAAATAGATCGTACTTATGGCCCCGAGCCGATGTATCCTTACCTTTACGGTGGGGAGTGATGCTTGCTAGGCCTACGTCGGTTTTTCCCCAAAGAGGAAGGGATGATGTAGTATAGCAGCGGTAGGTATTTCCCTCAGTGATGAAACCAAGGTTATCGGGCCAGTAGGAGAACCAAGCAACACAACGTAAACAACACCTGCACACAAATAACAAATACTCGCAGCCCGACGTGTAAAATGGGTTGTCAATCCCTTTTGGGTAACGGACGTGATAGAGTTGTAAATATTAATAGATCGAACAATAAATTGCAGCAAAGTAATTTTGGGTTTTTGGTTTAGTAGATCTGAAAACAAAAGCAATGGAAAATAGATCGCAAAGGCAAATAATATGAGAAAGAGACCCGGGGGCCGTAGATTTCGCTAGTGGCTTCTCTCGAGAAAATAGCAAACGGTGGGAAAACAATTACTGTTGGGCAATTGATAGAACTTAAAATAATCATGACGATATCTAGGCAATGATCATTATATAGGCATCACGTCCAAGATTAGTAGACAGACTCCTGCCCGCATCTACTATTACTCCACACATCGATCGCTATCCCGCATGCATCTAGTGTATTAAGTTCATGGAGAAATGGCGTAATGCAATAAGAATGATGACATGTGAGCGAGTCCTGTATTCAGGGGTCCTCAGCCATCCGGGTCGTTGAAGCTGGGCCGCACTGATGGGCCGCGTAAAGAAGAAGCAGAAGGCCCTCCCCCGTATTCGGTCGGGACTCTTATGTACGTAGAAAGGCATGTGTAGAGTCCAGATGTATCCTTTACTTCTTCCCCAAGTCACCCTTGTAACCCTAGGTCACCTCAGGCGTGTATATAAGCCGAGGTGTTTAGTCTGTAGAGGGGATCATCATCACAATATCTCCATAGGATAGACTTAGGGTTTAGCCATTACGATCTCGAGGTAGATCAACTCTTGTATTCATATTCATCCATATTAATATAGCAGGATGTAGGGTATTACCTCGATCAAGAGGGCCTGAACCTGGGTAAACATCGTGTCCCCAGACTTATGTTACCATCGATCCTCTAAACGCATAGCTTGCCCCCCCCCCTACCCGAGATCTGCCGGTTTTGACACCGACAATGGTGCTTTCATTGAGAGCTCCGTTGTGCGCTCGCGATGAGCGATCGATGGCTCGCCTCATCATCAGTGACCGGATCACCCTCGGGAACAGCCTGGCTGTCGACCAGGTTCTCCAGCTTGGCGGGTTCGCTATATGCGCCTGCATGGCCTCTGGGCCGGCCGCTCTCCCTGTGGCCGTTGAGCACCATCTTTATGTCGATTCCGGCCACTCCGATGACGCGACCTAGGCAGAGTTCTCGTCCTTAAACGAGCTGCTAGATCGCTTCGCCGCCCTGTGGCTTTCATCGCTAGGAAACCAGATCGGACCTAAATCCGGCCGCAACGAGATCTGTCCCTTCCCGATCACTCACCTAGTGGCAACCGTCGAGGATGGACCTGAAGAGACTCCCCCTCTCGAAACGGAGACCGACATAGTTCGGATCGCTGAACCCATCGATCCGAACACGCCCCCGTCGGCAGGCACCTTATGTTCTTCGAGCTCTGGGATCAGCGCTAGGCACGCGAAACAATTAGACCCTTTCGAGCCCGGAACGCCCGCATCAAAGATTGACAAAACTCCGAATACCACCTTGGGTTGGGATTCAAAATTACCAGCACCCACCCACCCTGGCAAAAACTCTCCAAGTAAATCCGGATTCCTGGACATAGATGATCTTGCGAACATACAGCAGTAGCCTGAGGAAATGGTAAACCACTTCTGGACCAGATTCCTACTGGTTAAAAACAAGGTCAGGGACTGCTGCGACGACAAAGCGGTCTCCCTATTTCACCGCAATTGCACGGACAAGGGAGTCTTGAACGCCCTCAATCGACGTCGTGTTCTGAGTTTCACAGAATTATCGCAGTTAGTACGGAAGTTCTGCGCAATGGAAAATACTTGGAAAGCCCAGAATACACCTTTAGAACAGTCCATATCCGGACAGTACGATACCAAAGCTAAACGGACTTGCCCTAGTTGGTCATTCGACAGCATTCCTATTGGCAAGAAGAACAAGCCTCTTTAAAGGCACATGTCCGTACTGGACGAACTACTCGACACACCTAGCCAAATACACGCAACCTCGGACAATGTCCCAAATCATCGCCTTAGAGCATGTTTGGTACTCCGACAGATAGCAAAGAGTGGTACGACAATTCTTGCCAACACCGAATCAAGGGAGAAAGACATCGAGGTCTTCACCATCTTTGAGATATTCTCCTCAAATAACTGGCGCAAGAGAGCAAATCGCGGACTTGCCGAGGTTTACCAAATTAGCTTTGCAAGCCCATGGAGCGACACGGCAATTAGATTTTCCGCCGAAGACGCACCTCGAGTCCAGCCGATCCGAGCATCAGCAGCTCTTGTACTAGACCTAATAGTAGATGGCTTCCGCCTCACTAAAGTACTTATGGACAGAGGAAGCAGACTAAACCTCATATATGAGGAAACGCTTGCAAAAATGTAGGTCGAGAAATCCCGCATTGAGCACACAAGCACAACCTTTAGAGGAATTACTCCAAGCTGCGAAGCCCGATGTTCTGGAAGCATTAAGCTCGATGTAGTGTTCGGCACACCCGACAACTACAGATCGGAGGAACTACTCTTCCACATTGTGCCCTTTCACAGCGGATACCACACCCTTCTAGGACGGGACGCTTTCTCACGCTTTCAAGCTATACCCCATTACGGGTACATGAAGCAAAATGTCGGGGCCCAATGGGGGGATCACATTAATAAGTGATCCGGATAGAGCACTCCGCGCCGAAAACAAAACCGCATCCTTAGCCTTAGAGGCATTATCCGAAGCTCTCGCGGTCGAATAACTAACTACCCTACGATCAAAGGTAGATAAGGACGACGTAATCCTCACCAAAAGATCGAAGCCTACTTCCTTCAAACCAGCAGACGAGATCACCAAATTCCAAGTGCACCCAACGGGCCCAAATAAAATGGCATCCATCGGGGCATAGCTGGATCCGGCGGTAGACAGCGCGTTACGCGCCTTCCTTCGGGAAAATTGGGATATATTCGCCTGGCACCCTTCAGACATGCCGGGAATCCCACGTAGGCTGGCCGAACACAGCCTCAATATTATCAAAGGGTTCAAACCAGTCAAGCAGTCACTGCGACGGTTTTTCGAACCCAAAAGACAAGCAATGGGAGAAGAGCTAGCCAAATTATTGGTAGCCAGATTCATCAGAGAAATTAAACATCCGGATTGGCTAGCCAACCTAGTCATGGTACCTAAGAAGGATAAATCACGGCGCCTCTATGTCGATTTCACAAACCTAAATAAAGCTTGCCCAAAGGATCCCTTTCCTTTTCCCCGCATTGACCAAATTATCGATGCAACGGTCGGACACGACTCACTGTGCTTCCTTGATGCTTATTTCGGACACCATCAGATAAAGATGAAGGAATCCGATCAGGCCGCAACGACATTTATCACCCCGTACGGCCCCTTTTGTTTCAACACTATGCCCTTTGGACTCAAAAACGTTGGCGCCACATATCAACGCATGATTCAAACATGCTTGGAAAGGTAAATTGGCAAAACAGTGGAGGCATATGTGGATGACATGGTCGTCAATACCAAACACGTCGAGACTTTGGTGCAGGATCTCCGCATTACGTTTGCCAACCTCCGAGAATATGACATAAGGCTCAATCCAGAAAAAATGTGTCTTTGGCGTTCCAACCGGAAAGCTATTAGGGTTCATCATATCCCATAGGGAAATCGAAGCTAACCCAGCCAATATCCGGGCCTTGTCAGAACTCAAAATACCAACTGATCTCAAACAAGTGCAAAAACTAGCAGGCTGCGTAGCGGCTTTAAGCCGCTTCATCTCCAGATTAGGAGAAAAAGCATTACCACTTTATAAATTGCTACGACGCATTGACAATTTCAAGTGGACGGATGCTGCAACAAACGGACTGGAAGAAATAAAGACTCTACTAGCGAGCAATCCAATCCTAGCCGCGCCCGGTGTTGGTGAACCAATGATGTTGTACATATCAGCCACTCACCAGGTAATGAGTGTTGTGCACATTGTCGAACGAACCAAAGAGGGACATAAATTCCCCGTTCAAAAGCCCGTATACTATGTATCCGAGGTTCTAACACCGTTTAAGTCACGGTACCCCCACTATCAGAAAATTGCCTATGCGGTCTTCATGTCATCTCGGAAACTCCGACACTACTTTCAAGAGTGTTCGATCACAGTGGCATCCGAGGTACCACTCAATGATATCATCAACAATAAAGACGCCACGGGATGCATAGCCAAATGGGCCATCGAGCTCCTACCGTTCGAAATATCCTATAAGCCACGCCGGACTATTAAGTCCCAAATATTGGCTGACTTTGTTGTGGAGTGGACGGAAGCTGAACTCCCTAAAGGGTACAACTCATATTCCCACTGGACATTGTACTTTGACGTTTCCAAAATGCTAGCCGGATTGGGGGCCGACGTAATATTGATATCTCCAACAGGGGATACAGTCCGGTATGTTTTACAGATTATGTATACAGACTCGAACAATGCGGCCGAATATGAGGCCCTATTACATGGCCTCCGACTAGCTGTATCCATGGGCATCCAACGCCTCGAGGTACGTGGAGACTCAAACCTCGCCATCTCCCAAATTAATGGGGATTTTGATGCGAAGGATTAAAAAATGGTAGCTTATCGCAATGCCATATTGAAAATATCGGCTCAATTTGAGGGGATGGAATTCTATCATGTAGCCCGGGATAATAACCAGGCCGCTGACGTACTCGCGCGCATGGGAGCTAAACGTGACCCCGTCCCACCGAACACATTTGTGGAATGGTTGTTTAAGCCATCCGTAACATGGCAGGACACGAGCGGCGATACGAATTCGGATTCGAAAACACCCCCAGCCGAACTCAATCACGATGTCATCATAGACCCAAGCATGGAGACAACTCCTTCGGCTCATGAAATCATGGCTGTCATAGCCCCCTGGACAGAGCCTTTTCTAGCTTACCTTAATAGGCAGGAACTCCCCGATGATCAAAATGAGGCCCGCCGCATAGTCCGGCGCTCTAAAGCCTACACAGTTCACGAAGAACTATACAAGAAAAGCACAACTGGTATTCTCCAAAGGTGCATCTCCGAAGAGGAGGGAAGGCGAATTCTCACTGAAATACACGCTGGAATGGGCGGCCACCATGCCGCAGCAAGGGCGCTCGTAGGCAAAGCTTTTCGCTCTGGCTTCTACTGGCCTACTGCCCGAGCAGATGCCCAAACCTTAGTCCAACACTACGTTGGTTGCCCGCTCTTTGCAAATCAGAGTCACATGCCTCCCACCGCTCTGAGAACAATCCCCATTACTTGGCCTTTTGCGGTCTGGGGGCTTGATATGGTCGGACCCCTTAAAGGGGGAAGTCATAAAAGAAAATACTTACTGGTGATGGTAGATAAGTTCACTAAATGGATAGAGGCCAAGCCAGTAAAAACAGCTGAAGCAGGGCCTGTGATAGACTTTATATCCAGCGTAGTACACCGTTATGGTCTCCCGCATAGTATTATCACAGATAATGGCTCCAATTTCACAGCTGACGAGGTAAAAAAATGGTGTGCAATGTTGGGTATAAAACTCGACTATGCTTCCGTATACCATCCTCAAACAAATGGCCAGGTCAAAAGGGACAATGGTCTGATAATGAGCGGCACTAAACCCCGATTAGTGCGCTCCCTACGGGAGTCTGATAAACACTGGGTCGAAGAGCTTGACTCCATACTCTGGGGGCTGTGGACCACTCCCAATCGTACGACCGGATATACACCTTTTTTCATGGTGTACAGCACAGAGGCTATTCTGCCCTGCGACATTATTCATGACTCACCTAGAGTGCGCATGTACGAGGAGAGGGATGTCGAGTTAGATCGGCTGGACGACCTAAATGGACTTGAAAAGGAGCGTGATACATCGCTAGCACATTCCGCATTTTATCAACAACAGGCTAGGCGATACCAGAGCAGAGAAGTGTGAGATAATACATACAACATCGACGAGCTTGTTTTACACCTCCCGGAGAAGAAAAAGGACAACCTCAAACCAAAATGGGAGGGCCCCTTCATTATCAACGAAGTACTCACCGGTGGACCCTATCGCCTTCGTAATGCTCAAGACAACTGCATCGAGCCGAAACCATGGAACGCTGCCAGGCTCCGACGATTTTATGGATAGTTCGTAGCAATTTCTTCCTCTTTATAAGATAGGTCTTGTTTGTTACTTTTTTATTTTTCTCCTTTCTTCCTTTACATTTTTTCTTCAACTGACAAGTATTCGGCTCGCCCGAACTGTCACGTAACAAGTACACCCTCAACTGTACCCACCGGAAATATACCTGGGGGCTTCTTTAACGAAGCCCATTACCAATAAAGGCTTATTGCTTAAAAATGTTGCCTGTTTTTACAGTCCATCCTTGCCATTATATGCATCAATATGACTTAAGTTCTGACCAAGCTGGGTTGCCTGGCTCCTATGCTTACCCCTACGTTTCCGATTGTTCGGCTAGGGCGTAACGGGAGCACCTCTGCGATTGTTACCACCGGGTAATCCGAATATGTACGTCAGACTGGGTGAAGCCGAAAGCTAGCGATCTTAAGGGAATGATTGGTCGGCGGATACACGACATATCGCATTCTAAAGCGTATCTTAAACTATCACAGGAGATGGCATCCTAATGTCCTTTTCATAGGATAGAAAGCCTAGGCCCGCATCTTTATGCACGCCAACCCAGGGAAAGGAACCCCTAAGAGAACTATTATCTCTGGAAGATGTTTCTTATGTTAAAAAGTAATATAGCATAACTCCCCGAACTTAGTTCGTCTTTGCAAGCAATTATGACCGGATTGCCTGGTTTCTGAACATATCACGTGTCTTGCCACAGCTATAGTATTCAGAAGCACTCCAGCCTTTGGGTTTATGGAGGTCGAAGCAGATGGTCGGCAATGACAAACTTTATATAAATCCGGCCGGAGATAAGTTTGATGGTAAAAGTACATTGATACATAGAATCAAACGACTACTCATTTTCTATTCCCTCTATAAGGCTGTCTAGCTTAGTGATGTCTACTACACAACCTTCTTCTTGTAGACGTTGTTGGGCTTCCAAGTGCAGAGGTTTGTAGGACAGTAGCAAATTTCCCTCAAGTGGATGACCTAAGGTTTATCAATCCATGGGAGGCGTAGGATGAAGATGGTGTCTCTCAAACAACCCTGCAACCAAATAACAAAGAGTCTCTTGTGTCCCCAACACACTCAATACAATGGTAAATTGTATATGTGCACTAGTTCAGCGAAGAGATGGTGATACAAGTGCAATATGGATGGTAGATATAGGTTTTTGTAATCTGAAATTATAAAAACAGCAAGGTAACAAGTAATAAACGTGAGCATAAATGGTGTTGCAATGCGTTGAAACAAGGCCTAGGGTTCATACTTTCACTGGTGCAAGTTCTCTCAACAATAATAACATAACTGGATCATATAACTATTCCTTAACATGCAACAAACAGTCACTCCAAAGTCACTAATAGCGGAGAACAAACGAAGAGATTATGGTAGGGTACGAAATCACCTCAAAGTTATTCTTTCTGATCGATCTATTCAAGAGTCCGTAGTAAAATAACATGAAGCTATTCTTTCCGTTCGATCTATCATAGAGTTCGTACTAGAATAATACCTTAGGACACAAATCAACCAAAACCCTAATGTCACCTAGATACTCCATTGTCACCTCAAGTATCCGTGGGCATGATTATACAATATGCATCACACAATCTCAGATTCATCTATTCAACCAACACAAAGTACTTCAAAGAGTACCCCCAATGTTTCTACCGGAGAGTCAAGACGCAAACGTGTGCCAACCCCTATGCATAGTTTCCCAAGGTCATGGAATCCGCAAGTTGATCACCAAAACATACATCAAGTGAATCAATAGAATACCCCATTGTCACCACAGATAAGCACATGCAAGACATACATCAAGTGTTCTCAAATCCTTAAAGACTCAATCCGATAAGATAACTTCAAAGGGAAAACTCAGTTCATCACAAGAGAGTAGAGGGGGAGAAACATCATAAGATCCAACTATAATAGAAAAGCCCGCGATACATCAAGATCGTGTCATCTCAAGAACATGAGAGAGAGAGAGAGAGAGATCAAACACATAGCTACTCATACATACCCTCAGCCCCGAGGGTGAACTACTCCTCCCTCATCATGGAGAGCGCCGGGATGATGAAGATGGCCACCGGAGAGGGATTCCCCCCTCCGACAGGGTGCCAGAACGGGTCTAGATTCGTTTTTGGTGGCAACAGAGGCTTTCGGCGGCGGAACTCCCGATCTAGGTTATTTTCTGGAGGTTTCTGTATTTATAGGATTTTTTGGCGTAAGGCACAGGTCAGGGGGGTCTCCCGGCTGTCCACGAGATAGGGTGTGTGCCCAGGGGGTGGGCGCGCCCCCACCCTCGTGGGCAGCTCGTGACTCTCCTGGCCCAACTCTTTTACTCTGGTGGCTTCTTTTGGTTCATAAAAAATCATATAAAATTGGCACGTCAATTGGACTCCGTTTGGTATTCCTTTTCTGTAAAATTCAAAAACAAGGAAAAAACAGAAACTAGCACTGGGCTCTGGGTTAATAGGTTAGTCCCAAAAATCATATAAAAGTGTATATAAAAGCCCATAAAACATCCTAGAAGGATAATATAATAGCATGGAACAATCAAACATTATAGATACGTTGGAGACGTATCAAGCACCCCCAAGCTTAATTCCTGCTCGTCCTCGAGTAGGTAAATGATAAAAATAATTTTTTTGATGTGGAATGCTACCTAACATAATTATCAATGTAATTTTCTTTATTGTGGCATGAATGTTCAGATCCGAAAGATTCAAGATAAAAGTCTATATTGACATAAGAATAATAATACTTTAAGCATACTAACAAAGTAATCATGTCTTCTCAAAATAACATGGCCAAAGAAAGTTCATCCCTACAAAATCATATAGTTAGGCTATGCTCCATCTTCGCCACACAAAATACTCAAATCATGCACAACCCCGGTTTCAACCAAGCACTTGCTTCATACTTTAATTTTTTCAAACTTTTTCAACTTTCACGCAGTACATGAGCGTGAGCCATGGACATAGCACTATGTGGAATAGAGTGGTGGTTGTGGAGAAGACAAAAGAGGAAGATAGTCTCACATCAACTAGGCGTATCAATGGGCTATGTAGATGCCCACCAATAGATATTAATGTGAGTGAGTAGGGATTGCCATGCAACGGATGCACTAGAGCTAAAAATGTATGAAAGCTCAACAAAAGAAACTAAGTGGGTGTGCATCCAACTTGCTTGCTCACGAAGACCTAGGGCAGTTGAGGAACCCCATCGTTGGAATATACAAGCCAAGTTCTATAATGAAAATTTACACTAGTATATGAAAGTGACAAAACAAGAGACTCTCTATCATGAAGATCATGGTGCTACTTTGAAGCACAAGTGTGGAAAAAGATAGTAGCATTGTCCCTTTTTTCTTTTTCGTTTTTTTCCTTTTCTTTTTTTTCTTTTTTTTGGCCTTTCTTTTTTCTCTGGCCTTTCTTTTTTTCTTTTTTGGGACAATGCTCTAATAATGATGATCATCACAATTATATTGATTTACAACTCGATATTACAACTCGATACTACAACAAGGTATGACTCTATATGAATGCCCCCCGCGGTGTACTGGGATGTGCAATGAATCAAGAGTGACATGTATGAAAAATTATGCATGGTGGCCTTGCCACAAATACGATGCCAACTACATGATTATGCATGGCAATATGACAATGATGAAGCGTGTCATAGTAAACGGAATAGTGTAAAGTTGCATGGCAATATATCTTGGAATGGCTATGGAAATGCCATAATAGGTAGGTATGGTGGCTGTTTTGAGGGAGGTATATGGTGGGTGTATGGTACCGGCGAAAATTGCACGGTACAAGAGAGGCTAGCAATGGTGGAAGGGTGAGAGTGCGTATAATCCATGGACTCAACAATAGTCATAAAGAACTCACATACTGATACGTCCAAAACGTATCTATAATTTTTGCTTGCTCCATGCCTCTTTTGTGTGATATTGCTATGATATTTATGCACTTCCATACACTTTTGATCATATTTGTACTAACCTATTAACTCAGTGCACCCCAGTGCCAGTTTCTGTTTTCTGCTATTTTTGTATTTCAGGTTTTCCCATTACGTAAATTGCCAGAAAAGTTCCGGGAAAAATATATAAAAAATCAGCGTTCCGGAAGCTTCCATGCAGCCAAAGTAGGGCCAGAGGGGGGCCACCAGGGCTCCAGGCGACCAGAGGAGGCGGCCCCCATCCTGGCCACGCCGCCAGGGCGCCTGGGCCCCCCTGGCCTCTTCTAACGCCCCCCTTTGGCATATATTTACACCGCGTCCCGAAACCCTCGAGGACGGAACCCTTTTTCGCGATCTCATCTCTGTTCCGCCGCCGCCGCGCTTCCAAGATCGGGAGCACCAGGAGAACTCTTCCCGGCACCCTGCCGGAGGGGAGGATCACCACCGGGAGCTTCTCCACCACCATGGACGCCTCCCGGATGAGTTGTGAGTAGTCTCCCTTGGACCATGGGTCCATGACCAGTAGCTATGTGATGTTCTCCTCCCCTCTTTGTTCTTCACCGATTAGACCTCGTGAGCTGCCCTACATGATCGAGGCACATATGTAATCCTTATGCTGTTGCTATGATGAGTTTGCTGGGATCCGATGGATTATGAGATTATGTTCAGATTGTGTGTGAGTAATATATTTGATTTACCTCTTTTATATTTATGTTCTTGAGTAATTCTTGCATGTTCTCCGTTGCTGTTTATTGCTTTGGCCAAGTAGTAGGTAGTAACTCCAAGAGGGAACGTTATGCTTGATTGTGGGTTCATGCCCCTCGATGACTAGCTTGAGTGACAGAAACATGAGTCTAGGGGATGTGCTGTTGCCACAAGGGGGAAAACAACGGTGCTTGTACTTGCGGGTGCAAGGATTGTTTACTTTACGCAAAGTTCTTTTAATGCAGTTGTCTGTTGCTTTGAGTTTACACTATGGGTGGGACTCGCAACTTAATACCAGCGAGATGTTCTGGATAGATATCTCAAGGTGGATGATTATTAGTAGATGCAGATGGATTTCGGTCTACTTGCCTTGGCGTACCGCCCATGCTTTTGAGCCTATACCTTTCTTTGCATCATAGTTAGCATTGGTTTGTGCACATAATCCTGTCAATTGCCCAGCTGTAATTCGTTACCTCGCTTAGCTGTTTTATCGTCTTTTGGGAAGAGACATCACTAGTGAACATCATGGGACCCCGGTCCATATTACCATCACTGATCACACCCGTTATTTACTTCATGTTCTTATTTACTAGTTGCAGTCATACCTATCACTATTATCTCTTGCGTTTGATCCTTTGTAAACGACAAGGCCGGAGGGATTGACAACCTCTCTGTACTCGTTGGGAGCAAAGTTATTTGTATCTGTGTGCAGGTCCTGTCAGCCGTTAAATATCTGGTGCCGTTAGCAGTTGACACCTTCTTGTTGATCTTCGGAGTCTCACGAGATTCGATCCTTGGTATCTTTGCCAAGGGAAAACTACCGCTACACTGCATCTCAAACCTTCCACTTGGGGTAACCAACGAGGGGCGAGAAGCCATCAAGCAAAGTTTTCTGGCGCCGTTGCCGGGGACTCCACTCTTCAAGATAGGGGAGTTGCACGCTATCTTTTACCTTTGCTTTTTAGTCTTGTTAGTTTACCTTTCAGTTTTTGCCTTAGTTCCCTTTATCAAAAATCACAAAAAAAAATTATTTGCTTTCCTGTTAGTAGTTCTTTCTGTTTAGACAAGCATGTTGGGATTCGATGCTTTGAGGGAATCAGAAGTTCTAGATTTCCATCAAAGGGATGGAGTAAATATGAAGAAGGCATGGGACAGAATTTCTGATGCACATAGGAGAATTATGCCTTGGATACCTATAAAAATTGTGCTTAGAAATTTTTACCATGGTCTTTTTAAATGGTGTAAGCACTCTCTTGATATTATAGCTAAAAGAGATTTCCTAGAGTGTGATGAAGCTAGAGCTCTTGAAATTATACATGGTCTATCTAGTTACTTTGTTTATGATCATAATTTTGATACTGTCATAGATAGACTTGCTAGTATTGAGAAGAGAATGGATGCTCTAGACTTGATGAAGGTAGAGAAACCCAAACCCAATAAGAAAGATATTTTGGAAATAGACAATGATTGGGAGCCTTTTGTTAGGATTAGCATCTCTAATCAAGACTTCCTTGCTTATTGTGATATTGGATCTATGGTTTCTACTATGCCAAAAATTGTTCATGATTCTTTAAAATTTAATATGAATAGATTATCATCTTATCATGAACATGCTAATGGAGATATTTCTGAGACCCAGGGAAGAATAAAAGACGTGCCAGTTACATTCCTTAAAGGGATTGCAATGGTTGATTTCTTCATCATGAAGCCAAACCAAGGAAATATAGTGCTTGGAAGGGACTTCCTCCAAGCTGTAAAAGGCTTCATCGATATAGGTAAGGGACAAATCCGCCTACGCGGGAAGGCAAAAGGTATGTACCCCTTTCCTAGAAGGAAGAAGGATGAACTTGTTGAGGAACCATTTGAAGCAATTTATAACTCCGATTATTATGATGATTATTGATTCCTCTTTGCATTATGCCTAGCTTAAAGGCATAAAAGAAAGCGCTTTTGGGAGGCAGCCCACAATGAATAAAATTTTATTTTGCTTTTGTTGTGTCTTGATGTTTGTTACTATAGTAGCATCATCATTGTATCTTTACTTTTCAGCTTTGTGCCAAGTTTAGCCTCTGATTGCAAGAAAGTTCAAAAGTTGTGACGTGCTGTCCAGGAAACAGATTCTGTCCTTGGACAGAAAAATTCGTATAAAATCACCAGATCATCTTTTTGGTCTGAATTTTCTCGAAAGCGTGCTCTATACAATTGGCTTTCGGGCGTCTGTTCTGAGTTTTTTGATTTGAGTTGCAGAAGTGCCCCGAAAAAATTATTTACTACCTGCTGGTATGTTTTTCACAGATTCTGTCTTGTTTTGCCTTCCCTTCGTTTTGCAAACCTTGAGCTTGCTTTTTCTTTGCAAAAACCTTTTGGCAATCTTGAGAAACAGTAGACCTTCAAGATTATCTTTATTTCCAGCAAGGAAAAATTATTTTATTATGGGTACTAACCTCGCTAATCAGATTATGATGAGTTATGTATGAAGGGAGTTTTCAAGTGTGCGAGGGAAGATGATAAAAAGATTCAGGAGTGTCAAACGCTCAAGCTTGGGGATGCCCCCGTGCACCCCCAAGAAATATTCAAGAAGACTCAAGCATCTAAGCTTGGGGATGCCCCTGTGCATCCCCTTCTCCATCAACAATTATCAGTTCGTCTTTCGTTCCACTATATTTTAATCACTTCATGTGTTATGTGCTATGCTTGGAGCGTCTTGCTTTTAGTTTCCTTTTTAGTTTTCTTTAGCTTTGCTTGCTGTTCATAACGAGTTGGAACCCATCTTTCTTTGTGTGGGAGAGAAACACGCTCCACTTCAACCTAGAACATAACATAGGATTTTCATGTTTATCTTTGCTGTGTATGTTCTTTGTCTCTTAATAGCTACTGTCATGTTCAGCTCTTAGTTTTCATGCTTTACTTTTTAAAAGAGCTTTTTGTTTAGTTGGTTGCTGGAACTCTCTTGAGTTATCATGCTTATCTTGTTAAGAGAGTTGGCTTCTGTTGCACTGGTTGAAATGTCTATGATAAAAATGCTATGTGCATAATGGTGCTTAGTAGTTCATGTTTTCTTATGGTTAGTCTCAAGTAGCTGGGGGGTTCTTAATGTGTTATCGAAGTACCAACATGATTTGTTTGCCTATGATGTGGTATGGTTTAGTGATATCTTCCTCCAAGAATTTATTTTGATTGACTTGGCATATGCTCACGCATATTTAAGACTGTAAAGAAAGTCTATCAAGCCTTGATGATCTTTAATTTCTGAGTAGCGATATAACTTCCATGCTCGATTCAATGTTGCTTTGTTTCTCTGCATGATTATGAGCGTCATTGCTCTCTTAGTTGGTCGCTCCCAGTCTTTTGCTAACCTTCGCCTGTACTAAGCGGACTGACTGCTTGTGCATCCAAAATCCTTTAAACCAGTTATGCCATATGAGTCCACCATACCTTCCTACATGGTATTTACTTACCATTCCTAACGAAGACTATCTTGTACCATCTCGAAATTAATCAAAAGCATTGTGCCTCTATTTTAGCTCATGAGGAAGTAGTAGTTAATTCATGATCTTTTTAAGTTGGACAAGCTTCACCCCGGGATTGCATGTTGTCGGGGGAAACTGTCCGCCACGGACACCTATGGGACCGGAGCCCCTTGTCTGTGCGGTACGAGGGCGGAGGGAGCACGAAGAGCAGATCGAGGCGAGCACGCGGGCAGTTTTACCCAGGTTCGGGCCACGGTAGACGCGTAAAACCCTACTCCTGCTTGGTTGTATATTAAGTTGGAGAGCTCGGGAGCTTGAAGAAGCAGCTACACCGAGCGTGAGAGTGATCTAGGTTCCGAACCCCCTCCACGTTGTGCATGGGCCTCCTTTTAAAGTGCAATGGGTCACCGACAGGTGTCAACGTAGGAGAAAGGGGTAAAAGTGTAAAAGAGGTGGTAGCTGTAACAGTGCGGGAACAGTGGAGCTACAGTGCAGAACAGTGGTCTTTACCTACTTTAACAGCGGGGGACAAGGGCATTTAATGCCCGTCGCCGTCGACCCCAAAAGCTCCCGCTCTTGCGTCTCCGTCTGCCACGGCGATGGATCCACCACCGTGGAGTGCCACCGCGTACCCCAGGCTGCACAGCTATCCGCCACGCGTCCCTGGATAGGCCCCAGGGCGACGCGTGGGCCGATGAGCTGGAGCGCGGGCACACAGCGCAGCCTTCCCGGCAAGCACCTTGCCGGGGCCTTGATCTTGCCGGGCCCGGGAGCTTGCCGCTCCCCGGGCCCTTGCCGGGGCGCATATAGCGCCGAGGCGTTGTCTTCTAGTCTTCCTGGCAGGCTCCTCTTGCCAGGGCCTTGTGCTAGTGAGGTAGTCTTGAGCCTGGTACGGCCTTCCCGGCAAGCTCCTCTTGCCGGGGTCTCGATCTTCTTCCTTGTATACTTTGTTTTTGAATGGTTTGATAGGGGGCAGGAAGGTCTCCGGCGAGCACGCGGTAAACCTTGCCGCGGGAAGCTGCGACTGCCCGTGCACAAGTTGGGGTACTGAGGTACCCCTACCTTAGTACACCGACAGGAGCCCCCGGGCCTGGGCCACACACGGTGCCGAGCGCTGTTGGGCCAGGCCCAAAACAGTGCACGGGCACCCGCGGCCCGCGGCGCGCCGAATCCACTTCCGTATCCGCCGCATCCCACCATAACGGCACGCGTCGATCGCGACGTCGTGGGATGGGACGTGCCCACGATCTCTTAATGGAAAGGGCGAAACGCCCCCACTCCCCCATAAAAGCAGAGGAAGCGGGCGCGGTTCCCCTCCTTGCGCTTTCATTGCATCGTCTCCTTCCTCCAGAGATCTCTCTTGCGCTCTGCCTCCACACCTCCGCCGCCGCCGAGCTCTTCGCCCCCCTCCTTCCGCCGCGTCCGCCATGGCCCCAAAGACCGACAAGGCGAAGGCGGAGAAGTCCAAGAGGGAGAAGTCGGAGCAAGCGGTGAAGCTCGCCGCGTACCGGAAGCAGCATCTCGTCTTTCCGCCGAAGCTCGGCGTGCGGGAGCTCTGGAACAAGTACTACTTGTTCTGGGCCAAGGACACCAAGGCGCACCCCCGCACGCGAGCTTACCCGGCCGCCGCCAAGGACGAATATCCCGGTGGGTACTACTTCTTCGCAGCCTTTTTTCACTGCGGTCTCTGCCCTCCTTTCTCTGATTTCTTCTGCGACATTATGAACACATACGGCCTCCATCTGCTTGACTTCACCCCCAACGCCATCCTCACCATGGCGGTTTTCGCACACATGTGCGAAAACTTCATAGGAGTACACCCAAACGTAGCGCTTTTTAGGCACTTCTTCACTCCTAGAGCAGAGGCCGACGCCCCCCTCTCCGGAGGAATTTCTTGGGTTTTCCGTCTGAATAAAAAGGGAGCGTACTTGCCGGGGGAGCTCCGCGGCAAGTGGGAGGAATGGCGAGCGGAGTGGTGCTGGATTGTCGAAGACCAGCCGCAAGCTTTCACCGCGCCGCGCACAACGCCCATCGTGCGCGGCAGGGACTGGAGTGAGCTAGATTCGGACGACATCAAGCTCGACATCGCCCTCGTCCGGATTCTTCGTCTTCGGATGGCGAAACTGTCCGTTGCTGAGGTGGGCGCAGACTTCCTCCGCCGCCGCATCGCCCCTCTCCAAGACCGGAAGAGGCCGGCCTGGGAGTACGGCGGCCCGGCAGATATAATGAGGCTGCGCCCCGGGCTCAACTTCAACTTCACCACGCTGGAGCTGAAGGGGATGGTCCGGGAACTCTTCAAGTACGACCCGGCACACCCTGAGTGGTTCAGGCCTCCCCGGGAAGTGGTGCCGCTCTGCAACAACATCGTCCGGGACCGTATCCTCACCATGATGCCCATGTGTGACTCGCACGGCGTGGACCGCACGTGGATCGCGCCCAAGCCCATCGACGTCCTCAACTTCTACGACAACCTCGCGGAGGTGGCGAAGAACAAGAACGACCTCAAGGAGCATACGCGGGACACCACCGACCAGGAGATTGCCTACATGGCTTCTCGGGCAGAAGAGGCCGCCGCAGCCGCGGCGGCAGGAATTTTTGGATACACGCCTGAAGAGGCGGAGGTTGCGGATGCGACCAGCCAGGCTGAGGAGGCGGAGATCCGCAGATTGCTGCAGCTCCCTCCCGACGCGCTCGCCGGAGTCCCCTCTCTGAGGCACTCCGGGATCCACGGAATCGTGGCCGAGGCCGCGACAATGGAGGGTGCCGCCGGAGGGAGCAGAGGCGCCGCGAGGGGCGGAGGCGCCAAGGGAAAGGGGGCCGCAGCGCAGGACGCTGGGCCCAGTGAGCCGGCCGGGGAAGAGGAGGAGGAGGAGGAGGCCGAGGACTCCGGCGGATCCACGGAGCTCTACGCCGACGACCTCTCCTCGTCGGAGAGCTCCCCGCCCCCGGCAAGCCCAAGGCAGTCCCCACCGAAGCGCCTCCGCAAGACGGCGACGGGGGAAAGGGCGCAGGCGCCCCGGCAACAACCAGCTCGCCGAGCAGCTCCCCGGGGGAGCCAAGCCGCGCCAAGGGCGACCGGCGTACCAGCCTCAGCAGAGGCGGCCCATGCGCGGGCCACGACGGAGGCGCCTCGCAGGCCGACACCAAGCCGACAGGGGTCTTCTCGGAGCGGAGCAGCGGCTCCGCCCGCTCCTCGGGCGCCGGCTACCACAGGGGCTGGGTCTTCGCAGCCCCCAGCCCCGGGGACCACCAAACGCGCGAGGGAATCTTCGTCTTCCGCTCCTCGCGCCGACGCGCCCACGGTGGAGTACGACTTCTCCGCCCTGAGCGAGGACGACGAGGAGGACCAGGAGTAAGGATCCAGGACCTTACACCTTCTCGAGTTTTGTCTTGGTTTTTGTTAATGCTGACTCTGTTCATCGCTTTGATTTCAGGACCTTGACTCAGCGTGCGGCGAAGAAGGCCAAGGCGTCCGTGGTCGAGGCCGCGGAAGACCCAGCCGCCGCGGCGACAGGAGGTGTGCCGGAGCCGAGCCTGCCGGACCCGAGCGCTGCTCTGAGGAGCAGCCCCCAGCGCAGCCCCCAGCGCAGCCCCCAGCGTAAGTCTGGGGTTTATTCTTTCGCTTGTCGGGGTACGCCTGAGGAATTAGTCTTGTCTTCATATCTTGATGTTTCTTATCTTGATTTGTGCAGAGGTGGAGCCACAGCGGGAAGAGCGCCCGGAGATCGTCGTCGAGGAGCCGCAGGCCCCGCCGTCCCCGCCAAGGCAGAACTCTCCGGCAAGGGAGAGTGCTCCGCCAAGGGCGGGTACTCCGCCAAGGCAGAGTACCCCGCCAAGGGCGAGCAGCCCGGCGAGGGTGGCTACTCCGACAAGGCCGAGCTCCCCGGCGAGGGAGCCCGCCGCTGAGGACGTCCGCCAAGGTATGTTCTGTAGCTTGTCTTCTTGGCTTCGTTTCTTTTTGGATCTTTGCTTGAACTTCTTTTTCTTCTTCTTCTTTTTAGATCTTCCTCCTCCTGAGCCCATGGAGACGGAGGTTATCAACCTCGAGGAGGAGGGCGCGCAGGGCGGCGGCGGTGACATCCCTGCCACCGAGGAGATGGTTGAGGCCGCCGAGCCGACCGCGCAGGAGACTGCTCCGGCTGCGGACGCAGCGGCGGGGGAGGGGGACGGTGACCGCACCGCCGACCCGGAGGCGGCGGGAGCATCAGATGCTGCACCGGCCGCCGACCCCTCCGCCAGCAAGGAGCAGGGTTACTACCTTGAGGCCCCCAATGGCGTCTTCATCGCGAGCTCCCACGGAGGGCGAGGCGTTTGACGGAGAAGTCCTCGCCTCCGCGGGCCTGAAAATCGTCGAGGCGCCCGGCGGGAGCGAAGGGCCGGAGGAGGAGAAGCTGCTCCACCAGCTCCTGGCCCTTTACCGGGCCAGGCAGGCGAAGCTCGCCTCCCGGGAAGCCCTTGCCGCCAAGGCCGCCGCGGAGATGGAGAAGCGCGCGGCAGAGCTCAGCGCCGCCAACCAGGCGGCCCTCCGCGAGGTGGCGGAGGAGCGCGAGCGTCTCGCCGGCGAGTACCAAGAATGGGTGCTGGAGAAGGCCGAAGCTGAGGAACAGCAGCGGCTCGCCGGGGTGGAGCTGTCCCGGCGAGAGGGAGAGCTCGCGCAGCGCAAGGTCGAGCTCGACTCCCATGAGGAGGACCTTGCCGCTCGCGAGGCGGCCCTTGGCGGAGAATTGAAGGAGGCGAAAGCCGCCGCGGTTGCCGCGGAAGACGCCAAGAAGGAGCTCTCCGCCAAGGTTGTGCAGCTGGAGAAGGCGCTGAAGGTGAGCGCGGAGAAGGTTGCCGCGCTCATCACGGAGCGCGAAAAGGACGCCCACACAAATTCTGAGCTCCAGGTGAGCCTCTCTAAGAGGGGCGACGAGTTGAAGGCCGCCAAGGACTCCATCTAGGACTTGGAGTTGAAGGTCACCACTCTGAAGGATTCACTCGACGCCGCCCGGGCTCAGGAGAACAAGCTGAAGGAGGAGCTCCGCAAGGAGCGGACCTTGGTGGACAGCGTCAACAAAGCATCCGAGCTCTTCCGCCAAACCATTGAGGTATGGACCGAAGACTTGGTATCCTCTGCGTCCAACATTGACCAGGAGCTGCTGGCGTGAAGGTTGAACATCTCATCTACTCGCCGGATCCGGATCTCCCGCACAGCGCCAAGCTCAGCCTCTTCTTCAGAGGGATCGCGCCGGCCCTGGCAGGTCTCCGGAACCGAATCCCCGCGCAGCTGGCCGAGGAGTCGCGCCTGCTCTGCGCGGGAACTCTGGAGCGGGTGCTGACGAAGATCATGTACCGCAACCCGGGGATCAATCTCACCAACGTTCTTCGCAGCCTGCCGGCTGATGCGGACACGGAGGCCCTGAAGGAGCAGGTCGCCCATATCATCGCCAAGGTGGCTAAGCTCGGCAGGAAGGAAGGCGACCGCGTAGATTAGGGCTCCGTTATCTTTATCTCTTTTTTGCTGCTGCACATTATGTTATGAACTCATTAGTCCATTGCGACAAGTTATCCTTTGTAAGATATTTACCTTATTTTGATCAATCAGTGCAATGTTATCTTCCTTGTCTTAATCCTTGACTTTGTATGTTTTTCACCCTACGCTCCCGGGGAGCTTGCCGGCAAGGGACCTTGCCGCGAGCGCTGAGTGCTGGACTCTGAGCAGCCTGCTGGCCAAGGTCCTCGCCGGCAAGCAACCTTGCCGCAGCTAGTCGCAACGCACTTAGCTTGCTGAGCGTACTCGGAAACGAAGCAAGGGCGCGACACTTGTCGCAGCTCACTTAAATCGTTGAGCGAACTCGAAAACAAGATAAGGGTGCGGCAAGCTACGGGTAGGTTCCTCCGCGCACAGGTTTTCCATACAAAGTGTGATTGTTCAAGGAAGACAACTAAAATTTAAAATTTGAACTGATCAAATTCTAACAACTTATCTTTCATATGTCGCCTGCTTATATTGCTTGCTTTCCGGTAAGACTTCTCTTTCTTGAACAGCACTTGGTTCCTCTTCCACCTCCTTCCCCCCCGGCAAACTTGTGCGCGAGGAACGTTCCTTCTGCTTAAGAGGAAAGAAAAGGGAGAGGGAAACAAGTATATGGCCTTTCGGCGTGGTAATGCTTACCGTATACTTGAGTGTTGCACCAAATGCCAAACAGAACATGCGAATAGCAAAGAGAGGCATGCAAAAGGCAATCGGTGCGAAAAACACAAAAACTTTACCGATGCACGGGGTCTGCGCCCGGCTTTGTACAAAGGGTTACATGCAACAGCAGCAAAGCTTGTACAAAAGGTGGTTGCCGGAGCGGATCACGGCAACCGCGCCTTATGGGTGAAACTTGCGAAGATGCTCTATGTTCCAGGAGTTGCTCACCGGTAAGCCTTCTTCGGTCTCGAGGCGGACAGCGCCGGGCCTCGTGACTTGTCTCACCCGATAAGGGCCTTCCCACTTCGGCGTCAACTTGTTGGAATTCTTGGCGGACTGAACACGCCGAAGAACAAGGTCGCCTTCCTTGAGACTCCTGGCCTTGACCTTGCGGCTATGGTAGCGGCGCAAGGCTTGCTGGTATCGAGCAGCTCGTACAGCAGCCTGGAGACGTCCCTCCTCGAGGAGCAACGCGTCATCTTGCCGCAGTTGCTCTTGCTCGAGCTCATCGTAAGCGAGCACTCGAGGAGATCCGTATACGAGTTCCGTGGGGAGAACTGCCTCTGCTCCATAGACTAGAGCAAAGGGTGTCTGTCCGGTGGCTCGACTTGGTGTCGTCCTGATTGACCAAAGAGCCGCCGGTAGTTCCTCTATCCAATTTCTTCCGCACTTGCGCAGCCTGTCAAAGGTTCTTGTCTTGAGTCCGCGCAGCACTTCAGCATTGGTCCTCTCCGCTTGACCGTTGCTTCTCGGGTGAGCAACTGAAGCGAAACAGACCTTGGCGCCAAGGTCTTGGACGTACTGCATGAAGGTGCGACTAGTGAATTGTGTACCGTTGTCGGTGATGATCCTGTTAGGGACTCCGAAACGGCAAACAATTGACCTGAAGAACCTGACTGCTGACTGTGCTGTCACCTTTCTCACCGGCTCCACTTCTGGCCACTTTGTGAACTTGTCGATTGCAACGTACAAGTACTCAAAGCCCCCGACAGCACGAGGGAAAGGGCCGAGGATATCGAGCCCCCAGACCGAGAAGGGCCATGACAAAGGGATTGTTTGGAGAGCTTGAGCTGGCTGATGAATCTGCTTCGCATGGAACTGGCACGCTTCACACTTGGTTACTAGTGCAGTTGCATCTTGGAGGGCTTCTTGCCAAAAGAACCCTTGCCGGAAAGCTTTCCCGGCAAGCGCCCTTGCGCCAATGTGGTGGCCGCATATGCCTCCGTGTATTTCCGCCAACAGCTTCTGTCCATCTTCCCTGGAGATGCATTTCAACCTGACACCGTTGAGTCTTCTTCTGTACAGCTCGTTATCCACGAACTGGTACATACTTGACTGCCTGGTTATCTTCTCTATTTCTTCTGGGTCGTCGGGAAGTTCTCCAGTTTGAAGGAAGCGGACGATCTGCTGCGCCCATGCCGGAGCCTGAGGCTCAACGGCAAGGACTAAAGGCTCGAGGGCCGCTGCGGGAACCTCAGCTTCTACGGCAAGGACCTCTGGTTCTGCCGGAGCTGACGGTCCCCCGGCAAGCCCGCCGGGGCGAGGCTTGCCGGGAACGCTTGCTTCAACTGTACAAGCCCGAGGACTTGCAGGAGCAAACTGTTCCTCAGCGTTCTGGTTGTTGATCTTGGGGACCTTGGCGGCGGTTTCAGGAAGATCCGCCGGCAAGTAGTCGCCGGAGACCAACTTTCTCTTCTGGGACTGCCCAATTGATGGTGTAACGGATGGTTGAGTCAGCTTGAGCAAGAAGGTCCCTGGTTCCACAGGTAACTTCATCGAAGCGCACTTTGAAAGGCCGTCTGCAATTTCATTTTGAGCTCTTGGGACGTGCTCCATCTGCAGACCTTCAAAGTGCTCCTCAAGCTTCCTCACTTCATCGACATAAGCTTCCATCAAAGGGCTCTGATAGCTCTTGTTGACTTGCCGGACCACCAACTGAGAATCTCCCCGCACAATCAGCTTCCTGATCCCAAGTTCGGCCGCAATCCTGAGGCCGGCAAGCAAGCCTTCATATTCTGCGGTGTTGTTTGTCGCTTGCTCCCTGGGAAAGTGCATCTGGATAACATATTTGAGATGCTCTCCGGTGGGCGCGATGAGTACCACGCCAGCACCGGCGCCTTGCAGCGAGAAGGCACCGTCAAAATACATTACCCATTCACTTGTCGCTTCTTGTACGGGCGTGCTTGTTTCTTGAACTTCTTCATCGGGCGTTGGAGTCCACTCAGCTATGAATTCTGCCAAGGCTCGGCTCTGTATAGTTGAAGTACTTTCAAACTTGAGTCCAAAGCTCGACAGCTCCAGTGCCCACTCAACGATCCTGCCTGTTGCTTCTGGATTGTGCAATATCCTCTTCAGCGGAAAGCGAGTGACCACTGTTATCTCATGGGCTTGGAAGTAGTGGCGGAGCTTTCTCGAGGTCATGAGGAGGCCGAAAAGCAATTTTTGCACACCAGAGTACCTTGATCTAGCTCCCTGGAGAAGGGAACTCACAAAATACACTGGGCGCTGCACCATCTTCTTCCGCACCTCATCCTGTTCCTGTGCAGAGTTTTCCTTGTCGGGGCCAGAGCTTGCCGGAGCAGCCCCCTGCTTGTCGCTGGATTCGCTTGCCGGTGGTGCTGACTCCTCGTCGGACTCCCTCTCCGCTACTAACGCAGCACTAACCACCTGGTTGGTTGCCGCTAGGTATAGCAACAACTTTTCCTGTGGTCTAGGTGCGACAAGTATTGGAGTGGAGGACAGGTACCGTTTCAAATCCTGCAGCGCCGCCTCCGCTTCCGGAGTCCACTTCATGGGACCTGCCTTCTTCAAGATTTTGAAGAAAGGTAGGGCGCGTTCTGCAGACTTTGAAATGAACCTACTGAGGGCAGCCACACAGCCTGCAAGCCTCCTGACATCCTTGACGCGCTTTGGGGCCTCTATCTGCTCAATGGCTTTAATCTTGTCGGGGTTGGCTTCAATCCCCCTCTGTGATACAAAGAACCCGAGAAGCTTGCCGGAAGGGACTCCAAAGACGCACTTCTCGGGGTTCAACTTGAGCTGTATCCTGCGCAGGTTCTGAAACGTTTCCTCCAAATCTTGGATCAGGGTTTCCTTGCTCTTGCTCTTCACCACGATGTCATCCATGTAAGCTTCTACATTTCTGTGGATCTGTGGCTCAAAAGCAGTGTATACTACCCTTGCAAAGGTTGAACCTGCATTCTTCAATCCAAATGGCATGCGAATGAAGCAATAAGTGCCACATGGAGTGATAAATGCAGTCTTCTCTTCATCCTCTTTGGCCATAAAGATCTGGTGATAGCCTGAGTATGCATCAAGAAAACAGAGTAGCTCACATCCGGCAGTGGAGTCAACGATCTGGTCGATGCGCGGCAAAGGGAATGGATCCTTGGGACATGCTTTATTCACATCGGTGAAGTCTATACACAGTCTCCATTTCCCATTGGCCTTGCGCACGACGACTGGATTCGCCAACCACGTCGGATGGATCACACCTCTAACTAGGCCTGCTGCCTCTAGCTTCTTGATTTCTTCGTTGATGAATTCTTGGCGCTCCACGGCTTGCTTCCTCACTTTCTGCTTGATGGGCCGCGCATGAGGACAGACAGCAAGCTTGTGCTCAATCACCTTCCTGGGAACACCGGGGATGTCAGATGGTTGCCAGGCAAACACATCGACATTCGCCCGCAGGAAGGCGACGAGCGCGCTTTCCTATTTGCTGTCAAGGGTGGCACTGATGGTGAAGGTACCACCAGTGCCGTCCTCCTTGGCGGACACTTTCTTGGTTGCCGGAGGAGCGGCCATTCCTTTCTTACTCTTGCCGGTGGAGCTCGATGGAACGTCCTCGACGGCAGCGCAGCACTCTGAGGAGGTGCGGTTGCCGGAGTGGGTCCCAGAGCACTTGCCGGACTTGGTCTTTGTCTTCTTCCCCCCGGGAGCTTCAGCGGCAAGGGTATCCTTATCGGCCGCAGCTGCCGCATCCCGGTAGATCTTGTCGGCGCAGACAAGCGCATCCTTCTTGTCGCCGTGGACAGTGATGACGCTTATCGGCCCCGGCATCTTCAGTACGTTGTAAGCATAATGGGAAGCCGCCATGAACTTGGCGAGCGCAGGACGGCCAAGTATTCCATCGTAGGGCAATGGAATATCGGCGACGTCAAAAGTGATGCGCTCAGTCCTGAAGTTGAGCTCCCCGCCAAAGGTCACCGGCAGAGTGATCTTTCCCTTGGGCTTGCTCCTTCCCGGGTTGATTCCTTGGAATGAACCGGTTTCTTCGAGCTCGCCATCTGGAATCTGGAGTTTCTTGATCACAGCAGAGGAGATCAAGTTCAGCCCGGCCCCGCCGTCAACCAACATTTTGGTGACCTTGAGGTTGCGGATGGTGGGAGAGACCAGCATCGGCAAGCACCCGACCGCAGTGGTGCGGTCAGGGTGATCCTCAAGATCAAAAATGATGGGCGTGCTGGACCATTTGAGGAGCCTGCGTGACTCCACGGGCGGCTCCGCTGCGTTTACCTCACGCACCCACTGCTTTAGTTGGCGGTGGGAGGTGTGCAGGGAGGCGCCACCGTCGACGCACAGGACCTCCATGGCTTTCTGGAACTCCTGCTCGCTGTTCTCCTCGTCCTCCATGTCTTCGTCGTCGTCGTCTTCGTCCTTGTCGCGGCCCCGGGGAGGTCGATGGCTGCTGTGGAGAATCGTTGTTGGCGAAGTCTATCAGGCTTCGGATGGTGGCCCTCCATTCTTCGGCCTTGTCGGCCGCTGGAGGGAAGTCGAGGAGCAGTTGCGCCCTTGCGAGCGCTTCCGCTGGAGTGAAGGGGAACGCGGGCGAGCGGTGCGAGGAGCGGGATACGCTCGGACTTCTAACAATGTTAGAAGGAGCGGGGTCCCGCGCCGGCGCCTTCGCTTTACTTGTGCCCGGACGGGGGTCCGGGGCGTCCCGCGAGCCTCCGGTTTGGCCTTGCCCCAGCAAGCGGATACCACCTCCCGTGGTATGGCGCTGCTGGGTCGTCGTGTGTTGAGATGGACGCGGCGCGTCCACGGAGACCGAGGTTCGGTCGTCCGTCCTGTTCTTGGATCTGGTGGCGACGTGAGTGTCCTCGCCGGCGACCACCCTTCCGACGGCATCTCCCCCGCCCACCGTTGGTTCTGGTGGCGGCGGGTGAGACGCAGACGGGCCTCCGACCTCCGAAGCCTTCTTCTTCGGGGCCATGGAGTTGTCGCTGGTGAAGTTGATGAATTCGGAGAGGTTGGTGAAGAATGCGCCCGCGCGAACGCCGGATCAGGTTCGCACAACCTCGACGCCCCCTACCTGGCGCGCCAAAGATGTCGGGGGAAACTGTCCGCCACGGACACCTATGGGACCGGAGCCCCTTGTCTGTGCGGTACGAGGGCGGAGGGAGCACGAAGAGCAGATCGAGGCGAGCACGCGGGCAGTTTTACCCAGGTTCGGGCCGCGGTAGACGCGTAAAACCCTACTCCTGCTTGGTTGTATATTAAGTTGGAGAGCTCGGGAGCTTGAAGAAGCAGCTACACCGAGCGTGAGAGTGATCTAGGTTCCGAACCCCCTCCACGTTGTGCATGGGCCTCCTTTTATAGTGCAAGGGGTCACCGACAGGTGTCAACGTAGGAGAAAGGGGTAAAAGTGTAAAAGAGGTGGTAGCTGTAACAGTGCGGGAACAGTGGAGCTACAGTGCAGAACAGTGGTCTTTTACCTACTTTAACAGCGGGGGACAAGGGCATTTAATGCCCGCGCCGTCGACCCCAAAAGCTCCCGCTCTTGCGTCTCCGTCTGCCACGGCGATGGATCCACCACCGTGGAGTGCCACCGCGTACCCCAGGCTGCACAGCTATCCGCCACGCGTCCCTGGATAGGCCCCAGGGCGACGCGTGGGCCGATGAGCTGGAGCGCGGGCACACAGCGCAGCCTTCCCGGCAAGCACCTTGCCGGGGCCTTGATCTTGCCGGGCCCGGGAGCTTGCCGCTCCCCGGGCCCTTGCCGGGGCGCATATAGCGCCGAGGCGTTGTCTTCTAGTCTTCCTGGCAGGCTCCTCTTGCCAGGGCCTTGTGCTAGTGAGGTAGTCTTGAGCCTGGTACGGCCTTCCCGGCAAACTCCTCTTGCCGGGGTCTCGATCTTCTTCCTTGTATACTTTGTTTTTGAATGGTTTGATAGGGGGCAGGAAGGTCTCCGGCGAGCACGCGGTAAACCTTGCCGCGGGAAGCTGCGACTGCCCGTGCACAAGTTGGGGTACTGAGGTACCCCTACCTTAGTACACCGACACATGTCTAATGTGCAAACCCCTAATACGAGAAGGAACTGGCAAAGAGTGCGCCCGGCTCATTAAAAAATATACAACAAACAAACCCTCCTTCACGCTTTGTTCACGAGAAATCAGAAAACTTTGGCAGTGATAAACAAAGGAGATTAAGAAGATGTGATCGTCCTCGTACGGGAGCCGTTCCTCGAAACTTGTCCAGCTCGAGAAGTAATTGAGTTATCTGCTAGCATTCGTTGACGAAATATGCATCTCTAAAAAAAATTAAAACCAAGAGCTCTGGTACATGTTTAGTTTTTGTTTCCGACCACGGGTTTTCAACCTTGCCATCAAAAGCCACGGTTCGAGAGTCTCCACCTTCTTTCTTTAAAGCACCAACTATTGAGAGCATGATTGTCATTCTGAGTGTAATGTGCATTGTCCCAAAGTACCATTGTCTTCTGCATGACTATGATATCGTTTATTCTGAAATCATTGTATCTAGTCGTCATTTAAACTTTGGAGGTGCCCCGGCATTTATTTTTGCTTCACTAAAGGGGGCAAGCGAGATATCACTTTGTCATGTTTGCACACCATGCTCACTACAAATCTATTGAGTGTTTCAGTATCATATTGTAAAACTTTCAGTTCTTTGTGACATTCTCATGAGGCAACTTAATTACTAAAGATTCATTGTCTCAGTAAGCATTTGTCATGTGACTATGAAAAGTCCTTATATGGTTAATAGCATGTCACCATAGAAATTATGCTTGTTATCATTTACCTACTCGAGGATGAGCAGGAATTAAGCTTGGGGATGTTGATACGTCCAAAACGTATCTATAATTTCTGCTTGCTCCATGCCTCTTTTGTGTGATATTGCTATGATATTTATGCACTTCCATACACTTTTGATCATATTTGTACTAACCTATTAACTCAGTGCACCCCAGTGCCAGTTTCTGTTTTCTGCTGTTTTTGTATTTCAGGTTTTCCCATTACGTAAATTGCCAGAAAAATTCCGGGAAAAATATATAAAAAATCAGCGTTCCGGAAGCTTCCATGCGGCCAAAGTAGGGCCAGAGGGGGGCCACCAGGGCTCCAGGCGACCAGAGGGGGCGGCCCCCCTCCTGGCCGCGCCGCCAGGGCGCCTGGGCCCCCCTGGCCTCTTCTGACGCCCCCTTTGGCATATATTTACACCGCGTCCCGAAACCCTCGAGGACGGAACCCTTTTTCGCGATCTCATCACTGTTCCGCCGCCGCCGCGCTTCCAAGATCGGGAGCACCAGGAGAACTCTTCCCGGCACCCTGTCGGAGGGGAGGATCACCACCGGGAGCTTCTCCACCACCATGGACGCCTCCCGGATGACTTGTGAGTAGTCTCCCTTGGACCATGAGTCCATGACCAGTAGCTATGTGATGTTCTCCTCCCCTCTTTGTTCTTCACCGATTAGACCTCGTGAGCTACCCTACATGATCGAGGCACATATGTAATCCTTATGCTGTTGCTATGATGAGTTTGCTGGGATCCGATGGATTATGAGATTATGTTCAGATTGGTGTGAGTAATATATTTGATTTACCTCTTTTATATTTATGTTCTTGAGTAATTCTTGCATGTTCTCCGTTGCTGTTTATTGCTTTGGCCAAGTAGTAGGTAGTAACTCCAACAGGGAACGTTATGCTTGATTGTGGGTTCATGCCCCTTGATGACTAGCTTGAGTGACAGAAACATGAGTCTAGGGGATGTGCTGTTGCCACAAGGGGGAAAACAACGGTGCTTGTACTTGCGGGTGCAAGGATTGTTTACTTTACGCAAAGTTCTTTTAATGCAGTTGTCTGTTGCTTTGAGTTTACACTATGGGTGGGACTCGCAACTTAATACCAGCGAGATGTTCTGGATAGATATCTCAAGGTGGATGATTAGTAGTAGATGCAGATGGGTTTCGGTCTACTTGCCTTGGCGTACCGCCCATGCTTTTGAGCCTCTACCTTTCTTTGCAGCATAGTTAGCATTGGTTTGCGCACATAATCCTGTCAATTGCCCAGCTGTAATTCGTTACCTCGCTTAGCTGTTTTATCGTCTTTTGGGAGAGAGACATCACTAGTGAACATCATGGGACCCCGGTCCATATTACCATCACTGATCACACCCGTTATTTACTTCCTGTTCTTATTTACTAGTTGCAGTCATACCTATCACTATTATCTCTTGTGTTTGATCCTTTGTAAACGACAAGGCCGGAGGGATTGACAACCTCTCTGTACTCGTTGGGAGCAAAGTTATTTGTATATGTGTGCAGGTCCTGTCAGCCGCTAAATATTTGGCGCCGTTAGCAGTTGACACCTTCTTGTTGATCCTCGGAGTCTCACGGGATTCGATCCTTGGTATCTTTGCCAAGGGAAAACTACCGCTACACTGCATCTCAAACCTTCCACTTGGGGTAACCAACGAGGGGCGAGAAGCCATCACATACTTATTGCAAAAATCTACAAGTCATCAAAACAAAGTACTACACGCATGCTTCTAGGGGAAGGGTTGGTAATAGTTAACCATCGCGCAATCCTGACCTCCACACAAAGGATGACAATCAATGAAATACCTCATGCTTCAAATTTGTCACACAATGGTTACCATACATGCATGCTACGGGACTTGCAAACCTCAACACAAGTATTTCTCAAATTCACAATTACTCTACTAGCATGACTCTAATATCACCATCCTCATATCTCAAAACAATCATCAAGAATCAAACTTCTTATAGTATTCAATGCACTTTATATGAAAGTTTTTATTATATCCCTCTTGGATGCCCATCATATTAGGACTAAACTCATAACCTAAGCCAATTACCATGCTGTTCTAAAAGACTCTCAGAATAATATAAGTAAAGCATGTGATTTCATCTATTTCGTCAAAATAAGACCACCGCCGTGCTCTAAAAAGATATAAGTGAAGCACTAGAGCAAATAACAAACTACTCCAAAGGATATAAGTGAAGATCAATGAGTAGTTGAATAATTATGTCACTATGTGAAGACTCTCTAACAATTATGAATTTCAGATCTTGGGAAATTATTCAAATAGGGAGCAAAACAAAATAAAATAAATTGGCGCTCCAAGCAAAACACATATCATGTGGTGAATAAAAATATAGCCTCGAGTAAAGTTACCGATAGATGAAGACGAAAGAGGGGATGCCTTCCCGGGGCATCCCCAAGCTTAGGTTTTTGGTTGTCCTTGAATTTTACCTTGGGGTGCCTTGGGCATCCCCAAGCTTAGGCTCTTGCCACTCCTTATTCCATAGTCCATCGAATCTTTACCCAAAACTTGAAAACTTCACAACACAAAACTCAATAGAAAACTCGTAAGCTCCGTTAGTATAAGAAAATAAAACCACCACTTAGGTACTATTATGAACTCATTCTAAATTCATATTGGTGTAATATCTACTGTATTCCAACTTCTCTATGGTTTATATCCTCCGATACTACTCATAGATTCATCAAAATAAGCAAACAACACATAGAAAACATAATCTGTCAAAAATAGAACAGTCTGTAGTAATCTGTAACTTTCGAATACTTCTGTAACTCTAAAAATTCTGAAATATATTGGTGGACGTGAGGAATTTGTCTATTGATCATCTGCAAAAAGAATCAACTAAAAAGCACTCTCCAGTAAAAATGGTAGCTAATCTCGTGAGCGCTAAAGTTTCTGTTTTTTACAGCATAATCGCATAAACTTCGCACAAGTCTTCCCAGAGGTTATACTTGGCACAAATACCAATTAAAACACAAAACCACATCTAAACATAAGCTAGATGCAATATTTATTCCTAAACAGAAGCAAAAAGCAAAGAACAAAAATAAAGTTGGTTTGCCCCCCAACAAGGGCTATCGTTTAACACCCCTAGCTGGGCACGATGATTTCAATGATGCTCGCATAAAAGATAAGAATTGAAACATAACGGGAGAATCATGAATCATATAACTAGCACATTTAAGCCTAACCCACTTCCTATGCATAGGGATTTTGTGAGCAAACAAGTTATGGGAACAATAATCAACTAGCATAGGAAGGCAAAACAAGCATAACTTCAAAACTTTACGAACATAGAGAGGAAACTTGATATTATTGCAATTCCTACAAGCATATGATCCTCTCTCATAATAATTTTCAGTAGCATCATGAATGAATTCAACCATATAACCAGCACATAAAGCATTGTCTTCATGATCCACTTGCATAGAAATTTTACAACTCCCATCATAGGCAAAATTCTTCTTATTCATAGTAGTGGGAGGAGCAAATTCAACAAAATAACTATCATGTGAAGCATAATCCAATTGAAAATTAAAATCATGATGACAAGTTTCATGGTTATCTTTATTCTTTATAGCATACAAGTCATCACAATAATCATCATAGATAGCGACTTTGTTCTCATAATCAATTGGAACCTCTTCCGAAATAATGGATACATCACTAAATAAAGTCATAACCTCTCCAAATCCACTTTCATCATTATAATCATCATAAATAGGAGGCATGATTTCATCATAATAAATTTTCTCATCTAAACTTGGGGTACTAAAAATATCATTTTCGTCAAACATAGCTTCCGCAAGCTTGTGGCTTTGCATATCATTAGCATCATGGATATTCAAAGGATTCACACTAACAACATTGCAATCATGCTCATCATTCAAGTATTTATGTCGGGGGAAACTGTCCGCCATGAACACCTATGGGACCGGAGCCCCTTGTCTGTGCGGTACGAGGGCGGAGGGAGCACGAAGAGCAGATCGTAGCGAGCACGCGGGCAGTTTTACCCAGGTTCGGGCCGCGGTAGACGCGTAAAACCCTACTCCTGCTTGGTTGTGTATTAAGTTGGAGAGCTCGGGAGCTTGAAGAAGCAACTACACCGAGTGTATGAGTGATCTAGGTTCCGAACCCCCTCCACGTTGTGCATGGGCCTCCTTTTATAGTACAAGGGGTCACCGACAGGTGTCAACGTAGGAGAAAGGGGTAAAAACGTAAAAGAGGTGGTAGTTGTAACAGTGCGGGAACAGTGAAGCTACAGTGCGCGAACAGTGGTCGCTACCTACTTTGACAGTGGGGGACAAGGGCATTTAATGCCCGTCGCCGTCGACCCCAAAAGCTCCCGCCCTTGCGTCTCCGTCTGCCACGGCGATGGATCCACCACCGCGGAGTGCCACCGTGTCCCCCAGGCTGCACAGCCATCCGCCACGCGTCCCTGGATAGGCCCCAAGGCGACGCGTGGGCCGATGAGCTGGAGCGCGGGCACACAGCGCAACTCTTCCGGCAAGCACCTTGCCGGGGCCTTGATCTTGCCGGGCCTGGGAGCTTGCCGCTCCCCGGGCCCTCGCCGGGGCGCATATAGCGCCGAGGCGTGCCTTCTAGTCTTCCTGGCAAGCTCCTCTTGCCAGGGCCTTGTGCTAGTGGGGCAGTCTTGAGCCTGGTATGGCCTTCCCGGCAAGCTCCGCTTGCCGGGGTCTCGATCTTCTGTCTTGTATACTTTGTTTTTGAATGGTTTGATATGGGGCAGGAAGGTCTCCGGCGAGCGCGTGGTAAACCCTGCCGCGGGAAGCTGCAACTGCCCGTGCACAAGTTGGGGTACTGAGGTACCCCTACCTTAGTACACCGACAGGAGCCCCCGGGCCTGGGCCACGCACGGTGCCGAGCGCTGTTGGGCCAGGCCCAAAACAGTGCACGGGCACACGCGGCCCACGGCGTGCCGAATCCACTTCCGTATCCGCCGCATACCCCCGTAACGGCACGCGTCGATTGCGGCGTCGTGGGATGGGACGTGCCCACGTTCCATCAATGAAAAGGGCGAAACGCCCCCCACTCCCCCATAAAAGCAGAGGAAGCAGGAGTTGTTCCCCTCCTTGCGCTTTCATTGCATCTTCTTCTTCCTCCAGAAACCCTCTTTGCGCTCCGCCTCCACACCTCCGCCGCCGCCGTCTGCATCTTCGGCGTCGCCGGGCTCTTCGTCCCCCTTCCTCCGCCGCGTCCGCCATGGCCCCGAAGACCGACAAGGCGAAGGCGGAGAAGGCCAAGAGGGAGAAGTCGGAGCAAGCGGCGAAGCTCGCCGCGTATCGGAAGCGGAACCTCGTCTTCCCGCCGAGGCTCGGCGCGCGGGAGCTCTGGAACAAGTACTACTTGTTCTGGGCCAAGGAAACCAAGGCGCACCCCCGCACTCAAGCTTATCCGGCCGCCGCCAAGGACAACTACCCCGGCGGGTACTACTTCTTCGCAGCCTTCTTCCACTGCGGTCTTTGCCCTCCTTTCTCTAATTTCTTCTGCGACGTCATGCACACCTATGGCCTCCACCTTCTTGACTTCACCCCCAACGCCATCCTTACCATGGCGGTTTTCGCACACATGTGCGAAAACTTCATAGGGATACGCCCAAACGTAGCGCTGTTTAGGCACTTCTTCACTCCTAGAGCAGAGGCCGACGCCCCCCTCTCCGGAGGAATTTCTTGGGTTTTCCGTCTGAACAAGAAGGGGTCCTACTTGCCGGGGGAGCTCCGTGGCAAGTGGGAGGAATGGCGTGCGGAGTGGTGCTGGATTGTTGAGGACGAGCCGCAGCCCTTCACCGCGCCGCGCACAACGCCCATCGTGCGCGGCAGGGATTGGAGCGAGCTGGACTCGGACGACATCAAGCTCGACGTCGCCCTCGTCCGGATTCTTCGTCTTCGGACCGCCAGGCTGTCCGTTGCAGAGGTAGGCACAGATTTTCTCCGCCGCCGCATCGCCCCTCTCCAAGACAGGAAAAGGCCGGCCCGGGAGTACGGCGGCCTGGCGGATATAATGAGGCTGCGCCCTGGGCTAAACTTCAACTTCACGACGCTGGAGCTGAAGGGGATGGTCCGGGAACTCTTCAAGTATGACCCGGCACACCCTGAGTGGTTCAGGCCTCCCCGAGGAGTGGTGCCCCTCTGCAACAGCACAGTCCGGGATCGTCTCTGTGCCATGATGCCCGCGTGCGATTCGCACGGCGTGGACCGCACGTGGATTCCGCCCAAGCCCATAGACGTCCTCAGCTTCTTCGACAACCTCGTGGAGGTGGCGAAGAACAAGAATGACATCAAGGAGCACACGCGGGACACCACCGAGCAGGAGCTTGCTTATATAGCTTCTCGGGCTGAAGAGGCCGCTGCAGCCGCAGCGGCAGGAGATTTTGGGTACACGCCTGACGAGGCGGAGGCTGCGGATGCGTCCAGCCGGGCGGAGGAGGCGGAGATCCGCAGACTGTTGCAACTTCCTCCCGACGCGCTCGCCGGGGTCCCCTCTCTGAGGCACTCCGGGATCCACGGAATCGTGGCCGAGGCCGCGGCAATGGAGGGTGCCACCGGAGGGAACAGAGGCGCCGCGGGGAGCGGAGGCGCCGGAGGGAGCAGAGGCGCCAAAGGAAAAGAGGCCGCAGCGCAGGGTGCTGGGCCCAGCGAGCCAGCCGGGGGGGAGGAGGAGGAGGAGGCCGAGGACTCCGACGGATCTACGGAGCTCTACGCCGACGACCTCTCCTCGTCGGAGACCTCCCCGCCCCCGGCAAGCCCAATGCGGTCCCCGCCGAAGCGTCTCCGCAAGGCGGCGACGGGAGAGAGGGCGCAGGCGCCCCGGCAACAGCCAGCTCGCCGGGCAGCTCCCCGGGGGAGCCAAGCTGCGCCGGGGGCGACCGGCGCACCAGCCACAGCGGAGGCGGCCCGCGCGCAGGCCACGACGGAGGCGCCCCGCAAGCAGGCGTCGAGCCGACAGGGGTCTTCTCGGAGCGGAGCAGCGGCTCCGCCCGCTCCCCGGGCTCCGGCTACCACAGGGGCTGGGTCTTCGCAGCCCCCAGCCCCCGGGACCGCCAAGCGCCCGAGGGAATCTTCGTCTTCCGCTCCTCGCGCAGACGCCCCCCAGGTGGAGTATGACTTCTCCGCCTTGAGCGAGGACGACGAGGAGGATCAGGAGTAAGAATCCGAGATCTTACACCTTCTCAAGTTTCATCTTGATTATTGTTGATACTAATTTTGTTCGTTGCTTTGATTTCAGGACCTTGGTTCAGCGCGTGGCGAAGAAAGCCAAGGCGCCTGTGGTCGAGGTCGCGGAAGACTCGGCCGCCGCGGCAACAGGGGACGTGCCGGAGCCAAGCCTGCCGGACCCGAGCGCTGCTCCGAGGAGCAGCCCCCAGCACAGCCCCCAGCGTAAGTCTGGGGTCTATCCTTCCGCTCGTCGGGGTGCGCTTGAGGATTTTGTATTGTTTCAATATCTTGATGCCTTTGTCTTGACTCGTGCAGAGGTGGAGCCACAGCGGCAGGAGCGCCCGGAGACCGTCCTTGAGGAGCCGCAGGCCCCGCCGTCCCCGCCGAGGCCGAACTCCCCGGCAAGGGAGAGCGCTCCGCCAAGGGCGGGTACTCCGCCAAGGGCGAGTACCCCGCCAAGGGCGAGCAGCCCGGCGAAGGCGGCCACTCCGCCAAGGCAGAGCTGCCCGGCGAGGGAGCCCGCCGCTGATGACGTCCGCCAAGGTAAGTGTTGTACTTTGTCTTCTTGGCGTTGTTTCTTTTTGGATTTTTGCTTGAACTTCTTTTTCTTTTTCTTCTTTTTAGATCCTCCTCCTCCCGAGCCGATGGAGACGGAAGTCATCAACATCGAGGATGAGGAGGGCGCGCAGGGCGGCGGCGGCGACGTCCCTGTCGCCGAGGACACGGCGAGAGCCGCCGAGCCGGCCACGCAGGAGACCGCTCCGGCTGCGGACGCAGCGGCCGGGGAGGGGGACGGCGACCGCACCGCCGACCCGGAGGCGGCGGGAGCATCAAGTGCTGCGCCGGCCGCCGACCCCTCCGCCGGCAAGGAGCAGGGCTACTACCTTGAGGCCCCCAACGGCGTCTTCATCCAGGTGCCTTGGGGGTCTTCCTCGCGAGCTCCCGCGGAGGGCGAGGCATTTGACGGGGAGGTCCTCGCCTCCGCGGGCCTGAAGATTGTCGAGGCGCCCGGCGGGAGTGAAGGGCCCGAGGAGGAGAAGCTACTCCACTAGCTCCTGGCCCTTTACCGGGCCAGGCAGGCGAAGCTTGCTTCCCGGGAAGCCCTTGCCGCCAAGGCCGCCGCGGAGATGGAGAAGCGCGCGGCGGAGCTCAGCGCCGCCAACCAGGCGGCCCTCCGCGAGGTGGCGGAGGAGCGCGAGCGGCTCGCCGGCGAATACCAGGAGTGGGTGCTAGAGAAGGCTGAGGCTGAAGAGCAGCAGCGGCTCGCCGGGGTGGAGCTGTCCCGGCGAGAAGGAGAACTCGCCCAGCGGAAGGTCCAACTCGACTCCCATGAGGAGGACCTTGCCGCTCGGGAGGAGGCCCTTGGCGGGGAACTAAAGGAGGCGAAAGCCGTCGCGGCTGCTGCGGAGACCGCCAGGAAGGAGCTCGCCGCCAAGGTCGCGCAGCTGGAGAAGTCGCTGAAGGTGAGCGCGGAGAAGGTCGCCGCGCTCATCACGGAGCGCGAGAAGGACGCCCACACCAATTCAGAACTCCAGGTGCGTCTTTCTGAGAGGGGCGACGAGTTGAAGGCCGCCAAGGACTCCATCGAGGACTTGGAGTTGAAGGTCTCTACACTGAAGGATTCACTCGACGCTGCCCGGGCCCGGGAGACCAAGTTGAAGGAGGAGCTCCGCAAGGAGCGGACCCTAGTGGACAGCGCCAACAAAGCGGCTGAGCTCTTCCGCAAAACCGTTGAGGTATGGACCGAAGACTTAGTATCTTGTGCGTCCAACATCGACCAGGAGCTGCTAGCGCTGAAGCTGGAGCACCTCATCTACTCCCCGGATCCAAACCTCCCACACAGCGCCAAGCTCAGCCTCTTCTTCAGGGGAATCGCGCCGGCCCTTGCTGATCTGCTGAAGAAGATCCCCGCGCAACTGGCCGAGGAGACGCGCCTGCTCTGCACGGGAACTCTGGAGCGCGTGCTGACGAAGATCGTATATCGCAATCAGGGCATCAACCTCACCAACGTTCTTCGCAGCTTGCCGGCTGACGCGGACATGGAGGCTCTGAAGGAGCAGGTCGCCCACATCATAGCCAAGGTGGCTAAGATCTCCAGGATTGAGGGCGACCGCGTAGATTAGGCCCCCATTATCTTTATCTTTTTGTTGCTGCATATGATGTCATGAACTCATTAGTCCATTGTGACAAGTTATCCTTTGTAAGATATTTATCTCATTTTGATCAATCAGTGCAATGTTATCTTCCTTGTCTTAATCCTTGACTTTGTATGTTTTTCACCCTACGCTCCCGGGGAGCTTGCCGGCAAGGGACCTTTGCCGCGAGCGCTGAGTGCTGGACTCTGAGCAGCCTGCTGGCCAAGGTCTCACCGGCAAGCAACCTTGCCGCAGCTAGTCGCAACGCACTTAGCTTGCTGAGCGTACTCGGAAACGAAGCAAGGGCGCGACACTTGTCGCAGCTCACTTAAATCGTTGAGCGAACTCGGAAACAAGATAAGGGTGCGGCAAGCTACGGGTAGGTTCCTCCGCGCACAGGTTTTCCATACAAAGTGTGGCTGTTCAAGGAAGACAACTTAAAAAATTTAAAAATTTGAACTGGTCAAATTCTAATAACTTAGCTTTCATATATTGCTTGCTTCCCGGTAAGGCTTCTCTTTCTTGAACAGCACTTGGTTCCCCCTCCACCTCCTTCCCCCCCGGCAAACTTGTGCGCGAGGAACGTTCCTTCTGCTTAAGAGGCAAAGGAAAAGAAGAGGGAAACAAGTACGTGGCCTTTCGGCGTGCTATTGCTTACCGGATACTTGAGTGCTGCACCAAATGCCAAACAACACATGCAAATAGCAAAGAAAAGCATGCAAAAGGCAATCGGCGTGAAAAACACAAAGACTTTACTGACGCACGGGGTCTGCGCCCGGCTTTGTACAAAGGGTTACATGCAACAGCGGCAAAGCTTGTACAAAAGGTGGTTGCCGGAGCGGATCACGGCAACCGCGCCTTATGGGTGAAACTTGCGAAGATGCTCTATGTTCCAGGAGTTGCTCACCGGTAAGCCTTCTTCGGTCTCGAGGCGGACAGCGCCGGGCCTCGTAACTTGTCTCACCCGATAAGGGCCTTCCCACTTCGACGTCAACTTGTTGGAATTCTTGGCGGACTGAACACGCCGAAGAACAAGGTCGCCTTCCTCGAGACTCCTGGCCTTGACCTGGCGGCTATGGTAGCGGCGCAAGGCTTGCTGGTATCGAGCAGCTCGTACAGCAGCCTGGAGACGTCCCTCCTCGAGGAGCAATGCATCATCTTGCCGCAGTTGCTCTTGCTCGAGCTCATCATAAGCGAGCACTCGAGGAGATCCGTATACGAGTTCCGTGGGGAGAACTGCCTCTGCTCCATAGACTAGAGCAAAGGGTGTCTGTCCGGTGGCTCGACTTGGTGTCGTTCTGATTGACCAAAGAGCCGCCGGTAGCTCCTCTATCCAATTTCTTCCGCACTTGCGCAGGCTGTCAAAGGTCCTTGTTTTGAGTCCGCGCAGCACTTCAGCATTGGCCCTCTCCGCTTGACCGTTGCTCCTTGGGTGAGCAACAGAAGCGAAACAGACCTTGGCGCCAAGGTCTTGGACGTACTGCATGAAGGTGCGACTAGTGAATTGTGTACCGTTGTCGGTGATGATCCTGTTAGGGATCCCGAAACGGCAAACAATCGACCTGAAGAACCTGACCGCTGACTGTGCTGTCACCTTTCTCACTGGCTCCACTTCTGGCCACTTTGTGAACTTGTCGATTGCAACGTACAAGTACTCAAAGCCCCCGACAGCACGAGGGAAAGGGCCGAGGATATCGAGCCCCCAGACCGAGAAGGGCCAGGACAAAGGGATTGTTTGGAGAGCTTGAGCTGGCCGATGAATCTGCTTTGCATGGAACTGGCACGCTTCACACTTGGTTACTAGTGCAGTTGCATCTTGGAGGGCTTCTTGCCAAAAGAACCCTTGCCGGAAAGCTTTCCCGGCAAGCGCTCTTGCGCCAATGTGGTGGCCGCATATGCCTCCGTGTATTTCTGCCAACAGCTTCTGTCCATCTTCCCTGGAGATGCACTTCAGTCTGACACCATTGAGTCTTCTTCTGTACAGCTCGTTGTCCACGAACTGGTACATACTTGACTGCCTGGTTATCTTCTCTATTTCTTCTGGGTCGTCGGGAAGTTCTCCGGTTTGAAGAAAACGGACGATCTGCTGTGCCCATGCCGGAGCCTGGGGCTCGGCGGCAAGGACTAAAGGTTCGAGGGCCGCTGCGGGAACCTCAGCTTCTACGGCAAGGACCTCTGGTTCTGCCGGAGCTGAAGGTCCCCCGGCAAGCTCGTCGTGGCGATGCTTGTCGGGAACGCTTGCTTCAACTGTACAGACCCGAGGATCTGCATGAGCAAACTGTTCCTCAGCGTTCTGGTTGTTGATCTTGGGGACCTTGGCGGCGGTTTCTGGAAGATCCGCCGGCAAGTAGTCGCCGGAGACCAACTTTCTCTTTTTGGACTGCCCAATTGATGGTGTAACGGATGGTTGAGTCAGCTTGAGCAAGAAGGTCCCTGGTTCCACAGGTAACTTCATCGAAGCACACTTTGAAAGGCCATCTGCAATTTCATTTTGAGCTCTCGGGACGTGCTCCATCTGCAGACCTTCAAAGTGCTCCTCAAGCTTCCTTACTTCATCGACATAAGCTTCCATCAAAGGGCTCTGATAGCTCTTGTTTACTTGCCGGACCACCAACTGAGAATCTCCCCGCACAATCAGCTTCCTGATCCCAAGTTCGGCGGCAATCCTGAGGCCGGCAAGCAAGCCTTCATATTCAGCAGTGTTATTTGTTGCTTGCTCCCTGGGAAAGTGCATCTGGATAACATATTTGAGGTGCTCTCCGGTGGGCGCGATGAGTACCACGCCAGCACCGGCGCCTTGCAGCGAGAAGGCACCATCAAAATACATTACCCATTCACTTGTCGCTTCTTGTACGGGTGCACTTGTTTCTTGGACTTCTTCATCGGGCGTTGGGGTCCACTCAGCTATGAATTCTGCCAAAGCTCGGCTCTGTATGGTTGAAGTACTTTCAAACTTGAGTCCAAAGCTTGACAGCTCCAGTGCCCACTCAACGATCCTGCCTGTTGCTTCTGGGTTGTGCAATATCCTCTTCAGCGTAAAGTGAGTGACCACTGTTATCTCATGTGCTTGGAAGTAATGGCGCAGCTTTCTCGAGGCCATGAGGAGGCCGAAAAGCAACTTTTGCACCCCAGAGTATCTTGATCTAGCCCCCTGCAAGAGGGAACTTACAAAATACACCGGGCGCTGCACCATCCTTCTTCGCATTCGTTCTTGTTCCTGCGCAGAGTTGTCCTTGTCGGGGCTAGAGCTTGCCGGAACAGCCCCCTGCTTGTCGCTGGATTCGCTTGCCGGTGGTGCTGACCCCTCGTCGGACTCCCTCTCCGCTACTAACGCAGCACTAACCACCTGGTTGGTTGCCGCTAGGTATAGCAACAACTTTTCCTGTGGTCTAGGTGCGACAAGTATTGGAGTGGAGGACAGGTACCGTTTGAAATCCTGCAGCGCTGCCTCCGCTTCCGGAGTCCACTTCATGGGACCTGCCTTCTTCAAGATTTTGAAGAAAGGTAGGGCGCATTCTGCAGACTTTGAAATGAACCTACTGAGGGCAGCCACACAACCTGCAAGCCTCCTGACATCCTTGACGCGCTTTGGAGCCTCTATCTGCTCAATGGCTTTAATCTTGTCGGGGTTGGCTTCAATCCCCCTCTGTGACACAAAGAACCCGAGAAGCTTACCGGAGGGGACTCCAAAGACGCACTTCTCGGGGTTCAACTTGAGCTGTATCCTGCGCAGGTTCTGAAATGTCTCTTCCAAATCTTGGATCAGGGTTTCCTTGCTCTTGCTCTTCACCACGATGTCATCCATGTAAGCCTCTACATTTCTGTGGATCTGTGGCTCAAAAGCAGTGTATACTACCCTTGCAAAGGTTGATCCTGCATTCTTCAGTCCAAATGGCATGCGTATGAAGCAATAAGTGCCACATGGAGTGATAAATGCAGTCTTCTCTTCATCCTCTTTGGCCATAAAAATCTGATGATAGCCTGAGTATGCATCAAGGAAACGGAGTAGCTCACATCCGGCAGTGGAGTCAACGATCTGGTCAATGCGCGGCAAGGGGAATGGATCCTTGGGACATGCTTTATTCACATCAGTGAAGTCTATACACAGTCTCCATTTCCCGTTGGCTTTGCGCACGACAACTGGATTTGCCAACCACGTCGGATGGATCACACCTCTAACTAGGCCTGCTGCCTCTAGCTTCTTGATTTCTTCGTTAATGAATTCTTGGCGCTCCACGGCTTGCTTCCTCACTTTCTGCTTGATGGGCCGCGCATGAGGACAAACAGCAAGCTTGTGCTCAATTACCTTCCTGGGAACACCGGGGATGTCAGATGGTTGCCAGGCAAACACATCGACATTCGCCCGCAGGAAGGCAACGAGCGCGCTTTCCTATTTGCTGTCAAGGGTGGCACTGATGGTGAAGGTACCACCAGTGCCGTCCTCCTTGGCGGACACCTTCTTGGTTGCCGGAGGAGCGGCCATCCCTTTCTTACTCTTGCCGGTGGAGCTCGATGGGACGTCCTCGACGGCAGCGCAGCACTCCGAAGAGGTGCGGTTGCCGGAGTGGGCCCCAGAGCACTTGCCGGACTTGGTCTTCGTCTTCTTCCCCCCGGGAGCTTCAGCGGCAAGAGTATCCTTCTCGGCCGCAGCTGCCGCATCCCGGTAGATCTTGTCGGCGCAGACAAGCGCGTCCTTCTTGTCGCCGTGGACAGTGATGACGCTTATCGGCCCCGGCATCTTGAGTACGTTGTAAGCATAATGGGAAGCTGCCATGAACTTGGCGAGGGCAGGACGGCCAAGTATTCCATTGTAGGGCAATGGAATATCGGCGACGTCGAAAGTGATGCGCTCAGTTCTGAAGTTGAGCTCCCCGCCAAAGGTCACCGGCAGAGTGATCTTTCCCTTGGGCTTGCTCCTTCCCGGGTTGATTCCTTGGAAAGAACCGGTTTCTTCGAGCTCGCCATCTGGAATTTGGAGTTTCTTGATCACAGCAGAGGAGATCAAGTTCAGCCCGGCCCCGCCGTCAACCAACATTTTGGTGACCTTGAGGTTGCGGATGGTGGGTGAGACCAGCATCGGCAAGCACCCGACCGCAGTGGTGCGGTCAGGGTGATCCTCAAGATCAAAAACGATGGGCGTGCTGGACCATTTGAGGAGCCTGCGCGACTCCACGGGCGGCTCTGCTGCATTCACCTCGCGCACCCACTGCTTTAGTTGGCGGTGGGAGGTGTGCAGAGAGGCGCCACCGTCGACGCACAGGACCTCCGTGGCCTTCTGGAACTCCTGCTCGCTGTTATCCTCGTCCTCCATGTCTTCGTCGTCGTCCTCTTCGTCCTTGTCGCGGCCCCGGGGAGGTCGATCTCCTTGCCGCTGCTTGGCCTTGCCGCGGCGTCCTCCCCGGCCGTTGAACGGCCGCTTCTTGCTTGGCTCTTCCCCACCACCTTGGGCCTTCTCCTTGTCGCGCCTCTCGTACTCAGCTTTCTGCTGCTCGACGAGGTACTCGACGCGCTTGCAGTTGGAGAGGTCGTGGCCCTTGGTGCGGTGGATCTTACAGTATTGCTTGTCGGAGCTGCCCGGCTTGTCGGCTGCCGCTACAGGGGCAGGCTCCTTGCCGGAGCCGCCAGCCTGCGTTTGCTTGGCGGGTGCCTCCTTGCCGGACTTCTCGACGGCAAGCACCTCTTTCTTGCCCTTCCTTCTGTTATTCCGCCGCCGGTTCCTCTTTGCCGGGGCGGCGTCGTCGCTGTCGCTTCCTCCTGCGCCAGCATCCTCCCCGGGGAGTCTCCTCCCCTCTTCTGCGCGTGCGCACTTGTCAGCCAGAGCATAGAGCTCGCTGACATCCCGAATCTTGGTCATCGCCATTTCTTCACGCATGCGGCGGTTACGCACGTTCTGGTGGAACGCGCTGATAACCGCGGCAGGGTGGACATCAGGGATGTTGTGCTGCACACGGCTGAAGCGTTGGATGTATTTGCGTAGGGTTTCGCCTTCCTTCTGGGCCAGAATGTGGAGATCGCTCTCCTGGCCGTGGGGTTTGTGGCCGTCGGTGAAGGCGCCAACAAACTGGTGGCAAAGGTCGGCCCAAGAAGAGATGGAACCCTCCGGCAAGTGCATAAGCCACGAACGGACGTTCGGCTTAAGCACGAGCGGGAAGTAGTTTGCCAAGATCTTCTCGTCGCGCCCCCCGGCAGCTTGTACTGCGATGGTGTAGACGCTGAGGAATTCCGAGGGGTGCGTCTTGCCGTCGTACTTCTCCGGTACGTCGGGCTTGAAATTCTTCATGCTGGGCCACTGGACGCGCCGCAGCTCGCGGGTGAACGCAGGGCAGCCTGCCGCGTACGGCAAGTCGCCTGGTTCACCGGGCGCGCGCGCGTCGACAGCGTTCCCAGCTCTGTTATCTGATTGCCGCCGAGCTTCTCGGCGGCGCTCGATTGTGGTACGAGCGTCTTATTGTCGCCGGTCGTCAAGGACCTGGCGCTGGTCCCGACGAGCCCGCGGGTCCGACGACGCTGTGGAGCCGTCGTCGGCGTTGTTCCGGCGGGGTGGCGTCTTCTGCTTCCGCGGCGGGGAGTGCACGCTTGTCGCACCCCCGGCGGTCTTGTCGCCGTCGGCCTTCGTCTTCTCAGCTTGCCGCGGCCGCGAGGCCGCCGGCTGCTGTGGAGAATCGTTGTTGGCGAAGGCTATCAGGCTCTGGATGGTGGCCCTCCAGTCTTCGGCCTTGTCTGCCGCTGGAGGGAAGTCGAGGAGCAGTTGCGCTCTCGCGAGCGCTTCCGCTGGAGTGGAGGGGAACGCGGGCGAGCGGTGCGAGGAGCGGGATACGCTCGGACTTCTAACGGCGTTAAAAGGAGCGGGGTCCCGCGCCGGCGCCTTCGCTTTGCTTGTGCCCGGACGGAGGTCCGGGGCGTCCCGCGAGCCCCCGGTTTGTCCTTGGCCCAGCAAACGGATGCCACCTCCTGTGACATGGCGCTGCTGGGTTGTTGTGTGCTGAGAGGGACGCGGTGCGTCCACGGAGACCGAGGTTCGGTCGTCCGTCCTGTTCTTGGATCTGGTAGCGCCGTGAGTGTCCTCGCCGGCGACCACCCTTCCAACGGCGTCTCCCCCGCCCACCGTTGGCTCCGGTGGCGGCGGGTGAGATGCGGACGGGCCTCCGACCTCCGAAGCCTTCTTCTTCAGGGCCATGATGCTGTTGCTGATGAAGCTGCTGATGGAACTGGAGAGGTTGATGTAGAATGCGCCCGCGCGAACGCCGGATCAGGTTCGCACAACCTCGACGCTCCCTACCTGGCGCGCCAAAGATGTCGGGGGAAACTGTCCGCCACGAACACCTATGGGACCGGAGCCCCTTGTCTGTGCGGTACGAGGGCGGAGGGAGCACGAAGAGCAGATCGTAGCGAGCACGCGGGCAGTTTTACCCAGGTTCGGGCCGCGGTAGACGCGTAAAACCCTACTCCTGCTTGGTTGTGTATTAAGTTGGAGAGCTCGGGAGCTTGAAGAAGCAACTACACCTTGCGTATGAGTGATCTAGGTTCCGAACCCCCTCCACGTTGTGCATGGGCCTCCTTTTATAGTACAAGGGGTCACCGACAGGTGTCAACGTAGGAGAAAGGGGTAAAAACGTAAAAGAGGTGGTAGTTGTAACAGTGCGGGAACAGTGAAGCTACAGTGCGCGAACAGTGGTCGCTACCTACTTTGACAGTGGGGGACAAGGGCATTTAATGCCCGTCGCCATCGACCCCAAAAGCTCCCGCCCTTGCGTCTCCGTCTGCCACGGCGATGGATCCACCACCGCGGAGTGCCACCGTGTCCCCCAGGCTGCACAGCCATCCGCCACGCGTCCCTGGATAGGCCCCAAGGCGACGCGTGGGCCGATGAGCTGGAGCGCGGGCACACAGTGCAACTCTTCCGGCAAGCACCTTGCCGGGGCCTTGATCTTGCCGGGCCTGGGAGCTTGCCGCTCCCTGGGCCCTCGCCGGGGCGCATATAGCGCCGAGGCGTGCCTTCTAGTCTTCCTGGCAAGCTCCTCTTGCCAGGGCCTTGTGCTAGTGGGGCAGTCTTGAGCCTGGTACGGCCTTCCCGGCAAGCTCCGCTTGCCGGGGTCTCGATCTTCTGTCTTGTATACTTTGTTTTTGAATGGTTTGATATGGGGCAGGAAGGTCTCCGGCGAGCGCGTGGTAAACCCTGCCGCGGGAAGCTGCAACTGCCCGTGCACAAGTTGGGGTACTGAGGTACCCCTACCTTAGTACACCGACAATTTAGTGACAAACATTTTAATGCATTCTTCTTCTAGTACTTGGGCACAATTTTCCTTTCCATCATTTTCATGAAAGATATTAAAAAGATGAAGCATATGAGGCAACCTCAATTCCATTTTTTGTAGTTTTATTTTATAAACTAAACTAGTGATAAAACAAGAAACTAAAAGATTCAATTGCAAGATCTAAAGATATACCTTCAAGCACTAACCTCCCCGGCAACGGCGCCAGAAAAGAGCTTGATGTCAACTACACAACCTTCTTCTTGTAGACGTTGTTGGGCCTCCAAGTGCAGAGGTTTGTAGGATACTAGCAAATTTCCCTCAAGTGGATGACCTAAGGTTTATCAATCCGTGGGAGGCGTAGGATGAAGATGGTCTCTCTCAAATAACCCTGCAACCAAATAACAAAGAGTCTCTTGTGTCCCCAACGCACTCAATACAATGGTAAATTGTATAGGTGCACTAGTTCGGCGAAGAGATGGTGATACAAGTGCAATATGGATGGTAGATATAGGTTTTAGTAATCTGAAAATATAAAAACAACAAGGTAACAAGTAATAAACGTGAGCATAAACGGTGTTGCAATGCGTTGAAACAAGGCCTAGGGTTCATACTTTCACTAGTGCAAGTTCTCTCAACAATAATAACATAACTGGATCATATAACTACCCCTCAACATGCAACAAAGAGTCACTCCAAAGTCACTAATAGCAGAGAACAAACGAAGATATTATGGTAGGGTACGAAACCACCTCAAAGTTATTCTTTCTTATCGATCTATTCAAGAGTCTGTAGTAAAATAACACGAAGCTATTCTTTCTGTTCGATTTATCATAGAGTTTGTACTAGAATAACACATTAGGACACAAATCAACCAAAACCCTAATGTCACCTAGATACTCCATTGTCCCCTCAAGTATCCGTGGGCATGATTATACGATATGCATCACACAATCTTATATTCATCTATTCAACCAACACAAAGTACTTCAAAGAGTGCCCCAAAGTTTCTACCGGAGAGTCAAGACGAAAACATGTGCCAACCCCTATGCATAGATTCCCAAGGTCATGGAATCTGCAAGTTGATCGCCAAAACATACATCAAGTGAATCAATAGAATACCCCATTGTCACCACAGATAAGCACATTCAAGACATACATCAAGTGTTCTCAAATCCTTAAAGACTCAATCCGATAAGATAACTTCAAAGGAAAAACTCAATTCATTACAAGAGAGTAGAGGGGGAGAAACATCATAAGATCCAACTATAATAGCAAAGCTCGCGATACATCAAGATCGTGCCATCTTAAGAACACGAGAGAGAGATCAAACACATAGTTACTGATACATACCCTCAGCCTCGAGGGTGAACTACCCCCCCTCATCATGGAGAGCGCCGGAATGATGAATATGGCCACCGGAGAGGGATCCCCCCCTCCGGCAGGGTGCCAGAACGGGTCTAGATTGGTTTTCAGTGGCAACAGAGGCTTTCGGCGGCGGAACTCCCAATCTAGGTTATTTTCTGGAGGTTTCTATATTTATAGGATTTTTTGGCGTAGGGCACAAGTCAGGGGGGGTCTCCGGGCTGTCCATGAGATAGGGGGCGCGCCCAGGGGGAGGTGGGCGCGCCCCCACCCTCGTGGGTAGCCCGTGACTCTCCTGGCCCAACTCTTTTACTCCGGGGGCTTCTTTTGGTCCATAAAAATCATCAAAAATTGGCACGTTAATTGGACTCCGTTTGGTATTCCTTTTCTGTAAAACTCAAAAACAAGGAAAAACAGAAACTAGCACAAGGTTCTGGGTTAATAGGTTAGTCCCAAAAATCATATAAAAGTGTATATAAAAGCCCATAAAACATCCTAGAAGGATAATATAATAGCATGTAACAATCAAAAATTATAGATAGGTTGGAGACGTATCACTTACAGTCATGTTGGGAAAGTTTGGCAGCTACCCCTACTTGGTCATATACCAAACGCGGAGGAATTTCTTGTCCATCGGACCCTAGAGGTCCAACGCAGGCCATGTGATTTGGATCTAGACGAGTGTAGCGCGTCTTCACCATGGCCCATGCTTCTCGAGCACCCATGCATCATGATGATGCTTTCCATAGTTCAAAGCGGCGTCGAGCCCCTTTGAACAGGTCCGCCAAATCCTCCATAGTTTCTGGAGGAGAGTCGCCAGACCATATAGCTCTGGCCATACTCTTCATGGCCTTTCAAGCCCGTTCATGGACCCTGGAAAACTCTTGCAGCACATCACCCTCAAAATCATACACTCCGCCTTCAGGCTGCCCAGTTAACAAACCTGCAAGGAAAAGTTTTATAAGAAACTTTCAAAATAAGAGACTACAAGGAGAGCTAGGTATAAGAGACATACTAAGCATGCCACTTTTTAGCCTCCGGTTCTCTTCCAAGGCGCTAGTGAGTTGGGCCTTTACGCCCTTTAGCTCCTATTCGAGCCTAATATTTCTATCCTGCGCATGGTTCCTTTTTTCCATAGCTTGCGTCAAGGCACGCTCGCCAGCGGCTTTTTCCCCTTCGGCAAATTCCTTGTCCGCCAGGGCAGCTCTTAGCTCCCTCTCCAGTTGGTCGGTCGATCATGTTGCTATATTACACATTAGTATACACAACATAGTAATCAGCAGAACTATCATAGCTTCCAGACACAATTATTCTTACCAGCAGCATCCTTTCCGAATTCCTTCGAATTTTTCAATTCGGTGAGCTGAGTCCGGCACTCTTCAAGTTCCCTGGTTAAAGAGATATTCTTTTCTCGAATGACCTATAAAAATACAACGATCCTCAAATCAGTTGTACCAACTGATTTAAGTCTCAGGGGCTACTGGCACGGAAATACTCAAAATAAAAACTTACCCTCATATCTTTTGAAAGCTGATGAGTAGATCCGGCGTGTCCGTCTTGAGCGGCTCGGGTATAGGCATCTACGGAATTGAGGGCGTTAAACGCCTCCTAAAAAAAGCAGGTCACGCATGGCCGCTTTCCGCCGCCGATGATTCATCGCAACCTCCACTTCGGAATTGGTAGCTGATACTTCATCTGAATCTTTCTGGAGAGGACTATCTGGCACCGCATTTACCCCTGGAGGGCCTGATGCCGGATTGATTGGAACTTGGCCTGCGTTGTCTCCGGAGACAGTCCAGTGTGTATCCCTCCTAAAAGGAAGGAACTAAGCGGTAAATTATAATTTCGCCACCCAGCACACGTTAAGACAAACATACCTTGCCCACTTGTGTTCGTGGTCCTTTTCCGCGTCAAAACCTCGCCTGACGCGGGCACCGCCCTTTGGGTTGGCGGTCTACACGCAGTTCAGCGTGAGGAGCGTCGTCCCTGTTAAAATATGATAGAGTACAGTGGATTAAGGTGCACTGGGAATCTTCTCGTTGGTGAGATATATCCTAGATTACTTACACGAGAAGAAGGAATGAGGCCTGGGTAATCGACCACTATAGCCACCAAGGTGCCCCCACGGGAGGCCTGACAGAAGACTCCCTCTTCTAACTCTATGCCTACGTCTGGATCTTCTTCATATCCGGGGCCAGTTTTTTGGAACTAGTCCTTTGGCTGTGGGGCGGGACTGTTAATCCCCTCAATAACCTTCCTCCACTCCTGGTTGGGAGAAACCGAACACAATTTGGTCAACGCATCATAACAATGAAAAAATTGAGCTGCCAAAGAGAGAGACTCACCCAATGGGGAGGGTTGTACATAGAAAAGCCCTCCCGGCATCTTAAACAGATGAAGTCTTGCTTCTCTCCTTTATAGAGGCCTTCCAGGACAGCGCCTAGAACGACAGGGTCATCTGGATCCAGGCATAAGCAGCGGGAAGCATCATTCTGGCCATTTTAGTGCCACATCCGGAGTCCTCTAGCTTGAAGCGGATGCACACGTCGCTTCATTGAAATGGCCATCACTTCGATTATAGTTAATCCTGAACTTGCCAGCAATTTGACCTTGCCGGCCAGTTCTGTTAACCTCTGCTCTCTCTTCTAACAAGGGATCGTGGGGACGCCAGTTGAAAAGCTTCCTTGGTGGAGCACTGGAATACTTGGGGAGTCCTCGCTGAACTGGATCCGGCAAAGCGACATCCTCAATGCAAAACCACTCCGAAGGCCACTCTTCGGATGCCTTCTTTGAAGTACCGGGTAGATAGCCTGTCCCGGCTATACGCCATACTTCGGAGCTCCCAACTTCAAATATGGATCCTTCTTCTGATCGAGGGACCAGGCAGAAATACCTTCTCCACAGCTCAAAGTGAGGCTCACAGCCCAAGAACAGTTCACTTAAAGCGACAAAACCCGCGATGTGCAGGATGAACCCTGGAGTAAGATTGTGCAGTTGGAGGCCGTAGAACTCCAGGAGTCCCCTAAGAAAGGGATGGATAGGGAATCCCACGCCTCCTAAAAGGTAAGGGATGAAACATACCCGCTCTCCATCGGAGGGGTTGGGAAAGCTCGCTGCCAAGGCTTGGTTGTCGACAGACGTCAGTCCGGCCCGGACGGGGACTAGATCCTCTAGGGGGAGATACCCCTGCACTTGCAGTGTCCGCAGGTGCGCGTGGGACACAGAGCAGCTTTTCCAATCTCCTACATGAGGGCCATGAGGGCGCGAGGAGGAGCTCAGGGCATTAGCCATGTTTGAAGATTTTTTGCAGGCACTAGGGTTTCTTCCGTGTGGAATGAGATGGAGAGGCAGTTGGGATCTATTCTCTTATATAGGCGCCTTCTCTGAACAGTCAAGGGGGTATTTGCAAAATACACCCAGACGGTTCGCATTCGTTGGACACGTGGAAGCCAGGGCGGCGGCGGCGAGGAATTAGCGGACTATAATATTTAAAGAAGCCGAACTATCATCCACGAGGACTCACCTTGCAAGACCGAAGACATGAAGCTGAATACAATCTCGTCCTTGAAGGCAAGTTCGGGGGCTACCGAGGGAGTCCTATATTCAGGGGTCCTCAGGCATCCGGGTCGTTGAAGCTGGGCTGCACTAATGGGCCGCGTAAAGAAGAAGCGGAAGGCCCTCCCCCATATTCGGCGAGGACTCTTATGTATGTAGAAAGGCATGTGTAGAGTCCGGATATATCAATTACTTCCCCCGCAAGTCACCCTTGTAACCCTAGGTCATCTCAGGCATGTATATAAGCCGATGTGTTTAGTCTGTAGAGGGGATCATCATCACAATATCTCCATAGGCTAGACTTAGGGTTTAGCCATTACGATCTCAAGGTAGATCAACTCTTGTATTCATATTCATCCATATTAATATAGCAAGAAGTAGGGTATTACCTCGATTGAGAGGGCCTGAACCTGGGTAAACATTGTGTCCCCAGCCTCCTGTTACCATCGATCCTCTAAACGCATAGCTTAGCCCCCCTACACGAGATCTACCGGTTTTGACACCGACAACATGTTGTAGACAAGATCTATTTATGTAGAAATAGACCCCCATCGTTTTATCCTTAGTAGCAACGATACATACGTGTCGGTTCCCCTTCTGTCACTGGGATCAAGCACCGTAAGATCGAACCCACTACAAAGCAACTCTTCCCATGGAAAGATAAAGAGATCAAGTTGGCCAAACAAAACCCAATATCGGAGAAGAAATACGAGGCTATAAGAAATCATGCATATAAGAGATCAAAAGAAGACTCAAATAACTTTCATGGATATAAAAAGATAGATCTGATCATAAACTCAAAGTTCATCGAATCCCAACAAACACACCGCAAAAGAGTTACATCATATGGATCTCCAAGAGACCATTGTATTGATAATCAAAAGAGAGAGATGAAGCCATCTAGCTACTGAAAACGGACCCGTAGGTCTACAAAACTACTCACGCATCATCGGAGAGGCACCAATGGAAGTGGTGAACCCCTCCCTGATGGTGTCTAGATTGGATCTGGTGGTTCTGGACTCTGCGGCGACTGGATCGAAATTCCATCGACTCCCCTAGGGTTTCTGGAATATTGGGGTATTTATAGAGCAAAGAGGCGGTCCGAGGGGCACCCGAGGTGGGCACAACCCACCAGGGCGCGCCTGGGCCTCCTGGCGCGCCCTGGTGGGTTGTGCTCCCCTCAGAGAACCCCCAGGTGCTGCCTTGGCCCATTGGATGTCTTCTGGTCCAAAAAACTCCTCAAAAAGTTTTGCTGTGTTTGGACTCTGTTTGATATTGATTTCCTGCGATGTAAAAAATATGCAGAAAATGGCAACCGACACTTGGCCCTATGTCAATAGGTTTGTACCAAAAATGATATAAAATGACTATAAAATGATTGTAAAACATCCAAGAATGATAATATAACAGCATGGAACAATCAAAAATTATAGATACGTTGGAGATGTATCAGCATCCCCAAGCTTAACTCATGCTCATCCTCGAGTAGGTAAGTCATAAAAACAGAATTTTTGATGTGGAATGCTGCCTGTCATGTCATGTCATATCATATTCTTTTCATTATAGCATGGTCCTTTGGACTTTTATATGGTTCAAAGCAATAGTCTAGTTTTTACATGAGATTTAAATACTCAAGCATATCAATAAGAAACCATGTCTTTCAAAATATCAATGCTAAAATAAGTAATCCCTAGCCCATCATGCTCAACCATTGATCCATTCATGAAACACACTCGCATATTAGTTACACCCAATGCTCAAGTATGATCATAGTGTTTCCTAGTTGGTGCTTGTAAGAGAAGATGGAGACTCAAATTCAAAAATAAAAATTGCACAAATAAAGGAAAGGCCCTTCGTAGAGGGAAGTAGGGATTTGTAGAGGTGCCAGAGCTCAAAGCTTAAATTGAGAGATAATTTTTTTGGGAGGTATACTTCTCCCACCAACGAGAACGACTTGAGGTTCCCAACACTTTCCATGCTAGATATATCATAGGAGATTCCCAAACATAAAATAAAGTTTATTCCTTTTCCACCAAACTTTCACAACCCATGGCTAGCCGAATCCACGGTTGCCTTCCATACCAACACTTTCCAAGGAATTTATTATTTGACAACATAGAGTAAATTTGTTTTTCATTTCAGGACTGGGCATCCCTAATAACTTCGCCTTACTCTCATGCCATGACAAGTGAATAAACACTCATCGTGAGAATAACACATCTAGCATGGAAAATATTGGCCACCACTCACCGCCTCACGAGCGGTACGGGCACACAAAAGGGAAATTTATTTTGAAAAAAAATAGAGATGGCACATACCTATTTGCTTAGAACGGCAAGGAAATACCGCATATAGGTAGGTATGGTGGACTCATGTGTCAAACCGGGATAAAGGATTTTGGATGCACAAGTAGTGATCATACTTAGTGCAAAATGAACACTAGCAAAAGATTGGGAAGCGACCAACCATGAAATGAATAATATCATAAGCGGACATTGAGCATAAATAACACCGAATAATGCACCACAAGTAGGACATGATTTCATTGCATAATTATTGACTTTCGTGCTTGCATAGGGAATCACAAACCTTAACACGAATATTCTTACTAAAGCATAATTACTCATTAACATGACTCACATATCATATCTTCATGTCTCAAAACTATTACAGGGAATCAAGTTTATTTTGTCCAATGATCTTCACGAAAGTTTTTATTATATCCTTCTTGGATATCTATCACTTTGGGACTAATTTTCATGTGTTGCTTTTGATAAGCTCAAACAAATATAGGTGAAGATCATGAGCATAATAATTTTCTTTCTCTCAAAATAATTTAAGTGAAGCAAGAGAGAATTTCTTAAAAGTTTACTAACTCTCAAATAAATCTAAGTGAAGCAAGAGAGTATTTCTTAAAAAATATTAAAGCACACCGTGCTAAAAGAGATAGAAGTGAAGCACTAGAGCAAATCCATAACTCATAAAAATTTAAGTGAAGCATAGAGAGCTATTCTAACAAGTCATGGCATAATTTTGGCTCTCTCAAATAGATGTGTACAACAAGTATTGATGACTAAAAGGACAAAACTAAAATAAGCAAAGACTCATATCATACAAGACGCTCCAATCAAAACACATATCATGTGACCAATAAAAATATAGTTTCGAGTGAAATACCGATGGTCATTAGAAGAAAGAGGGGATGCCACTCGGGGGCATACCCAAGCTTAGTTGCTTGCTTCTCTTTGGATAATAGCTTGGGATGCAGGGGCATCCCCAAGCTTAGGCTTTTTCTTACTCCTTATTCCTTCATCCATCGTAAGATAACCCAAAACTTGAAAACTTCAATCACACAAAACTCCAACAAAACTTTCGTGAGATCCGTTAGTATAAGAAAACAAATCACTACTATAAGTGTTGTAGTAAACCGATTCATATATTGTATTTGTATTATATCTGCTGTATTCCAAATTTTCTATGGCAAGAAATCATCAAATAAAACCGTAGAATCATCAAAACAAGCACATAAAACAATAAAAACAGAATCTGTCAAAAACGGAACAGTCTGTAGTAATCTGGAAGTTTCGAATACTTCTGTAACTCTAAAAATCTTGAAAAACAAAGAGGGCCACGTGAGCAATTTTTATACTAATCTTCTGCAAAAACAATCAACCAAAAATCACTTTTCTGTTAAAAATGAGAAATTTTATCGTGAGCGCAAAAGTTTCTGTTTTTTCAGCAAGATCAAATCTACTCACACCCAACGTGTTCCTAAGGCTTTGCTTGGCACAAACATTTATTCAAACCACAAAAACACATCTCAACAGAGATATTAAAGGTTTTTTTATTGAAAACAACAAGGAAATCAAAAAGCAAAAAGATACAAGTTGGGTTGCCTCCCAACAAGCGCTATCATTTTACGCCCTTAGCTAGATTTCAAGTGTAGTCGTCCTTGTCGTTAAGTTCCTTAATCACACATTTCTTGAAGGACTTAGCATATAATTCTTCAACAAGGATACTTCTAGGAACAAGATAAAAAAATTTGCTTTTGTAAAGAGGTCTTTCTATTGTTTCAATAAAATTGGGGTGAACACTAATCATTTTAAGACCCCCTTTGTTATTACTAGAAGAAGCCTCTTTATTATTACAACTTTTTACGGGGGTTTTCTCAATGGTATTAATGGAAGAAAAAGCGGTACCCAAGTTACTAAGAATTTCTTCCAATTTATCAATCCAAGAAGTACTTTCTTCTATTCTTTCATTGACTACGGGTTCCTTCTCTTTTAGCACTTTAAAAACCTCACCCGCCCCAGATCCAAATATATTAGCAAGTGATACGTCTCCAACGTATCTATAATTTTTTATTGTTCCATGCTATTATTTATGAAGTCTTGGATGTTTAATGGGCTTTATCATTCACTTTTATATCATTTTTGGGACTAACCTACTAACCTAAAGGCCCAGTCCAGATTGTTGCTTTTGCCTATTTCAGGGTTCTACAGAAAAGGAATATCAAACGGAGTCCAAACGGAAAGAAACCTTCGCAGGAGATATTTTTGGAGGAAATCACGCACGAAAGACTTCGAGGCCAGGCCAGAGGACAGAGGGGCCACCCTCGAGGGTGGGGGCGCGGCCCCCTGCCTCGAGGGTAGCCCCTGTGGCCCCTGGTGCCCCTCTTCTTCCTATATATACCTACGTACCCCAGAAACTCCATACGCGGAGAGAAAACCCTAATTCCACTGCCGTAGCTGCTGTTCCCGTGAAGATCCCATCTTGGAGCCTATTCCGGGAGGGGGATCCATCACGAAGGCCTTCATCATCATCATCCTCGCCCTCACCATGAGTTGTGAGTAGTTAACCTCAGACCTTCGGGTCCATAGCTAGTATCTATATGGCTTCTTCTCTCTCTCTCTGGATCTCAATACAAAGTTCTCCTCGGTCTTCGAGGAGATCTATTCAATGTAATCTCTTTTTGCGCTGTGTTTGTCGAGATCCGATGAATTGTGAGTTTATGATCAAGGTTATCTATGAAAGATATTTGGTTCTTCTCTGAACTTTTTATGTGTGCTCATAATATCCTTGCAAGTCTCTTCGAATTATTGGTTTGGTTCGGCCTACTAGATCTATAGTTCTTGCAATGGGAGAAGTGCTTGGCTTTGGGTTCAATCTTGCGGTGTCCTTTCCCAGTGACAGTAAGGGCAGCAAGGCACGTATTGTATTGTTTCCATCGAGGATAAAAAGATGGGGTTTTCATCAAATTGCTTGAGTTTATCCCTCTACATCATGTCATCTTTCTTAAGGCGTTACTCTGTTCGTATGAACTCAATACACTAGATGCATGCTAGATAGCGGTCGATGTGTGGAGTAATAGTAGTAGATGCAGGCAGGAGTCGGTCTACTTGTCTCGGATGTGATGCCTATATACAATGATCATGCCTAGATAGTCTCATAATTATTCGCTTTTCTATCAATTTCTTGACAGTAATTTGTTTACCCATCGTAGAATATCGCTATCATGAGAGAAGCCACTAGAGAAAACTATGGCCCCCGGGTCTATCTCTATCATATTACTTTCCCGTCAATTGCTGCCATCGTTGTTTATTTGCTTTCTTTACTTTCTGTTTCTATATCAAAAATACCAAAAATATTATCTTATCATCTCTATCAGATCTCACTCTCGTAAGTGACCGTAAAGGGATTGACAACCCCTTATCGCGTTGGCTGCGAAGTTCTTATTTGTTTGTGCAGGTGCGAGGGACTGGCGTGTGGTCTCCTACTGGATTGATACCTTGGTTCTCAAAAACTGAGGGAAATACTTACGCTACTGTGCTGCATCTCCCTTTCCTCTTCGAGGGAATACAACGCAAGCTCAAGAGGTAGCAAGAAGAATTTCTGGCACCGTTGCCGGGGAGGCTTGCGCAAAATTCATATACTAAGTACCTATCACAAACCCTTATCCTTCGCATTACATTTATTTGCCTCTCGTTTTCCTCTCCCCCACTTCACCTTTGCGGTTTTATTCGCCCTTCTTCCGTCGTGTGTTTCTCATTCGCTTGCTTCTTGTTGCTTGTGTGTGTTGGATTGCTTGCTTGTCACTATGGCTCAGAACAATACCAAATTCTGTGACTTTTCCAATACCAACAACAATGATTTTATTAGCACTCCGATCGCTCCTATTACCGATGCTGAATCTTGTGAGATCAATGATGCTTTCTTGAATCTTGCCATGAAAGATCAATTCTCCGGCCTTCCTAGTGAAGATGCCGCTACCCATCTAAACAACTTCGTTGATTTGTGTGATATGCAAAAGAAAAGGGATACGGATAACGATATTGTTAAATTGAAGTTATTTCCGTTTTCACTTAGAGATCATGCTAAAACTGGGTTCTCCTCTTTGCCTAGAAATAGTATTGATTCGTGGAATAAGTGCAAAGATGATCTTATCTCTAAGTATTTCCCTCCTACTAAGATCATCTCTCTTAGAAATGATATTATGAATTTTAAGCAACTAGATCATGAGCATGTTGCACAAGCTTGGGAGAGAATGAAATTGATGATATGTAATTGCCCTACACATGGTTTGAATCTATGGATGATTATTCAGAACTTTTATGCTGGCTTGAATTTTGCTTCTAGAAATCTTTTAGATTCGGCCGCCGGAGGCACTTTCATGGAAACTACCTTAGGAGAAACTACCAAACTCCTAGATAATATTATGGTTAATTATTCTCAATGGCACACCGAAAGATCTACTAGTAAAAAAGAGCATGCTATCGAAGAAATTAGTGTTTTGAGTGGAAAGATGGATGAACTTATGAAATTGTTTGCTGCTAAGAGTGCTTCTTCTGATCCTAATGATATGCCTTTGTCCACTTTGATTGAGAATAACAATGAATCTTTGGATGTGAATTTCGTTGGTAGGAATAATTTTGGTAACAATGCTTATAGAGGTAATTTTAATCCTAGGCCTTTTCCTAGTAATTCCTCTAATAATTATGGTAATTCCTACAACAACTCTTATGGAAAGATGCCTTCTGAATTTGAAACTAGTGTTAAAGAGTTTATGATCTCACAAAAGAATTTCAATGCTATGTTTGAAGAGAAATTGCTTAAGGTTGATGAATTGGCTAGAAGTGTGGATATAATTACTCTTGATGTTGATTCTTTGAAACTTAGATCTATCCCACCTAAGCATGATATCAATGAGTCTCTCAAAGCCATGAGAATTTCCATTGATGAATGCAAAGAAAGAATCGCTAGAATGCGTGATAAAAGAGAAGATTATATTAAATCGTGTTCGTCTAGTTATCATGAAAATAAAGATGAAGATCTGAAAGTTATTGATGTGTCTCCTATTATATCCTTGTTTTCTAGTATTAATCTTGATGAGAATAGGATTGGAGATGATTCTGCTTTAAGGTGTCCCAATGATTCGGAGTTTTCAGATCTTGATGCTAAAATTGTTAAAAGTGGGAATGAAGAGATTAAAACTTTGCATAGTGATGAACCCACTACTTTGGATTTCAAGGGATTCAATTATGTTAATTGCTCTTTTATTGATTGTATTTCCTTGTTGCAATCCGTGATAAATTCTCCGCATGCTTATAGTCAAAATAAAGCTTTCACTAAACATATAGTTGATGCTTTGATGCAATCTTATGAAGAAAAACTTGAGTTGGAAGTTTCTATACCTAGAAAGCTTTATGATGAATGGGAACCTACAATCAAAATAAAAATAAAAGATCATGAATGCTATGCTTTGTGTGATTTGGGTGCTAGTGTTTCCACTATCCCAAAAACTTTGTGTGATTTGCTAGGGTTCCATGAGTTTGATGATTGTTCTTTAAATTTGCATCTTGTGGATTCCACTATTAAGAAGCCTATGGGAATAATTAATGATGTTCTTGTTGTTTCCAATAGGAATTATTTGCCCGTAGATTTCATTGTTCTTGATATAGATTGCAATCCTTCATGTCCTATTATTCTTGGTAGACCTTTCCTTAGAATGATTGGTGCAATTATTGATATAAAGGAAGGAAATATTAGATTCCAATTTCCGTTAAGGAAATTCATGGAACACTTTCCTAGAAAGAAAATCAAATTACCATATGAATCTATCATGAGAGCTACTTATGGATTGCCTTCCAAAGATGGCAATACCTAGATCTATCTTGTATCGTGCCTAGCTAGGGGCGTAAAACGATAGCGCTTGTTGGGAGGCAACCCAATTTTATGTTTTTTTTGTTTCTGTTAGGGAATAAATATTTCATCTAGCCTCTGATTAGATGTGTTTTCATGTTTTGTTTAGTCTTTGTGCCAAGTAGAACCTTTGGTAGAACTTGTGTGAAGTTTATACAATCTTGCTGTGAAAAACAGAATCATTAGCGCTAGCTAAAGTAGTCTTCAGATTTTACTGGAGCGTGATTTTTAGTTGATTCTTTTTTATGTTGATTGGTCGACAAATTGCGCAAATTTACCAATTTAGTTTGAATTTTTTGGAGTTCCAGAAGTAGGCGAACCCAGCAGATTACTACAGACTATTCTGTTTTTGACAGATTCTGTTTTTCGTGTGTTGTTTGCTTATTCCGATGCATCTATGAGTAATATTGGAGGATATGAACCATAGAGAACTTGGAATACATTAGGTTTAACACCAATAAAAACAATGAATGAATTACTTGCTGTACCTTTGAGTGGTGGTTTGCTTTCTCTTACTAACGGAGCTCACGAGAATTTTTGTCTAAGTATTGTGTTGTGAAGTTTTCAAGTTTTGAGTATTGCTTCGATGGACTATGGAACAAGGAGTAGCAAAGGCCCAAGCTTGGGGATGACCTTGGAACCCCAAGTAAACTCAAGACAATCAAAAGCCTAAGCTTGGGGATGCCCCGGGAAGGCATCCCCTCTTTCGTCTTCATCCATCGGTAACTATACTTGGAGCTATATTTTTATTCGCAACATGCTATGTGTTTTGCTTGGAGCGTCTTGTATAATTTGAGTCTTTGCTTGTTAGTTTGCCACAATCATCCTTGCTGGACACACCTATTTGAGAGAGTTAAATATGCCCTATAAATTATTAGAACACTCTATGTGCTTCACATATATCTTTTGAGTTGAATAGTTTTTGCTCTAGTGCTTCACTTATATCTTTTAGAGCACGGTGGTGGTAATATTTTGTAGAAATTGTTGAACTCTCATGCTTCACTTATATCTATTTGAGAGTCTATTAAAACAGCATGGTAATGTGTTTAGGCTAAAGAAACTAGTCTTCACATGATAGACATCCAACGTCAATGTAGTAAAAAAATCACATCAAGTGCATTGAATAGAAAGAGATGTTGGATGCTTGATAATTGTTTTGAGGCATGAGGATAGTGATATTAAAGTCATGCTAGTGGAGTAATTATTAAATTGAGAAATATTTGTGTTAAGGTTAGTGATTCCCATAGCATGCACGTATGGTGAACCGTTATTTGACAAAGTTAAAGCATGAGGTATTTGTAGAGTGTCAACCTTTGTTTGGAGGTCGGGGGTGCGCGATGGTTAAGTCCTACCAACCACCCCCCCTAGGGGCATGCGTTGATTGCTTTGTTTTGATGACTCGTAGATTTTTGCAATAAGTATATGAGTTCTTATGACTAATGTTGAGTCCATGGATCATACGCACTCTCACCCTTCCACCATTGCTAGCCTCTCTTGTACCGCGCAACTTTCGCCGGTACCATAAACCGACTATATATCCTTCATCAAAACAGCCACCATATTGTTCCTCAAAACAGCCACCATACCTACCTATCATGGCATTTCCATAGCCATTCCAAGATATATTGCCATGAAACTTTCCACCGTTCCGTTTATATGACACGCATCATATTGTCATATTGCCATTTGCATGATCATGTAGTTGACATCGTATTTGTGGCAAGGCCACCATTCATAATATTATCATACATGTCACTCTTGTTTCATTGCACATACCGGTACACCGCCGGAGGCATTCATATAGAGTCATACTTTGTTGTTGTAGTATCGAGTTGTAATCTTGTGTTGTAATAAAAGTGTGGTGATCATCATTTTTAGAGCATTGTCCCATGGGAAGAAAGGCTGAATCTATAAAGCCCCTCCGCAAAAAAAGGCCAAACAAAAGAAAAAAGGCCAAAAAACAAAAAAAGGAGAAAAAAAGAAAAGAAAAAAAGGGACAATTGCTACTATCTTTTTCCACACTTGTGCTTCAAAGTAGCACCATGTTCTTCATTGTATAGAGTCTCATGCTTAGTCACTTTCATATACTAGTGGGAATTCTCGTTATAGAACTTGGCTTGTATATACCAACGATGGGCTTCCTCAAATGCCCTATGTCTTCGCGAGCAAGCAAGTTGGATGCACACCCACTAGTTTCTTTTGTTGAGCTTTCATTCATATTTAGCTCTAGTGCATTCGTTGCATGGCAATCCCTACTCACTCACATTGATATCTATTGATGGGCATCTCCATAGCCCATTGATACGCCTTGTCGATGTGAGACCATCTCCCTCTTTTTGTCTTCTCCACAACCACCTCTATTCCACCCATAGTGCTATATCCATGGCTCACGCTCATGTATTGCGTGAAAGTTGAAAGGTTTGAAAAGATAGAGCATGAAAACAAATGCTTGGCTGAAATTGGGGTTGTGCATAATATGAATATTTGTGTGATAACAAGGGAGCATAGCCAACACTATATGATTTTGTAGGGATAACTTTCTTTAGCCATAGTATTTTGAGAAGACATGATTGCTTTGTTAGTATTGCTTGAAGTATTGTTATTTCCTATGTCAATATAGACTTTTATCTTGAATCTTTCAGATCTGAATATTCATGCCACAATTAGGAGAATTACATTGAAAAACTATATTGGTTAGCATTCCACATAAGAAATTCTTTCTTTATCATTTACCTACTCGAGGACGAGCAGGAATTAAGCTTGGGGATGCTTGATACATCTCCAACGTATCTATAATTTTTGATTGTTCCATGCTGCTCCCTCCGTCCCAAAATTCTTGTCTTATATTTGTCTAGATATGGATGTATCTAACACTAAAATATAACAAGATACATCCGTCTTTTGACAAATCTAAGACAAGAATTTTGGGATGGAGGGAGTATTATTTATGAAGTCTTGGATGTTTAATGGGCTTTATAATTCACTTTTATATCATTGTTGGGACTAACCTACTAACCCAAAGGCCTAGTCCATATTGCTGTTTTTTGCCTATTTCAGGGTTTTGCAGAAAAGGAATATCAAACGGAGTCCAAACGGAAAGAAACCTTCGTAGGAGATATTTTTGGAGGAAATCACGCACGAAAGACTTCGGGGCCAAGCCAGAGGACAGAGGGGCCACCCTCGAGGGTGGGGGCGCGCCCCCTGCCTCGAGGGCAGCCCCTGTGGCCCCCGGTGCCCCTCTTCTTCCTATATATACCTACGTACCCCAGAAACTCCATACGCACAGAGAAAACCCTAATTCCACCGCCGTAGTTGCTGTTCCCGTGGAGATCCCATCTTGGAGCCTGTTCCGGGAGGGGGATCCATCACGGAGGCCTTCATCATCATCATCATCGCCCTCACCATGAGTTGTGAGTAGTTTACCACAAACCTTCGGGTCCATAGCTAGTATCTAGATGGCTTCTTCTCTCTCTCTGGATCTCAATACAAAGTTCTCCTCGGTCTTCGAGGAGATCTATCCGATGTAATCTCTTTTTGTGGTGTGTTTGTCGAGATCCGATGAATTGTGAGTTTATGATCAAGGTTATCTATGAAAGATATTTGGTTCTTCTCTGAAATTTTTATGTGTGCTCATAATATCCTTGCAAGTCTCTTCGAATTATTGGTTTGGTTTGGCCTACTAGATCTATAGTTCTTGCAATGGGAGAAGCGCTTGGCTTTGGGTTCAATCTTGCGGTGTCCTTTCCCAGTGACAGTAGGGGTAGCAAGACACGTATTGTATTGTTGCCATCGAGGATAAAAGATGGGGTTTCATCATATTGCATGAGTTTATCCCTCTACATCATGTCATCTTTCTTAAGGCGTTACTCTGTTCGTATGAACTCAATACACTAGATGCATGCTGGATAGCGGTCGATGTGTGGAGTAATAGTAGTAGATGCAGGCTGGAGTCGGTCTAGTTGTCTCGGACGTGAAGCCTATATACAATGATCATGCCTAGATAGTCTAATAATTATTCGCTTTTCTATCAATTGCTCGACAGTAATTTGTTTACCGGCCGTAGAATATCGCTATCATGAGAGAAGCCACTAGAGAAAACTATGGCCCCGGGTCTATCTCTATCATATTACTTTCCCGTCAATTTATGTCGTCGTTGTTTATTTGCTTTCTTTACTTTCTGTTTCTATATCAAAAATACCAAAAATATTATCTTATCATCTCTATCAGATCTCACTCTTGTAAGTGACCATAAAGGGATTGACAATCCCTTATCGCGTCGGCTGCGAAGTTCTTATTTGTTTGTGCAGGTGCGAGGGACTGTCGCGTGGTCTCCTACTAGATTGATACCTTGGTTCTCAAAAACTGAGGAAAATACTTACGCTGCTGTGCTGCATCTCCCTTTCCTCTTCGAGGGAATACAACGCAAGCTCAAGAGGTAGCAGCAAGATCATGCATCTTTTTGTCTAAATTTTCAATATGTTCTTTAGTAAGCATCCCCTTTTCAATAGCATCTAATCTTTTCATAACATGCTCAAGAGTCAAAGTTGTTTCATTAACGATAATAGGTGGAGATCCCATTTAACTTCCCATAGAACTCAAGGCATCAAGAGGGGGATAACATAAGAAATTTCCTCCAGTAATGGTATCAAGAGCAAATCTAAACTAAGTAGTGATTCCCACATAAAAGTTTTGAAGAAGAATAATAGTGGATTGCATGTGAATAGATCTATTATTGGCATTGCAAATCTGGTACCACGCATCTTTCAGGCTTTCTCCTCCTCTTTGCTTAAAGTTGAGAACTTCGTTCTCGAGGGTGCATGATGAGGGGAGGACTAGCCATGATGACAAGAACTCAAATAGATTCGACAAGAAAAAGAGCGGACGAAAAAGAGGGCGAATTAAACGGCAAATATTTGTGAAGTGGGGGAGATGAAAACGAGAGGCAAATGGAAAATAATGTAAATTCCAAGGAGATGAGATTTGTGATCAGGAACCTGGTATATGTTGAAGGTGCTCCCCGGCAACGGCACTAGAAAATTCCTTTTGATGACTGCTAGGACTACGTCAGTTTTTTCCCCAAAGAGGAAGGGATGATGCAGTATAGCAGCGGTAGGTATTTCCCTTAGGGATGAAACCAAGGTTATCGAACCAGTAGGAGAACCAAGCAACACAACGTAAACAACACCTGCACACAAATAACAAATACTCACAGCCCGGCGTGTAAAAGGGGTTGTCAATCCCTTTCGGGTAACAGACGCGATAGAGTTGTAAATATTGATAGATCGAACGATAAATCGCAGCAAAGTATTTTTGGGTTTTTGGTTTAGTAGACCTGAAAATAAAAGTACATGAAAATAGATCGCAAAGGCAAATAATATGAGAAAGAGACCCGGGGATCGTAGATTTCACTAGTGGCTTCTCTCGAGAAAATAGCAAACGGTGGGAAAACAATTACTGTTGGGCAATTGATAGAACTTCAAATAATCATGACGATATCCAGGCAATGATCATTATATAGGCATAACGTCCAAGATTAGTAGACCGACTCCTGCCTGCATCTACTATTACTCCACACATGGATCGCTATCCAACATGCATCTAGTGTATTAAGTTCATGGGAAAACGGAGTAATGCAATAAGAGTGAAGACATGATGTAGACAAGATCTATTTATGTAGAAATAGACCCCATCATTTAATCCTTAGTAGCAACGATACATACGTGTCAGTTCCCCTTCTGTCACTGGGATCAAGCACCGTAAGATCGAACCCACTACAAAGCACCTCTTCCCATGGCAAGATAAAGAGATCAAGTTGGCCAAACAAAACCCAATGTTGGAGAAGAAATACGAGGCTATAAGAAATCATACATATAAGAGATCAAAATAAGACTCAAATAACTTTCATGAATATAAAAAGATAGATCTGATCATAAATTCAAAGTTCATCATATCCCAACAAACACACCGCCAAAGAGTTACATCATATGGATCTCCAGAGACCATTGTATTGATAATCAAAAGAGAGAGATCAATCCATCTAGCTACTGACTACGGACCCATAGGTCTACAAGGAACTACTCACGCATCATCGGAGAGGCACAATGGAAGTGGTGAACCCCTCTGTGATGGTGTCTAGATTGGATCTGGTGGTTCTGGACTCTGTGGTGGCTGGATCGAAATTCCGTCGACTCCCCTAGGGTTTCTGGAATATTGGGGTGTTTATAGAGAAAAGAGGTGGTCCAGGGGCACCCGAGGTGGGCACAACCCACCAGGGCGCGCCTGGGCCTCCTGGCGCGCCCTGGTGAGTTGTGCTCCCCTCGGAGCACCCCCCCAGGTGCTGCCTGGCCCATTGGATGTCTTCTGGTCCAAAGAAATCCTCAAAAAGTTTCGCTCTGTTTGGACTCCATTTGATATTTATTTCCTGCAATGTAAAAAATATGCAGAAAACAGCAACTGGCACTTGGCACTATGTCAATAGGTTAGTACCAAAAAATGATATAAAATGAATATAAAATGATTGTAAAACATCCAAGAATGATAATATAACAGCATGGAACAATACAAAAGTATAGATACGTTGGAGACGTATCAGGGAGGTGTGGGATGGTGTACGACATTGCTAGCCGCTTTGTGAAAGATAACTTTTTAGGGGTTTTCTTGATATAAGCAACATGAAAGTAAAAGCGAGCAAAGTAAAAGGCACTGGAGAGTAACAAGTGGCCCAATTCTTTCCGAGCAAAGGAGAGGCCTAGCAACTGAACTTATAAAGGCTAAAGTGTTCTTGAGGACACACGGGAGAGGTAGTCATGTGCTTTCGCCATATTCCGTATCGGTACTATGTGATGTGTTGATAAGTGTTGAGTGGGTGGATCTATGCTAGTACACCCTCTAGACTAAGATGAGTGCACTCTTATGATTAAACACCTTGCAAGCATCCGCAAATACAAGATAGTATTTAAGGCAAAAGCCTAACCATAGCAATACGATCGATGATCCATTGTTCCCTTGTGCAAAAGCGTGCGAACTGGGGTTCAGGTTTCTGTCACTCCGGCAACCCACTGTAAGCATTCTTTGTACACAATGTATTCCCCTAGGTCCTTAATAAGGCGAAGTGTTGATTGTTCGACTCACACAACACAACTATGAAAATAACAACACAACTTAAGTATCAAACAACACATATTACTTCAACATCATATGACTACTAACAACAAGACTTCTCCCATGTCCTCAAGAACTAAAGTAACTACTCACAAGACATAAAAGAGATCATGATCAGTGGAGATAGATGGATGATAAACAATCTGGACACAATGATATTTCTCCAACAAAACTCAATAGCATTCACCACAAAGTAGTAATCAACACCGATAGAGTAGAGAGGATAGATAGTACGGATTACAATACAAGTTGCAATTGTGAGATGAGATTGGATGAAGATGGAGATGGTGCTGATGTTGGGGATGATGTTGATGATGATCTCGATGATGCCTGTGACGATGGTGATGACGATGGCGATGATCTCCCCTTCCGGGAGGTGATCTCCCTGGCGGAATCTGCCCGCCGGAGATGGCTTTTCTTCTCTGTAGGTTTCCGCCATGGAGCGGCGGCGGAACTCCGTAAAATCTCTCCTTTTTAGGGTTTCTGGATGACGAGGAGTATATAGGCCAGAGGGGGGAGCCTGGAGTGGGCCAGGGGCTCCAGGCGCCCTCCCGGCGCGGCCAGGGTGGGGGGCGCGCCAGGTGGCCGCCTGGGCACCCTGTGGCCCCCCTCTGGTTGCTCTTTTGCGTATCTTCGTGATCCTTCTGGAAAATACCCTCCGTCGATTTTCAGGTAATTTGGAGGTATTCTTCTTCAGCAACTCAGCGTCCACTTTTTATCGCTGAATCCTGCGTCTGCTGCTTCGGCACCGGAAAGTTGCAAACTGTGTAAAATAGGCCAAAACAACATAAGAACATCATCGTAATGTGAAATATATCAATGAATAAGGATGAATTACGATATAAAATAGTGATGCATTTTGGACGTATCAACACCCCCAAGCTTGGACCTCGCTTGTCCCCAAGCGAATACTGAGCTCGGTAAACCTGTCCACAAGTTTAGAGAGTGAAGTGTCGATAAATAGAATACGGACAAGAAGCATCACAGTTTCTTCACCAAACTCAAATATCCTCAACAGCAATCTTCAACTCATAAGGCCCTTATAAAAGAGTGGTAACACTTATAATCGAAAGTAGGGCTAAGGAAACTCATCAAATCATGGCAAACATGTCCTTTGGTCAAAGAACAACTAATAGCTTTTACTTTTGCTCTTTCTCTTTATGTTTTGATGAGATTAATTGAAGCTTTTGAAAGAACGTGTTATTAGGCAAGAAGTGAAAGTGTTAACACAAAGGAAGATGTTTGCTTTAGCTGGGCTTGACAAACAACTTACTTATCAAATGATAATGTCAACAAGGATATGATATGACAAATCTTAATGCAACTTTATATGAATGAATCCTCGTCAACATCAAATTTCTGGTCTCTTTAGGAATAGAAGGAAGTAGGAATAACTGACTCAACCTAAAACTAAGAGATAGGCCCTGCTCTAGGGAAGTAGGGAAAACTCATGTGCTATCCTTAAATCAAACAGAATAAAAACAAGTTTTGAGAGGTGCATGATTTGTCAACGAATGCTAATAGATAACTCAATTACTTCTCGAACTGGACAAGTTTCGAGGAACGGCTCCCGCACGGGGACAATCACATCCCCTTAATCTCCTTTGTTTATCACTGCCAAAAGTTTTCTGATTTCTCATGAACAAAGCGTGAAGGAGGGTTTGTTTGTTGTATTATCTTTTATGAGCCGGGCGCACTCATGCCAGTTCCTCCTCGTATTAGGGGTTTGCAGATTAGACATGCAATCCCGGGGTAAAACTTGTCCAACTTAAAAAGATCATGAATTAACTACTACTTCCTCATGAGCTAAAATAGGGGCACAAAATAGAATATTTTGAACATTTAAGGATAACACATAAATTCTATACTTTAGGAGGTGGTAGTGGAATACCACGAATAGGAAGGTATGGTGGACTCATATGGAAGGTATTGGTTTAAGGGTATGGATGCACAAGCAGAATTCCGCTTAGTACAGAGTTTAGGCTAGCAAAGGCTTTGAGAGAACAGACAATTGATGATGACTAAGATGCAAAGCAATATAAAGCATAAACATTAAAATAAGCATAACACATCAAGTTGTCTTCCTTGTCAGCATAACACTTCAAGCATAATAACATAAAGGTTTTGGCTATGTCGGTACTTTAAGAAAATCATGCTTGTTGTTATGACCAAAGCTATGTTTGCCAAGATTAAATAAAGTTTTCAAAGCCATACCTGATATAAGGTCAATACTCCCCATAAGAATCATCATATAAGGTCGATTGCGTGAAGAGAATATCGAGTGCAGCAAAGGAACCAATAGACTTCTCATTAATATTCCATCATAGACGACTCCACACTCACGAATACAATCTCTCCATAGAAGGAGTAATAGACCTCAATGCACACACCTATTTCATATAATAACCTCCCTAGACATGATACGACTCTACTTGACTCTAAAAGACAAAAGATAAAGATAAAGATACCGGGCACTCCCCCAAGCTTGGAACAAGCCAAGGGGATGACATTACCCAAGGAGATTTCACTCCTCATTCTTATTGACGTTGATCACGTAGTCCTCGGCGAAGCGCTTCCATGGAAGGGGTTCTCCAGTCTCATATGAGAAGTTTGTCTCCTGAATCCTGCATGCAGCACCCATACCCATGCGCATAAACCTTAGTTCATACTCACAGTTCTGGTGATGTAGATCATAAATTTGCCCTTGGAGCTCTTCAATTCTTTCTTCAGATGCGGTAATGCTTTTCCACATCTCCTTCATCTCCTTCAGGAAGTAGGTCTTCAGCTCGTTGATGATGTCAAAGTTAGCTTCAACACCACGCTCGATCATCTTCTTGTACTTGAAGACTTCTTGCTCCACTTCTTCTAGCCTGGCTTGGATGCTCCCCTCCTTGATAGGTCCCTTCAGATCTTCTTGATGGAGGACACCGTCCTCCATCCGAACAACCTGAGGGTGCTTCTTCACCTCAGCGAGGTAAGGGTTGATGACGTTGACGACGAACTTGTCCTTGGGGGAACTTGGGGAAGCCATGGCACCTAGGTCTAGCTAAAAGATTTCCTGGCAGAAACAGATCGAAAAGAAAACACACGAAATTGCGAGATACGTTGCCAGAACAATCCGGGTAAATATATAGCAAAAATTTCTGCACAGAAAGGAAGGTAACAAGCTAAAGTGGGGTCGAAGACGGACTCCTGGGTGCCCAGGCGGCCTCCCGGCGCGGCCAGGAGGTAGGCCGCGCCAGGGGGGCGCCTAGGCCCCCTGGAGCTTGTCTCCGGCTCCACTTAGGCTTAGAATTTTCCTAATTATGCAAAAACTCATAATATGGAACTTTTATGGCGGTTCACGATGTTTCCTTACCATAATACATACCTTTTCTTATTCTGCTTCTGCTGGTGTCTGAAACAGGGCTGCAACATGTTCTTCGTGAGTTGTTGTGTATATCATATTCACATCAACATTGACAGGGTCTCCTGCTATGTAATGCTTAAGTCTTTGCCCATTCACAACTTGAGGTTTGGTGCCTTCAAAATTGTTAATCTTGATTGCACCAGTGTCACACCCTGCATTTTGTAACATGTTATTTGTAACTTTGAAGCATGAAAATTTGGACCAGCAAAAATTTTTTAGCATCATTTGGCCTTTATTTGAAATTGAGTTTTTCTGCATTTGCTTTTTCATGTGCTCAGTAAAGTCAACTATGATCTCTTATAGATTTCATCTCCTTATCCAAAACTTCTGCCCAATGATCATGCCAAGTGTTATATAGCAGTATAGTATTTTCTTACAAAATTAATTTGGCCAAAAAGCATTTTATAAATTTAGTTTTCCAAAAACCCCTGAATTGAGATTTGCATTGCAAGTACTTGATTAAGGGTGTGAAAACTTTTTCAAAAGGTTTATTTGAGACCTAGTAGTCATAGGACTCCCATAAACCACAAAGGTATAATTTTAAAAGTTATTCTCCTATTTTATTTAAAAGGCTTTTCTTAAGGTCAGAAATGGTCTTTAATAGGGGAAAATTATTTAACTGTTTCAAAAATATTTGCCAAAATTCAGAGAGACTCATAGGACATATATTGTCCATATATAAGAGTTTCAACACTTGGTCATGTTCAAAATAATGGGCTAAACCCTCTAAAACCCTTTCTGGAGATTTCAAGCTTTTGAAATATTTACAAAGGAATTTTTCTCCAAAAATTCCAGGGAAATTCTATCATGTCACATATGACATATTTGATGATCTTGCAAGGCCTCATGCATTGGAGATCAAGGAAACCTCCTCAAACCTCTTCATAACCATTCTGTCCATAATTGAAGTTTGAGCAACTCTACATTGCCAAACTTGTCCAAATGCTCTCAAACTTGGTGCACATGCTAGGATAGCCTAATAAGGCACCTAGACCAAATGGCACAAGATTTGGAATAGAGCAACTTGATCAGATCACCTCAAAACCCTTTCTGTTCAAATGCAAATTTGAACAACTTTACATTACCAACTTTTTATCTGGAGCCTCAAACCTTGTGAGCATGATCAATACCCCAAATGATGATGCTACACCAAGTGGTGCATCAAGGGGAGATGATTAGCTTGACTCAATCAAGATGAAACTGTTTCTGTTGATTTCTAGGGTTCACCAAAGTTACATTGGCTAGTTTCTCCAAATGAGGCCAAATTTGGTGAAGCACCCTATTTTCTCATGTCTTTCAGCCCTGTCAAGTGCCATATCAATTGGACCTCATTTACTTGATCAAACCATGATCAAACACCTTCTGCAGAAATCTTAAAACCTCTACTTTTACCACTTTCACTTTTCTCCATGGCCTCAGCTCTTTACCACAGACTCATGGGGTTACTAGCAAACCCCAGTAACTCCCCCAGCACCTCATCTCCATGATTGGGGGGTGAAACCCCAACTTTACCCTGCTGGACATCCCACTTTCACCATTTTTACCAGCACCCTCCCTCTCTCTCTACACCACAGAGCATCCAAGGCCTTAGGGCAATTCTTTACTACTCCCTCTACTCACCAGACACTGTTGGGCACGCTGGAATGGACCAAGCCGGCGAGAGCGTGCTGATGCCAGCCATACGCGCGCTCCAGAGCGCGTGAACAGTGCGGCTCACACGCTGGCTCGGGCCAATCGTTGGTCCCCGACCACCTCGAGCCTCCCCCTCGCGCCAGTCGAGGCGCCTCGACGTCCGCAACGTTACCGGCGCTGTCCCCCCTCCTCCTGCGCCCTCCAGTGAGCGTCGCCGCACGCGCACCGGCCGCTCGCTTCGGCCAATCTTCTGCTCCACACGCGCATGCCTCCCTGCTGCTCCCCCGCTCCTCCTCTTGCCTCAGCTGGGCGTGGGACTCGTCCAGCAACACCCCTGGCTCACTCCCGCAGCCTCCCGTGCGCTGTAGCGACGAGCCGGAGCTCGCCGGCGCACTGGACCACGGGTCCTCGTCGGGGCCCTATAAATAGGCCTCCCCGAGCCCTTGCAACACCACCACCAGCCTCACCACTCTCCTCTAGTCCCTCCTGCACCCTCAGTTCAACCCCGGAGCACCCCAGTGCTCGGGATCGACCGGAGCTCCGCCGCAACGGGCCGCCGGCGATCTCGAGGTACAGGCCTCCCCTGCTCCTCCCTCCGCCCGTTTCGGAACCGCAGCACACCCCTGACCCTTTCCCCTCTCTTTCCCCCTCTGTTTGCAGTCGAAAACGGCCGCTGCAGCTGACCTCCGACGAACCTCCGCCGTCGCACCTCGTCGCCGGCAAACCAGGGCTCCCCGCCGTGCCGCGCTACCACCACTGCAACCGCGACACGCAGCTGAACCCGTCCCTGGCCTCTGTTGCCATCGCCGTGGCCGGAGTCGTCGCCGGTGAGCTCGCCGCCGCCGTGACCACGGGGTTAGGGATGACAGGCGGGCCCCGCCTGTCATCCTCCCACCTCTCTCCCCTCCTCTGAGCCACTGACCCACGGGCCCCGCCCGTCAGGTTTGAAACCTGACGTGCGCGCGCGCTGGCTCCGTGCGGCCAGGCCGAGCCGTCTGGGCCGTGCACTGTGGCCACTTCTGGCCCAGTGCATAGGAACCCTTTTCTTTTTCTTTTCTGTTAATGTTTCAAACATTTATGCAGAAAAGAATATTGACCAAAATTAATTATTTCCAACTCCTAAAATTTTGTAATATTCCAACCTATTTAATGGTACTACTTTCATTCAAATCCATGAAACTTTTCTGTACTGTTCAAATTTAAATTCAAATTTGAGCAGTATAACTCCTGTTCAAAAATCAATATGTCCTATTCTGCAACTCCAAAACTTCAACTAAGATTTTTCCCCATCTTAGAAAACTCTCTAGTATTTTACAAAAATGAGTTGACATTTTTCTGAGCACTTTGGTTTTTCTGTTTTATTTGTATTCTTATTTTTCCATTATTATTATGCGACGTATAGATCCCGTATTTGACGAGGTTGCTGTGGAAGAAGAAGAAGAAGGACTAGAAGACTTTGAAGACCAAGCTAATCCAGGCAAGCAGCCCTTTGACCATGATACACTTGTTCTCGGAACCCGTTTGTTTCCGATACATGATGATTAGGGTTACGAGGGTAACCTAGATGAACCACCACATGATGCATGCTTTATCCTTGATCTTGCTATATGATAGACAACATGCAATAGGTGGCCATGATGCTTATATGATGCATGACATGGTCTTGATCTTACTATGTGCTAGATGACTTGCATATGGTTAGTAGACATGAAAAGTGATGCATGTGAGACATGATCCTCCATGGTTGGAGTCTTTGCATAAAACCCCGTCGGGTGCCATTTATGCCCGAGGGTGATGATGATAATGAGATTGGGTGACCACTTGATGACGAAGTGGTGTGCCAAGGCAAGTGTGTGTGTTTTTCAAACGGATTGGTTGAAGTTGCGACCGTTATTCCAACCATACATGTGCAACCACACTACCCCTTATGGGACGGGGCTTTATTGATTACTTAGGTCGATACTAGCATGGTGCCCGCATTACTAGTGACGGGAAGACTTGAGGTCTTTCCCGGGACGGGGTCGTGCTTGGATAGACGGCCATGACTGTTTTTACAGGGCACCGGACACACCGTTGGCCCCTTCGGGTACGCGTGAACATTGAAATTAGGGCAAGTCCCGTGATCTATTGTTTGTACCCCAAGGCCGTGTGCCAGCGAGTGGACTCTATGTTAGTGTCGTCTAAGGAAAGGTAATGACCGGGTGCTTACCCTGGGTACTTGAGGTACCGCGGGTCGTGGATGACACGGAAGTTCCCCGGATCTTGTGGGTAAAGTGCGCAACCTCTGCAGAGTGTCAAACTATTCGAATAGCCGTGTCCACGGTCATGGACAGTTGGGTAACCGCTCTTGGGCTACGTCCAATGTTTGTAAAACCATGCGTGTGTGTGTGATGAGTCAAGATGGTGACTTGACTCAGTGAGATGAATCATATTCATGTTGATGTCGGTAACCTGTTCTCGAGGTTACACGAAGTTATTGATGCATAAGCTTGATGATAACATATTGTTCTAGCCTCCTGCTAGACCGTTCATTTTTATTCAATTGCATTGTTACTTGAACCACATCATGGGTTGCTTGCGAGTACATTCAAAGTACTCATTGGCTTGCCACTGGTTATTTAATTGGCCAGGCATGGAAGAGCAGGATTATGAGGAAGAGTTCTTTGGAGACGACCATGCGAACTAGGACGCTATCCCAGTCAGAATGCCTGTAGGGTTAAGGCAGATGGCATGGGTTCTACCCGTTTTATCGAAGACTTCCGCTATTTGAGTATTTGCTATTCAGCCCGTGAGGCTCTATCTATGTAAGACTTGGCCATAGTGGCCTTAATTCGTGTAAGACTAATTGTATGGATGTAAGACTCTTGTTATTTCAGCTTCTGTGTGTTCAGTGAGCATTGATCTCTGGGATCACTGTACACGTGCATTCGATGATCTCGACTTCTAAGTCGGGGTCCCCACAACCAGACCGATAGACTTCTTCAATATGAAATGGCCCTTCCCACCTGGAAAGTAGTTTGCCTGGAGAAAACCTGAAACGGGATCTAAACAACAAAACTTTATCACCAACATTAAATTCACGTTTCAGAATCCTCCTATCATGCCACTTCTTTACCTTTTCTTTGAACATTTTAGCGCTCTCGTAAGCTTCACTTCTCCACTCATCTAGAGAAGTCAAGTTCATGAGACACTTCTCACCAACTAACTTTGGGTCAGCATTAAGCTCTCTAACAGCCTAGAAAGCTTTGTGATCTAATTCTAATGGCAAATGGCAAGCCTTGCCATAAACCATCTTATAGGGGGACATGCCCATGGGGTTTTTTGTAAGCAGTTCTATACGCCCACAAACCATCTCCTAACTTATTTGACCAGTCCTTTCTATTTCTATTTACTGTCTTCTGTAAGATCAACTTGATCTCTCTATTGGTGAGCTCAACTTGCCCACTAGTTTGAGGATGGTACGGTGAAGCAATTCTATGATTGACATCGTACTTGGCTAAAGCTTTTCTAAAAGCTCCATGCGTGAAGTGTGATCCTCCATCAGTCATGAGATACCTAGGTACACCAAACCTAGGGAAAATCACATCTTTGAGCATTTTCAAAGATGTCTTGTGATCAGCACTTCCAGTGGGGATTGCTTCAACCCACTTGGTCACATAATCAACAGCTACTAAAATGTGAGTGTACTTGTGCGAAGAAGGAAAAGGACCCATAAAATCAAAACCCCAGCAATCAAAAAGGTTCAATCACTAGTGAGTAATTCATAGGCATCTCATTCCTTCTACTAATGTTACCAACTCTCTGACATTTATCACAGGCTAAAACATAATTTCTAGCATCCTTAAAGAGAGTAGGCCAATAAAAACCTGATTGAAGAACCTTATGTGCGGTCCTCTCACCGGCATGATGTCCTCCATAGGGACTATCATGACATTGTCTGAGAATGTCCTTCTGCTCATGTTCCAGTATGCATCTTCTCACGATCCCGTCTGGACCTTCTTTGAAAAGATGTGGGTCATCCCAAAAGTAGTGCCTCAAATCATGAAAGAACTTCTTCCTTGGCTGAAATGTTAAACCTGGAGGCAAATACTTTGCAACGATAAAATTAGCATAATCTGCAAACCAAGGATCAGAAAGAGATTGTACTTTTACAACGGCAAGTTGCTCATCTGGAAAACTGTCGTTGACTGGGATGGGATCATGCGGTATATCTTCCATCCTTGAAAGATTGTCCGCCACCGGATTGTCTTCTCCTTTCCTATCAACAATCTGCAAATCAAATTCTTGAAGAAGGAGTACCCATCTGATAAGTCTTGGCTTGGCATCCTTCTTTGTCATAAGGTACTTAATGGCAGCATGGTCAGTATGAATAGTAACTTTGGAATCAACAATATACTGCCTAAACTTATCACAAGCAAACACTACAGCTAAGAATTCCTTCTCGGTAGTAGCATAATTCTTTTGAGCACTATCAAGGGTTTTACTAGCATAATGTATAACATTCAATTTCTTATCAACCCTTTGCCCTAAATCAGCTCCAACAGCAAAATCACTAGCATCACACATAATCTCAAAAGGTAAATTCCAGTCAGGTGGTTGTACTATAGGAGCGGTTATTAAAGCTTTCTTAAGAACTTCAAAAGCCTCCTTACAATCTTCATCAAATACAAAAGGAACGTCCTTCTGGAGAAGATTAGTGAGGGGTCTCGAAGTCTTAGAAAAGTCTTTAATAAATCTTCTATAGAAACCAGCATGACCGAGAAAACTGCGAATACCTTTGATGTCCCTTGGATAGGGCATCCTCTCAATTGCTTCGATCTTGGCCTTGTCCACCTCAATTCCCCTTTCGGAAATCTTGTGACCAAGAACAATTCCTTCATTAACCATGATGTGGCACTTCTCCCAGTTGAGTACCAGATTTGTCTCCTCACATCTCTGCAAAACTTTATTAAGGTTGTGGAGACAATGGTCAAAGGAAGTTCCATAGACGGAGAAATCATCCATGAAGACTTCCACAATCTCCTCACAGAAACCATGAAAGATAGTAGACATACACCTTTGAAAAGTAGCAGGGACATTACATAAACCAAAAGGCATACGCCTGTAAGCATAAGTACCATAGGGATAAGTAAAAGTGGTCTTCTCTTGATCAGCAGTGTTAACATGAATTTGAGAGAAGCTAGAATAACCATCGAGGTAACAAAAGTGGGTATTTTTGGATAACCTTTCAAGCATTTGGTCGATGAACGGCAACGGGTAGTGATCCTTCCTGGTTGCCTTGTTCAGCTTCCTGTAATCAATACACATTCTATATCCAATAATAATTCTCTGAGGTATTAGTTCATTCTTATCATTAGGAACCACAGTTGTACCTCCTTTCTTAGGAACACAATGTACCGGGCTTACCCACTTACTATCAGCTATAGGGTAGATAATACCTGCGGCTAGAAGCTTGAGAATCTCAGTTCTTACAACATCCATCATCTTCGGGTTCAACCGTCGTTGATGATCAACAACTGGTTTAGCATCGGGCTCAAGGTTGATAGTATGTTGACAGATAGATGGACTAATCCCCTTAAGGTCATCAAGGGTATAGCCAATTGCACCTCAGTGTTTACGAAGTACTTCCAATAGTCACTCTTCTTCATATCCTGAAAGGTTAGAGTTGATAATAACAGGATATACTTTCTTTTCATCTAAATAAGCATACTTGAGCGTATCGGGAAGAGGTTTAAGATCGAACACCGGGTCTTCTTTTGGTTTTGATAAAATTCCCAAAGGTTCAACCGGAAGGTTGTGCTTCAGGATAGCAGGTTGTCTCAAGAATATTTCATCTAGTTCATTTCTTTCCTGCATATGCAAATCATTCTCGTGGTCCTCCATATATTGCTGCAAAGGATCATTAGGGGGAATAGCAATAGAAGCAATACTTTCAATAATTTTATCATCACTAGGTAAATCGGTACCACGAGGCTGCTTAGAGAACTTAGAAAAGTTAAATTCATATGGCTCACCATTGAATTCAACAGAAACTTTACCTTTCTTGCAATCTATTATAGCTCCACAAGTTCTGAGAAAAGGTCTACCAAAAATAATAGGACAAAAATTGTCCCTCACTGAACCAAGTACTAGAAAGTCGGTAGGGTATTTTACCTTTCCACATAGGACTTCAGCGTCTCTCACAATTCCGATAGGAGAGTGTCGGTGTACTAAAGTAGGGGTACCTTAGTATCCCGACTTGTGCACAGGCAGTAGCAGCGTCCCGTGGTCAGGCTCACCACGTGCCCGCCAAGGCCCGCTCTAGTTCCTTTGGAACCATTCAAGAACAAAGTATACAAGTCAGAAGAACAAGGCCCCGGCAAGAGGAGCTTGCCGGGAAGGCTGCTCCAAGCTCAAGACCACCTTATTTTCATGAGATCCTGGCAAGAGGAGCTTGCCAGGAAGACCAAAGAACAGCATCCCAGAAGACATATCGAGGCGCATCACGCGCCCCGGCAGGACCCGGAGAGCGACAAGCTTACGGGCCCGGCAAGATAGCAACCCCGGCAAGGTGCTTGCCGGGGGAAGCTTTCACCGTGTGCCCGCGCTCCAGCTCATCTGTCCACGCGTCGCCCTGGGGCCCTTCCAGGGGCACGTGGCAAATGGCTGTGCAGCCTGGGGTACACGGTGGCGAGCCGCGGTGACAAGGCCACCATCGTGGCGAACGGAGACGCCCGGGTGGACGCTTTTGGGGTGACGGCGACGGGCATTCAATGCCCTTGTCCCCCACCGTCGGGGTTAGGTATAGACCACTGTTCATGCATTGTTCCATCTACCACCAATTTTACGTTTTTACCCTCATCTACGTTGACACCTGTCGGTGACCCCTTTGAGCTATAAAAGGAGGCCCATGCACAACGTAGAGGGGGGTTCGATTCCAGAAGCTTGATCACTCCCACGCTCGGTGTAGCTAGTACTGTAGATCTTCAAGCTCCCGAGCCAAGAACTCAATAGCAAAACCAAGGCAGGAGTAGGGTTTTACGCATCCGTGCGGCCCGAACCTGGGTAAACTGCTCGCGTGTGCCCCTCGATCTGTTCTTTGTGCTCCCTCCGCTCCCTTGCCGTACCGAAAAGGGACTCCGGTCCCATAGGTGTTCGTGGGCGATCAGTTTCCCCGACATCTTTGGCGCATCAGGTAGGGGGCGTCGAGGTTGTGCGAACCTGATCCGGCGCTCACGCGGGCGCAACTTTCAGCAGCTTCATCGACTACATCAGCATGCCGCCAAAGAAGAGAGCTTCGGAGGTCGGAGGCCCGTCCGCGTCGATCCCACCACCACCAGAACCAACGGCTGGTGGGGTAGACGCTGGCGGAAGGGTGGACGCCGGCGAGGACACTCACGGCGCCGCCAAGTCCAAGGACAAGACGGACGACCGGGCGAACTCCAAGGCCTCGGCGTACGTGCATGCACCGCGCCCCTCTCAGGAGGTGCCGGGCCAGCAGCGACGTGGTACCCAGGGTACCATACGCTTGCTGGGACGTAGCCAAGCAGGCGGGTCGCGGGATGCTCAAGGCCAACGCGCCGGCACGAGCAAGGCGCGGTCGCCGGGACGAGAACCTGCTCCTTCTAACGCTGTTAGAAGTCCGAGCATATCTCGTTCCTCGCACCGCTCACCACCGCTTCCCTCCTCCCCAGCAGAAGCCCTAGCCAGAGCTCAGCTGCTCCTCGACTTCCCTCCAGCGGCGGACAAGGCCGAAGACTGGAGGGCTACAATCCAGAGCCTCATCGCCTTCGCCAACAACGACACGCCGCAGCAGCCGGCAACATCACGGCCGCGGCAAGTCGACCAAGCGAAGGCCGATGGAGACAAGACCGCCGGGGGTGCAACCACCGTGCACTCCCCGCCGCGGAAGAAGAAATCGCCGACCCGCCGGATCAACGTCGACGATGACTCCACGGCGTCGTCGGATTCGCGGGCTCGCCGCGATCAACGCCAAGTCCTCGAGGACAGGCGACAAGAGGACGCTCGAACTCGCATCGAGCGTCGAAGAGAAGCCCGAAGACAGTCCGACCAGCGCGCTGGGACTGCTGTCGACATGCACGCGCCCGGTGAACCAGGCGACTTGCCGTACGCGGCAGGCTGCCCTGCGTTCACCCGAGAGCTACGGCAAGTCCAGTGGCCCAGCATGAAGAACTTTAAGCCCGACGTACCCGAGAAGTACGACGGCAAGACCCATCCCTCGGAGTTCCTCAGCATCTACACCATTGCGGTGCAGGCTGCCGGGGGACGCGACGAGAAGATTTTAGCGAACTACTTCCCGCTTGTGCTCAAGCCCAATGTCAGATCTTGGCTCATGCACTTGCCGGAGAACTCCATCTCTTCTTGGGCAGACCTGTGCCACCAGTTTGTCGGCGCCTTCACCGGCGGCCACAAGCCCCACGGCCAGGAAAGTGACCTCCACATTCTTGCCCAGAAGGAGGGAGAGTCCCTGCGAAAGTACATCCAGAGGTTCAGCCGCGTCCAGCACAACATCCCCGATGTCCACCCTGCCGCGGTTATCAGCGCGTTCCACCAGAACGTGCATAACCGCCGGATGAGGGAGGAGATGGCGATGACCAAGATCCGGGACGTCAGCGAGCTTTACGCTCTGGCTGACAAGTGTGCGCGCGCTGAAGAGGGGAGGAGACTCCCCGGGGAGGATACTGGAGCAGGAGGAACGGACAGCGAGGATGCCGCCCCGGCAAGGAAAGGCCGGCGGCGGAACAATAAGAAGAAGAAGAACAAGGAAGTACTGGTTGTCGAGCAGTCCGGCAAGGAGGCTGCCGCCAAGAAGACACAGGCTGGTGGCTCCGGCAAGGAGGCCACCCCTGTAGTGGCCGCTGACAAGCAGGACGGCTCCGACAGGCAGTACTGCAAGATCCACCGCACCAAGGGCCACGATCTCCAGAACTGCAAGAGGGTAGAGTACCTCGTAGAACAGCAGAAGGCTGAATACGAGCGTCGCGACAAGGAGAAGGCCCAAGGAGGCGGAGGAGAGTCCGGCAAGAAGCGGCCATTCAATGGCCGGGGAGGGCGCCGCGGCAAGGCCAAGCAGCGGCAAGGAGATAGACCTCCCCGCGGCCGCGACAAGGACGAAGACGAAGACGACGACGAGGACATGGATGACGGAGATAACAGCGAGCAGGAGTTCCAAAAGGCCACAGAAGTTCTGTGCGTCGATGGAGGTGCTTCTGTGCACACTTCCCACCGCCAACTCAAGCAGTGGGTGCGGGAAGTGAATGCAGCTGAGCCACCCGTCGATTCGCGCAAACTCCTGAAGTGGTCCAGCACGCCCATCATCTTCGACCTCGAGGACCACCCCGACCGCACAACTACGGTCGGGTGCTTGCTGATGTTGGTTTCGCCAACCATCCGCAACCTCAAGGTCACCAAGATATTGGTTGTCGGCGGGGCCGGCCTCAACTTGATCTCCTCCGTTGTGATCCGGAAGCTACAGATCCCCGACAGCGAGCTCGAGGAAACCGGGATTTTCCAAGGAATCAACCCGGGAAGGAGCAAGCCGAAGGGGAAGATCACGCTGCCGGTGACCTTTGGCGAAGAGCTTAACTTCAGGACTGAGAGGATCACCTTCGACGTCGCCGATATCCCATTGCCATATAATGGGATACTTGGCCGTCATGCGCTCGCCAAGTTCATGGCAGCCTCGCACTATGCATACAATATGCTCAAGATGCCAGGGCCAATAAGCGTCATCTCTGTCCCCGGCGACAAGAAGGACGCGCTTATTTGCGCCGACAAGATCTACCGGGACGCAGCAGCCGCGGCAGACAGCAAGACACTTGCCGCTGAAGCTCCCGGGGGGAAGACCAAGACCAAGTCCGGCAAGAGCTCTGGGGCCCACTCCGGCAAACGCACCTCTTCGGAGTGCTGCGCTGCCGTCGAGGACACACCATCGAGCTCCACCAGCAAGTGCAAGAAAGGAATGGCAGCTCCACCTGCAACCAAGAAGGTGTCCGCCAAGGAGGACGGCATTGGTGGTACTTTCACCATCAGTGCTACGCTCGACCCCAAATAGGAAAGCGCGCTCGTTGCCTTCCTGCGGGCGAATGTCGATGTGTTTGCATGGCAACCGTCCGACATCCCCGGCGTTCCCAGGAAGGTAATTGAGCACAAGCTTGCTGTTTGTCCTCACGCGCGGCCCATCAAGCAAAAGGTCAGGAAGCAAGTTGTGGAGCGCCAAGAGTTTATTGCCGAGGAGATCAAGAAGTTGGAAGCAGCAGGCCTTGTTAGAGGTGTACTTCATCCCACGTGGCTGGCCAATCCAGTTGTCGTGCGCAAGGCCAATGGGAAGTGGAGACTTTGTATAGACTTCACTGATGTGAATAAAGCTTGTCCCAAGGATCCATTTCCCTTGCCGCGCATTGACCAGATTGTTGACTCCACGGCCAGATGTGAGTTGCTCTCATTTCTTGATGCATACTTCGGGTACCACCAGATATTCATGGCTGAGGAATATGAAGAGAAAACTGCATTCATTACTCCATGCGGCACTTATTGTTTCATACGCATGCCCTTTGGACTGAAGAATGCGGGCTCAACATTTGCAAGGGTGGTCCACACTGCTTTTGAGCCACAGATACACAGGAATGTAGAAGCCTACATGGATGACATAGTGGTCAAGAGCAAGAGCAAGAATACCCTGATTCAAGACCTGGAAGAAACTTTTGTGAATCTGTGCAAGATACAACTCAAGCTCAACCCCGAGAAGTGCGTCTTCGGAGTCCCCTCCGGCAAGCTTCTCGGGTTCTTTGTGTCCCAGAGGGGGATTGAAGCCAATCCCGACAAGATCAAGGCCATCGAGCAAATCGAAGCACCGAAGCGCGTCAAGGATGTACGAAGACTTGCTGGTTGTGTGGCTGCCCTCAGCAGGTTCATTTCAAAGTCTGCAGAACGTGCCCTGCCTTTCTTCAAAATTTTGAAAAAGGCAGGTCCTATGAAATGGACTCCGGAAGCGGAGACAGCGCTGCAAGACTTGAAAGGATACCTGTCCTCCGCTCCAATACTTGTCGCACCTAGGCCACAAGAGAAGTTGCTGCTGTACTTAGCAGCAACCAATCAAGTGGTTAGTGCTGCGTTGGTAGCGGAAAGGGAGGCAGAGGAGGAGCCCACAGCCCCGGCAAGCACATCCAGCGACAAGCAGGGGGCTACCCCGACAAGCTCTGACCCCGACAAGGACAAGTCTGAGCAGGAACAAGGAGAAGTGCGAAAGAAGATGGTGCAGCGCCCAGTTTATTTTGTAAGTTCCCTCTTGCATGGGGCTAGGTCAAGATACTCTGGGGTGCAGAAGCTGCTTTTCGGCCTCCTCATGGCCTCGAGGAAGCTGCGCCACTACTTCCAAGCACATGAGATAACAGTGGTCACTCGCTTTCCGCTGAAGAGGATATTGCAAAACCCAGAAGCAACTGGTAGGATTGTCGAGTGGGCACTGGAGCTGTCAAGCTTTGGTCTTAAGTTTGAAAGCACTTCAACTATACAGAGCAGAGCTTTGGCAGAGTTCATAGCAGAATGGACACCAACACCGGATGAAGAGGTTCCAGAGACAAGCATCCCCGTCCAAGAAGCAAGCAAAGAATGGATAATGTACTTCGATGGTGCCTTCTCGCTGCAAGGCGCCGGTGCTGGCGTGTTACTCGTAGCGCCCACCGGGGAGCACCTCAAGTACATTGTTCAAATGCACTTTCCCAAGGAGCAAGCGACAAACAATACTACTGAGTATGAAGGTTTGCTTGCCGGCCTCAGAATTGCGGCCGAACTTGGGATCAAGAAGCTGATTGTGCGGGGAGATTCACAGTTGGTGGTCCGACAAGTAAACAAGAGCTACCAGAGCCCTTTGATGGAAGCTTATGTCGATGAAGTGAGGAAGCTTGAAGAACACTTTGAAGGCCTGCAGATGGAGCACGTTCCAAGAGCTCAGAATGGTATCGCAGATGGCCTCTCAAAGTGTGCTGCAATGAAGTTACCTGTGGAACCAGGGACCTTCATGCTCAAGCTAACTCAACCATCCGTTATACCATCAGTTGGGCAGAGCAAGAAAAGAAAGTTGGTCTCCGGCGACTATTTGCAGGCGGACCTTCCTGAAGCCGCCGCCAAGGTCCCCAAGATCAACGACAAAGTTGCTGAGGAACAGTCTGCTCCTGCAAGCCCCGAGGTTTGTACAGTTGAAGCAGGCGTTCCCGACGAGTCTTGCCCCGGCGAGCTTGCCGGGGAACGTTCAGCTCCGGCAGAGCCGCAGGTTCTTGCCGTAGAAGCTGACGTTCCCGCAGCAGCACTGATGCCTTTAGTCCTTGTTGTTGAGCCTCAGGCTCCAGCATGGGCACAGCAAATCGTCCATTTTCTTCAAACTGGAGAACTTCCCGAAGAACCAGAAGAGATAGAGAGGATTACCAGGCAGTCAAGTATGTATCAGTTCGTCGGCAACGAACTGTATAGAAGAAGACTCAATGGTGTCAGATTGAAATGCATTTCTCGGGAAGATGGACAGAAGCTGTTGGCAGAGATCCACGGAGGCATATGTGGACAGCACATTGGCGCAAGAACACTTGCCGGGAAGGCGTTCCGGCAAGGTTTCTTTTGGCCAGAAGCCCTCCAAGATGCAACTGCACAAGTAACCAAGTGTGAAGCGTGCCAGTTCCATGCCAAGCAAATACACCAGCCAGCTCAAGCTCTCCAGACGATCCCTTTGTCCTGGCCCTTCTCGGTCTGGGGGCTCGACATCCTCGGCCCCTTCCCCCACGCCGTCGGGGGCTTTGAGTACTTGTACGTTGCTATCGACAAGTTCACAAAGTGGCCGGAAGTGGAACCAGTGAGAAAGGTGACCGCACAGTCAGCAGTAAAGTTCTTCAGATCGATTGTTTGCCGTTTCGGAATCCCTAACAGGATCATCACCGACAACGGCACACAGTTTACAAGTCGCACCTTCATGCAGTACGTCCAAGACCTTGGCGCCAAGGTCTGCTTCGCTTCTGTTGCTCACCCGAGGAGTAATGGTCAAGCGGAGAGGGCAAATTCTGAAGTGCTGCGCGGACTCAAGACAAGAACCTTCGACAGGCTACACAAATGCGGAAGAAACTGAATCGAGGAATTGCCGGCGGCTCTTTGGTCAATCAGGACGACACCAAATCGAGCCACCAGGCAGACACCCTTAGCTCTTGTCTATGGAGCAGAGGCAGTTCTCCCCACGGAACTCGTATACGGGTCTCCTCGAGTGCTCGCTTACGATGAGCTTGAGCAAGAGCAGCTGCGGCAAGATGATGCACTGCTCCTCGAGGAGGACCGTCTCCAGGCTGCTGTACGAGCTGCTCGATACCAGCAAGCTTTGCGCCGCTATCATAGCCGCAAAGTCAAGGCCAGGAGTCTCGAGGAAGGCGACCTTGTTCTTCGGCGCGTTCAGTCCGCCAAGAACTCCAACAAGTTGACGCCAAAGTGGGAAGGCCCTTATCGGGTGAGACAAGTCACAAGGCCCGGCGATGTCCGCCTTGAGACCGAGGAAGGCTTACCGGTGAGCAACTCCTGGAACATAGAACATCTTCGCAAGTTTCACCCATAAGGCGCGGTTGTCGTGATCCGCTCCGGCAACCACCTTTTTGTACAAGTCTTGCCGCTGTTGCATGTAAACCTTTGTACAAAGCCGGGCGCAGACCCCGTGCATCAGTAAAACTTTTGTGCTTCGCACGGCTTGTCGTTTCATGCATTCTTGTTTTCATTGCATGCATTATCTGACACTTTGTGCAGCACAAGATCCCGGTAAGCAATAACAAGCCGCAAGGCTCCATATCTATGTTTCCTCCCTTATTTCTTTTTTCTCTCAAGCAGAAGAGGGGTTCCTCACGCACAAGTTTGCCGGGGGGAAGGAGACAGTGGTATGGACCAAGTGCTGTTCAAGAAAGGAAAGCCTTGCCGGGAAGCAAACAATCCATGAAAGCTAAGTTGCCAAAGTTTGAGCATTCAAATCTTTAAAATCTTGGTTGTCTTCCTTGAACGACCACACTTTGTATGGAAAACCTGTGCGCGGAGGAACCTACCCGTGGCTAACCGCACCCTTACCTTGTTTTGAGCACGCTCAACGGCTTAAGTGAGCTGCGACAAGTGTCGCGCCCTTACTTCGTTTTCGAGTTCGCTCAACAATCTAAGTGTGCTGCGACTAGCTGCGGCAAGGTTTCTTGCCGGCAAGGGCATTGCCAGCAGGCTGCTAAGAGTCCCGCACTCAGCGCTCGTGGCGAGGGCCCCTTTGCCGGCAAGTTCCCTAGAAGCGTAGGGTGAGAAGCATACAAAGTGAAGGAACCAAGCAAGGGAGATAACACTGCGTTGACTATCCAAAATAAAGTTATATTACAAGATAACTTGTCGCTGTTCTAACCAACTACTACCCATGACTTAATCGACAGCGGCAAGGGAAGCAGAAAGAAGGGAGCCTAGTCTACACGGTCTCCGTCAACCCTCTTGATCTTGCCCGCCTTGGCCACGATGGGGGAAACTTGTGCCTTCAACGCTTCCAGGTCAGCTTCGGGCGGCAAGGTCCGGAGGACGTTCTCGAGATTAATCCCGGGGTTGCGGTAGACGATCTTCGTCAACACCCGCTCCATAGTACCCATGCAAAGCCGGCGTGCCTCGTTAGCCAGCTGCGTGGGGACCCTCTCCTGTAGCTGCGCAAGGGCCGGCGCCACTCCTCTGAAAAACAAGCTCAGCTTGGCGCTGTGGGGAAGGCTCTCGTCGGGGGAGTACGCGAGGTGCTCCGTCCTCAACGCCACCATCTCCTTGTCGATGTTGGCGGCGGAGGCAACGAGCTCCTCGGTCCACTGCTCCATCGTCCGCTGGAAGTTGTTCTGCACAGGGCGGCACTGTCCAGCAGCGCCCTTTCAGCCCGGAGATCATCTTTCAGCTTCGTTTCGCAGTCCCGGGCGGCGTCAAGTGAGTCGGTGAGGGTGGAAACCTTCAGCTCCAAATCGTCAATGGAGTCCTTGGCGTCGTTGAGCTCCTTGCCCTTCTCGGAGAGACGGACTTGCAGCTCCGAGTTGGTGTGGGCGTCCTTCTCCCGCGCCAAGTTGAGCGCGGCAACCCTCTCCTCGCTCGTCTTCAAGCTCAACTCCAGCTGCGACACCCTTGCCTCCAGGTCCCTCTTGGCGGTCTCTGCGGCAGCAGTGGCGTCCCTCGCCTCCTGCAGAGCCCCGCCAATGAACTGTTCGCGCGCGGTAAGGTCGTCCTTGTGGCTATCGAGGTCGACCTTCCGCTGGTTCAACACTCCCTCCCGCCGAGCCAGATCCTCGGCGGCCCGTCGCTGCTGCTCCTCGACCTCGGCCTTCTCGAGGATGAATGCTTGGTGCGCCTCGGCAAGCTCTTCGCGCTCCTCCACCAAGTTCCAGAGGGCCGCTTGGTTGGCGGCACGAAGCTCCACGGCGCGCTTCTCCAGATCAGCACCGGCCTTGGCAGCCAGAGCCTCCCGGGACTCCAGCTTGGCTTGCTTGGCCCGGTACAAGCCCAGGAGTCGACGTAGGAGTTGCTCCTCTTCGGGCTCGTTGCTGCTGCCGGGCGCGTCGACAACCCTCAGCCCGGCGGAGGCGAGAACTTCTCCGTCGAAGCTCTCCCCCTCCGCAGGTGCCCTTGATGAGGACGCCCACGAGACTTGGATAAAGACCCTGTTGGCGGCCTCCAGATAGACACCCGACCCAGCCGCGGGGGCGGAGGGGTTGGCGGCCGGCGCAGCGTCCGGCGCTCCTGCGGCCTCAGGGCCAGCAGTACGGTCGCCGGTCCCTTCCCCAGCTGCCGCGTCAGCGGTCGAGGCGGTCTCCTCGGCGGCTGGCTCGTCAGCGCCGACCATTCCTTCGGCGGTGGTGGCGTCGCCAGCATCGCCGCGCACGTCCTCCTCGGCGATGGCCTCTGTCTCCATCGGCTCCGGGGCGGGCGGATCTAACAGAAGAAAAAGAAAAGAAAGAATCGTCAAGCGAATATCCAAAAAGAGGAATTCGAAAGAAGGAAAGAACAAGGGTTACCTGCGCGGGCCTCTTCGATAACGGGGCCCCTCGCCGGGGAGTTCTCCCTTGGCGGTGTGGTAGTGGCCCCCGCCGGCGGAGGGCCGCTGGCGCCTTCCCTTGGCGGGGTGCCCACCCTTGTCGGGGTGCTCGCCCTTGGCGGGGTGCTTGCCCTTGGCGGAGTACCCATCCTTGGCGGAGCGCTGTCCCTCGCCGGGGAGCTCCTCCTTGGCGGGGAGGGTGGAACAAGCGGCTCGTCGGGGGCGGTCTCTTGGTGCTCCTGCGGCTGCGGCTCCACTTCTGCACAAGACAACAAGACATTAGTAAGGATAATAACCTCAAGCGCGCCCGTCAAGCAGAAAAGTGAACACAAGACTTACGCTGGGGGCTGCGCTGGGGGCTGCTCTCCGGAGCAGCAGGCTGGTTCGGCAAGCTTGTCGCTGGCGCATCCCCCGCCGCTGCGACAGGCTCGTCGTCCTCAAGATCAACCACCGGGATCTTGGCCCTCTTCGCCATCCTCTGGGTCAGGGTCCTGGAAGCCAAACAAGATCAGAACCAAGCAAGAGAATTCAAGACAAGAGCAACAAGAATTAAAGGAAATAAAAGTCGCGAATACTTACTCTTCCTCCTCCTCTTCGTCGGAACTAAGGGCGGTGAAGTCAAATTCCGCCTCGTGTGTCCCAGTGCGAGGGGCTGGAGGAGTAGGCTCCCTCGGGCGCTTGGCGGGCTCCGGAGCCGTGGGTTGCGAAGACCCCGCGCCGGTCGTCGCCGAGGACCGAGGGGCAGAAGGAACACCAGAACCGCTTCGGGAAGACCCCCCCTCCGCTTGCCGCTGGGACACGGGGCGCCTCCTTGATGACCTTGCTCGTCGTGGTGGCACGCATCGCACGACGCTTCGGCTGCTGTCGGGGCGCCGGTTGCCTCACCGTCTCAGTGGTCTTGCGGAGGCGCTTCATCTGCGGTGGCGGAGGACTCGATGGTGGCGGAGAGTTTTCCGAGGATGAGGAGGCGTCGTCGAGGTTCAGTGACCCGCCCGAGTCTTCGTCAGAATCGCCCGATTCGGTGTCCTCCTCGGCGGGCTCACTGGACTCAGTGCCTTGCCCGGCAGCCTCGCTCGTCCCGGACGGCTTCCCGGCGGGCCTCAGCAGCTTGAGGATCTCTTCCTCCTCGGCCTGGCTCACTGCATCCGCTGCTTCTGCTTCCTCCACGGTATACACAAACTCACCCGCGGCCGCCGCTGCGGCAGCCTCCTCCATCCTGTTGGCTATATACGCCACATCCCGGTCGGTGGTCGCACGGGTGAGCCCCTTTTTCTCCTCGGGGTTGCGTGGCCGTTCAACCAGGCTGTCGAAGAAGGTCTGCACGGTCTCCTCTGAAGGCGTCAGCCAAGTGGGAACAACCCCGTGGGAGTCACACTCAGGCATTGCCGCGCGGATGGCACTAAGGGCAGAATTGTTGCAAAGGGGAACTACTCCCCGGGACGGAGCGAACCACTCAGGGCGCTTGGGGTCATGTTTGAACAGCTCCCGGACCATCCCCTTGAGTTCCAAGACGGTGAAGTTATAATTCAGCCCGGGGTGCAACCTCATGCGGTCTGCCGCGTTACCGAACTCCCAAGCAGGCCTCTTCCTTTCCTGCAGGGGAGCAATGCGGCGGCGAAGGAAATCAGCCCCGACCTCACCTACCGTAAGGTTGGCGGCCCGGAGGCGAAGGATCCTAGTAAGGGCAATCTGCAGCTTATCGTCCTCCGGGGCCAAGTCACTCCAATCCTTGGCGCGCACTATTGCCGCTCGGCGCGGGGAGGTAAACTGCTGGGGTTCCTCTTCCATAACCCAGCACCAATCAGCCCTCCACTCTTCCCACTTGCCGCGGAGCTCTCTAATCAAATATGCCTCCTTCTTGTTAAGCCTAAAGATCCAGGAGATGCCGCCGGAGAGTGGGGATCCAGACTCTACTCTAGGTGTGAAGAAGTGGCGTAAGAGAGCTACGTTTGAATGGACCCCGACATAGTTTTCGCACAGATGTGCGAAAACGGCCAAAGTGAGGACAGCATTCGGGGTGAAATCGAGGAGGTGGAATCCATACGTGTTCATGACATCGCAGAAAAACTCGGAGTACGGAGGACAAAGACCACAGTGGAAGAACAGAGCAAAGTAGTAGTAACCTCCCGGGTACATGTCGATGGCTTCGGCGGGGAGGACCCTGGTGCGCGGGTGAGCCTTCGTCTCCCTCGCCCAGAACAGGTAATACTTGTCCCGCAGCTCCCTCGCGCCGAGCCTCGGCGGGAAGACCACCATCCTCTTCCGCATTGCTGCCAGCTTCGCCGCCTTGTCGGACTTCTCGCTCTTCGTCTTGCTGCTCTTCGGGGCCATGGCGGGGACGGCGAGAGGGGTCGGCGGCGCCGGGGAGGCAGGCGGCGGCGGAAGAAAGGTGGAGCTCGGCTCTCTGTCGACCTTTGGGGAGGCAGAGGGTGCCGGGGGTTTCTGGAGATTGAAGACACAATGAAAGCAATGGGGGGAAACTGCCCCTGCTTCCTTTGCTTTTAAGGGGGAAGTGGGGGACGTTCCGCATTTTCCCATTAAAGAAACAGGCCACGATCTCTCCCACGACGCCGCAATCGACGCGTGCCGTTAGGGAGGGATGCGGCGAATCTAGAGTGGGAAACGGCGTGCCGTGGGCCGCATGTGTCCGTGCACAGTTTTGGGCCTGGCCCAACAGCGCTCGGCACCGTGTATGGCCCAGGCCCGGGAGCTCCTGTCGGTGTACTAAAGTAGGGGTACCTTAGTATCCTGACTTGTGCACGGGCAGTAGCAGCGTCCCGTGGTCAGGCTCACCACGTGCCCGCCAAGGCCCGCTCTAGTTCCTTTGGAACCATTCAAGAACAAAGTATACAAGTCAGAAGAACAAGGCCCCGGCAAGAGGAGCTTGCCGGGAAGGCTGCTCCAAGCTCAAGACCACCTTATTTTCACGAGATCCTGGCAAGAGGAGCTTGCCAGGAAGACCAAAGAACAGCACCCCAGAAGACATATCGAGGCGCATCACGCGCCCCGGCAGGACCCGGAGAGCGACAAGCTTACGGGCCCGACAAGATAGCAACCCCGGCAAGGTGCTTGCCGGGGAAAGATTTCACCGTGTGCCCGCGCTCCAGCTCATCTGTCCACGCGTCGCCCTGGGGCCCTTCTAGGGGCACGTGGCAGATGGCTGTGCAGCCTGGGGTACACGGTGGCGAGCCGCGGTGACGAGGCCACCATCGTGGCGAACGGAGACGCCCGGGCGGACGCTTTTGGGGTGACGGCGACGGGCATTCAATGCCCTTGTCCCCCACCGTCAGGGTTAGGTATAGACCACTGTGCATACACTGTTCATGCACTGTTCCATCTACCACCAATTTTACGTTTTTACCCTCATCTACGTTGACACCTGTCGGTGACCCCTTTGAGCTATAAAAGGAGGCCCATGCACAACGTAGAGGGGGGTTTGATTCCAGAAGCTTGATCACTCCCACGCTCGGTGTAGCTAGTACTGTAGATCTTCAAGCTCGCGAGCCAAGAACTCAATAGCAAAACCAAGGCAGGAGTAGGGTTTTACGCATCCGTGCGGCCCGAACCTGGGTAAACTGCTCGCATGTGCCCCTCAATCTGCTCTTTGTGCTCCCTCCGCTCCCTTGCCGTACCGAAAAGGGACTCCGGTCCCATAGGTGTTCGTGGGCGATCAGTTTCCCCGACAGAGAGATAGTTGCTCTGTTTGCAAGATGAATGGTAACATCAACTTCTTCAAGTTCACAAGGTGAAATCTCACCGATGATCTCTTGATAAAGTGAATAGGGGATAGCACTAGCACTCGATCCCAAATCGCATAGCCCATAATAATTGTGATCTCCTATTTTAACAGATACTGCTGGAGTACCTGAAATTGGGCCTTTATTCTTGGCTGTGACAAGGTTACTGGAAACAGCAGAAAAATTTACATTGGAATCCAAAACATCATTAGTAACAAGGTCTTTAACCAATGCAACTTGAGGATCGACCTTGATCTGGTCCTCAGGCTCATCAATTCTTCTCTCACTTTTATTTATTATGCCTGTCACAAGAGAGTGCTCCCTTATCCTTTCGGGAAAAGGAGGCTTTTCATATATAACTGCAGGCAAAATAGGGTCAGCAACATGAATATCAACAGGTAACTCTTTGAAAGGTTCATGATGCTGATCTCTCTTCTTTTTAAAAGAACCTACGTGAGAGGCAAAATCCTTACAGAAATCAATCATTAGATGGGAATCAAAACCAATCTTAGAGCAAAAGGTATTGAAGTAATCAGTTTTCACATAGCTCTCAATATAATCATGCTCATAATTTATAGCGGGTTCAATACCTTTATCGATTTCCCAATCTTCGGTATTCCTCTGGATCCTTTAATGAGATCCCACCTTTCTTCAACGCTCTTTGTCTGAAATACCCCACTAGAGGAGGCATCCAGCATCTCCTTATCCTGACGAGAAAGCCTGCCATAAAAATTTTTAAGTATAATTTTCTTGGGGAGCTCATGAATAGGACATTTGAGCATTAGGGACTTCAATCTCCCCCAAGCTTGAGCAATGCTTTCTCCATCACGAGACCTAAAGTTATAGATATAGTTCCTGTCTCAATGAATTTCATGAAGAGGATAAAACTTGGTATAAAAGAGGGACATAAGCTCTTGCCAATCAAGCAAGTGTGAGTTCTCGAGAAGCTTATACCAATGTGAAGCTTTATCTATAAGCGATACGGAGAACAACTTCCTCATGACAAACTCCATTGATACACCTGCAAGCTTAAATAATGAACATAGTTGTGACAGATATAGCAAGTGTTCACCGGGATGTCTGTCTCCTGCATAACGATTAGCCAAAACATAATCGATAATACCAGCTGGTATTTTATAGGGCACAATTTCAGTAGGGGGAGGAGCAACCACCACAGATGTGGGGCATCTTCCCACAAGCAACGATCCAATAGCAAGGTTGTCCATAAGGACAAAGAGCAGCAACAACAAAATAAAGACAGAAATATAAAAACTTCCTTACCAGCTTCACTTACCAATAGCGCTACACTCCCCGGCAACGGCGCCAGAAAACGGTACTTGATGACCCACAACCATAAGGGATCTATTGCAGCGTTTTCGATAAGTAAGAGTGTCGAACCCAACGAGGAGCAGAAGGTATTGACAAGTGATTCTGAGCAAGGAATAACTGCAAGCACTGAAAGATAACTTTTTAGGGGTTTTCTAGATATAAGCAACAGGAAAGTAAAAGCGAGCAAAGTAAAAGGCACTAGAGAGTAACAAGTGGCCCAATCCTTTCTGAGCAAAGGAGAGGCCTAGCAACTGAACTTATAAAGGCTAAAGTGTTCTTGAGGACACACGGGAGAGGTAGTCATGTGCTTTCGCCATATTCCGTATCGGTACTATGTGATGTGTTGATAAGTGTTGAGTGGGTGGATCTATGCTAGTACACCCTTTAGACTAAGATGAGTGCACTCTTATGATTAAACACCTTGCAAGCATCCGCAAATACAAGATAGTATTTAAGGCAAAAGCCTAACCATAGCAATACGATCGATGATCCATTGTTCCCTTGTGCAAAAGCGTGCGAACTGGGGTTCAGGTTTCTGTCACTCGGGCAACCCACCGTAAGCATTCTTTGTACACAATGTATTCCCCTAGGTCCTTAATAAGGCGAAGTGTTGAGTGTTCAACTCACACAACACCACTAGGAAAATAAAAACACAACTTAAGTATCAAACAACACATATTACTTCAACATCATATGACTACTAACAACAAGACTTCTCCCATGTCCTCAAGAACTAAAGTAACTACTCACAAGACATAAAAGAGATCATGATCAGTGGAGATAGATGGATGATAAACAATCTGGACACAATGATATTTCTCCAACAAAACTCAATAGCATTCACCACAAAGTAGTAACCAACACCGATAGAGTAGAGAGGATAGATAGTACGGATTACAATACAAGTTGCAATTGTGAGATGAGATTGGATGAAGATGGAGATGGTGCTGATGTTGGGGATGATGTTGATGATGATCTCGATGATGCCCGTGACGATGGTGATGACGATGGCGATGATCTCCCCTTCCGGGAGGTGATCTCCCCGGCGGAATCTGCCCGCCGGATATGGCTTTTCTTCTCTGTAGGTTTCCGCCACGGAGCGGCGATGGAACTCCGTAAACTCTCTCCTTTTTAGGGTTTCTGGATGACGAGGAGTATATAGGCCAAAGGGGGGAGCCTGGAGTGGGCCAGGGGCTCCAGGCGCCCTCCCGGCGCGGCCAGGGTGGGGGCCACGCCAGGTGGCCGCCTGGGCACCCTGTGGCCCCCCTCTGGTTGCTCTTTTGAGTATCTTCGTGATCCTTCTGGAAAATACCCTCCGTCGATTTTCAGGTAATTTGGAGGTATTCTTCTTCAGCAACTCAGCGTCCACTTTTTACCGCTGAATCCTGCGTCTGCTGCTTCGGCACCGGAAAGTTGCAAACTGTGTAAAATAGGCCAAAACAACATAACAACATCATCGTAATGTGAAATATATCAATGAATAAGGATGAATTACGATATAAAATAGTGATGCATTTTGGACGTATCACTTTGTCCCGTCCACAACGTGGTCGGTCCGATTGATCGACCTGATCGTGCCTTAATGGAATTAGCGCAAGGGCCTCGTCGTCGAATTGTGGCAGCACCTTACGCTTGGGATAGCTCTTCATTTGGCGCTCACAGCCATATCTCTTTTCCGCGTCTAGCACTTCATTCGATCTGTCGTTGAGTGTATCCTCTTCGGCTTTAAGTCGTTGTTGCTGATTTTTTAGGCTCCTAGCTGTGGCAATAAGCCGTCGCTGAAAGTGTTCTTGTTCGAGGGGTTCCTCTGGGACAATGAATTCATCGTCTCCCAGACTAACATCCTCTTCAAAGACAGGTAAGTAATTATTGTCTTTGGAATCATTGTGATCGGTGAGTTGTTCGGGACTGTATTGAGCATCCTCCCATTGCTCCAACGCTAGCTCTATGGGGTCTTCGGCTTCCTCCGGAGCCTCATTGTCTCCTGTGCCAGTATTACTTTCCCTTTCTCGACGCGGTCGAGAGCGGCGCCGCTGACGTCGGCACTTAGGAGGTTCATAGACGGGCTTATCCTCTTCTGGATCTTTATCGCCATCGCCGTCCTTCTCCTGGGGTGTGTCCACCATGTATATTTCATAGGTAGAGGTAGCCGTCCATTGCCCGGTGATGGGCTGGTTTTGATCTAGATCGGTTGTGACGTCATGATCCATGCCATCGTAGTCTTCAAAAGCGTAGTCTAGTACGTCGGTTAAATATTCGACCGTGGCTACAAAGTGGGTGGTGGGTGGGAAGCAAAATTCCCTGATTTCAGCCACCAGTTTTAACTGGACATATTTTGGCGGCGAATCCTTCGTAATGGCGAGAGATTGCAGCAAGTCTAGCGCCTCATTTAAGAGCGAGAGCTGGATAGGGGTTTGGGGGTCAGCGGAGCCAGGCCTGGTGATGACCGCTTGGTTGAGCCCGGAGAGTGCGGATCTCCCGAGTTTGGAGCTCATAATCAGAAACGAGTCCGGCTTCCCAGCGGCGGGGAAAGTCCCGTTCTATTCTGGGTCTATGAGCAGCACAATCACCGTTGAACCACTGGATAAATGTTCCGTGGAGGGGGAGAGTCTGGCGGGGTTTATCCTCTCATCTTTGGACGAAGCGATATGCTCCAGATCTAGGGCCGGAGCGGACACGGATGTTGACCCCTGGACGGGATCCGATGATAGATCTGAGATGTCTTCATCGTGTAGGCAAGGAGCGATAGCCGAGGGCGCGAATCCTTCGAAGATCAAATCTACTTGGATGTCGGCGACGTAATTCAGACTCCAAAACTGATCTGATAACCAGGGGCGTAGCTGTCAACCTGCTCAAGGTGGCCATCCGAGTTGGCGCGTAGCACGAAGCCGCCAAACACAAAAAGTTGGCTGGGAAGGAAGATCTCCCAAGGGGTTGCGCCGTTACTGATGACGAAATGAGCCATCAATCCTTCTGTCGGCGACACAACGAAACTCTCAAAGAAAGCACCAATGTCGGTGTCAAAACCAGCGGATCTCGGGTAGGGGTACCGAACTGTGTGTCTATGGATCGATGGTAACAAGGGACCGGGGACACGACGTTTACCCAGGTTTGGGCCCTCTCTATCGAGGTAATACCCTACTTCCTGCTTTATTGATCTTGATGAATATGGGGTTACAAGAGTTGATCTACGTCGAGATCGTGATGGCTAAACCCTAGAAGTCTAGCCTATGTAATTGTGATTCTGTCCCTACGGACTAAACCCTCCGGTTTATATATGCATCGGGGGGACCTAGGGTTGTACATGATCATCTTGTAGAGGAAGGAAACATTACACCCAGACTTTAAACTTTCCATTCTACACATATAGGAGTCCTATCCAGACACGGGAGATAATCTTATATGGTGATCTTCACAGCCCACCAGTCTGGCCCATAACGAGTGATCCAGTCACCTGAGGACCCCTTAATCCAGGACTCCCTCAGTGGCAACCCCCTGGCTGCGCCACATGTCCATGTGGGGACCTGGGCCCCACCTTGACCTGATTCTGACGCTATAAATTCACACATGTCCCCAAAAAAACCACTAAGGAGTTTTATCGCTTTTTATGATACAGAGCCGTCGTCACCTCATGTTCTTCGTCGGAAGCCCTAATCTGGAGTCCGTTTCTGGCTTCGGAGAAAGGGAATCATCGTCGTTCTCATCACCAACCCTTCTCCATCAATAATTTCATGATACTGATACGTCCATTTTGCATCAAGTTTTACTACTGATATTTTTATTGTTTTGGTCATTATTCCACTTTATGATGCAATTCTAATGCCTTTTCACTCTTAATTAGCAAGATTCACATGGAAAGGGAGATTACCGACGGCTGGATTCTGGACCTAAAAGAGCTACAATGGAGATACATGTTCTATAGAGCTCCAAATGATCTAAAATTTCACGTAGAATTTAAACTGAATATAAAAAAAATAGTGGAGCAAAGAAATACCAAAGGGGCCACCAGTTGCCCACAAGGCAACTGGCCACGGCCACCTCCTGGGCGCGCGTCGGGCCCACAGCAGGCCTTCGGTGCCCATCTTCTATTATATGAAGGGTTTTGACGTAAAAAAATTAAGGAAAAAACTTTCGAGACGAAGCGCCGCCGCATCGAGGCGGGACCTGGGAAGGAGGGATAACCCACAAGTGTAGGGGATCGCAACAGTTTTCGAGGGTAAAGTATTCAACCCAAATTTATTGATTCGACACAAGGGGAGCCAAAGAATACTCTTAAGTATTAGCAGCCAAGTTGTCAATTCAACCACACTTAGAAACTTAGTATCTGCAGCAAGATAGTTTAATAGCAAAGTAATATGATAGTGGCGGTAGCAGCGATAAAAGTAACGATAGTGTTTTTGTAGTTTTTGTAATAGTAGCAACTGAAAAGTAAATAAGCAATAAGCAATATGTGAAAAGCTCGTAGCCATTGGATTGGTGATGGGAAATTATGTCGGATGCAATTTATCATGTAGAAGTTATAACCTAGGGTGACACAGAACTAGCTCCAGTTCATCAATGCAATGTAGGCATGTATTCTGAATATAGTCATACGTGCTTATGGAAAAGAACTTGCATGACATCTTTTGTCCTACCCTCCCGTGGCAGCGGGGTCCTATTGGAAACTAAGGGATATTAAGGCCTCCTTTTAATAGAGTACCGGACCAAAGCATTAACACATAGTGAATACATGAACTCCTCAAACTATGGTCATCACCGGGAGTGGTCCCGATTATTGTCACTTCGGGGTTGCCGGATCATAACACATAGTAGGTGACTATAGACTTGCAAGATAGGATCAAGAACACACATATATTCATGGAAACATAATAGGTTCAGATCTGAAATCATGGCACTCGGGCCCTAGTGACAAGCATTAAGCATAGAAAAGTCATATCAACATCAATCTTAGAACATAGTGGATACTAGGGATCAAACCCTAACAAAACTAACTCAATTACATCATAGATCCCATCCAACCCATCACCGTCTAGCCAGCCTACGATGGAATTACTCACGCACGGCGGTGAGCATCATGGAATTGGTGGTGGAGAAAGGTTGATGATGACGATGGTGACGATCTCCACTCTCCGGAGCCCCGAACGGACTCCAGATCAGCCCTCCCGAGAGAGATTAGGGCTTGGCGGCGGCTCCGTCTCGTAAAACGCAATAATTCTTTTTCCTTGATTTTTTTCTCCATGGAAGTGAATATATGGGATCCGGGGTTACGTCGGTGGAGCACCAAGGGGCCCACGAGGCAGGGGGCCCGCCCTAGGGGGGGCGCCCCCACCCTCGTGGACAGGGTGTGGCCCCCTGGTCTGGATCTTCTTGTAGATATTTTTTATATTTTCCGAAATAATTCTCCGTGGATTTTTAGGTCATTCCGAGAACTTTCTATTTCTGCACAAAAACAACACCATGGCAATTCTGCTGAAAACAGCGTCAGTCCGGGTTAGTTCCATTCAAATCATGCAAGTTAGAGTCCAAAACAAGGGCAAAAGGGTTTGGAAAAGTAGATATGTTGGAGACATATCAACTCCCCCATGCTTAAACCTTTGCTTGTCCTCAAGCAATTCAGTTGATAAACTGAAAGTGATAAAGAAAAACTTTGACAAACTCTGTTTGCTCTTGTTGTTGTAAATATGTAAGCCGGCATTCAGGTTTTCAGCAAGATCATGAACTAACCACATTCACAATAACTTTCAGGTCTCAAGACTACTCACATCAATGGCATAATCAACTGGCGAGCAATAATAATAAACCTCGGATGACAACACTTTCTCAAAACAATCATGATATTATATAACAAGAGGGTACCTCGCTAGCCCTTTCTGAGACCGCAAAACATAAATGCAGAGCACCTTTAAAGATCAAGGACTGACTAGACATTGTAATTCATGGTAAAAGAGATCCAGTCATGATCATACTCAATGCAAATTAAGAGTAATACATGCGAATGACAGAGGTGCTCTCCTACTGGTGCTCTTTTATAAGAGGATGATGACTCTGCATAAAAGTAAATAGATAGGCCCTTCGTAGAGGGAAGCAGGGATTTGTAGAGGTGCGAGAGCTCAATTTTTAAATAGAGATGAATAGCATTTTGAGCGGTATACTTTCATTGTCAACATAACAAACAAGAATCTCGATATCTCCCATGCTACGCACATTATAGGCGGTTCCCAAACAAAATGGTAAAGTTTATACTTCCCCAACCACCAACAAGCACACTCCACGGCTAGCCCGAAACAACGGTACTGTCCAAACCAGCAACAGCTCTGGGGGAGTTTGTTTAATTATTTATGATTTTGAGCATGGGACTGGGCATCCCGATTACCAGCCATTTTCTCATGAATGATGAGCGGAGTCCACTCATCATGAGAATAACCCACCTAGCATGGAAGATATAGATAGCCCTAGTTGATACATGAGCTGTTCGAGCATACAAAACAGAATTTCATTTGAAGGTTTAGAGTTTGGCACATAAAAATTTACTTAGAATGGCAGGTAAATACCGCATATAGAAAGGTATAGTGGACTCATTGGAATAACTTTGGGGTTTATGGAAGTGGATGCACAAGCAGTATTCCCGCTTAGTACAGGTGAAGGCTAGAAAGAGACTCGGAAGCGACCAGCTAGAGAGCAACAACGGTCATTGTGACGCCCGGGTAGTTAAGCTACAGTAACCCTCCGCTAATGATGCCACGTCAGCATGATTATTTTTACTAATCTTGCGATGATACAAATCCCGTTCAAATATCAAATTTAAAATCACGTCAAACAGTTAAAGTTTCCAAATCAATAAAACTAAAATGTTCTGAAAGTGATAAATAATTCATAAGTAATATTGGTGGAGAAACCACATTTTTATGAAATATTCTAATGCACTAAAGAAATTAAAACAGTAGCTAAAACCATTAATTAAATGCCTTTTATATTTTGTAAAATCCTAAACTATATTATTTTGGGATAAAACTTTTTGTGGTCGTGACCTAATTTGTAACATCGATTTAGGTGCCACTTTGGTATTTTAATATTATTATAATAAATAGGAACTAAAAGAAAGGAGGAAAAGAAAATAAGAAAAAGTAAAAAGTAAACAAAACAAAAGGAACCAAAAAAAA
>LR738714.1:584220120-584235016 GCA_902687465.1 Secale cereale
CTGCGTCGCTTGCCGCCGATCCCCGCCGGCCACACGCGCCGCCGCACTGTAGCCTACTCGCCTCGCAGATGCCCCCTCGCCGCCGACCGTGACGCCTCGCCTTCTCCCACTCCCCCTGCTCCTTCCCGCTCGCCGAACACCCAGGCAGGAGCACGCCGGCGCGAATCACCGCGCACCGGTGGCCTCGAGCTACACCGACCTGTCCTGGAGGACGGGTGTGATCCGCTTCATCGACCCCCACCACGAGATCGACGCTGGGGAGCTTCGCCGTCGTCGCACACGTCGTTCCCCCCTCGTCGGACTGCCCCGCGACCGCCTCCCCGAGCCCTCCTCTACATTGTTGTGAGCATCCGGCTCCCCCTTGGCCTCTTCCCTCTCCTCTATCCCCTCCGCGCCCCGTAGGTTCGTTCTCGATGGGCGCCGTCGTCACCGTTCGCGTCACCACGGCGCACCCCCGGCCCGCTTTGGCCGTGCCACCTCCCGTAGCCGCACCTCCCGCCTCTGCTCGCCCTTCCTCGCGAACGCGCACGTGATACGTCCAAAACGTATCTATAATTTCTGCTTGCTCCATGCCACTTTTGGGTGATATTGCTATGATATTCATACACTTCCATACACTTTTGATCATATTTGGACTAACTTACTAATCCAGTGCACCCCAGTGCCAGTTTCTGTTTTCGGCTGTTTTTGTATTTCAGGTTTTCACGTTTCGAGAAGTGCCCAGAAAAATCCAGAAAAATTATATAAAAAATCAGCGATCCGGAAACAACACTGCGTCCGAAGGGCAGCCTGGGGGGGCCACAGGGGCTCCAGGCGCCCTGTGGGCGCCCCCCCCCCCCCCGGGGCTGCGCCGGGGGGCGCCTGGGCCCCCCGAAGCCCGTCCGGTGCCCCCCTTTGGCATATATTTAGAGGGACCTCCGAAACCCTTAAAACAGGAACTCTTTTCGCGATCCCATCTCTGTTCCGTCGCCGCCGCTTCCAAGATCGGGAGCACCAGGAGAACTCTTCCCGGCACCCTGCCGGAGGGGAGGATCACCACCGGGAGCTTCTCCACCACCATGGACGCCTCCCGGATGACTCATGAGTAGTCTCCCTTCGACCATGAGTCCATGACCAGTAGCTATGTGATGTTCTCCTCCCGTTCTTGTGCTTCACTAATTAGTCCTCGTGAGCTGCCCTACATGATCGAGGCACCTATGTAATCCTTATGCTGTTGCTATGTTGAGTTTGCTGGGATCCGATGGATTATGAGATTATGTTCAGATTGATCTTGAGTAATATATTTGATTCACCTCTTTTATATTTTAGTTCATAAGTAATTCTTGCATGTTCTCCGTTGTTACTTATTGCTTTGGCCGAGTAGTAGGTAGTGACCCCAAGAAGGAACGTTATGCTCGATTGTGGGTTCATGCCCCTCGATGACTAACTTGAGTGACAGAAACATGAGTCTAGGGGATGTGATGTTGCCACAAGGGGGAAAACAACGGTGCTTGTGCCCGCGGGTGCAAGGATTGTTTACTTTACACAAAGTTCTTTTAATGCAGTTGTCTGTTGCATTGAGTTTACACTATGGGTGGGACTCGCAACTTAATACCAGCGAGATGTTCTGGATAGATATCTCAAGGTGGATGATTAGTAGTAGATATTGATGGATTTCGGTCTACTTACTTTGGCGTACCGCCCATGCTTTGAACCTCAACCTTTCTTGCAATGTAGTCAGCATTGGTTTGTGTTCGTGGTCCTGTCAATTGCCCAGCTGTAATTTGTTTACCTCACATAGCCGTTTTATCGTCTTTTGGGAGAGAGACATCACCAGTGAACATCATGAGACTCCGGTCCATATTACCATCATTGATCACATCCACTATTTACTTCCCGTTATTATTTACTATTGCAAAAACTATCTATCACTACTATCATTGCTTTTAACCCTTTGTGAACTACAAGGCCGGAGGGATTGACAACCTCTCTGTACTCGTTGGGAGCAAAGTTATTTGTATCTGTGTGCAGGTCCACGTTGATTGCTAATTGCGCCGTTAGCAGTTGACACCTACTTGTTGAACCTAGGAGTCTCTGGGGATTCGATCCTTGGCATCTTTGCTAAGGGAAAACACTTCTACTTACTGCATCTTACACCTTCCACTTGGGGTAACCAACGAGGGGTTCGAGGCCCATCAAGGAGTATTTTCTGGCGCCATTGCCAGGGACTCCGCTCTTCAGGATAGGGGAGTTGCACGCTATCTTTTACCTTTGCTTTTAGTCTTGTTAGTTTACCTTTCAATTTTCTTTATGCCTTTTCACTATTTATGCTTATGGACAACCTTGCTATTGGATCGTTGCTTGCGGGAAGACGCCCCACACCTGTGGTGGTTGCTTCTCCCCCTACTGAAATTGTGCCCTATAAAATACCAGCTGGTATTATCGATTATGTTTTGGCTAATCGTTATGCAGGAGACAGACATCCCGGTGAACACTTGCTATATCTGTCACAATTATGTTCATTATTTAAGCTTGCAGGTGTATCAAGGGAGTTTGTCATGAGGAAATTGTTCGTCGTATCTCTTATAGATAAAGCTTCAAATTGGTATAAGCTTCTCGATAACTCGCACTTGCTTGATTGGCAAGAGCTTATGTCTCTCTTTTATACTAAGTTTTATCCTCTTCATGATGCTTATGTGGAGAGTAAGAGTACCTTTTTGCATGTGGATCATGGTAACAATGCTTTATGTGATGCTTATATTGTTGAGTTTATTCATGATCCCACTGAAAATTATTATGAGAAGGGAACATATGCTTATAGATATTTCAATAATATCAAGTTCCCTCTCTTTATGTTGAAGGTTTTGAAGCTACACTTGTTTTGTCTTCCTATGCTTATTGCTTTGTGCTTCAATGAATTATTCTATTGCAATATTCCTATGCATAGGAAGCATGTTTGGCTTAAATGTATTTGGTATTTGCTTCTTGATGCTCTCTTTTGTTCTTCAATTCTTATTCCTACGAGAGCATCATTAAAGTCTTATGCCTAGCTTAAAGGCATAAAAGAAAGCGCTTTTGGGAGGCAGCCCACATGAATAAAAATTTTATTTTTGCTTTTGTTGTGTCTTGATGTTGTTTACTACAGTAGCATCATCATTGTATCTTTGCTTTTCATATTTGTGCCAAGTATAGCCTCTGATTGCTAGAAAGTTCAAAAGTTGTGAGGTGCTGTCCAGGAAACAGATTCTGTCCTTGGATAGAAAAATTCGTATAAAATCACCAGATCATCTTTTTGGTCTGAATTTTTTCGAAAGCGTTCTCTATATAATTGTCTTTCGTGCGTCTGTTCTGAGTTTTTTGATTTGAGTTGCAGAAGTACCCCGAACAAATCATTTACTACCTGATGTTCTGTTTTTCACAGATTCTGTCATGTTTTGCCTTTCCTTCATTTTGCAAACCAAGAGCTTGCTTTTTCTTTGCAAAAACCTTTTGGCAATCTTGAGAGACAGTAGAACTTCAAGAATATCTTTATTTCCAGCAAGGAACAATTATTTTATTAAGGGTACTAACCTCGCTAATCAGATTATAATGAGCTATGTATGAAGGGAGTTTTCAAGTGTGCGAGGGAAGATGATAAAAAGATTCAGGAGTGTCACGCGCTCAAGCTTGGGGATGCCCCCGTGCACCCCCAAGAAATATTCAAGTAGACTCAAGCGTCTAAGCTTGGGGATGCCCCCGTGCATCCCCTTCTCCATCAACATTATCAGTTCGTCTTTCGTTTCACTATATTTTTATCACTTCATGTGTTATGTGCTATGCTTGGAGCGTCTTGCTTTTAGTTTTCTTTTTAGTTTTTCATAACGAGTCGGAACCCAGCATTCCTTTATGTGGGAGAGAAACACGCTCCACTTCTACCTAGAACATAACATAAAATTTTCATGTCTATCTATGTTGTGTGTGTTCTTTGTCTTTTAATAGCTACTATCATACTCTGCTCTTAGTATTCATGCTTATCTTTTCAAGAGCTTTTATTTAGTTGGTTGCTTGAACTCTCTTTAATTACCATGCTCACCTTATTAAGAGAGTTTGCTTCCGTTGCATGGGTTAATGTGTCTATGATAAAGATGCTACTTTCATGATGGTGCTTAGTAGTTCAGGTTTTCTTATGGTTAATCTCAAATAGCTGGGGGGTTCCCAATGTGTTATTGGAGTACCAACTTGGTTTGTTTGCCTATGATATGGTATGGTTTAGTAATATCTTCCTTCGAGAATTTATTTTGATTGACTTGGCGTATGCTCACGCATATTCAAGACTATAAAGAAAGTCTGTCAAGTCTTGATGATCTTTTGTTTCTAAGTAGCGATATAACTACCATGCCTGATTCAATATTGCTTTGTCGCTCTGCATGATTATGACCATCATTGCTCTCTTAGTTGGTCGCTCCCAGTCTTTTGCTAACCTCCACCTGTACTAAGCAAACTAACCATGCAATACATAGCTCATGGGAAAGTAGCCTAAAAACTATTGTGGTAAAGTATATGTTGCTTATGTATCTTATTTCTTATAAGTTGCTTGCTGAGCGGTAACCATGTTTCTGGGGATGCCATCAACTGTCACACTTTTGTTGAATATCATGTGAGTTGCTATGCATGTTCGTCTTGTCTGAAGTAAGGGTGATTTACTGTGGGTTGAATGAATATGCATATTGTTAGAGAAGAACATTGGGCCGCCAACCAAAGCCATGCATCATGGTGGAAGTTTTAGCTTGGACCTTAATCCTCAATCTCTTATGAGAATATGCTTATGCATTAAAGAGGAGTCCATCATCTATTTTCTATGTTGTCCCGGTATGGATGTCCTCAAGTTGAGATTTATCAAAAACGAGAAATCAAATGCGATCTATCTCCTTGGACCTTTGTACAGGTGGCATAGAGGTACCCCTTTGTGACACTTGGTTGAAACATATGCAATGCAATGATAACCCATGGAGATCCGAGCTAATTAGGACAAGGTGCGAGCACTATTAGTATTCGATGCATGAGGCTTGCAACTTATAAGATGTCTTATGCATGACACATATGAAGTACTACTACCGTTGACACAATTGCTTCCATGCTTTTAAAATAAAAAGCTCTAGCACATAACCATTCTTTTACCTTTATGTTAAAGCACCAACTACTGAGAGCATGATTGTCATTCTGAGTGTAATGTGCATTGTCCCAAAGTAGCATTGTCTTTTGCATGATTGTGATATCGTTTATTCTGAAATGATTGTATCTAGTCATCACTTAAACCTTGAAGGTGCCCCTGCATTTATGTTTTGCATCACTAAAGGGGGCAAGCTAGATATCACTTTATCATATTTGCACATCATGTTCATAGCAAATCTTTTTGATGTTTCAGTTTCATGTGGTAAAACTTTCAGTCATTTGTGATTTTCTCTTGAGGCAACTTAAGTACTTTAGAATCATTGTCTCAGTAAGCTTTTGTTCATATGACTATGAGAAAGTCCTATATGGTTAATAGCATGTCACCACAGAAATTATTCTTGTTATCATTTACCTACTCGAGGACGAGCAGGAATTAAGCTTGGGGATGTTGATACGTCCAAAACGTATCTATAATTTCTGCTTGCTCCATGCCACTTTTGAGTGATATTGCTATGATATTCATACACTTCCACACACTTTTGATCATATTTGGACTAACTTAATCCAGTGCACCCCAGTGCCAGTTTCTGTTTTCGGCTGTTTTTGTATTTCAGGTTTTCACGTTTCGAGAACTGCCCAGAAAAATCCAGAAAAATTATATAAAAAATCAGCGATCCGGAAACAACACTGCGTCCGAAGGGCAGCCTGGGGGGGCACGGGGGCTCCAGGCGCCCTGTGGGTGCCCCCCCCCCCTGGGCCGCGCCGGGGGGGCGCCTGGGCCCCCCGAAGCCCGTCAGGTGCCCCCCTTTGGCATATATTTAGAGGGACCTCCGAAACCCTCAGAACAGGAACTCTTTTCGCGATCCCATCTCTGTTCCGCCGCCGCCGCCGCTTCCAAGATCGGGAGCACCAGGAGAACTCTTCCCGGCACCCTGCCGGAGGGGAGGATCACCACCGGGAGCTTCTCCACCACCATGGACGCCTCCCGGATGACTCGTGAGTAATCTCCCTTGGACCATGAGTCCATGACCAGTAGCTATGTGATGTTCTCCTCCCGTTCTTGTGCTTCACTAATTAGTCCTCGTGAGCTGCCCTACATGATCGAGGCACCTATGTAATCCTTATGCTGTTGCTATGTTGAGTTTGCTGGGATCCGATGGATTATGAGATTATGTTCAGATTGATCTTGAGTAATATATTTGATTCACCTCTTTTATATTTTAGTTCATAAGTAATTCTTGCATGTTCTCCGTTGTTACTTATTGCTTTGGCCGAGTAGTAGGTAGTGACTCCAAGAGGGAACGTTATGCTCGATTGTGGGTTCATGCCCCTCGATGACTAGCTTGAGTGACAGAAACATGAGTCTAGGGGATGTGTTGTTGCCACAAGGGGGAAAATAACGGTGCTTGTGCCCGCGGGTGCAAGGATTGTTTACTTTACGCAAAGTTCTTTTAATGCAGTTGTCTGTCGCATTGAGTTTACACTATGGGTGGGACTCGCAACTTAATACCAGCGAGATGTTCTGGATAGATATCTCAAGGTGGATGATTAGTAGTAGATATTGATGGATTTCGGTCTACTTACTTTGGCGTACCGCCCATGCTTTGAACCTCAACCTTTCTTGCAATGTAGTCAGCATTGGTTTGCGTTCGTGGTCCTGTCAATTGCCCAGCTGTAATTTGTTTACCTCACATAGCCGTTTTATCGTCTTTTGGGAGAGAGACATCACTAGTGAACATCATGAGACTCCGGTCCATATTACCATCATTGATCACATCCACTATTTACTTTCCGTTATTATTTACTATTGCAAAAACTATCTATCACTACTATCATTGCTTTTAACACTTTGTGAACTACAAGGCCGGAGGGATTGACAACCTCTCTGTACTCGTTGGGAGCAAAGTTATTTGTATCTGTGTGCAGGTCCACGTTGATTGCTAATTGTGCCGTTAGCAGTTGACACCTACTTGTTGAACCTAGGAGTCTCTGGGGATTCGATCCTTGGCATCTTTGCTAAGGGAAAACACTTCTACTTACTGCATCTTACACCTTCCACTTGGGGTAACCAACGAGGGGTTCGAGGCCCATCAGCAAGCCGCCCCCACGCTCGGCTCCGCCGCCCGCTGACAGTCGCCTCTGGCCACCATCCCCGGCGCCCGCCCTGGCCGCCTCTCCCTCGGGCGTCGCCTCGCCGGCGCTGCTGCTGATGTCCGCCGTCGCTGCCGTCTACGCGCGACTGCGCTCACCGCCCACGCCGCGCCATTCCTCCCGGCCGCCCCTGCTTCCTTTCGGCGGCCGCCCTCGCCGGCTCTAGCCGCGGCCCTCGCCCCGGAGCTGGCCGCCCGCAGCGCCCGCTCCCCAGCGTCGGCCCGCCGTGGCCTCACTGCCGCCGGGCACGGCCGGTCGGCTGGCCTTGCCTCGCCATGTCCCCCGCGGGCGATGGGGCCTGGGTGCGCACCGCCCCAGCGCCCGGTAACATGCCCGCACCACTGGCCCTGGGCCACTGCCACCTCGTGCCCAGCCCTTAAAAAATGGTTAAAAAAAGAAGTTAAAAAATACTTATTAATTAAAATAATAATTAATTAACTTAATTTATCCTATTAATTAATCTAATTAATCCTGTTAGTTAACCTTAATGATCTGTTTAGATAACAGTCAATGACTAACAGACCCCACAAGTCAGTTGGACTGGTCAACAGTCAGAGTTGACCGATGACGTCATGCTGATGTCATGATGACATCAGCAGACACTATTCTGGATAATGTTACATTTAAATAAATAAATAATTCTAGAAAATGTTATACACTTTAGAAAATCATATAAAATAATCCGTAACTCTGATGAAAATAATTTATATATGAAAGTTGCTCAGAACGACGAGACGAATCCGAATACGCGGTCCGTTCGTCCGCCACACATCTCTATCATGCCGAACATGCAACATTCCCCTTCGTTTCATCTGCCCGAAAATGCCTAACACCGGGAATACTTTCCCGGATGTTATTCCTCTTCGCCTGTATCACCGAGCACCGCGTTAGGTCACACGTAGCACCGCCTTTTGCCATGTTATGCTTTGTGATGCTATTGTTTGCTCTGTTATTTATTTGTTTCCCCTTCGTTGCTTATTTTCGGTAGACTCCGATACCGTGATAGACCTCGAGACCATTGATGCTTCGGTGTTCGACTACGGCTATGACTCCGAAGATTCCTTTCGTCTGCAGAGCCTCCAGGCAAGCCCCCCCCCTTTGATCACCAGATATCGCCTATTCTTCTCTCTACTGCTTGCATTAGAGTAGTATAGCATGTTATTGTTCGGTTACTCCTATTCTGTTGCATAGCCTGTCATTGTTGCTACAACTGTTGATACTTGTACCTGCCATCCTAATGCTTAGTATAGGATGCTAGTATTCCATCAGTGGCCCTTCATTCTTGTCCGTCTGCCATGCTATACTATCGGGCCGTGATCACTCGGGTGGTGATCACGGGTACATACTATATACATACTTTATATACACATGATGATGATTCGGAGATGGGGGCTGAAGGGGCAGGTGGTTCCACCCAGGTAGTGGTGGGCCTGGGTTCCCGACAGCCCCCTGATGGTTACTTTGTGGCGGAGCGATAGGGCAGGTTGCGACCACCTAGGAGACAGGTGGGCCTGGCCCTAGTCGTTGTCCGCGGTTATGTCATAATAACACGTTTATCGAGATCTTGGTATTTGATCTGAGTATGGCCATTTGGTCTATACGCACTAACCAGCTGCGTGGGAACAGTTATGGTCACTCGACGTCGTGGTATCAGCTGAAGCCTTCTTGACGTCAGCGACTTAGCGGCGCGCGCCGGATTGGACTGGAAAGCCTACTCTGGTATTAGGAGAGGCTAGGTCTGCTTACCGGCCGCCCTCGCAACGTGCAGGTGTGCATTGGGCGATGGGCCCAGACCCCCGTGCGCTTAGGGTTTAAACCGGCGTGCTGACCTCTCTGTTGTGCTTAGGTAGGGCTGCGACGTGTTGATCTTCCGAGGCCGGGCATGACCCTGGAAAGTGTGTCCGGCCAAATGGGATCAAGCATGTTGGGTTATGTGGTGCACCCCTGCAGGGAAGTTAATCTATTCGAATAGCCGTGTCCCTTGGTAAAAGGACGACCCGGAGTTGTACTCTGACCTCATGACAACTAGAACCGGATACTTAATAAAACACACCCTTACAAGTGCCAGATATAACTCGGTGGTTGCTCTCTCACAGGGTGATGTGCGGGAGGATCGCCGAGTAGGATTATGCTATTCGATGTTACTTGGTGAACTTACCATCTACTCCCTTCTACTGCTGCAAGACGGAGGCCGCGAGAAGCGAGGATACTTGATACTTTCCAGCTACCCTCATCTTCTGCTGCAAGATGGAGGTTACGAGAAGCGTAGTCTTCGCTTGGATTAGCTATCCCCCTTCTTATTCTGCTTTCTGCAGTTCAGTCCACATATATTACCCCTTTACACAGATATCATTGCATATGTAGTGTAGATCCTTACTTGCGAGTACTTTGGATGAGTACTCACGGTTGCTTTTCCCCCGTTTTCCCCTCTTGTTCCTTCTTCTTAGATGATGCAACCAGATTGATGGAGTCCAGGAGCCAGAAGATCCCGAGGATGTTTCTACGTGGAGTTCGGCTTCGAGGAGTAGTTAGGAGGTCCCAGGCAGGAGGCCTTGCCTTTTCGATCGTTGCTATATTTGTGCTAGCCTTCTTAAGGCAAACTTGTTTAACTTATGTATGTACTCAGGTATTTTGCTTCCGCTGACTCTTGTGTTTTCGAGCTTTTGTATTCGAGCCCTCGAGGCACCTGGCTTGTAATATAAAGCTTGTATTATTTTTAATTTGTGTCTAGAGTTGTGTTGTGATATCTATCAGTGAGTCCCTGACCTTGGTCGTACACATTTGCGTGCATGATTAGTGTACGGTCAAACCGGGGGCGTCACAAGTTGGTATCAGAGCCGACTGCCTGTAGGAATCCCCCTTTCCAACTCCTTGGCCGAAGTTGAGTCTAGTCTTTGAAAAAAACAAATTTACTAACTTGTTGTGTGGCTTACGGGCCCACAGCACCAATGGGTGGTATTAGGATCTTTTACTCCTCGTCTATACTCTGGGACTCTTATCTCTCTTCTATTCGGGATAAAGGAATTTTGCTAAATCTAACATTAGGATCTCATTATTACTTTCACCCGGAGAGCACCTTATGATAGATGATCGTACGCTGCACCAGAAGAACCTGAAAATACTCTCCGCTGTTAACCCGAGAACTTGTGTTCATCGCCTTTGTAATTCACTGCCACCGATATATCCCTATGGATATCTGCATGCACTTGTCATACTCATGATCATTCCTCGTCGCTCTTGTTGTTACAAGAGGCCTCGAAATATTCTCCGTTGTCTCGAGAATCCTTTGAGTTTACTGTCTTGCAGCTTTATGTCACATGAAAACCCTTACGGTTATTTCCTCACAATTATCGAGGACCCGTTCTTCTCGATTGTTCATGTGTCTCACAAAGTTCATCGGGATACCTTTTGATCTTTCGCAAATCCTCTGCAGCCTGTTACTCTTGAAATTCTTGCCTACTTGCATTATGATTAATTTCATGTGACTAGTAGTCTTCGTTAATATCCCTTGTCTTAGCCATTTTTGAGCCTATTGATTTAATGTGTGCGTATGCACGCAGTCATCAGGTTATCCTTTATAAAATTATCTTTCCGGCTCAGACGTCATTCCGGACATGAGTTGGTTCTCGGCAAATCAAACCTTTATTGATTGTCCCACTAAGTGTTTTCAACTTATCCATCTTGATCAGAGCGTCTGCTTCTGATCCTTCATTTTGGAAACCATAATTTCTTTCCATTTAAGCATCAGACTAATAAGAAGATTCTTGAAACTAATGCCTCTGCATTCTTTTCCTCTGAGTGAGTACCGATACTCACATCAGCTCCGTTGTGGATCGCCCGATCCATTGTTGGATTGTTATCCGACAGTGTCCTTCATATTCAATCACCTTATGAGTTCTTCCCCTGATACATAATGCCTTTGGTAAATTGTATCCTCTGTTTGGCCAACCATGCTCTACTTTCGAGCTGGTGTAACTACTTTTGAAATTTGTGGTATATGTTACTAAGATGCCCGATGGGTTGGACCTATGCCTTTCGCTAATCCGTGAGATCCCGAAAGTTTTCACTAGTCATATTCTTATGGTGTTTTGCCAGATAAATTTCCCACACTATAGTTCTATCAAAGCGAGAGGTGAATGAAATGATTTGCATTAAAGAAGTGGGAGTCGACCTTGAACTTGTGTTCATGCCCATGAAAATGATGTAGATCGTCTCGGAAGCTTCTTGCAAAATGATTATCCAGCTGTATGATTCTTTCGGTATTCTTGAATTGATTCCTTAGAGTTATGGTTCCGACCATGCTGTCCTTATTCAATATATCTGGAACAAACCCATTCCAAGCCTCGTCAATTTTTGACAAGGTTAAAGCATCTACTGTCATAGGTCAATGACCTAGTTCAACTTCTATCGTGTTCTACCTTCGAGTTTTACCCTCTGATATCTCGAGGATATCATGCCTTTGCACTACACCTTTTGAACTTTTGATGAAGTAATACCTTTGCTTGTCGTAATCACTCTACTGGTTCTAGGTTGCCGTCAACCGAAGACACCGTTTAGTAAATCAAATCTGCTCTAAAAATTCAACACCCCTAGTAGATGTTACTGGGAAAATTTTAAACTAAATCTGGTTATTCCTAGACTATCAGATACATCCCTTGTCTTGCTATCTTTGACTGTGCTACCTCGTCCTTCTTTGGTGCACGAATTCTTCAGAATGTGGGCACGACTTACATCGAGCTTTCAACCTCATGTTGCTTGTTCAGTAAGTCAATTTTGATTCCGAGCTTGCATCTTTTATATTGATCCAATAACTTGCCACTTCATCATTCCCTTGTTTGGCGCAGCCGATCTTCGATTGCATCCTCTTGAAACCTCCCGACAAATGTGTCGTGATCACCTTCAACACTTTGACTTCTTCTAAGACGTCAACGGAGTTTATGATGAGAAATACCCTCCTTGTCCTCGATGATTTTATTATCATCGACAACACCCTTGACTTCCTTTCATCGTGAGCTTGTCCACGTTATGATTAAAACTTACTCTCCAACTTGTAATATGTTCTATCTTGGAGTATTACCATCTTTTATGTCAAGAATGTTGCAAGATTGCTCCACCTCTTAGAAATTCTCGGTATGATGATACTTCTCACCATCACCATTCTTCCTTGGTCCCCGTGTTGTTTTTAACCGGGATACCAATATACTAACGATGCTGTTTGAGTTCTATACTTCTAGCAACCCTATTGCTATGAAGTTAACGGTCGACAGCTCATTCTTAGACTGTTGGTTATAGAATCGTCACTCTAACATTGATCTTGCTGCCTAAGGTCATATTTCGGGCACACCTTTCAAGTTTCAACTAATGATTAAAGGCGTATGTTTTCCTCAAGCATACAACATGATGTCCTTTGAATCAACAAGTGTCATATTCTTGTTCACATTATTGTGGAAATCCATTAGTTTGGAATTCTCGGTGAATTGGCGCTGAGCCCATCAGCCACCTCCTCATCCTCTCCTTGGTTTAATGATGAACTATTGTTCCGGGAACCCGCTCCCATAGTTCATTTCCCGAGAATCTTTCCATGTCATTTCGTCGATTTGTGTTGCACCTTTTCTTCTCGAACATCCTGAGCCTGAGGTATCATGGCACCAATCGGATCTGAATCTCGGTCAGATAAGATGGTTGGGACAACTTTCCAGGAGTTATAATATTTGTCCTTTGATGACTCAATAATATGATGTCATGCCTAGCAACCCTGGCTGGAGGACCTAACCTTGTAATCCCTTTTGCAAGGATAACCATTCTTCCAGGAGGAAATTATAAGACTTATTCTATAAGTTGTTCCTGATGAATCCTTTGGGTATCCAAGTCCGACCTTTGCTTCAAGACCATGCCAATGCTATCTCGAAGCATGTCTGTGGTACTCCGATTTTCAACAAGAGCATTTGAAGCCCAATGCTAAATGTTTCTTGGTCAGTTATCCAAACACCGTTGTATGGGTAACATCTTGATCAATCCTTGCCTCTTTATCTGAATGGTTGGATACTTGCTCTCCAACCCTGTATGCCGTGTTCTGCTTGTCCATGGGAAGGATATACTCCTATTAATTGTGTGTAATCATAATTTTCCTTTCCATTTGTTTGTTTAACCTTTCTTCGTTCTACATATACTCTAAGCAATAATAATTTTCTGCTTATGTAAAAAAAAACATTGGTGTATAACTCTGTCAGTAAGACCCTGTTACTATTGATTGATAACATTCCGGTAGCCACCAATGGGCGAGAACTTTGCCTATTGGTCTGCCTCGTTACAATGTGAGGAAAAATGGTTCTCTTCGTTCCCCGTCCTTGGTACCGACATTGTAGCCTACATAACTGACAAGCTACCCACTCACATGCCTCCCTGTCGAGGCTGTGCGAGATGTCACCACCCTTCCTATTTTCAACCCACATGGTGGGCCCATAACCCACAGGTCCACTGGATCGAAACCTGATTCTTCTTTACAACCCGGATTCTAATGTATTCGTTGCACTTGGCTTCGTTTGTAATTCACGAGCTAAATTCTATCATGTTTCATCATGGTATCAAACACCATATTATTCTCGTTGATCAAGACCCAATTCCAGCTTCTGGTTAGGCATCGAATGACTGCCTACCCGATCGAAACTTTGGTACCATAACTTATTGTTCTCAATGCGTTCACTACAATACTACTCGTAGGGTACCTCGTGTATTTCTCATTCAGTTCACCGTCAGATGCCCAACTTTGTGGAGATGCGTTCTTCCGGAGTTTCCCCCCTGGTCGCGTTCGTAGGACGATGGAGACCCCGAAGAAAGGATGACGACTTGATCATGGTAACTTGAAGCAGATAAATGAAGACATCAACAAAATGGATCAACCTCTTCGAAAGGGCAGCCAAGACCGAGAAGACTCGTTAGAATTTCGTAACCAAATCCCTCCCCCCCTTTCTTTCGCTCCTAAATCTCGGGACGAGATTTCTTGTAGTGGAGGAGAATTGTGACGCCCGGGTAATCAAGCTACAGTAAAACTCTTCTAATGATGCCACATCACCTCAATTACTATTGATAAGTTCACGATGATCCAAACCGATTCGAATTTCAAATTTAAAACAAAGTCAAATAATTAAAGTTCTCAAAAGCTAAAAAACAAAATGTTCTAAATGTGGCAAATAATCCTTACAGAATAGTGGTGAAGAAATCAACATTTATTAAAAATTTATATATCCTAAAATAATTAAAACAACATCAAAGATGATTAATTAAATGTCTTTTTTAATTAATAAATTGTTAAACTATTTTAATTGGGAGTCAAAAATTTTGTAGGAGAGGGCTAAAAGTATTGCAATAATTTAGGTACTAATTTTGTATTTTATAAAACTAAAATAAAAGAAACAATAAATGAAAACATAAAAGAATAAGAAAAGGAAAAGTAAGAAAACTAAAAAAACAAATATAAAGGGAAAAAGGAAACACCCCCCTCTCCCTGGGCCTCTCGGCCCAACCGGAAGCCAGCCGGCCCACCCCATTGCCCGTGGCCTATATGGCCTATTTTCCCCACACCCGGCCGAAACCCTAACCACTACTCCCCCTTCCC
>LR738714.1:584247996-584271338 GCA_902687465.1 Secale cereale
TGAATGGCCTTCCGCCCTTCAGGTAATACTTCCAAAGTCCATACTTTGTTTTCATACATGGATCCCATCTCGGATTTCATGGCCTCTAACCATTTGTCGGAATCCGGGCCCACCATCGCTTCTCCATAGCTCGTAGGTTCACTGTTGTCCAACAACATGACCTCCAAGACAGGGTTACCATACCACTCAGGTGCAGTGTGTACCCTTGTCGACCTACGAGGTTCGGTAGTAACTTGATCAGAAGCTTCTTGATCATCATCATTGGCTTCCTCTTCAACCGCTGCAGGCTCCACAAAAACATCTTTCTGTGCTGCGCTACTCTCTGGTTGAAGCAGAGGTTCAATAACCTCATCAAGTTCTACCTTCCTCCCACTCAATTCTTTCGAGAGAAACTCTTTCTCGAGAAAGGACCCGTTCTTAGCGACAAACACTTTGCCCTCGGATCTGAGATAGAAGGTGTACCCAACCGTCTCTTTTGGGTATCCTATGAAGACACATTTGTCCGCTTTGGGTTCGAGCTTTTCTGGCTGCAGCCTTTTGACATAAGCATCGCAACCCCAAACTTTGAGAAAAGACAACTTAGGTTTCTTACCAAACCATAGTTCATACGGTGTTGTCTCAACGGACTTAGATGGAGCCCTATTTAAAGTGAATGCAGCTGTCTCTAACGCATATCCCCAGAACGATAGTGGCAAATCGGCAAGAGACATCATAGAACGCACCATATCTAATAGGGTTCGATTACGACGTTCGGACACACCATTACACTGTGGTGTTCCAGGTGGCGTCAACTGTGAAACAATTCCACATTTTCTTAAGTGATTGCCAAACTCATAACTCAGATACTCTCCCCCTCGATCAGATCGTAGGAACTTGATCTTCTTGTTATGATGATTCTCAACTTCACTCTGAAATTGCTTGAACTTTTCAAACGTTTCAGACTTATGCTTCATCAAGTAAATATACCCATATCTACTTAAGTCGTCAGTGAAGGTGAGAAAATAACGATATCCACCGCGCGCCGTGACACTCATCGGGCCACACACATCAGTATGTATGATTTCCAATAAGTCACTTGCCCGTTCCATTGTTCCTGAAAACGGGGTCTTAGTCATCTTACCCATGAAGCACGGCTCGCATGTGTCAAGTGATTCAAAATCAAGAGACTCCAAAAGTCCATCAGCATGGAGCTTCCTCATGCGTTTCACGCCGATATGACCCAGACGGCAGTGCCACAAGAAAGTGGTACTATTGTTATCAACTCTACATCTTTTGGCATCAATGTTATGAACATGTGTATCATCACTATCGAGATTCAATAAGAATAAACCCCCTACTTCGGGTGCATGACCATAAAAGATATTACCCATATAAATAGAACAACCTTTATTCTCTGATTTAAATGAGTAACCGTCTCGCATTAAACAAGATCCAGATATAATGTTCATGCTCAACGCAGGCACTAAATAACAATTATTCAGGTTCATAACTAATCCCGATGGTAATCGAAGAGCGAGCGTGCCGACGGCGATCACATCAACCTTGGAACCATTCCCCACGCGCATCGTCACTTCGTCCTTCGCCAGCCTCCGTTTATTCTGTAGTTCCTGTTTAGAGTTGCAAATGTGAGCAACCGAATCGGTATCAAATACCCAGGCACTACAACGAGAGTTGGTAAGGTACACATCAATAACATGTATATCACATATACCTTGCTTGTTGTTGTTGTTGGCCCCCTTCTTGTCTGCCAGATACTTGGGGCAGTTCCGCTTCCAGTGGTCGTTCCCCTTGCAATAGAAACACTCAGTCTCTGGCTTGGGCCCAGCCTTGGGTTTCTTCACTGGATGAGCAACTGCCTTGCCACCCTTCTTAGAGTTACCCTTCTTTCCCTTGCCATTTTTCTTGAAACTGGTAGTTTTATTGACCATCAACACTTGATACTCCTTCTGGATGTCTGCCTCAGCGACTTTCAGCATTGAAAACAGCTCGGCGATGGATTTGTTCATCCCTTGCATGTTATACTGCTGCACGAAGCTCTTGTAGCTAGGTGGGAGTGACTGGAGAATTCTGTCAATGATAGCCTCCTCCGGGAACACAAGTCCCAGATCAGCTATGCGGGTATAGTACCCAGACATCTTCAGTAAGTGCTCACTGACAGACGAATTCTCCTCCATCTTGCAAGCAAAGAATTTATCGGTGGTCTCATACCTCTCGATCTTGGCATTCTTTTCAAAGATGAACTTCAACTCCTGGAACATCTCATATGCTCCATGACGTTCAAAACGCCTTTGAAGTCCTCCTTCCAAGCTATACAACATGGCACACTGTACTACTGAGTAGTCATCCGAACGCGTCTGCCAGGCGTTCATAACGTCCACAGAGGCCGGAGCGGGGGGTTCACCTAGCGGTGCACTTAGGACATAAACCTTTTGGGCAGCTGTGAGGATGATCCTCAGATTGCGGAGCCAGTCCACAAAGTTGCTCCCATCATCTTTCAGTTTAGTTTTCTCTAGGAACGCATTAAAATTCAGGGGAGCTACTGCGCGAGCCATCTACAACAAAAGATTTGCAAAGACATCTTAGACTATTGTTCATGATAAGTGAGTTTTAACTAATCAAATTACTTATAACTCCCACTCAAATTGACATCCCTCTGGTCATCCGAGCGTGACATGATCCAAATCCACCAACCCAAGTCCGATCATCACGTGAGATGAGGTGGTGTCAATGGTGAACATCTTCATGTTGATCATATCTACTATATGACTCATGCTCGACCTTTCGGTCTTCCGTGTTCCGAGGCCATGTCTGTACATGCTAGGCTCGTCAAGTCTAACCCGAGTGTTCTGCATGTGCAAAACTGGCTTGCACCCGCTGTATGCGAACGTAGAGTCTATCACACCCGATCATCACGTGGTGCTTCGAAACGACGAACCTTCGCAACGGCGCACACTCGGGGGGAACACAATTTTATCTTGAAATTTTAGTGAGGGATCATCTTATAATGCTACCGTCGTCCTAAGCAAAATAAGATGCATAAAAGGATTAACATCACATGCAAATCATAAGTGACATGATATGGCCATCAACTCGTGCTTTTGATCTCCATCTCCAAAGCACCGGCATGATCTCCATCGTCACCGGCGTAACACCATGATCCCCATCATCATGATCTCCATCATCGTGTCGCCATCGGGGTTGTCGCGCGCCCACCATGCTCTTACTACTATTGCTACCGTTTAGCGATAAAGCAAAGCATTACATAGCGCTTAATGATTGACACGCAGGTCATACAAAAATTAAAGACAACCCTATGGCTCCTGCCGGTTGCCGTATACATCGACATGCAAGTCGATATTAACTATTACAACATGATCATCTCATACATCAAATATATCTCATCATGTCATTGGCCATACCATATCACATACATACCCTGCAAAAACAAGTTAGACGTCCTCTAATTTGTTGTTGCATGTTTTACGTGGCTGCTATGGGTATCTAGCAAGAACGCTTCTTACCTACGCAAAGCCACAACGGTGATATTTAAGTTGCTATTTAACCTTCTACAAGGACCGCCTTTGTCTATTCCGATTCAACTAAGATAGGAGAGACAGACACCCGCCAGCCATCTTATGCAACAAAAGTCGCATGTCTGTCGATGGAACCGGTCTCATGTACGTGGACATGTAAGGTTGGTCCGGGCCGCTTCATCCCATAATACCGCTGAATCAAGAAAGACCAAGGAGGGAAGCAATCTAAACATCAACGCCCACAAACCCCTTTGTGTTCTACTCGTGAAAGCATCTACGCAAGAACCTAGCTCATGATGCCACTGTTGGGGAACGTTGCATGGGAAACAAAATTTTTTCCTACGCTCACCAAGATCAATCTAGGAGATGCATCTACGAGGGGAGAGTTGGATCCACATACCCTTGTAGATCGCTAAGCGGAAGCGTTCAAGAACGCGGTTGATGGAGTCGTACTCGCCGCGATTCAGATCGCCGAAGATCCTAGCACCGAACGGACGGTGCCACCGCGTTCTTCACACGTACAGCTCGGGGACGTCTCCTCCTTCTTGATCCAGCAAGGGGAAGGAGAAGTTGACGGAGAAACCCAGCAGCACGACGGCGTGGTGGAGATGGTGGTGGAGGAATTCCAGCAGGGCTTCGCCAAGCACTGCAAACTGGATGAAGATATTCGTGGGAGAGGGAGGGCAGCGCCGAGGCACGAACGTGTGTGGCTGCCCTCCCTTTGCCTCTCTTTATATACGGGGGAGAGAGGGGAGGGGGCGCCCTAGGGTTTCCCCCTAGGGGCGGCGGCCAAGGGGAGATGGGAGGGGCGGCGGCCCAGGGGCTAGGGTTTCCCCCCCCCCCAGGTGCCTTGCCCCCCAAGCCAAGGGGTGTGGCTGCCCTAGGGGGGGGGCAGCCCCCATGCGCAGGTGGAGAGGGCCCAAGGGGGGGGGGGGCGCAGAGCCCCATGAGGGCTGTTACGTCTCCCACTTATGGCCCATAGGGCCCGCAACACTTGCCGGGACCCCCCGAAACCCCTTTCGGTCATCCGACGACTCCCCGGTGCTCCCCGGAACACTTCCGGACTCCGATCACTCTCATCCTATATATCAATCTTCGTCCCCGGACCATTCCGGAGACCCTCGTCACGTCCGGGATCTCATCCGGGACTCCGAACAACCTTCGGTTACCATGCACTGTTCTCACTAACAACCCTAGCGTCACCGAACCTTAAGTGTGTAGACCCTGCGGGTTCGGAAACTATGCAGACATGACCGAGACACTCCCAGGTCAATAACCAATAGCGGGATCTGGATACCCATATTGGTTCCCACACATTCCTCGATGATCTCATCGGATGAACCACGATGTCAAGGATTCAGGCAATCCCGTATACAGTTCCCTTTGTCTCGTCGGTATGTTACTTGCCCGAGATTCGATCGTCGGTATCTCCATACCTAGTTCAATCTCGTTACCGGCAAGTCTCTTTACTCGTTCGGTAATACATAATCCCGTGACCAACTACTTAGTCACTTTGAGCTCATTGAGATGACGTATTACCGAGTGGGCCCGGAGATACCTCTCCGTCACACGGAGTGACAAATCCCAGTCTCGATCCATGTCAACTCAACAGACACCTTCGGAGATACCTGTAGAGTACCTTTATAGTCACCCAGTTACGTTGCGACGTTTGGCACACACAAGGCACTCCTACGGTGTCAGTGAGTTACATGATCTCATGGTCATAGGAACTTATACTTGACATGCAGAAAACTATAGCGATAACTGACACGATCAAAAGCTATGTTTAACGTTTGGGTCTCGTCCATCACATCATTCTCCTAATGATGTGATCCCGTTATCAAATGACAACTCATGTCTATGACCTGGAAACCGCGATCATCTTTGATCAACGAGCTAGTCCTGAAGAGGCTTACTAGGGACACAAAGTTTGTCTATTTATCCACACATGTATTTAAGTTTCCAATCAATACAATTATAGCATGGATAATAAACGATTATCATGAACAAGGAAATATAATAATAACTCTTTTATTATTGCCTCTAGGGCATATTTCCAACAACATATTCCTTTTTGTTGAAGAACAATCACTTTGGTTTGTATATATTTGTATGCAGGACAATTGTTCACTACAAGAGTAAAGGGTCATGGATGTATAGCTTGTGCCACTATTGTGATGCGCCAGCATTTGACCATACCATAATACTCAATGAATATATGGGCAAGTGCGGTTTCTGTGGTCCGGTCTACATCAACACGACTCGGCTAACTCACCCATCCGCCCTCCCGGCCAGTTCACCAGACTGCACCGGCTTACAACGCCGTGGCTGACTCATTTATCTATATCACATCTAATATTGCGGTCGTCTTTGCTGTCCGACTCTCGCGGCCTGGTCTACATCAACACACTGGGCCGCACCTGTCTGCATGAGCTGTTTCTTGAGTATGAGCAAGTCACTGCTTGGGTAGCCCGGTTTTCTTTCAACGAAATGGAGGCAAATTATCATATATTATCATCCGCCGTCTGCACTGGATGGCTCAATGGGCAGGCACACAAGTCGCCGCCACTACAGTTTGGTTAACTTCAAAACAGCCAGTTGGAAGGAACCATTGGCCGAGTTGCTGACACGGCTCATACGGGATCATTTATAACCCGCCGCAGTCACCTCAATCTTCTATGGATTCACATTGCGCTATCAATACCAATGATATATACCCTATTCTATGGTCAAATATGGAGAATCTCAAGCCAACTCCTTGAGTCGTCTTAAGACTCGGGGGCTACAATGACACGACTCGGCCAATTCAAGAACTCCGGGTCATTGGAGGGAAAGATAACCTGATCCCGGAAGCTGCTGCCGTATTGATGAAAATTCGAAGGCCGTTAGAAAATTTCCGGCTTAAGAAGAAGGATTCCGGTTCAAAATCCGGTTCGAGGGAAATCTGTCTCCCACAAAGCTCTGAAACTCTCAAATCCGATTTAAGAATTTCTGGTTCAAAAAGAATTAATCTCTCGCAAGTTCGAGTTTAAAGGTCGTCAGAAAAATTCCGGCTGAAAATGAAGATTCCGGTTTAAGATCCGGTTCAAGGGAAAGATGTCTCCCACAAAGCTTTTAAGCTCTCAATATTCGGTTTAGGAATTTCCGGTTCCAAAGAATAATTTCTTGCAAGTTCGAGTTCTTAGGAAAAATTAAAAGGGACCAAAGAGAGTTTGTTGCACAACACAACTCAAACATAGGTACCCGACAAGTACAGCTCAGAAATATATCACTTGGGGGCTTCTATTTATAAAAGCGGAGTTCTGACTACCCTCTTGATCCGGCTATCAAGCCAATATTATCATAAGAGCACAGCTCTGGTTACTTCGGTAATCTGGCTATCAAGCCAATATTATCATAAGGGGCCAAAGAGAGTTTGTTGCACAGCACAACTCAAACATAGGCACCCACTGAGCACAGCTCACAATGTTACTTGGGGGCTCTTGTTGCACAGCAACAAAGAGTTTTTAAGGCCCTCATAATAGGCTATCAAGCCACGGCTTGGAAGCCTGGTGTATACACCTAAAACCCCGGGTTAGCCTGCCTTTTTTAAGTAAGTCACTCCGTCCAGGTAAACCTGGTATGACCCGCCGAACTTTGACAAGTCAATCTCATAAGACCCTGAACTTGTCAAATTTAAAACGACGATTGGTTAAAGATTGAGGTCCATCTTAAAAGGCTTTGTAAACTGGTTTAACTCAGCGGCCTGGCAGCCCATGAAAATCCTCGAATTTGGGGCCTCGCAGCCCGTGAAAAGCCTTGACTACACGTTTTCATATGCTTTTATTTGCCAAGTTTTTTCTCCTTTGATGAGATTTATAGTGTTTTTGATAAACTGGTGTTCATTAACCCGGCTCGGCTTACAACTATAAGTTGTCAGTACATGATCAGTTATTATCCGGTGTTATTAACCCAGCCTGGCTTTTGACTATAAGTCGCCAGTATGAGATAAGATAGTGACCGGTGTTTATTAAACCGGCCCGGCTTTTGACTATAAGTCGCCAGAATGAGATAAGATAATGACCGGTGTTTATTAACCCGGACTGGCTTTCGACTATAAGTCACCAGTATGAGATAAGATAATGACCTGTGTTTATTAACCCGGCCTGGTTTTGTTTATAAACCGGCAATCTATGATAATTACAAATGTTCAAATTTTGGGTTATCACCCTTACTACACTGGCTTGGTAAAACCAACAGTGTGATCAAATATCACTGGAACCAGTTTTCAAACCGGGTTATATTATTCAAATCTTTAAATAGCCAACATGGCTAGATTTTTATTACGGTTATCAATAACCAATATTATGATTGAGGTTTTCAAAGTTGCTTCAAGCGCAATGGATATTATTTTATCAATGGGTATGATTTATTCTGCAAAGGAATAGTCCCAAGTCGCTGCAGGCTTACGACCCGGCACTTGGGGGCTACATTATTCAAATTGAGATTACATCACATACGCAAGTCCCATGTCACTACCAACATGCACCATGGCACTTGGGGGCTAATGCAAAGTCATTTTTTTGCTCACCTTATTGAAGACCCGACTCATCACATTGTAGTGAGCCGGCCCTTGGGGCTACCAATTGCTCCTGTCAACACTTCAAGGTACACAAGTATTAATCATTGTATTGAAGGGTCCACTGCTCAGATGGTAAAGCACAAAGCTCTTAACCTTGTGGACGTGGATTCAAGCCCCATGATGGGAGTTACATTATATAATGTTATTTTTAATGAAGTATATATAAAGTCCCAGCTCAATATTCTTACTGAACCGGCCCTTGGGGGCTACACGTTGTTGTTCAAGTCTACATGATCATATCTACATAGTCCCTGCTCATTATTACATAATAACCCGGCCCTTGGGGGCTACACTGGTTGAAGTTTTTGAGCATCAGGCAATTACAAGTCCCAGGTTGCTGCAAGCATGACAACCCGACACTTGGGGGCTACATAATATGGAGTATTCAGTTTTTACTAGTGACTGGGATGAACAATCTGGATTTCTTCAAGGTTGCAACATTTATATTGAAACAAGTCTTAAGCTATCACTATGTTCTCCTCTTAAGATTTGGGGACTACAAGTAATATGCATATAAAGGAGGAACATCTTCAAATTCTCAGTTTTGGGCAAATCAGGAAGATTAATTGTGCAACCCGGCGTTGGCAACAATCATAACCTGGCGTCTATAACCAGTCATGACACGGAATTATCAGTTTTTATAACCCGGCAATGGTGGTAATCATAAACCGGCATCTTCAAGCCGGCTGGATATCAGTTGAATATTTCAAAGACCAATATTTTTGTCAAGTCAGAGCATTGAAGGCCGAGTCAAATGGATTCTTGATTTAAAATATTTCTTATGGAAGCAAGTTGATTATGAAGCTGGTCTGTTGACCCGGATTTTCTATAAGAATGAAAGGACAAGGATTTAAGGATGGTTAGGTGCCAGTTTACAAGAATTCTTAACCCGGAGCACAACCAGTCAAATTTGTTCTTGTGATTATTTTGCAGCATAAGTTTACCATGGATAAATCCAAGCTAAAATGGGGGCTAATGTCGGGGATATACCCCGGAAATGTGACCCGGTCGGACTTGGCGGTTTACTTGAGACCCGGTTTCCACTTGGCGATTCACTGACGACCCGCCCTGACCAGACGGTTTACAAGCAACCTGCCTGGTTAGTATGACTCACTAGTAACCCGGCGGACGGAGGACGGATGACAAGGCCCAAAGCCCAGAAGGCCGGTTCATGTTATGGTGGGCCGGTTTTTGAGGAAAGCACAAGGAATATTCTCCTACGAAGGAAGCAAGACTAGGACTCCACTTGTAATAGAGTAATCCTAATCCTACTAGGACTAGTCATGTAACCCGCCCCTTCAACATATATAAGGAGGGGCAGGGCTCCCCAAAGAAGGAGAGGCAACAACAAATAATCTCTAGGGCTAGACACAAAGACACGGTTTACCGGCGACCCCATGAGGATCATAATGAGACCTAGCCTCAAACAGCATGTAGGGCTATTACTGGATGATGTTTCCCGGGGACCGAAGCTGTCTAAACCCTTATCTTGTGTTGTGTTTCTCGATTCCGCTCAACCCCTCTCAAGCTACCACATAGATGCGTTGGCCTCGCGACTAAGTCCACATACTAAGGACATCTGTCGTGACGATTCCACGATGTTTAACATGAATATGATTTATGAGTAGTTACTTTTGTTCTTGAGGACATGGGGAAGTCTTGTTAAAAGTAATAATGTGAAGTTGGTATTCGCTCGATATTTTGATGATATGCATGTTTTTGCTTCCTTTAGTGGTGCATGTGAACGTAGACTACATGACCCTTCACCATACTTGCGCCTAGGGGAAGGCATTGTGGAGTACTAAGTAGATGATGGGTGGCTAGAGTGACAGAAGCTCAAACCCTAGCTTATGTGTTATTCCGTAAGCGGCTGATTTGGATCCATATGTTTCATGTTATGGTTAGACTTATCTTAATTCTTCTTTCATAGTTCTGAATGCTTGCGAGAGGGGGGTAATAATAAGTGGGTTGCTTGTTCAAGTAAGAATAACACCCAAGCACCGGTCCACCCACACATCAAATTATCAAAGTAGCGAATGTGAATCAACTAAACATGATGAACGTGACTAGACGACAATTCCCATGTGTCATCGAGAGAAATTTGCTTTATATAAGAGAACTTTCTGGCTTGTCCTTTGCAATAAAAAGGATTGTGCCACCCTGCTGCACCTTTGTTACAATTTCTACTTGTTACTTGTTACGAATTATCTTGCTACAAAACTATCTATCACTACTACTTTAGGTACTTGCAGACAATACCTTGCTGAAAACCGGTTATCATTTCCTTTTCCTCCTCGTTGGGTTCGACACTCTTACTTATTGAAAGTCCTACGATTGATCCCTTATACTTGTGGGTCATCAAGACTCTTTTCTAGCGTCGTTGCCAAGGAGTGAAGCGCCTTTGGTAAGTAAACATTTATATTACGTGTTGAAATTTACTGTCACTTGTCACTATGAAAAATAAACCAGTGAGGGGTTTGTTTGGGGTATCTTCACCTCGACCGAAAGCAATAAGAATTGCCCCTCAGCCCACTAAGCCTACTGAAAATATTTATTATGAGATTCCTTCGGGTATGTTAGAGAAACTGCTACCTAATCCTTATGTCGGAGATCGAACAGTGCATCATGATATGCACTTGATATATGTGGATGAGATTTGTGGATTGTTTAAGCTTCACATTTATCCAAGGATGGAGTTAAGAAGAAGGTATTCCCTTTATCTTTGGAGGGAATGGCATTGACATGGTATAGGCTATTGGATGATATTGGAACATGGGATTGGAACCGGCTGAAGTTGGAATTTCATCAAAAGTTTTACCCTATGCATTTGGTTCACCGTGTTTGGAATTATATATATAATTTTTGACTTTGTGAAGAAGAAAGTATCGCTCAACCTTGGGGAGGCTTAAATCTGTGATGCACACATGCCTCAATCATGAGCTCTCAAGAGAAAAATTATTAGAAACTTTTATCTTCGCTTTCTCATAATGATTAATCCATTCTCGATACTTCTTCTACCGGATCCTTTATGAAGAAAACTATTGAATTCAAATGGGGTCTTCTGGAAACAATTAAGCGCAACTCTGAAGATTGGGAATTCGACAAAGGTAAAGAGCCAGTTATGAAATTTGAGTTTGATTATGTTAAATCTTTTATGTAAACTGATGCTTTTAATAAGTTTAGTATTAAATATGGACTTTACTCTAATATAGTAGCTACTTTTTGTGAATCGTTTGCTGATCATGTTGATCTCCCTAAGGAGAAGTTTAAAGTCCATCCACCTACTGAAGAAATATTAGAGGAACCTGTTATAGCTAAAGATGAAACACTCATTTATAATGTTGATCCAGTTGTGCCTACTGCTTATATTAAGAAACCATCTTTTCTGTTAGGATTAAGGAACATGCTAAAGCTTCAACTGTGGTTAATAAAAGTAACATTAAAACACCTAGACCCTCTGAACAAACAAGTGTGGAACCTAATGTTGGAATGATTAAAGATCTTTTAGTTCATAATATTGATGGACATGTCATATATTTCTATGAGGAAGTAACTAGGATTGCTAAACCCGATCATATAAATAAAAACAAACATGTTGTTGGCATGCATGTTGATTCTGTTAAAATAGGAGATTATTGTTATCATGGTTTATGTGATATGGGTGCTATGTGAGTGCTACTCCTTTACCTTATACCAAGAAGTCATGAATGATATTGCACCTGTTGAGATAGAAGACATCACTACTTCAGGAACGTTTAGCAGTGGCGGGTGTAAAAAAGCCCAGCCATGGCGGGCAAGGCTCTCAGGGGCGCCCGCCACTGACCTCCCATCACTGCTAACAAGGCATCATTGGCGGGCGCGTGCCAGCCACTCCTAAAGACCTAGCAGTGGCGGCCTTGACCTAGCGCCTGTCACAAGTATAATGTACTAACGACACTAAAAGCACTAACAACACAAACTTGCAATGGCAGTCATCAATATTCACCCGCCACTGTTATGATTTTACAAATTAAAAAATTATGCACATCCTGGCGGCGCAACGCCGGCACTCCATGGTGCGACCCTGCCTCAGCTCGGAAGCTGGCGCAGACACACACAGGCAAAATCTAGGGTGGCACACACACACACACACGCACACGCACACGCACACGCACGCGCACGCGTGCGCGCGCGCGCGCGCACACACACACACACACATTGCCGCGCTGTTAGATCTTCCGCCGCATGATCCCGCTGGATCTGCCGCCGTGATGAACCTGCCGCCACACACTCGCTGCATCCGTCGTTGTGCGCTCTGGATACGCCACCTCGTGTTGTTCTTCCCTTCATCTGTCGCAGCCACGCCGGAGCCACCTTCACCACATCTTGCTCGGTGCTACCATCAGAGCATCATCTCGCATGGACCGAAGCACCATCTCATCTGCATGTATAGCCTCGGTAGTGTTAGAAGAGACAACATGAGGAGAAAATCGGCGATCTCATTTGGTGAGGAAGAGAGATGAGCTTTCCACCGGGGGAGATGACCAGATCTGGTCGGGATCGACCGGTGACAACGAAGGTGAAAAGGGGATCACGGCTTCAAAGTGAGAGAGAGATCAAGGGAGAGACATGGCTGTGACTGGCGAACCTATGGCTCCCCTCATCTCCACCAATTAGAGAAAGCACAAATGGGTGTGGATGTGCAAATGCGAGCCACGTCATCAATCTGTGGGATGGTAATTTCGACCAATCAGAATGAACCATTTTGTCCACGGCGAATCACTGAGGTACTTGTGGCAGGCTCTAGATTGTGCCCGCCACTCGCAGTTGTATTACCCAGGGGCGGGAGAGCCAGTGCGCCTGCTACTGCTATGTTTTTTTACTATTTTTCTATTATTATTATCTAACATAATATAATTTCTTGTGTTATGTACAAAGGAGTAATAGTGGGAAAATCGTAGATGAAGTAATTTATTGTGTTATGTACAAAGTGGCAATCGTGGGAAATCCTCGGACTTCACGGCTGGAACCCTGAGGCTGGCCTCGCGAGGTAGGCCTCACGAAGCGGTTCCGCGAGCTGCCCTCGTGAGGCTGATGAGGACTTGGTGAAATCCTCTTTGCCCCATCTGGCGGCGGGGGAGCCTCGCGAGGTGGCTTGCTTCCCGGGGGGCAGGCTTGGGCCGCGAGGGCCGCCTCTTGGGTCGTAGGCAAATGGGCCATGGTACCTCGGTATCCATTGGACCGACAATTTGGAAGGAGTATCACGAACAAAGAAATATGTGGAGCCGCATCCTATCATGACCGACCGCAATGTGGCATCTCTCCAACATCAATGGGGGGTCATTCAACGGGAGGTGAACAAGTACGCCGGCTACTACTCACAAGTGACCGACCGCCCTCAAAGTGGGATGGGAGTGGCAACTCACGTAAGCTCAATTACTCTGTCTAGTCATCATTTGCATGTGCTTGTTATTGTTGAATTCTCAAGCTCATACGTATTTTATTTGCTAGTCGGTGGTGGTAACCACTATGTATCAAGAAATGGAGAAGAAGCCATTTGCTTTTAGGCATTGTTGGTCCATATTGAATGGTGTGCCAAAGTGGACACAACTCATGACCGATCTCAAGGCCGGCAGGAAGAGGAATGATGCCTCGGGCTCCCACCAATCAATTGGATTGGACGATGAAGAGGAAGATATTGTCGTCGAGAATGCAAGAGCCACCGTGCCATAGGATTACTGCCAAGTCATGGGAAACAAGTGGGAGAAGGCAAGGGTCTCCTATGACTCTGCAGCTACAAAAATGTCCTCATGGACGGGCATTTTTCGACGAGGGGGGACAAGAAAGAGGAGAGGTACAAGCTCATGTTGAATACGCAAAAGAAGAGGATGGATTGGGACCTAAAGAGGGCGGAGAAGAAGCTACAAATTGAGAGGGAGAGGATCGAGTTGGAGAAGCAAGAGACGACGATCAAATGAGAGCTCGAGAAGGCCAAGACATTTGGAGAGATTGAGCTTGAGAAGAAGAGGTTGCAACTCGCACGGGGCACGGAGAATGCCAAGATCATGTTGGCAGATGAAATCCTCTTGGATGACCATGCAAAGAAATGGGTTGTCGCAAAGAAGAAGATCAACGAGCGTAGGGAGTACGAAGCGGCTGCGCCAACAGCGGACCATGCAACAAAGATGCAAGCAGAGCATGCAGCCCCGATGCAGGAGGAGCAGGCGGAACATGATGCAAGGATGGACTCGGAACATGCGGCATGGATGGCGTCCGGCGAGCGAGACATCGTCACACTCGGACATTTATTTTATTTTGGCATGTCCGAATTGTTAAACTATGATTTGCTTTGCTTTAAACTGTTGAATTCGGACATTTGTATCAACGTGCATGGATTTGAGGCTCCGCATTTAAATAGGTGGATGTGCGGCAGCCTATGAAGCACCGATACTTCAGAAGTTGCCGTATCGCCGTTCAGGACGATTCTGATACTCCGATACGCCCGATACGGCTTCGATACGCGTATCCCAGAAGTATCCCCTTTTCTTATTTAAAAAGAAAGAAAAAAAATCGGATACGCCTGGGATATGCCGGCGATACGGCTAGGACACGGCAAGCGACAGAACGCAGCCCTGATCGAGCCCAATAGCCCATGAGGCCACGACCACTAAACCTATTCCTCTCTCGCATTCTCTCTTCTCTGTTCGACCACACCAGGACATAGGGTTCGAGGGCTACTCAGGTCAGCCGCCGCCGCAACCTGGAGCGTCTCGGCGCTGCCTCCTCCGCCGCCTAGAGTGGCTCACCGCCGGCGCCCCCACCGCCTGGAATCACTTCTCTGCCTGAATCTTCTGCTCTTATCCAGCGCCGTGCAACTCGGAAGGCAAGCAAGATAAGGAACTTGACAAAATCTAATATCATGTGATGTATTTTCTATTTTGCATACACCATGAGGAGTTCAGGACCTGGATGATCATTCAAGACTCGAAAAGAAAAGAGGCAATTGGCCAACCAATGGGGTTGTATTCTGATCTCATCTCACACATTTTATTATGTTTGTTTTTGTTACATGTAATTTTATTAATTATTTATATATACTTGCCGTATCGCATATTGTTGTTTCTAGAAATTGCCGTATCCCGTATCGCCGTATCGGTGCAACGTAGGCGGCAGCACATACGAGGGGCGGCAGGTGTTGTCCGCAGACGTATAGGGTCGGATTTGCCAAGTCCGGTCGTAGATGCTGCTTGTACCACCGACTATGCCACTTCAGTTCACACGCATGCCCTTCATCCCACATGGATTAGTTGTCAGTGGATTAACTCTATGTTTTCCTAATAGCAAGTATAATAAGGTGACGTGGACGAGTTGTAAGCTTTAAAATAATATATTATTGCTGAGTTGGCAAAGAGAGAAGAGGAGAGAGAAGAGAAGCGGGCTACTAACTACCGGCCGGCTGTAGCAAGGGCTCCTAGACACTTTGTGAGAGAGGGAGGTGGGCCATGTATCAAAGAAGTACTACTTATTTGCATCTGACTATTATACTTGGTGGGTATAAGGTTGGCTATAGATGATGTGGCAACATCTTATAGCCATCGACCGGCTATACTATTAACCATGCTCTAAGCTGCCACATATGAACGATCTTGACAAAAACTCCTCATTGCCATAAACATTTACTCGCCGCCCATAGAAAAACAAAAATTACAGAAGTTCTGGATCAGAAATCCCACAGTTGTTCCTCTAAGGAGAAAGGAGAACACTACGGTAACTGGGCTGCATTGGCAGGATAATGCAACTATGTAACCGATCTTGTATTACTGTCAAGTATAGCAAACCCCATATGCTAGCTCAGTGAAACCCTCTGGTTTTATGTGCTATTTACTCACGTTAGGGATGGGCATCCGCTAATTTTTCTACCCAGTAGTAGCTCTAGAGAACTTGGATTGGATACAGTTGTATCGACCAAGTAGTTCCACTGAAGTTATCACATTTTTCCGCAAACTGATGTCACTTCCACACTATATCACCCAAAAACTTGAGAGCAGGAACTCCTCTAATTTCCATGTCCACGAGAGGTGCTTGCATTATGTTCAACCCCATCAACTCTGGATCACTCTTTATCATGTCCAAAGCACGTGTTTGATCCTGCATGAAACAAAATGCATAAGCTGCCCTTGCACATTGGTGGTTTCTACAAGCAGATCATTAGTTGAAGATCCAAATCCTTAGTAGTGTCTATTGTCAATTGTACCTTTCTTTTTATAGCACAAAATTTACAGTCTGATGATGAAGGTGGTAGAATTTGGTTAACAATGAGTCTCCTTACAGGAACACTTTCCTTTTGCAAAGAAGAATGTAATCTCGCTGATTCACTGATTGCCATGACCTGAAAATGGCAACAAACAAAGGGTAACTATTACTACTGAGATATATAGATACAGAAGAGGCCATGGAGATGGGGAAAATTTTACCGTTGGAATTGTCACGATTATAAATTCAGTTGACTCTGTGTCACGGAAAAGCTCTCGCACCTTGACCATCCTTTCTCTGAGTTGCTCCAATTTGTTCGCCTTGAGAAGGAGAATAATGAGTTCAAAGTTTTAAACACCTACCTGGTGGTGAAGAAATAATGTGTTTCAGTTTTACAGAGGAGCTGAACAAGGAACTTACTGCATCCTGCTGTTGAACTTCTTGTCCAAATACTGATTTAATAGCTGATGTTGCTGAAGCAATCTTGTTCCTAAGCTGGACGGTAGGAAAAATTAAATTAGTATCAAAAGCATCAGCTAGATGGAATATAGCTATTTGTCACGGTATTTAAAGAACTTCAACTGAAATACTTGTACTCCTAAGTTCCAAAGGAACTGGATGGAATAGACAAAACAATATAGTAATACTTAATATTCATGTTAATTGGACATATGAAGATGGTGAAGGGGAAACTTGTGGGGTATGGCAACCACAACTGACAAAATGGTAGGCCTCGCTGAACACTGTGCAAACAACTGAAACATAGTACTGAACAGATGAATATTTAATGGTATATAACTATATATCCTCACCAAATTCACAAGTTAAAATAAAGACACAATGCAAAGTTGCACAAACAAGCACAAATGAGCAAAGGGTACAGCAGCTGCAATGCGTTGGCTTCTACTATTGTTTATCCAGTAAAATAACATAAGAGATACCGCAAGAAATTTTGGTACAACAAAACAAATCATTTTTTCTTCATTCAGCCATTTAATATGCGGTCTGGCCTTGTATCTTAACATGACAGCATATCAAACTAAAGACAACAGTACCTTCAAGATCTTCCCAATGGATGCATCAAGGAAGTCTGGCAAAGATAATAACCGGAGTGTATGGCCCTGTCAATGCGTGAGGCAAATCATAATGTGATTGTTGGGAGTCAACTTTGGATTCACAGAGATATGGTCATTACCGTAGGAGCAGTGTCAAATACAATGCGGCTAAACATGCTATACTCCGGTGCTTCGAGGAATTGTATAACCTGGCGGTGGCATGTAAATAGGAAATCACAAACTAGAGCTGGAAGAAACAAGTGAAGTAGGAAGACTATAAGCCGGGAGTCATATCTTTTCACCTTTGAAATTGCTATTGCTTCATCCAATCCTGGTGGTGGTGTGTCCAATAACTCACCCAGTTTTAACTCCCCAAGCTGTATTTAATAAAGATTATAATTATAAAACAGAAGCTGGACAGAGCAATTCAGGCTAATAACAAACAAGAGAGTGGTTTATCACTGAACGAAATGGACATGGAATTATGTATTGGTAGCAAAAGTAACCAAAAATATTGCCATGAACCTGCTCAGCAAGAATCCCTAGGCCCATGCCGTCCATGAAATCTTTTACCCCGGTCCCTCCATTCTTTTGGTTTATTGTCCGAAACTCTTCACGAGACTTCTCAGGATTTATCTGTGCCAGAAGTGCAAAATGCCACATTCAAACAATGCAATTCTAGATTCTAGACCAAGTGATACACATGATTAAACCAGCCCTGCACTACTTGTGAATCCACAGAACTTAACCCTTGTGATCCCTGAATATTTTCCCAAATTTAACAGTTGAGTTTTCCATTTTATTAAAATTGAAATGGTTTTGATGAATTAGTCCTGTTAACATTGCATCAATAGAAAAAGGATACCACATGTGCAAAACTTTTCAAGGGCAATCGATGGTAGAAGTCGGCTGAATTATTAGAGTATGCTTGAACTATTGGCACAACACAAAACATTAGTACTCCAATGTATTAGTAGCATTTAGTAGCATAGGGATGCCATACCAATGTCACTCACCTCAAGCGCAAACAATGGTGAATCAGTACCTTCAACAGGCGCGAGAGCCCCGCCAGTCAAATCCTAAAACACGCAGGCAGGGGCAATGTTACAAATACATCAGGAGAACAAACCCAGAGCAAACTCATTGCAAGACCGCCAACCTGTGCAAACGAATCGCTCAGGGAGTGCGCGGGGTCGGTGGAGACGACGAGGGTGGGGTGACCGCTGTTGGCGAAGCGCACGGCCAGCGACGCTGCGCAGCTCGTCTTCCCGACGCCTCCCTTCCCGCCGAGCATGTAGTACCGCCGCGTCGTGCGGGCCGCCATCTCCTCGAACCCCAGCTCCTCGGCCCCCTCCTTGGCCGATGGGGTGGCCTCAGCCGCGGCCGAGGCACGCAGGCGCAGCGACGCGTAGCGGAGGGGGCGCCTTGAAGGGAGGCGCGTGTAGCGGGCGGCGCGCGCGGGCGACGCCAGGGAGAGGCGGCGCGCCGCGGCGTGGAGGTGCGGGGAGGCGGTGGCGAGCATCGTGGCGGAGCGGAGGATGAGGGGGGAAGGGGTGCGGGGAGATGGGCTCGTCTGTTCGGGTTTCTCTTCTCCGCTTCTGATTGATTTCTGGCGAGTGAGGACGACGAGGCCGGTCTCCCGCAGCAGCGCGGTGCCACCGTCTGCCACGCCGCCTCCGCCCTCCAGGCAGCCCAAATTTGCCCGGCCCGTTTATCCATCTCCAACAGATTTGGAGACGTAAAGGAGGCCTTATTCCAAATGTTTCCAACAAAGGCTCCTGGACCGGATGGTTTTCCCACACATTTTTATCAGCGCCATTGGGATATATGTGGGGAAGAGGTGACAGCAGTGGTGCTCAGGATCATAAAAGGAGAAGAGAGTGCGGAGGCGATTAATGACACTGTGTTGGTGCTGATCCCCAAGGTAACAAGCCCGATACATCTTTCCCAATTCAGGCCTATTAGCCTTTGCAATGTGCTTTATAAGATTGCCTCAAAAGTCATAGCTAATAGACTGAAGGCTATTCTACCTGATATTATCTCCGAAGAACAGTCAGCTTTCGTCCCTGGCAGGTTAATATCAGATAACATTCTCAGTGCGTATGAGTGTTTGCATTTTATGAAGAGGAACCGATCTAAAACAAACAACAGTTGTGCACTGAAGCTGGATATGATGAAGGCATATGATCGTTTGGAGTGGGATTATCTACAGGCCATAATGCTCAAGCTAGGCTTCTCGTCTACTTGGGTGGACATTGTCATGGGGATGGTGAAATCAGTATCCTTCTCTGTGTTGTTGAATGGTGAAAAGCTAGAGCATTTTAAACCCTCAAGGGGTATTCGACAGGGAGATCCCATCTCCCCCTACCTTTTCTTACTTGCAGCAGAGGGCCTCTCGTGCCTTTTGAAGTCTAGTTCTCAGTCGTATGCGTTTTGTGGCATCAAGGTGGCCCCTACAGCTCCAACTGTCAGGCATCTTTTGTTTGCAGACGATAGCCTGTTGCTTTTTAAGTCAAGTGTGGAGGGAGCAAATTTGGTGTCAAACCTGCTGGATACTTATTGTGGAGCCTCGGGACAGAGAGTAAATCATGAAAAATCCTCTATTTTCTTCAGCAGGGGTTGTCCAGATCCTCTTAAACAAAGTGTCATGCAAAGCCTAAATGTTCACAATGAATCCCTGAGTGACAAGTATTTAGGGCTGCCAACGGAGGTCGGCCACTCTAAGAACGGCACGTTCAAGTATCTTCGTGACAGAGTATGGGAGAAAGTTAGAGGGTGGATGCAGAAGATGCTTTTAGTTGGGGGAAAGGAAGTGCTAATCAAATCGGTTGCCCAGGCAATTCCAGTTTTTTCAATGTCTTGCTTTCGCCTTCCTAGAGGAGTCTGTGAGAGTGTAACCTCCATCATACGTCAGTTTTGGTGGGGAAGTAAACAGGGAAGAAGGAAGCCTTGCTGGGTTTCGTGGGACGTAATGACGAGACCGAAGGACCTAGGAGGGCTGGGTTTTCGAGATCTCGAGATCTTCAACGTTGCCCTACTGTCACGGCAAGCTTGGAGACTATTGCAAGAACCGAACTCCCTAAGTGCGCGTATTCTTAAGGTGTCTATTACCCAACAACGACCTTACTGGAGGCGGAGCTAGGCCCCCATCCTTCACAAGTCTGGCGAGCCATTGTTGATGGGAGGAATGTATTGAACCATGGGATCATCAGGCGCATTGGGGATGGATCATCGACCAGCATCTGGCACCATAACTGGCTCCCGAGATGTGGCCTCATGAAGCCCTTTCCGCCTAGGGTTGCAGACCCTCCGAGGATTGTGAGTGAGCTCATTGAGCCAGCCATGGCATGCTGGAAAGAGGAAGTAGTTCGTCAAGTATTCGTTCCAGCTGATGCGGAGGCTATATTGAAGATCCCCCTCTGCACAAGACAGGTTGCTGATTTTTGGGCATGGTCAGGGGATCCGAAAGGGCGCTTCTCAGTAAAATCAGCCTACAAATTGATCCACAGGATGAAGATGGGAAGGGAACATTGGCTAGAGGATGCGGAGGGAATGGCCGATGGTGAGTCAAAAGGGTGGTCTTCTATTTGGGGCTTGCAAGTTCCTTCAAAACTGAGAGTTTTCACATGGCGGCTGGCTCGTCATTCACTCCCCACTGGTGATGTTTTGCATCATCGAAACATGTCAACATCGCATGTGTGTGCGCTATGTGGAGCAGAGGACAATTGGCGCCATTCCCTCATTGACTGCAATTACGCCAGGTGCGTGTGGGCTCTATCAAATGATGATATGGTGCAGCACATGTGTATGCATAGAGATGATCAGGCGAAGAGATGGCTCTTTTTGATGAGCGAATCACTACCACAGGAGGAGTTTACTATCATGATTGTCACTCTATGGGCAATATGGGCAGCAAGGAGGAAAATTATCCATGAAGGTATCTACAAAACTCCATTCTCAACACATGGTTTTGTGACTAGCTACTTGGCGGATTTGAAGCAGATACAGAAACCTGTTGAAAAACCTCCGTCAGCTCCGAGAATCCGTCACTCTACCTGGCAGCCACCTCCGGATGATCATGTGAAAATCAATGTTGATGCGGCTGTACCACGTGCTGGCAGAAGGGGGGTTGTGGCTGCTGTCTGCCGCAATGCATCTGGTGAGTTTTTGGGAGCATCGGCTATTATCTTCAACAATATTGATGACCCAGAAGTTCTCGAGGTCCTAGCGACAAGGGAAGCATTGTCTCTTGCAGAAGACTTATATGAGCAGAAAGTCTACATTACTTCGGATTGTATGGTCGCGGTGGAGGCGATCAAAGGAGGAACGGCAACAGTTTACGGAGCGGTGATACATGAAATAACAGATATAGCTCGTTTTTTCTCTTCTTGTAGCTTTAATCATGAGTTTCGATCCTCGAATTTTGAGGCCCACAACCTCGCGAAGCATGCGTTAACGTTGGGGACTGGCCGCCATGTTTGGTTAGGCCACCCCGGCGATCTTTTGTTCGTCCCTGTAAACATTGTGACGGTTGAATAAAAGCTTGGCGAGTTTGTCTCAAAAAAAAAAACTATCCTTCGGCCGACGGATCACGTGCAGCATCCGTCGGCCGGATGGCCGTCGGATCAATCTTGATCCAGCGCTCACGTCGGCCACAAGTTCAGTGCAGCCAATATTTTAGCAACAACCGTATTATTTCATAAAGTTTCTGCAACAGAGATCTTGTTTCAGGAAAAAAAATGAGTCGGTGGTGAAGCTATTTTTTCTGCAACAGGGTTTAGTTTTACAAAGTTTCTGCAACAAAGGTCTTGTTTAAAAAAAAGGTTTGATAGCGAATATATTTTTCTTCCGCAACAGAGGTCTTGCTTCAGAAACATAGCAGAAAGCGTTGGAGGAGCGCATGATGCTAGAGCGTACGAGGCCAAGCATTGCAACACGACTCATGTTTCAGAAACATAGCTTCAGTTGCAGAAATCATCAAAGGAGTGCCCGGCGTGGGAGCTTGTCACCGTCATGCTAGAGGTCGCACATGGTCTCCAAGCAGGGCCGCTCAATGAGCTCGATTTGCACCTGATACAAGCATCTCACGCGTGATATGGTGCGCCATGGTGTTGCAGAGAATCTGATTTAGCTCCTGCACGACGATGATGGGCTGATTTTGTGGGTGGGTTAGCGGCGGCGCCGCGCTGGGCGCAGCTCAATCATGGTGGGAGCAAATTTGTTGTTTATTTCTACAACAACCGGCATGTTGCGAGAATAATGAGAGAGGCGGGCGGAACGCACACACTAGATCGGACGGCTAATAGCTCAGCGATCCAACGGTTATCCAGGCGGCGGATAATTTCAATACGTCTGCTGGCGGATGCGTAGCAGCGCCCTAAAAGTTTTGTATTTTTTTTTTAATCGCCCTAAAAGTTTTTAAAAAATATGGAGATGTAAAAATAGGTGTTGTATAATTTGTATCATCAAAAAAATGTTTTTTACATCTTCAGAAAAGTCTCAACTCCAACAGATGATGTATATTTGGTGATGTAAAACTACCACTTCAACAGATGATATATACTTGAAGATGTAAAACTAGTGCACTGAACCTACTATTGAAATTGAACCTACCATCGAAATTCACTAGTGGCAACGAACGGCGGAGACGTGGAGATGCAAAGCGGCGATGAACGACGTGCAACAAACGAACGCGTGCGCAGACAAACGACGACGAGATGTAGAGCCGCCACTGTTGTCCGGGAGCCTTCTTAGTCCCTTTCTCCTTCTACGGCTGAAGTGCGCGCGAGGGATGAAGACAGGCCGGTACTACTGCTGAGGCTTCGTCTGCATCCTCGTATTTGTCGCAGCGGAGCCGACGAGATTGAAAGCGCAAGAGGAGGCGAATCGGTAGGGGGGCTG
>LR738714.1:584271457-584282392 GCA_902687465.1 Secale cereale
GTCGAAAGAGCCAGAGGGACGACGACATGACGGCAGGTGTGCGGGGGTATCCAGCAGCATGGAGTATCCGGTGGTGGGAGGACTTGAATCTGGCGGTGGAGGCGCGGCTGTGGGGTGGCGAAAAAGTGGCTGATGCGATCGATTTTCAGGCGAAGGGCGGCAGCGGGGGAGTGGGGAGGCCGGATTTCGCGGCAGTGTGGTGCGGCGGGTTCCAGTGGGCGTGCGGCATGGCGGCGGGCGTGTGGCGGTAGGCGGGAGGTGATCACGCGGTGCGAGAAGAAAAGGGAACTGGCGGTTGGGCGGTTGGCACACGGTTGCCGTTTTACATCACCAGAGAGGTGGAGATGCAAATTTGCATCTCCAAGTGTTGTATTTTACATCACTTCGACCGTGATGTAATTTTTTTACATCTACATCATCTATTGGAGATGCGTCTTTTGGCCTCGGAGATGTCAAATTAGTTATTTTTGCATCTACATATTCTATCGGAGATGCTCTGGCAACCAACAACTTCACATATTCAACGAGTCTCCATGTGGACGCTAGTGTAGCGTGATCTGGCTCAGTGGGTCAGCCACAGCGGTGTGCTGAGATGCACAAGGTCTATTCATGGGCACTACTGCCCTAGATGTTCGTGGAATCTCTAATGCTACCATGTTGGAAGCAATTGTGTGTCGAGAGGCCCTGTCGCTTACTGAATAGTTGGTACTCCAAAAAAATTGTTGCATGGAACTCGAAGCAGGTTATATATCAAGTATGTGTGTGTGTGCGCGCGCGCTAAGGCATGAGCAAGGAGATCAAGACAACGAACGTCCAATTTTAACTACAAATTTACTTTTGAATGAAGAGCGACGAATACAAAAGCAGATAGTCTAGCTAAATTTTCAGTTTTTTGGATGAGGGGTGCCATGTTTGGTTCCACCCTCACGATCCATATTGTATCCCACTTCATGTGACTTTTGACTAATAATACTTAGCTTTCCCCCTAAAAAAATCTAAACCGAACCATGCGACGTAGGCCCGGAGGCGTGATGGTACACTGTACTAGCGCATAGTACAAGGTTGGCTTCTGAAGGTTTGAGCTTCCTCTCTCTCTCTGTGTGTGCCCCTCCCTTCTGAAAGCGCATGTTTGAATGAGAGATTTTTAGAAATTCGTCAAACTCTGATGAATTTAACGAAAATCATGGTGAAGAAATTGAAACGTGAAGAAACTAAATCAACACAGAAAAAGAAAGCATGCATACAAGATACATACAGGTGAATAACATGCAATCGTACAGCATACAAGCATGAAGAAGATGAACTGAAGAAATGAAAACCAACATGATGAATGTCTTCAGTTCAAATTCGTCAGAAGGTAGATCACATATTCTTCAGCAATGGAATAACGTAAAGGTAAGGGTTGAGGAATTCAAAACCATGTAAGCTCGGTGAAGACCCAACGATTTGGTAGACCAGTTCCAGTTGATGTATCAACTATATGTCTGATTGAGGTGGCTGAGATGAACTCGGAGGACACACAGTCCTCACCGTATTCCTTTTAAGCCAAGGTCATTAGACCTCGTCCAATCACGCATGGTAGGTATTTGAGGTAGACTTCCAAAACCTTCACAGACTTGTTCACTTGCAGACCACGATGACTTTTGGGTGCTCAAAACATGATGCCTAACCGTCTGGAAGAATGACAGTCTTTAAAGGTAACAGGCGTCGGATCACACAGATCAATCTCTTTAGTGATGCTCAATCACTTTGGCTCTGGTGGCTTTTTCCTCACTTAGGATTCTTTCAAAGTCGTTTGAGGATGGATTGCTCTCAAATGACAAGTGTCAAGTTCTCTCTAGAGCAGCCAACTAACAAGTGGTTTTGGGGGCGGCTATTTATAGCCAGGGGCAACCCAACATGAATTGTCATAAATGCCCTTCTCTGATATGACCGTTGTCAGGATAAGGATCCACCCGACAGCTGACACGTGGCGCATCAATGGTCAGGATTTGAACTCTCAAATTTGTCGGGGCACTCAATTTCCTCACAATTGGTAGACAGCACTAGCAAAATCCTAACTCCTTGGGGTGACCAAATTTGTCAGTGACTAGATGAACTTCTTCACTGTCATTAGCAAATTCAACAACTGTTCCAGAGATTTCCAAAGGCTTCACTCGAAGCGGCCTGTGTATGTATATATTCGAGCATCACTTTGGAAATGTGAACTATGATTCACCTAGACCCCCTTTAACAATACGGTTTTTCCTATGACTCAAATAAGAAGAAAAGAAACTACGAAAACAGAAGTCTTCAAGCGTCAAAGTCTTCATATCAATTTCTTCAAAGGTCGTACCAATTCCATCACCAAATTCTTCATTTGAAGAAATACATATTTAGGGGTGGTCTTCCATGGGTTAAAGCAAATCTTCAGGGACTATAACTCATGTGTACACTCACAAACACATTTGTCCATCAACCTATTTGTCTTCAATACTCCCAAAACACTACAGGGGAACTTGATGCACTTACTGTTGGGGAACGTAGCATGCAATTTCAAAAAAAATCCTACACTCACACAAGATCTATCTAGGAGATGCATAGCAACGAGAGGGGGAGAGTGTGTCTACGTAGACCGAAAGCGAAAGCGTTTGATGACGCGCTTGATGTAGTCGAACTTCTTCTAGCTTCGACCGATCAAGCACCGAATGTACGGCACCTCTGAGTTCTGCACACGTTTAGCTCAATGACGTCCCTCGTTTTCTTGCTCCAGCAAGATGTCGAGGAAGTAGATGAGTTCCGTCAGCACGACAGCGTGGCGACAGTGATGGTGAAGTGATCCGCGCAGGGCTTTGCCTAAGCACTACGAAGATATGACCGTGGGAGTAAACGGTGGAGGAGGGTGCCGCACACGGCTAACAATTGATGTTCTGTCTTCTAGGTGCTCCATTTCCCACATATATATAGGTTGGAGGGGAGGAGAGGCAGCCAAGAGGCGCCCCAAGTAGGCCGAATCCTACTTGGGGTCTTCCCCAATTCGCCCCCCTTACCATATTTCACATGGTGAAGGAAGGAGGAAGAGAGAAAGGAAGGGGGCGAACCCCCCTTGTTCCTTCTCCAATTCGGCCACATGCCAAGGAGGGTGCACCACCCCTTGTGGGCTGGTGTGCTCCCCTCTTATGGCCCATATACCTCCCCCGGGATTTCCGGTAACCCCCCGGTACTCCGATAATTACCTGATACACTTCTGAACACTTCCGATGTCCCAATACTATCTTCCTATATATCAATCTTTACCTTTCGACCATTTCGAGACTCCTCGTCATTTCCATGATCTCATCCGGGACTCCGAACAACATTCGGTCACCAAATCACATAACTTATATAATACAATATCGTCATCAAACGTTAAGCGTGCGGACCCTACGGGTTCGAGAACTATGTAGACATGACCGAGACACTTCTCCGGTCAATAACTAATAGCGGAACCTGGATGCTCATATTGGCTCCTACATATTCTACGAAGATCTTTATCGGTCGAACCGTTATGACAACATACGTTATTCCCTTTGTCCATCGGTATGTTACTTGCTCGAGATTCGATCGTCAATATCTTCATGCCTAGTTAAATCTCGTTACCGGCAAGTCTCTTTACTCGTTCCGTAATACATCATCCTGTAACTAACTCATTATTCACTTTGCTTGCAAGGCTTCTTATGATGTGTATTACCAAGAGGGCCCAGAGATACCTCTCCGACACTCGGAGTGACAAATCCTAATCTCGATCTATGCCAACTCAACAAACACCTGCATAGACACTTGTAGAGCATATTTATAGTCACCCAATTATGTTGTGACGTTTGATAGCACACAAGGCATTCTTCCGGTATCCGGGAGTTGCATAATCTCTTAGTCGAAGGAATATGTATTTGACATGAAAAAGCAATAACGGTAAAACTGAACGATCATTATGCTAAGCTAGCGGGTGGGTCTTGTCCATCACATCATTCTCCTAATGATGTGATCCCGTTATCAAATGACAACTCATGTCCATGGTTAGGAAACCTTAACCATCTTTGATCAATGAGCTAGTCTAGTAGAGGCTCACTAGGGACATAGTGTTTTCTATGTATTCACACATGTATTAAGGTTTCCGATCAATACAGTTCTAGCATGAATAATAAAATTTTATCATGAATAAGGAAATATAAAATAACAACTTTATTATTGCCTCTAGGGCATATTTCCTTGAGTCTCCCACTTGCACTAGAGTCAATAATCTAGATTACATTATAATGATTCTAACACCCATGGAGTCTTGGTGCTGATCATGTTTTGCTCATGGAAGAGGCTTAGTCAACGGGTATGCTACATTCAGATCCGTATGTATCTTGCAAATCTCTATGTCTCCCTCCTTGACTTGATCACAGATGGAGTTGAAGCGTCTCTTGATGTGGTTGGTTCTTTTGTGAAATATGGATTCCATCGCTAAGGCAATTGCTCCAGTATTGTCACAAAATATTTTCATTGGACCCGATGCACTAGTATTACACCTAGATCGGATATGGACTCCTTCATCCAGACTCCTTCATTTGCTGTTTCCGAAGCAGCTATGTACTCCGCTTCACACGTAGATCCTGCCACAACACTCTGCTTTGAACTGCACCAACTAACGGCTCCACCATTCAAAATAAATACGTATCCGGTTTGTGACTTAGAGTCATCCGGATCAGTGTCAAAACTAGCATCGATACCATTTATGACGAGTTCTTTGCCACCTCCATAAACGAGAAACATATCCTTGGTCCTTTTCAGGTACTTCAAGATGTTCTTGACCGCTGTCCAGTGATCCACTCCTGGATTACTTTGGTACCTCCCTGTCAGACTTATGGCAAGGCACACATCAGGTCTGGTACACAACATAGCATACATGATAGAACCTATGGCTGAGGCATAGGGAATGACTTTCATTTTCTCTCTATCTTATGCAGTGGTCGGGCATTGAGTCTTACTCAACTTCACACCTTGTAACACATGCAAGAACTCTTTCTTTGACTGGTCCATTTTGAACTTCTTCAAAAATTTATCAAGGAATGTGCTTTGTGAAAGTCCTATCAAGCATCTTGATCTATCTCTATAGATCTTGATGCCCAATATATAAGCAGCTTCACAGAGGTCTTTCATTGAAAAATTCTTATTCAAATATCCTTTTATGCTATCCAAAAACTCTACATCATTTTCCACCACTAATATGTCATCCACATATAATATTAAAAATGCTACAGAGCTCCCACTCACTTTCTTGTAAATACAGGCTTCCCCGAAAGTATGTATAAAACCATATGTTTTGATCACTTCATCAAAGCGTATATTCCAACTCCGAGATGCTTGCACCAGTCCATATATGGATCGCTGGAGCTTGCACACTTTGTTAGCACCTTTAGGATCGACAAAACCTTATGGTTGCATCATATACAAATCTTCTTTAAGAAATCCATTAAGGAATGCAGTTTTGACGTCCATTTGCCAGATTTCGTAATCATAAAATGCGGCAATTGCTAACATGATTCGGACAGACTTAAGCATCGTTGCGGGTGAGAAAGTATCATCGTAGTCAACTCCTTGAACTTGTCAAAAACCTTTCGCGACAAGTCGAGCTTTGTAGATAGTAACATTACCATCAGCGTCAGTCTTCTTCTTGAAGATCCATTTATTCTCTATGGCTCGTCGATCGTCGGGCAAGTCCACCAAAGTCCACAGTTTGTTCTCATACATGGATCCTATCTCAGATTTCATGGCCTCAAGCCATTTATCGAAATCTGGGCTCATCATAGCTTCTTCATAGTTCATAGGTTCGTCGCGGTATAGTAGCATGACTTCCAGAACAGGATTATCGTACCACTTTGGTGCGGATCGTGCTTTGGCTGACTTGCGCGGTTCGGCAGTAACTTGATCTGAAGTTTCATGATCATCATCATTAGCTTCCTCTCTAGTTGGTGTAGGCATCACGGGAACAGTTTTCTGTGATGAGCTACTTTCCAATTCGAGTAAAGGTACAATTACCTCATCAAGTTCTACTTTCCTCCCACTCACGTCTTTCGAGAGAAACTCCTTCTCTAGAAATATTCCATTCTTGGCAACAAAAATCTTGCCTTCGGATTTGTGGTAGAAGGTGTACCAAATTGTTTCCTTAGGGTATCCTATGAAGACACACTTCTCTGATTTGGGTTCCAGCTTATTAGGCTGAAGTCTTTTGACATAAGTGTCGCAACCCCAAACTTTAAGAAACGACAACTTATGTTTCTTGCCAAACCACAGTTCTACTGGGAAACGTAGCATGCAATTTCAAAAATTTCCTACGCTCACGCAAGATCTATCTAGGAGATGCATAACAACGAGAGGGGGAGAGCGTCTTCATACCCTTGAAGATCGCTAAGCGGAAGCATTTATCAACGCGGTTGATGTAGTCGTACACTTTCACGATCTGTCCCGATCAAGTACTGAACGTACGGCACCTCCGTGTTCAGCACACGTTCAGCTCGATGACGTCCTCGCCTTCTTGATCCAGCAAGACGGGAAAAGTAGTAGATGAGTTCCGGCAACACGATGGCGTGGTGACGGTTGGTGATGAAGTACAATCTCCGCAGGGCTTCGCCAAGCACTATAGAAACCAAGGTTGTCAGAATCGTGATTTTGAATCGGATCGGAGCCCCGATGGTAGGATCGCAAATCGTGGAATCTTCACTATTAGGATCGTAGAAACGTAGATTCTATGAACTAAAGTCGTAGAATCATAGGGGTTAGTTTGGATCGTAAAGTCGTAGAATCGTATAACAGAATCGTGATTCTGACAACCTTGATAGAAACTAGACAGAGGTAAACTAGAGGGTTGGGCTTGCCGGCACACGGCTTGGTGAATCTTGATATGTCTTGGGTGCTAGCCCTCCCCCTCTATTTGTATGTTGAGCCCTGGGGTCAAAACTTGGAGCAAAAGCCTCCTCAAAGTTAGTTTTGCCCGAAAGGCAAGACTCCTACTCGGACTCCAGGGCTACACACCAAGGTTCCCGACATCTACCCCCTAGACGCCAGGGTTCCTGGCGTCTAGCCTCTCGTCTCCAAAAAACTCCCTTTTGCACTTTCTAAAAGCCTCGTGGGCTTTCCCCTTTGGCCCAAATAAAGTGTTATCATACCCAAACACTTCAGGAAACATCTGAAACCTCTTCTGGTGAATTCCGGAACCTTTCCGGAGATCAAACACTAGTATCCATATATAATTCTTTACCTCCAGACCATTACAGATCTCCTCGTCGTGTCCGTGATCTCATCCGGAACTCCGAGCAACATTCGGTCACCAACATACATAACTCGTATAATACTATATCATCAACGAACGTTAAGCGTGCGGACCCAACATGTTAGAGAACTATGTAGAAATGACTGAGACACCTCTATGGTCAATAACCAATAGCGGAACCTGTATGCCCATATTGGCTCCTACATATTCTTCGAAGATCTTTATCGGTCGAACCGTTATGACAACACTCACAATTTCCTTTGTCCATCGGTATGTTAGTTGCCCGAGATTCGATCGTCGATATCTCTATACCTAGTTCAATCTCATTACCGGCAAGTATCTTTACTCGTTCCATAATACATCATCCCGTGACTAACTCATTAGTCATTTGCTTGCAAGGCTTATTATGATGTGTATAACCAAGAGGGCCCAGAGATACCTCTCCGATACTCGGAGTGACAAATTCTAATCTTGATTCACGCCAACCCAACAAAACACCTTTGGAGATACCTGTAGAGCATCTTTATAATCACCTAGTTACGTTGTGACGTTTGATATCACACAAGGCATTCCTCCGGTATCCGGGAGTTGCATGATCTCATAGTCATAGGAACATGTATTTGACATAGATGAAAGTAGTAGCAATAAACGGTACGATCAAATGCTAAGCTAACAGATGGGTCTTGTCCATCACATCATTCTCCTAATGATGTGATCCTGTTATCAAATGACAACTCATATACATGGTTAGGAAACCTTAACCATCTTTGATCAACGAGCTAGTCTAGTTGTGACGCCCCCGATTTGACCGTACACTAATCATGCACGCAAATGTGTACGACCAAGATCAAGGACTCACTGGAAGATATCACAACACAACTCTAGACACAAATTAAAATAATACAAGCTTTATATTACAAGCCAGGGGCCTCGAGGGCTCGAATACATAAGCTCGAAAACACAAGAGTCAGCGGAAGCAATAATATCTGAGTACAGACATAAGTTAAACAAGTTGCCTTAAGAAGGCTAGCACAAAATTAACAATGATCGAAAAGGCAAGGCCTCCTGCCTGGGACCTCCTAACTACTCCTCGAAGCCGAACTCCATGTAGAAACATCCTCGGATCCTCTGGGTCCTGGACTCCACCATCTGGTTGCGTCATCGGAGAAGAAGGGACAAAAGGGGAAAAGAGGGAGAAAAGCAACCGTGAGTACTCATCCAAAGTACTCGCAAGCAAGGATCTATACTACATATGCAATGGTATCTGTGCAAAGGGGTAATATATGTGGACTGAACTGCAGAAAGCAGAATAAGAGGGGGATAACTAATCCAATCGAAGACTACGCTTCTCGTAACCTCCATCTTGCAGCAGAAGATGAGGGTAGCTGGAAAGTAACAAGTATCCTCGCTTCTCGCAGCCTCCGTCTTGCAGCAGTAGAAGAGAATAGATGGTAAGTTCACCAAGTAACAACGTATAGCATAAACCTACCCGGTGATCCTCCCCTCGTCACCCTGTGAGAGAGCAACCACCGAGTTATATCTGGCACTTGTAAGGGTGTGTTTTATTAAGTATCCGGTTCTAGTTGTCATGAGGTCAGAGTACAACTCCGGGTCGTCCTTTTACCGAGGGACACGGCTATTCGAATAGATTAACTTCCCTGCAGGGGTGCACCACATAACCCAGCACGCTTGATCCCATTTGGCCGGACACACTTTCCAGGGCCATGCCCGGCCTCGGAAGATCAACACGTCGCAGCCCTACCTAAGCACAGCAGAGAGGTCAGCACGTCGGTCTAAGTCCTAAGCGCGCAGGGGTCCGGGCCCATCGCCCAACGCACACCTGCACGTTGCGTACGCGGCCGGTAAGCAGACCTAGCCTCTCCTAATACCAGAGCAGGCTTCCAGTCCAATCCGGCGCGCGCCGCTAAACCACTGACGTCAAGAAGGCTTCGGCTGATACCACGACGTCGAGTACCCATAACTATTCCCACGTAGCTGGTTAGTGCGTATAGACCAAATGGCCAGACTCAGATCAAATACCAAGATCCCGTTAAACGTGTTATTATGAAATAACCGCGGACAACGACCAGGGCCAGGCCCACCTGTCTCCTAGGTGGTCGCAACCTGCCCTGTCGCTCCGCCACAAGTAACCATGAGGGGACTGTCGGGAACCCAGGCCCACCACTACCTGTGTGGAACCACCTGCCCCTTCAGCCCCCATATCCGAACCATCATCATGTGTCATGTAAAATGTATGTAGTATATACCCGTGATCACCCCCAAGTGATCACGGCCCGATAGAATAGCAGGGCAGACGGACAAGGGTGTAGGGCCACTGATGGAATACTAGCATCCTACACTAAGCATTAGGATGGCAGGTAAAGTATCAACAGTTGTAGCAACAATGACAGGCTATGCAGCAGAATAGGAGTAACCGAACAGTAACATGCTACACTACTCTAATGCAAGCAGTAGACAGAAGAATAGGCGATATCTGGTGATCAAAGGGGGGGCTTGCCTGGAAGCTCTGCAGATGAAAGGAATCTTCGGAATCGTAGCCGTAGTCGAACACCGAAGCATCAACGGTCTCAGGGTCTATCACCGTATCGGAGTCTACCGAAAATAAGCAACGAAGGGGGAAACAAATAAATAACAGAGCAAACAATAGCATCACAAAGCATAACATGGCAAAACGCGGTGTTACGTGTGACCTAACGCGGTGCTCGGTGATACAGGCGAAGAGGAATAACATCCGGGAGAGTATTCCCGGTGTTAGGCATTTTCGGGCAGATGAAACGGAGGGGGAATGTTGCACGTTCGGTATGATAGAGATGTGTGGCGGACGAACGGACCGCGTATTCGGGTTCGTCTCGTCGTTCTGAGCAACTTTCATATATAAATTATTTTCATCCGAGTTACGGTTTAAAAGATATGATTTTCTAAAGTTTATATTAATTTCTGGAATTTAATTAATTAATTTAATATAACATTATCCAGAATAGTGCCTGCTGACGTCAGCATGACGTCAGCAGTCAACAGTGGGTTGACTAGGTCAAATTGACGTGTGGGTCCCGCATGTCATTGACTAAGACTAACTAAACAAGTTTAATTAGTTTAATTAATTGATTAGGTTAATTAAACAGTGATTAATTAAGTTAATTAATTTAGTTAATTAATTAATTAATATTTTTTATTATTATTATTATTATTTTATTTATATTTTATTATTATTATTGTTATTATTATTATTTTTAAAGTTTCTGGGGGCTGGGCCCCACTTGTAAGTGGCCCAGGGGCCATGCGGGCTAACGGGCGACGGGCGCCGGGCGCTGGGGCGGGGCGCACCCAGGCCGAAGCCCGCCCGTGCACGGGGCGAGGCCGTCAGCGCTGGACCGGGGCGTCGGCGCGGCCAGGGCGCCGGAGAGGGCACCGGCGGGGAGGCGCCGGCCCACCGCGGGCACGGCCGAGCGAAGCCGGCCCGGCCAGGGCGCAGAGCGGCAAGGGGGAGGGGCGCCGGCGGGGCCGAAGCCCGCCCATGCGCGAGGGGCGCTGGCACGGCGCGGCCAGAGGCGCGGCGAGCTGGAGCAAGGAAGCGGCGGGAAGGCTGGAGGAGCGGGCGGAGCTCGGTGGTGGAGGGGCCAGGCGAGCGGAAGGGCTACGCC
>LR738714.1:584290849-584404192 GCA_902687465.1 Secale cereale
GGGTGTGTCTGTTGTTCTTTTTTTTTATAATCTTTTCTGTTTCTGTTCTTTTTATTATTTTTTATTTTTCTTCTCTGTTTATTTTAGTTCCCCATTTATTTTAGTTTTGTAAATTATAAAGGCAGTTCCAATTTTAGTGTTAATAAGTATGCCACTCCCACATAAGTTTGGGCAACAAAATAAAATAGTTTAATATTTTATAAAATACCAAAGGCATTTACTTAATTGTTTTGTCTGCTGTTTCAATCATTTTGGTGCAATTAAATATGTTATAAAAATAAGGATTCTCCACCATAATTCCTTATGATTTATTTGATACGTCCCGAACATTTTAGTTTTAATGTTTGAAAACTTTTGTGTTTTCTTTTAATTCAAATTTTAATTTGGATCGTTTTCGAACTAACACGAGATTATCAACAGTAATTGTGGTGACGTGTCGTCATTAGTAAAGGGTTACTGTAGCTTAACTATCCGGGCGTCACACTAGTAGAGGCTCGTTAGGGACACTGTATTTGTTTACGTATTCACACATGTATTTAGGTTTCCGGTCAATACAATTCTAGCATGAATAATAAACATTTATCATGAATAAGGAAATATAGAATAATAACAACTTTATTACTGCCTCTAGGTCATATTTCCATTAGTCTCCCACTTGCACTAGAGTCAATAATCTAGATTACATTGTGATGAATCTAACACCCATGGAGTCTTGGTGCTGATCATGTTTTGCTCGCGGAAGTGATGTGAACTGGGGACCCGATCTTCCGATGAGAGGGGAATAACTACGAATTTTGGGTGGGATTTGACCCTCATGATCTGGCTACCAACCGTACAGGGAGAACCGTACACGACTGATATCCACGGCAATCGTTGAACCAACTCCACGGTGTTATCGACCGAGCCAATGGAGCGATCGACCTATCCATGAAGGATTTTTCCTGCAAGCAAATCGAAGAACATGCAAGAAAATAACAGCCAAGCAATATAAAAATTGCGGATATGCTACATGAATAAATCTCACAAGTTGGGGTTCCGATAGGATGTCTTGACGGTCGCACTAGCCGCTACGAGCGAAGACAAATAAAAGTAGCTAAAGCTAAACTTCTATAAACAAAACCTGAGTCTAAACCCTAACCTAGACTAGCTATTTATTGAAGGAGTACGGAGGAGAACGAGTACGTAGATGTGCTCCATCCGGTTTGTTTATCGAAGGAAGTTGTCCACGAGTCGGACAAAGGCCGAAGTTGCAGGCCTTGGCATGTGAGGAGACTTGGCGCAACCCACAATCCCATGGCCCACATCGCTGATTAATCAATGGTTTCAAATCAAAAGTCCTTTGCTCCTTGTGTACTCCACGTGACATCACTGATGGATGGGATGGAATGGATGGTTCGGTGGGCATGCATGCGTTGCTCCATCTGGTTTTAAAACACAGTATTCCCTTGCTTCTTTCATTCTTTTCTTCCTGAGTACAAGTAAATCAATACATGAGTGTAATATCATATTTTTGTTAGTTAAATAATATATCCAAAGGAACCAAAGTACCTGGTTAATAATTTTCCGTGTAATATTCGTAGACGTTCCTATGATAGCTATGTGCTTGAAAACAAAGCCATCCTCGACTTTCATTTACCTGGAAGACATTATAGAGCAAAGCAAAAATAGATGGAACGTATATAGATCGTTTCAAAGGCGTTAGCTCATGAGGGCGTCAGAAATTTGTAATACCATCATTATGAATATTGTGATAAATTTTATCCCACATGGAGTCTATATATGAATTATAGGGACACGAATGAGCTATCTGAGCATGCGATATGTCCAGTTTACAAGTTGGAACACTCAACGAAAAAAATTCAGAATTGATAGCAAGCATACTATGCGTAGCATGATCCGTTGATTTAGCTTTCCCATCATTTATTATTTCATCGGGGGTCATTGGAAGCAAGTTAATGGATTTTCCTTCAAACACGAGAGTATATGAATTTGTCCTACCATGATGGGTAATACTATTATCATATTGCCAAGGTCGTCCTAACAATAAAGAGCAAGCTTGCATAGGTACAACATCACAGTCAACGTAATCATAATATGAACCAAGTGTAAAATGTACTCTCACATGACGTGTTACCTTCAACTTACCACATTCATTGAACCGTTGGATGTTATATGGATGAGGATGTCTCGTAGTGGTGAGACAAAGTTTCTCGACCATCTCTATACTCGCCAAATTATTGCAGCTTCCACCATCAATGATCACACGAACAGAATGCCCTTTGACAACAAACTTAGTCTAAAAAAGATTATGGCATTGAGGCATCTCAATATGCCCAACCTGGTAACTAAGTACTCGCATGGTGACACGGCTTGGGAATTAATCTGCCATTGCAGCATTAACATGTATCTCTTATGTGTCATCCTCCTTAGTGTCACCTGCATTATTAGTGGCAAGCATAGCACATGTATCTTCATCCAAATCACTAGCAGAAGAGTACTCATCATCTTCCTGCACAATGAATGTACGCTTGTTTGGGCAGTCCTTCATCAAGTGCCTACCACCTTTGCATATATGACACTTCATGTCCCTTGTGCGTCCAGACGAAGTGGTGGTTGCTTGAGAAATTGCTCTCAATGTTGCAGAGGATTGTGGAGCTGATTTTGAACTTGTTGAGAGTGCACCACTGTTCGAAATATGTGGCGTTGCCTCGGTAGTGGGTGGGATATTTGGAGAGTGTGTCCATGATGAGTGACGGCCTGCAGAAAAGTTACCTTGTCCCTTGTTGTATCGTCCTTGTACTTCTCTTTTAGCTTTACAAGCAAAATGAAACAAACGAGTGATAGAATTTTACTCCTTATAGTCCAAAATATCCTAAATATCACGATTCAAACCATCTAAAAATCTAGCCATCATAGCATCGTCGGTTTCAACTAATCCACATCGCACTAATCTAGTTTGCTATTCTTGATAATAATCCACTATAGAACTACTACCTTGTTTTAAGCATTGCAATTCATTCCGTTTATCACAAGCATAATATGAAGGAACATAACGTTGTCGCATAGCTCATTTCAAAGCATCCAAAGTAGTAGTATTGTATCTGCATTAATACGACAATATTCACTCCACCACATAGAAGCAAAGTTTGCATATTCACTAGTCGCTGCCTTAAGTCTTTGGTTCTCAGGAATATCATGACATGCAATTTTTTGTTCAACAGAAAGTTCCCAGTCAAGATAAACATCTGGATTATATTTACAATTGAAAGAAGACATACTAAATTTGATTTTGGCACTAGAGTGTTCATAATTTCTAACATCATACCTGGGTCGACCTCGTGCCATACCTTGACGGTTAAAACATGGTTGCCGATGAGCACGGTCATTGTGGCGGTCGACCGCTTCGTCGTCCTCGGTGTCACCGGAATAATCCTCATAGTTGTCCCCATATTCATCGTTGACACGGGGAGGAATGTGATGGTGCTGGTTTATGGTAGCGGCATCAGTGACAATAGCTGGGTGTTGTGGATGACCCATGGGCACACGTCAAGCTCGCGAAGTAGCGGCAACACCTATGGAATTGTGAGGAACAACGTTGTTGTCGACGGGGGGTGCAGTCCGCAACTCGTCCAGATGTGACAAGATTTCCTGTAGTTGTGTGTTCGCAACACCTTGTGCATCCTCGATGGCCTTGAGCCTCTCTTCAGCGACAATCTGAGCACCCTCAAGTTGGGCGAGATGCTCGCTGGTGACTTTCACATCCGCGGTGAGGCCCTCAAGTGTGGGTTGATCCTATGCCATTGTTAGTGAAAGGGAAAAACACAATGTATAATCCCTATCAACTAGTAGGATGTGTTGGAGAAACTTCACTCACACTCAAGCTTAGTATCAAATCCTTACTTGTTCTTACCAATGCAACAGGTGGTGATCGGCAGTTGGTGTTGGCTTCAAACTACCAATGAAGATTGGATGGAGCGATAATCAGGAATCACTAGAACCGGGACATGTACGTATTGGTAGGAAAAAGTGTAGCTTGGCAAAGGCTTCTCAACTCACAATATGAGTGGCACAATTTAGCAAAAAGTGATGCAAGTTGAAAAATTCTCAAACTCCTAACTAGTGCTGGCAGTCGACTAGCAAGAGACAAAACAATCTAAGCCCAGATAATGAGTCAAATGAGTGGAAATCGATGAAATATGATAGCTCTAAATAGCTACATATAAGCGAGATATAAGTGCAGTGTATACCAATGCTCAAAAATAGATGATAGATGAAGCGATGATCAAGCGATGAGTAGATGCTAGCCGACCTGATTTCTTTTCTTTTCTTTTTTTTTTTTTGCGGAGAATAAAATAAATTACTCAATCATCATGTTCTTACAATCCTCACGGACAATTCTCAAGACCTCATCCGGCCCTGATCCGACCCAAGTCATTGTTCGGCCTTCCGATCTAGCGAAACTAGCCAAACTGTCGCTAGCTTTATTACGACTACGGGGTACAAAAGAAATACTGGATTTCCTACTACTCATCAGATATACAACCTGCGGCCCTGATCCGACCCAAGTCATTGCTCTACCTCATCCGGCCCTGATCCGACCCAAGTCATTGTTTTTTCTTTTCTTTTCTTTTTCTTTTTTTCCTTGTTTTTTCTATTTTTTTCCTTTTTTTTGTCACTCTTTTTTTCTTCCTTTTTCTTTTCTTTTTTTGTGACTAGGCCGGTAACCAACAAGTATACACACGTACGAAGAGGACAAAAGTACTAAACCAAAGTATGCTACTAGAAGCGACCTGGTTGTACTACTGGAGATTAGAAATTATAATGAAATATGTGTGCATGCAAGACGACAGGCAACTCAAACAACAGATACAGGGGTGGTGGACAGGATGGCAGATGAAACAGCAACGCGGGTGAGCGTTTATCTTGGATGAAGCGTGGCTGCTACCGCGAAGATGGATGGGTACCACATGTATACACTAAAAAAATCAAACAGGACATGAATCGTGGATACCCAAGCAACCTATGACTTGTAGACTCGTGGTGCAAGCGGAAGATACTAAAATAAATGATACGCGGCGGGTGGCGGATGGAGCGATGTAGTGGACACTGAATAGATGAAGATCTACTTATTTTCTGTTATCCGACGAATAGACAACCTGCGGCAGAAATTGTGGGTGGACAAAAATAAGTATGATCTAGTAGATAATTTCTCCCAAACTAATCTGAACCAGCACTAATTCTTGGACGAATGCAACCAAAAATTCAACTACACAAATACTAGATGCAAAAATGGCTAAAGGCTAAAAAGATAGGTGTAGCGGATGAACTAATCTAATTTTTTTTTTGTTTTTTTGTGGGTTGTAGGACTGAAAATCAATCTAACCTAATAAAACTGTAAATCTCACCGATGAACCTAAAAACTGATACCACTTAATGTGAACTGAGGACCCGATCTTTCGATGAGAGGGGAATAACTACGGTTTTTGGGTGGAATTTGACCCTGACGATCTGGCTACCAACCGTACAGGGAGAGCCATACACGACTGATATCCACGGCAATCGCTGAACCAACTCCACGGCGTTATCAACCGAGCCTGCGCGATCGACCTATCCACGAAGGATTTTTCTTGCAAGCAAATCGAAGAACATGCAAGAAAATAACAGCCAAGCAATCTAAAATTTGTGGATATGCTAGATGAATGAATCTCACAAGTTGGGGTTCCAATAGGATGTCTTGACGGTCGCACTAGCCGCTACGAGCGAAGACAAATAAAAATAGCTAAAGCTAAACCCTCTAAACAAAACCCGAGTCTAAAACCTAACCTAGATTAGCTATTTATTGAAGGAGTACGGAGGCGAACAAGTATGTAGACGTGTTCCATCCGGTTTGCTGATCGAAGGAAGTTGTCCACGAGTGAGACAAAGGCCGAAGCTGCAGGCCCTGGCACATGAGGAGACTTGGCGCAGCCCACAATCCCATGGCCCACATCGCTGATATTGATAAATGGTTTCAAATCAAAAGTCCTTTGCTCCTTGTGTACTCCACGTGACATCACTGATGGATGGGATGGAATGGATGGATCGGTGGGCATGCATGCAAGGATGATGAAACGCATGCATGCAAGGATTGCTCCATCTGGTTTTAAAACACAGTATTCCCTCGCTTCTTTCATTCTTTTATTCCTGAGTACAAGTAAATCGCAACATGAGTGTAATACAATATTTCTGTTAGTTAAATAATATATCCAAAGGAACAAAAGTACCTGGTTAATAATTTTCTGTGTAATATTCGTAGATGTTCCTATGATAGCTATGTCCACATCAGGAAGAGGCTTAGTCAACGGGTCTGCAAACATTCAGATCCGTATGTACTTTGCAAATTTCTATGTCTCCATCCTTGAAAAATTCACGAATGGAGTTGAAGCGTCTCTTGATGTGTTTTGTTCTCTTGTGAAACCTGAATTCCTTCGCCAAGGCAATTGCACCAATGTTATCACAAAATATTGTCATTGGACCCGATGCACTAGGTATTACACCTAGATCGGATATGAACTCCTTCATCTAGACTCCTTCATGTGCTGCTTCGGAAGCAGCTATGTACCCCGCTTCACACGTAGATCCCGCCATGACGCTCTGCTTGGAACTGCACCAACTGACAGCTCCACCATTCAATACAAATATGTATCCAATCTGTGACTTAGAGTCATCCGGATCTGTGTCGAAGCTAGCATCGACGTAACCCTTTACGATGAGCTCTTCGTCACCTCCATAAAAGAGAAAACAGTTCCCATGATGCCTACACCAACTAGAGAAGAAGCTAATGATAATGACCATGAAACTTCGGATCAAGTTACTACTAAACCTTGAAGGTCGACCAGAACACGTACCGCACCAGAGTGGGACGGTAACCCTGTCCTGGAAGTCATGTTGTTAGACAATAGTGAACCTTCGAACTATGAAGAAGCTATGATGAGCTCAGATTCCGATAAATGGCTTGAGGCCATGAAATCTAAGATAGGATCCATGTATGAGAACATAGTGTGGACTTTGGTGGACTTGCCCGATAATTGGCAAGCCATTGAGAATAAATGGATCTTCAAGAGGAAGACAGATGCTGATGGTAATATCACTGTCTTCAAGAGGAAGACCGCGTTCATGTAATGTTGGTCCGGGACGCTTCAATCAAAATAATACCTTGGTGGTAAGCAGTATGAACATCACCGCCCACAACTCTTTTGTGTTCTACTTGTGCATATCATCTACGCATAGACCTAGCTCTGATACCACTGTTGGGAAACGTAGCATGCAATTTCAAAAATTTCCTACACTCATGCAAGATATATCTAGGAGATGCATAGCAACGAGAGGGGGAGAGCATCTTCATACTATTGAAGATCGCTAAGCGAAAGCATTTATCAACGAGGTTGATGTAGTCGTACACCTTCACGATCCGTCCCCATCAAGTACCGAACGTACGACACCTCTGTGTTCAGCACACGTTCAGCTCGATGACTGATGTCTACTACACAACTTGTTCTTGTAGACTCGTGTTGGGCCTCCAAGCGTAGAGTTTTGTAGAACAGTAGCAAATTTCCCTCAAGTGGATGACCTAAGGTTTATCAATCCATGGATGGTGTATGATGTAGATGGTCTCTCACAAACAACCCTGCAACCAAATAATAAAAAGTCTCTTGTGTCCCCAACACACCAAATACAATGGGAAATTGTATATGTGCACTAGTTCGGCGTAGAGATGGTGATACAAGTGTAGTAATGATAGTAGATATTGGTTTTTGTAATAGGAACAATAAAAAACAGCAAGGTAGCAAGTGATAAAATGGATCACAAACGATATTGCAATGCTTGAAAACAAGGCCTAGGGTCCGTACTTTCACTAGTGCAATCTCTCAACAATACTAATATAATTGGATCACATAACCATCCCTCAAAGTGCGATGAAGAATCACTCCAAAGTTCCTATCTAGCGGAGAACATAAGAAGGAGTTGTTTGTAGCTATTTTTTTCGATCAATCTATCCAAGAGTTCGTACTAAAATAACACCTAGTTATTCTTTCCGATTGATCTATCAAGAGTTTGTACTATAATAACACAAGTTATTCTTTCCGATCGATCTATCAGGAGTACGTACTAAAATGACACCAAAACAAATTCATATTCATAATACTCAATCCAACACAAAGAACTTCAAAGAGTTCCCCAAGATTTCTACTGGAGAAACAAAGAGAAGAACGTGAATCAACCCCTATGCATAGATTACCCCAATGTCACCTCGTGAATCCGCGAGTTGAGTGCTAAAACATATATCAAGTGAATCAATACGATACCCCATTGTCACCACGAATATTCAATTGCAAGACATATATCAAGTGTTCTCAAATCCATAAAACTATTCAATCCGATAACAACGAAATCTCAAAGGGAAAACTCAATTCATCACAACAAGATAGGGAGGGGAAAACACCATATGATTTGACTATATTAACAAAGCCCATGATATATCAAGATCGTGACATCTCGAGATCGCGAGAGAGTGAGAGATTAAACACATAGCTTCTGGTACAAACCCTCAGCCCCGAGGGTGGACTACTCCCTCCTCATCATGGTGGCCGCCAGGATGATGAAGATGGCTACCCATGATGGTTTCCCCCTCCGACGGAGTGCCGGAAAGGGCTCTAGATTGGATCTCGTGGACTACAGAGCCTTGCGACAACGGAACTTCTGATCTAGGGTCACCCCCGAGGGTTTTGGAACATTTGGGAATTTATAGGGCGAAGAGGGGGTGCGGGAGGCCACCAAGGTGGGCACAACCCACCTAGGCGCGTTAGGGGGGCCTGGCGCGCCCTAGTGGGTTGTGCCCACTCGGGGCACCCCCAGGTGCAGCTCTGGGCCATCCTGGGTGTTCTGGCCCATAAAAAATCTCCAAAAATATTCGTGGTGTTTGGACTCCGTTTGATATTGATTTCTTGCAATGTAAAAAACAAGCAAAAAAGAGCAACTGGCACTGGGCACTGGGTCAATAGATTACTCCCAAAAAAGATATAAAATGATTGTGAAACATCCAAGAATGATAATATAACACCATGGACCAATAAAAAATTATAGATACGTTGGAGATGTATCAGCAAGCTTAATTCCTGCTCGTCCTCGAGAAGGTAAATGATAAAAACAGAATTTTTGATGTGGAATGCTGCATATCATGTCATTTCATATTTTTTCTTTATAGCATGGTCATTTGGACTTTTATATGGTTCAAAGCAATAGTCTATTTTGACATGAGATTTAAATACTCAAGCATATCAACAAGCAATCATCTCTTTCAAAATATCAATGCTAAAATAAGTTATCCCTAGCCCATCATGCTTAACCATTGATCCATTCATGAAACACACTCGCATATTAACTACACCCAATACTCAAGTACAATCATAGTGCCTCCTATTTGGTGCTTTATAAGAGCAGATGGAGACTCAAATTCAAAATAAAAAATGCATAAAGTAAAAGAAAGGCCCTTCGCAGAGGGAAGTAGGGATTTGTAGAGGTGCGAGAGCTCAAAGCTTAAATTGAGAGATAAAATATTTTTTTTTGGGGGGGGGGCACACTTGTCCCACCAACGAAAACGACTTAGAGTTCCCAACACTTTTCATGCTAGATATATCATAGGCGGTTCCGACACATAAAATAAAGTTTATTCCTTTTCCACCAAACTTTCACAAGCCATGGCTAGCCGAATCCACAGTTGCCTTCCATACCAACACTTTCCAAGGAATTTATTATTTGACAACCTAAAGTAAATTTGTTTTTCATTTCGGGACTGGACATCCCTAATACCTTTGCCTTACTCTCGTGCAATGACAATTGAATTAATAATCATCGTGAGAATAACACATTTAGCATGGAAAATATTGGCCACCCCTCACCGCCTCGCGAGCGGTACGGGCACACAAAAGGGAAATTTATTTTGAAAATTGGAGATGGCACATACAAATTTGCTTAGAACGGCAAAAGAATACCGCATATAGGTAGGTATAATGGACTCATGTGGCAAAACTAGTTTAAAGGATTTTGGATGCACAAGTAGTGATCATACTTAGTGCAAAATGAAGGCTAGGAAAAGATTGGGAAGCGACCAATCAAGAAACAACTAATCTCATAAGCGAGCATTAAGCATAATTAACACCGAATAATGCACCACAAGTAGGATGCAATTTCATCGCATGAATATTGCCTTTCGTGCTTGCATAGGGAATCACAAACCTTAACACCAATATTCTTACTAAAGCACATTTAATTATCAACATGACTCACATATCACATCATCATATCTCAAAACTATTACAAAGAATCAAGTTTATTTTGTCCAATGATCTTCATGAAAGTTTTTATTATATCCCCCTTGGATATCTATCATATTGGGACTAATTTTCATGTGTTGCTTTTGATAAGCTCAAACAAATACAAGTGAAGAACATGAGCATAATATTTTCTTCTCTCAAATTAATCTAAGTGAAGCAAGAGAGAATTTCTTCAAAAATACTAAAGCACACCATGCTCAAAAAGATATAAGTGAAGCACTAGAGCAACGGCGCCAGAAAAGAGCTTCGTTGACGGGATGTGAATGCCGCTTACCTAGCCTCCCTGGCAATTATTTGGGGGCTCTATTTTATTTAAAAACTTTTGGATCTAAGTATTTTATTAAAACAACAAGCAAACAAAATACAATGACATTTCAAGAATAACACATTTCATGTGAAGAAGCAAAAACTTAGGATCAACCGATACTAACCGATAATTGTTGATGAAGAAAGGTGGGATGCCTATCGGGGCATCCCCAAGCTTAGATGCTTGAGACTTGCTACTTCTCGAGCTTGCGTTGTATTCCCTCGAAGAGGAAAGGGTGATGCAACACAGTAGCGTAAGTATTTCCCTCAGTTTTTTGAGAACCAAGGTATCAATCGAGTAGGAGACCACGCGCGAGTCCCTCGTACCTGCACAAACAAATAAGAACCTCGCAGCGAGCGCGATAAAAGGGGTTGTCAATCCCTTCTCGGTCACTTACGAGAGTGAGATATGATAGATATGATAAGATAATATTTTTGGTATTTTGGTATAGAGATTGAAAGTAAAGTAAAGCAAAGTAAAGTAAATAGTTGATGGAAGATTAATATGATGAGAATAGACCCGGGGGCCATAGGTTTCACTAGTGGCTTCTCTCATGATAGCAGAATTCTATGGTGGGTGAACAAATTAATGTCGATCAATTGATAGAAGAGCGCATAGTTATGCGAATATCTAGGCATGATCATTGTATATAGGCATCACGTCTGTAATAGTAGACCAAAACGATTCTGCATCTACTACTATTACTCCACACATCGACCGCTATCCAGCATGCATCTAGAGTATTAAGTTCATAAGAATAGAGTAACGTCTTAAGCAAGATGACATGATGTAGAGGGATAAACTCAAGCAATATGATATAAACCCCATCTTTTTATCCTCGATGGCAACAATACTATACGTGCCTTATTGGCCCTGTTGTCACCGGGAAAGGACACCGCAAGATTGAACCCAAAGCCAAGCACTTCTCCCATTGCAAGAACTATAGATTTAGCAGGCCAAACCAAACCGATAATTCGAAGAGACTTGCAAGGATATTATAATCATACATAAAATATTTCAGAAAAGAATCCAATATTGTTCAAAGATAATCTCGATCATAAACCCACAATTCATCGGATCTCGACAAACACACCGCAAAAAGATTACATCGAATAGATCTCCTCGAAGATCGAGGAGAACTTTGTATTGAGATCCAAAGAGAGAGAAGAAGCCCTCTAGCTAATAACTATGGACTCGAAGATCTATGGTAAACTACTCACGATTCACCGGAGGAGCTATGGTGTTGATGTACAAGCCCTCCGTGATCGATGCCCCCTCCGGCGGAGCTCCGGAACAGGCCCCAAGATGGGATCTCATGGGTACAGAAGGTTACGGCGGTGGAATTAGGGTTTCGTGGTGCTCCCCGATGTTTTCAGGGTATGAGGGCATATATAGGCTGAAGAGGCACGTCAGGGGAGCCAAAGGGGGCCCACGAGGGTGGGGGCGCGCCCTGTGCCCTCGTGGCCGCCTCCTTCGTTTCCTAGCGTGTACTCTAAGTCTTCTGTGTTGATATTGTTCCAAAAATTAACTCTCCCGAAGGTTTCATTCCGTTTGGACTCCGTTTGGACTCCGTTTATGTGAAACACTGAAATAGGCAAAAAACAGCAATTTGCATTGGGCTTTGGGTTAGTAGGTTAGTCCCAAAAATAATATATATAAGTGTATAATAAAGCCCATTAAACATCCAAAACAGAATATATAATAGAATGGAACAATAAAAAAATTATAGATACGTTGGAGATGTATCAAGACTTCTTGAAATTTTATCTTGGGATGCCTTGGGCATCCCCAAGCTTGAGATTTTGTGTCTCCTTAATTCTTCTCTTATCAGGGTTTTCCTAATCACAAAAACTTCATCCACACAAAACTCAACAAGAACTCGTGAAATAAGTTAGTATAAATCAATGCAAAACCTTATCATTATCTACTGTAGAAAATCACAAAAATTATTATTTAACATTGCATACTAAATGCCTCTGCATATTTAATACTCCTATCCTCAAATAGAATTATTAAACAAGCAAACATATGCAAGCAATGCAAATGTAACAGCAATCTGTCAAAACAGTACAGTCTGTAAAGAATGCAAGAGGATCCATACTTCCCTAACTCATTTTTTTTGAAAACTTAAGATGTTGTAGGAAATTTATCATAGCTTTCCGAGCAAAAAGTTTCAACCTTTTATCACATTCTGAATTTTCTCGGGAATTTTTACAACAGCGACAAACTTTCTGTTTTCACTTGCAAAATAAGCATGGTAAAGGCTACCCTTGACACTTTTATTGAAATAAAAGATGCAAACCATTATTTTAAATACCATCAAGAAAATCCGAACAAAAGAAAATGATGCTCCAAGCAAAACTCATATCATGTGACGAATAAAAATATAGCTTCAAGTGAGTTTACCGATAATGTAGGAGACGAAAGAGGGGATGCATTCAGGGGCATCCCCAAGCTTAGTTGCTTGGGTATTCCTTGAATATTTCCTTGGGCATCCCCAAGCTTAGGGTCTTGCCGCTTCTTGTTCTCCTCATATTGATATCTCACCCAAAACATGAAAACTTCAATCACACAAAACTTAACAAAACTTTGTGAGATGGGTTAGTATGATAAAACAAATCATTCACTTTGGGTACTATCAAAGAAAAGATTCATAATTGTTCTCACACAATTCCTACTGTACCATATCATTTCTACAATTTATATTGATCAATATCAGCCATAGAAACTAGAAAACAAGCAAACTATGCATTGAAAACGGAATCTGCCAAAAACATAACAGTTTGTAATGATCTGGACATTCACCATACTTCTACAACTCTAAAAATTCTGAAACAATAGGACCACGTGAACAATTTTGTATATGAATCTTCTGCAGAAAGAATCAACTCAAAAACACTTTTCTGTTAAAAATGAGAATTTTTCTCGTGAGGGCAAAAGTTTCTGTTTTTCAGCAAGATCAAATCTACTATCACCCAACATGATCATTGAAACAAAAGCTATAAAACATAATTACTACAGTAGCATAATCATGTGAACACACAAAAACAATAGTTATAAGTGTTGGGTTGTCTCCCAACAAGCGCTTTTCTTTAATTCCTTTTAGCTAGGCATGATGATTTCAATGATGCTCACATAAAAGATATGAACTGAAACATGCAAGAGAGCATCATGAATCACATGGCAAGCACATTTAAGTCTAACCCACTTCCTATGCATAGGGATTTTGTGATCGAACAACTTTTGGGAGCAATAATCAACTAGCATAAGAAGGCAAAACAAGCAAAACTTCAAGATTTTCAACACATAGAGAGGAAACTTGATATTATTACAATACCTACAAGCATATGTTCCTCTCTCGTAGTAATTTTCAGTAGCATCATGAATGAATTCGACAATATAGCCACCACATAAATCATTCTTTTCAAGATGCAAAAGCATAGAAATTTTGCTACTCTCCACATAAGCAAATTTATTCTCATGAATAGTGGTGGGAGCAAACACAACAAAATAACTATCGTGAGATTGAAAATCAAAGTCATGATGACAAGGTTCATGGTTATCATTATTCAATATAGCATACATGTCCTCACCATAATCATCATAGATAGCAACTTTGTTATCATAGTCAATTGAAACATATTCCACAGTAGTGGATTCATCACTAAATAAAGTCATGACCTCCCCAAATCCACTTTTATCAATATAATCATCATAAATAGGAGGCATGCTACCACTATAACAAATTTCCACATCAAATCTTGAGGGGCTAAACATATCATCTTCATCTAACATAGCATCCCCAAGTTTATGGCTTTGCATGTCATTAGCATCATGGATATTTAAAGAATTCACACTAACAACATTGTAATCATCCTCATCATTTATGACAAACATTTTATAGCATTCTTCTTCTATCAATTGAGCATAATTTTCCTTCCCATCATTTTCACGAAAGACATTATAGAGATGAACAATATGATGCATCCTCAATTCCTTTTTTTCTTGTTTTATAAACCAAATTAGTGATAAAACAAGAAACTAAAAGATACGATTGCAAGATCTAAAGATATACCTTCAAGCACTCACCTCCCCGGCAACGGCGCCAGAGAAGAGCACTCACCTCCCCGGCAACGGCGCCAGAAAAGAGCTTGATGTCTACTACACAACTAGTTCTTGTAGACTCGTGTTGGTCCTCCAAGCGCAGAGTTTTGTAGGACTGTAGCAAATTTCCCTCAAGTGGATGACCTAAGGTTTATCAATCTGTGAGAGGTGTAGGATGAAGATGGTCTCTCTCAAACAACCCTGCAACCAAATAATAAGAAGACTCTTGTGTCCCCAACACACCAAATACAATGGGAAATTGTATAGGTGCACTAGTTCGACGAAGAGATGGTGATACAAGTGTAGTAATGATAGTAGATATTGGTTTTTGTAATAGGAACAATAAAAAACAGCAACATAGCAAGTGATAAAACGGAGCACAAACGATATTGCAATGCTTGAAAACAAGGCCTAGGATCCATACTTTCGCTAGTGTAATCTCTCAATAATACTAATCTAATTGGATCACATAACCATCCCTCAAAGTGCGATGAAGATTCACTCCAAAGTTCCTATCTAGCGGAGAACATAAGAAGGAATTGTTTGTAGCTATTCATTTCTATCGATCTATCCAAGAGTTTGTACTAAAATAACACCAGTTATTCTCTCCGATCGATCTGTCAAGAGTTCATACTAAAATAACACAAGTTATTCTTTCCGATCGATCTATAAGAGTCCGTATTAAAATAACACCAAAACAAATTCATATTCATAATACTCAATCCAACACAAAGAACTTCAAAGAGTGCCCCAAGTTTTCTACCGGAGAAACAAAGACAAGAACGTGCATCAACCCCTATGCATAGATTACCCCAATGTCACCTCGGGAATCCGCGAGTTGAGTGCCAAAACATATATCAAGTGAATCAATACGATACCCCATTGTCACCATGAGTATTCAATTGCAAGATATATATCAAGTGTTCTCAAATCCATAAAAGTATTCAATCAGATAACAACGAAATATCAAAGGGAAAAACTCAATTCATCACAACAAGACAGAGAGGGGAAAACACCATATGATCGGACTATATTAACAAAGCCCATGATATATCAAGATCGTGACATCTCGAGATCACACGAGAGAGAGATTAAACACATATCTACTGGTACAAACCCTCAGCCCCGAGGGTGGACTACTCCCTCCTCATCATGGTGGCCGCCGGGATAATGAAGATGGCCACCGGTGATGGTTTCCCCCTCCGGCGGAGTGCCGGAAAGGGCACTAGATTGGATCTAGTGGACTACAAAGCTTTGCTGTGGCGGAACTTCTGATCTAAGGTCACCCCCAGGGTTTTTGGAATATTTGAAAATTTATAGGGCGAAGAGGGGGTGCGGAAGGCCACCGAGGTGGGCACAACCTACCTGGGCGCGCCAGGGGGGCCTGGTGCGCCCTGGTGGGTTGTGACCCCCTCGGGGCACCCCCAGGTGCAGCTCTACCCCCTAGACGCGAGGGTTCCTAGCGTCTAGCCTCTAGTTTCTGCAAAACATCCTTTGGCACTTTCCAAAAGCCTTGTGGGCTTTCTCCTTTGGCCCAAATAAAGTGTTCTCGTACCCAAACACTTAGTGAAACATCGGAAACCCCTTCCCGTGAATTTCGGAACCTTTCCGGAGATCAAACACTATTATCCATATATAAATCTTTACCTCCGGACCATTCCGGATCTCCTCGTCATGTCTATGATCTCATCCGGAACTCCGAACAATATTCGGTCACCAACATACAGAACTCATATAATACTATATCGTCAATGAACGTTAAGCTTGCGGACCCTACAGGTTCAAAAACTATGTAGACATGACCGGGACACCTCTCTGGTCAATAACCAATAGCGGAACCAGGATGCCCATATTGTCTTCTACATATGTTTCGAAGATCTTTATCGGTCGAACCATTATGATAACATACATAATTCCCTTTGTCCATCGGTATGTTACCTAGTTCAATCTCATTACCGGCAAGTCTCTTTACTCGTTCCATAATACATCATACCGTGGCTAACTCATTAGTCATTTGCTTGCAAGGCTTATTATGATGTGCATTACCGAGAGGGCCCAGAGATATCTCTCCAATACTCGGAGTGACAAATCCTAATCTCGATTCACGCCAACCCAACAAAACACCTTCGGAGATACCTGTAGAGCATCTTTATAATCACCCAGTTACGTTGTGACGTTCGATAGCACACAAGGCATTCCTCCGGTATCCGGGAGTTGCATGATCTCATAGTCATAGAAACATGTATTTGACATAGATGAAAGAAGTGGAAATAAACTGTACGATCTAATGCTAAGCTAATAGATGGGTCTTGTCCATCACATCATTCTCCTAATGATGTGATCCCGTTATCAAATGACAACTCATGTTCATGGTTAGGACCCTTAACCATATTTGATCAACGTTCTAGTCTAGTTGGGGCTCACTAGGGACACGGTATTTGTTTATGTGTTCACACATGTATTTAGGTTTTCGGCCAATACAATTCTAGCATGAATAATAAACCTTTATCATGAATAAGGAAATATAGAATAATAACTACTTTATTATTGCCTCTAGGGCATATTTCCGTCAAGTTCATACGATGTCGTGCGGATTTAGATGGTGCCCTATTCAACGTCAATGCAGCTGTCTCTAATGCATAAGCCCAAAATGATAGTGGTAAATTGTCAAGAGACATCATAGATCGCACCATATCTAATAAAGTACGGTTACGACATTCGGACACACCATTACACCGTGGTGTTCCAGGTGGCGTGAGTTGTGAAACTATTCCACATTGTTTTAAATGAAGGACAAACTCGTAACTCACATATTCGGCTCCGTGATCAGATCGTAGAAACTTTATTTTCTTATTATGATGATTCTCTACTTCACTCTGAAATTGTTTGAACTTTTCAAATGTTTCATACTTGTGTTCCATTAAGTAGATATACCCATATCTGCTCAAATCATCTGTGGAGGTCAGAAAATAACGATACCCGCCGCGTGCCTCAACACTCATTGGACTGCATACATTGGTATGTATTATTTCCAATAAGTCATTGGCTCGCTCCATTGTTTCAGAGAACGGAATTTTAGTCATCTTGCCCATGAGGCATGGTTTGCAAGTATCAAATGATTCGTAATAAAGTGATTCCAAAAGTCCATCTGCATGGAGTTTCTTCATGCGCTTTACACCAATATGACCTAAATGGGAGTGCCACAAATATGTTGCACTATCATTATCAACTTTGCATCTTTTGGCATCAATATTATGAATATGTGCATCACCACAATAAAGATTTAACAAAAATAGGCCACTCCTCAAGGGTGCATGGCCATAAAAGATATTACTCATATAAATAGAACAACCATTATTATCTGATTTCAATGAATAATCGTCTTGCACTAAAAAAAGATCCAGATATAATGTTCATGCTCAACGCTGGCACCAAATAACAATTATCCAGGTCTAAAACTAATCCCGAAGGTAGTTGTAGAGGCAGCGTGCCGACGGCGATCACATCGACCTTGGAACCATTTCCCACGCGAATCGTCACCTCGTCCTTAGACAATCTTTGTTTAATCAGTAGCTCATGTTTCGAGTTACAAATATGAGCAACCGAACCAGTATCAAATACCTAGATGCTACTACGAGCATCAGTAAGGTACACATCAATAACATGTGATGTCTGCTAGAACTACGTCGGTGTGTCCCCAAAGAGGAAGGGATGATGCAGTATAGCAGCGGTAGGTATTTCCCTCAGTGATGAGACCAAGGTTATCGAACCAGTAGGAGAACCAAGCAACACAACGTAAACAACACCTGCACACAAATAACAAATACTCGCAACTCGACGTGTAAAAGGGGTTGTCAATCCCTTTCGGGTAACGGATGTGATAGAGTTGTAAATATTTATAGATCGAACGCCAAATAAGATAAATTGCAGCAAGGTATTTTGGGGTTTTTGGTTTAATAGATCCGAAAATAAAAGCGAAGGAAAATAGATCGCAAAGGCAAACAATATGAGAAAGAGACCCGCGGGCCGTAGATTTCACTAGTGGCTTCTCTCGAGAAAATAGCAAACGGTGGGAAAACAATTACTGTTGGGCAATTGATAGAACTTCAAATAATCATGATGATATCCAGGCAATGATCATTATATAGGCATCACGTCCAAGATTAGTAGACCGACTCCTGCCTGCATCTACTACTATTACTCCACACATCGACCGCTATCCAGTATGCATCTAGTGTATTAAGTTCATGGAGAAACGGGGTAATGCAATAAGAATGATGACATGATGTAGAAAAGATCTATTTATATATAAATAGACCCCATCATTTTATCCTTAGTAGCAACGATACATACATGCCGGTTCCCTTTATGTCACTGGAATTAAGCACCGTAAGATCGAACCCACTACAACGCACCTCTTCCCATTGCAAGATAAATAGATCAAGTTGGCCAAACAAAACCCAAATATCGGAGAAGAAATATTAGGCTATAAGAAATCATGCATATAAGAGATCAAAGAAGACTCAAATAACTTTCATGGATATAAAAAGATAGATCTGATCATAAACTCAAAGTTCATTGGATCCCACCAAACACACCGCCAAAAGAGTTACATCATATGGATCTCCAAGAAACCATTGTATTGATAATCAAACGAGAGAGAGGATTAGAGGAAGCCATCTAGCTACTAACTACGGACCTGTAGGTCTACAAGGAACTACTCACGCATCATCAGATAGACACCAATAGAGATGGTGAACCCCTCCATGACGGAGTCTAGATTGGATCTAGTGGTTCTGGACTATGCGGTGGCTGGAATAGAATTTCGTCGACTCCTCTAGGGTTTCTGGAATATCTAAGTACTTATAGAGCAAAGAGGCGTTGCGGGAGGCCACCAAGGTGGGCACAACCCACCTGGGCGCACCAGGGGGGCCTGGCGCGCCCTGGTGGGTTCTGCCCCCCTTGGGGCACCCCCCAAGTGCAGCTCTGGCCCAATGGGTGTCTTGTGGCCCATAAAAAATCTCTGAAAAGTTTCGCGGTGTTTGGACTCCATTTGATATTGATTTCCTGCAATGTAAAAACATGCAGAAAATAGCAGCTGGCACTTGGCACTATGTCAATAGGTTAGTACCAAAAAATGATATAAAATGACTATAAAATGATTGTAAAACATCCAAGGATGATAATATAACCACATGGAACAATAAAAAATTACAGATACGTTGGAGACGTATCATCATCCCCAAGCTCAATTCCTGCTCGTCCTTGAGTAGGTAAATGATAAAACAGAATTTTTGATGTGGAATGCTGCCTATCATGTCATATCATATTCTTTTCTTTATAGCATGGACATTTGGACTTTTATATGGTTCACAACAATAGTCTAGTATTGACATGAGATTTAAATACTCAAACATATCAACAAGCAACCATGTCTTTCAAAATATCAATGCCAAAATAAGTTATCCCTAGCCCATCATGCTCAACCATTGATCCATTCATGAAACACATTCGCATATTAGTTACACCCAATGCTCAAGTACGATCATAGTGTTTCCTTGTTTGTGCTTTATAAGATAAGATGGAGACTAAAAAATAAAATAAAAGTTGCATAAGTAAAAGAAAGGCCCTTCGTAGAGGGAAGTAGGGATTTGTAGAGGTGGGAGAGCTCAAAGCTTAAATTGAGAGATAAAATTATTTTGGAAGGCATACTTTTCCCACCAACGAAAATGACTTAAGGTTCCCAACACTTTCCATGCTAGATATATCATAGGCGGTTCCCAAACATAAAATAAAGTTTATTCCTTGTCCACCAAACTTTCACAAGCCATGGCTAGCCGAATCCACGGTTGCCTTCCATACCAACACTTTCCAAGCAATTTATCATTTGACAACATAAAGTAAATTTGTTTTTCATTTCGAGACTGGGCATCCCTAATACTTTTGCGTTACTCTCATGCAATGACAAGTGAATGAACACTCATCGTGAGAATAACACATCTAGCATGGAAAATATTGGCCACCCCTCACCGCCTCGTGAGAGGTATGGGCACACAAAAGGGAAATTTATTTTTAAAATTAGAGATGGCACATACAAATTTGCTTAGAACGGCAAGGGAATACCGCATACAGGTAGGTATGGTGGACTCATGTGGCAAAACCGGGATAAAGGATTTTGGATGCACAAGTAGTGATCATACTTAGTGCAAAATGAAGGCTAGAAAAAGACTGGGAAGCGACCAACCATGAAACGAACAATCTCATAAGCGAGCATTGAGCATAAATAACACCGAATAATGCACCAAAAGTAGGATGTAATTTCATTGCATGATTATTGACTTTCATGCTTGCATAATGATTCACAAACTTTAACACTAATATTCTTACTAAAGCATAATTACTCATTAACATGACTCACATATGACATCATCATGTCTCAAAAGTATTACAAGGAATCAGGTTTATTTTTTCCAATGATCTTCATGAAAGTTTTTATTATATCCTTCTTGGATATCTATCACTTTGGAACTAATTTTTATGTGTTGCTTTTGATAAGCTCAAACAAATATAAGTGAAGATCATGAGCATTTTTTTTATTTCTCTCAAAATAATTTAAGTGAAGCAAGAGAGAATTTCTTAAAAATTTACTAACCCTCAAATAAATCTAAGTGAAGCAAGAGAGTATTTCTTCAAAAATACTAAAGCACTCCTTGCTCAAAACCATATAAGTGAAGCACTAGAGCAAATCCATTGCTCATAAAAATTTAAGTGAAGCATAGAGAGCTATTCTAAGAAGTCATGACATAATTTTGGCTCTCTCTAATAGGTGTGTACAGTAAGGATTGATAACTTAAAAAGCAAAACAAAACAAGAAAAGACTCATATCATACAAGATGCTCCAAGCAAAACACATATCATGTGACGAATAAAAATATAGTTTCGAGTAAAATACCGATGGTCGTTAGAAGAAAGAGGGGATGCCACTCGAGGGCATCCCAAGCTTAGTTGCTTGCTTCTCTTTTAGATAATGGCTTGGGATGCCATGGGCATCCCCAAGCTTAGGCTCTTCTTACTCCTTAGTCCTTATTCCTTTATCCACCGTAAGATAACCCAAAACTTGAAAACTTCAATCACACAAAACTAAACAAAACTTCCGCGAGATCCGTTAGTATAAGAAAACAAATCACTACTATAAGTGATGTAGAAAACCAATTAATATTTTGTATTTGCATTATATCTACTGTATTCCAACTTTTCTATGGCAAAAACTCATCAAAGAAAACCATAGAATCATCAAAATAAGCACATAACACAATAAAACAGAATCTGTCAAAAACAGAACAGTCTGTAGTAATCTGGAAATTTCTAATACTTCTATTACTCTAAAAATCATGAAAAATAGGGCCACTTGGGCAATTTGTATATTAATATTCTGCAAAAAGAATCAACCCAAAAGCACTCTTCTGTTAAAAATGAGAATTTTTCTCGTGAGTGCAAAAGTTTCTATTTTTCAGCGAGATCAAATCTACTAACACCCAACATGATCCTAAGGCTTTGCTTGGCACATACCTTTATTCAAACCACAAAAACACATCTAAACAGAGGTATTAAAGGGTATTTTATTGAAAACAACAAGGAAATCAAAAAGCAAAAAGATACAAGTCGGGTTGCCTCCCAACAAGCGCTATCGGTTTACGCCCTTAGCTAGGCATGAAGCAAGGATCTAAGTTTTCTCATCCACCCCATTTTGAAAGCAAAGAATCAATGGCGTTTATTTTTCTATTTTGAGAAAGCACATGACCATTAATAGTAGATGAAAGATTAAGAACGTTGCAAAAATTCACATCTAGACTAGCCTTCATCTCTTTGATTATTTCATTTTGGTAAAAACACATAAGGGTAGTGGATTCAACATCTTTTTCCTTGAGATGCCAAATATGGTTTTCTTCTTTTCATAAGTATTAATGGCGTCCCCTCCAAGAAAACCGTTTTCAAATATAGAATCCAAAACTTATTTAAAGGAAGAAGGCAAACCAGCATAAAACTTTTCAGGTAGATCTCTATGTGGTATTAGGGCACATAACTAGCTCGGATTCTCAATAACATATCCCAAGCATCTTTTAAAGATTCATCAAGCAAATAACGAAAAATTCTGGGATCATCTCCATAGCATCATTATTTATGAGCTTAGAGAGGACAGAGGGGCTATCCAAAGCATTAAAGCTCGAGAGAAAACCTTAGTCTTTTTAAGGTCGGCCATGGTGGCAAAGAAGAAGAATTAAGCAGACGAAAGAGAGGGAGAATAAAACGGCAAATGTTTGTGAAGTGGGGGAGATGAAAACGAGAGGCAAATGGCAAATAATGTAAATTGCGAGGAGATGAGATTTGTGATTAGGAACCTGGTATATGTTGAAGGTGCTCCCCGGCAACGGCGCCAGAAATTCCTTTTGATGTCTGCTAGAACTACGTCGGTATTTCCCCAAAGAGAAAGGGATGATGCAGTATAGCAGCAATAGGTATTTCCCTCAAGCAACACAACGTAAACAACAACTGAACACAGATAACAAATACTCGCAATCCGACGTGTAAAAGGGGTTGTAAATCCCTTTCGGGTAACGGACGTGATAGAGTTGTAAATAGTGATAGATCGAACGCCAAGTAAGATAAATTGACGCAAGGTATTTTTGGGTTTTTGGTTTAATAGATGTGAAAGTAAAATCGAAGGAAAATAGATTGCAAAGGCAAATAATATGAGAAAGAGACCCGGGGCCCGTAGATTTCACTAGTGGCTTTGCTCGAGAAAATAGCAAACGGTGGGAAAACAATTACTGTTGGCCAATTGATAGAACTTCAAATAATCATGACGATATCCGGGCAATGATCATTATATAGGCATCACATCCAAGATTATTAGACCAACTCCTGCCTGCATCTACTATTGTTACTCCACACATCGGCCGCTATCCAGCATGCATCTAGTGTATTAAGTTCATGGAGAAACGGAGTAATGCAATAAGAACAATGACATGATGTAGACAAGATCTATTTATGTAGAAACAGACCCCATCGTTTTATCCTTAGTAGCAACGATTCATACGTGTCAGTTCCCTTTTTGTCACTGGGATCAAGCACCGTAAGATCGAACCCATTACAAAGCACCTCTTCCCATTGCAAGATAAATATATCAAGTTGGCCAAATAAAACCCAAATACCGGAGGAGAAATGCGAGGCTATAAGAAATCATGCATATAAGAGATCAATGAAGACTCAAATAACTTTCATGGATATAAAAAGATAGATCTGATCATAAACTCAAAGTTCATAGGATCCCAACAAACACACCGCAAAAAGAGTTACATCATATGGATCTCCAAGAGACCATTGTACTGATAATCAAAAGAGAGAGAGGAAGCCATCTAGCTACTAACTACGGACCCGTAGGTCTACAAGGAACTACTCGCGCATCATCGGAGAGGCACCAGTGGAGATGGTGAACCCCTCCATGATGGTGTCTAGATTGGATCTGGTGGTTTTGTACTTTGCGGCGGCTGGAATAGAATTTCATCGACTCCTCTAGGCTTTCTGGAATATGTGAGTATTTATAGAGCAAAGAGGCGGTGCGGGAGGCCACCGAGGTGTGTACAACCCACCTGGGCGTGCCAGGGGGGCCTGGCGCACACTGGTGGGTTGTGCCCCCTCGGGGCACCCCCCAGGTGCAGCTCTGGCGTAATGTGTGCCTTCTGGCCCATAAAAAATCTCCAAAAAGTTTCGCGGTGTTTGGACTCCGTTTGATATTGATTTCCTGCGATGTAAAAAACATGCAGAAAACAACAACTGGCACTTGGCACTATGTCAATAGGTTAGTACCAAAAAATGATATAAAATGACTATAAAATGATTGTAAAACATCCAAGAATGATAATATAACAACATGGAACAATAAAAACTTATATATACTTTGGAGAAGTATCAACATGTATATCAAATATACCTTTGTTCACTTTGCCATCCTTCTTATCCGCCAAATACTTGGGGCAGTTTCGCTTCCAGTGACCAGTCCCTTTGTAGTAGAAGCACTCAGTTTCAGGCTTGGGTCGAACTTTGGGCTTCTTCTCGGGAGTGGCAACTTTCTTCCCATTCTTTTTGAAGTTACCTTTCTTACCCTTGCCCTTTTTTCTTGAAACTAGTGGTCTTGTTCACCATCAACACTTGATGCTCCTTCTTGATTTCTACCTTCGTAGCTTTTAGCATTGCGAAGAGCTCAGGAATTGTTTTCTCCACCCCTTGCATATTATAGTTCATCACGAAGCCTTTATAGCTTGGTGGCATTGATTGGAGAACTCTGTCAATAACACTATCATCTGGAAGATTAACTCCCAGCTGAGTCAAGTGATTATGATACCCCGAACATTTTGAGTATGTGTTCACTGACAGAATTATTATCCTCCATCTTGCAACTATAGAACTTGTTGGAGACTTCATATCTCTCAACTCAGGCATTTGATTGAAATATTAACTTCAATTCTTGGAACTTGTAGGATCGAAAGTATGTCTAGAGGGGGGGGGTGATTAGACTACTTGACAATATAAAAAATCTGCCTTTTGATCATGAATAGTTTTTTGGCAGTTTCACAATTATGATCAATTCAAGTATCACCCTACACATGCAATTCTAGAGTATAAGCAGCGGAAAGTAAATTGCACATGTAGTAAAGAGAGGTGGAGAAGATCAAACGCAGTTTGGAGACACGGAGATTTTTGTCGTGGTTCCGATAGGTGGTGCTATCGTACATCCACGTTGATGGAGACTTCAACCCACGGAGGGTAACGGCTGCACGAGTCCACGGAGGGCTCCACCCACGAAGGGTCCACGAAGAAGCAACCTTGTCTATTCCATCATGGCCTACGCCCACGGAGGACTAGCCTTACTCGGGGTAGATCTTCACGAAGTAGGCGATCTCCTTGCCCTTACAAACTTCTTGGTTCAACTCCACATCTCAAAGACGGAGGCTCCCAAGCGACACCAAACCAATCTAGGAGGCACCACCCTCCAAAAGGTAATAGATGTTGTTGATGATGATGAACTCCTTGCTCTTGTGCTTCAAATGATAATCTCCCCAACACTCAACTCTCCTCACTGATATGGCTGTGGTGGAAGAAAGGATTGAGTGGAAAGCAACTTGGGAAGGCTAGAAATCAAGTTTCATATGGTAGGAATGGAATGACTTGATCTCAACACAAGGGTAGGTAGTTCTCTTCTCAGAAAGTGTATGGTAGGAGTGGTAGACTTTCTGATGGCTCTCTCCACGAATGAAGAGGGGGTGGACGGGTATATATAGCCTCCACACAAAATCCAACCGTTACACACATAATTGAGCAATCTCGGTGAGACCGAAGTGAAAACTCGGTCAGACCGAAAGTTCAAATATAGTGAACGTTGGGGTTTTCGGTGGGACCGAAAATACCATCTCGGTGTGTCCGATATGAGTCAAAGGTAGGAGCTTGCCATTCTCGGTGGGACCGAAATCAACAACTCGGATATTCCGATATGATGTCAATTGGTTACAGAAGGTTGGCAGTCCAGTTTCGGTGAGACCGAACTCAAAATCGGATGGACCGAAATATCTAGGGTTTGGAAGAATAGCTGAGGTGGTTCATCTCGGTGGGACTGAGTTGGCAGAATCGGTTTGTCCGAGATTACTTATGAGTGTGTTAAGTAGTGAAAGGTGCTGATAGTTGAAGGAGTTAAATCACTAAGCACTTGAGCAACCAGATCATCAACACAACCTCATCCCCTTTTAATAGTATTGGCTTTTCCTATGGACTCAATGTGATCTTTGATCACTAAACCAAAAATGGAGTCTTGAGCTTTTGCCAATGCTTGTCTTAGCATTTTGAGGGGTCCACTTCTTCAGACATTTCCATACCCATATCATCGAACTTCTCTGAAATGATTCTCAAGTAAATATTAGTTCAATGATATATATGTTGTTATTAATTACCAAAACCACCCGGGGATTAGTTGCACTTTCAATCTCCCCCTTTTTGGTAATTGATGACAACATATAGATCAAAGCTTCGACAAAAGATATAATCAATGAATAATATCGTCGCTTTGAGAAGTATGTGATAAACAAGAGCTCCCCCTAAATTTGTGCATTAATTTAAAATTTGCGTTTGAATGCAAATGCACAATCGATTAGGATTATGGGTCACTCTTCCATGTCACATACATCTTGGTGGAGCGCACAAAATGATAAGAATGAATAACATGCACCCAATCACCAAGACAAGAGTAAATGATCATACAAGAAGGAATAGCATATGATAAGCATTAAGCACACATTAAAGCATAGTATGACCAAGCACTCATTAAGGTAGCATCAAACGTAGTAGCAAGCACACTGAAAGTATCAAAAGACCAAAAGAAACAAATGTATCTCAAAGAAACCGGCAAAAGAACGAAAGAGCACTCTCTCTCTCGAAGCCCTATGATCTATACAATTTCTCCCCCTTTGGCAACAAGTTACCAAAAAGTTCGAAAAGGTATAGAGCTAAGCGTCACTGTGGGCTCTGCTGGCGGCTCCCGTCTGGGTAGATGTCGGAGTAGAAATGACGGCATCGGCGAAGACTTCTACTGATGTCTGCGCTGGAGGAGTGGATGCTGGAGCTGGAGCTGGAGTAACTGCTGGAGCTGTGGCTGGTGCTGAAGTGGTAGCCCTGGAGTCAGTCACTGGGATAGCTGCAGATCTGGATCCTCTGGGAACCTGAGCAGTCTGGCGATGAGAGTCCTGGACTAGATCATCCTGCATGAGCTCTGCTCTCTCCTGCCTTGCTTCCTCCATGTCTGCCTCAAGCTTGTTGACGGACACCTGAATCTCAGTCAGCTTCACGTCCAGAGCGTGGATCTTGTCCTCAACAATCCTCTCTAGGCTTTCCTGAGATTGTTCAATGCTGGCCAGGCGTTGTTCAATCCTCTGGGTAGCTTCAAGAATCTGCTCTCCGAAGCTCTTTGGTTTAGCTGCTGCTGCTGCTGCCTCTTTATCAGCTTTGGCTTTCTTTGCAGCTTCGATTTTGGCTTGACCTTCAACTGAGGTTGGATCCTCCTCATCCATCACAACAACGTTGTCCTCATGCTCTGGCTGCAGTGGCAAGTGCTTCCTGTCCAACATGAATTTGCCCGTGCCAAACTTGGCATTGATGAGCATCTGAATCTGCGGGGCAAATCCACACGACCTCTTCTGGTCAGTTGCAGTCCTCTTAATGGTCTCTACCATTAAGTCCATCACCTTGAAAGGTGCCTTCTCATCAAGAATGTGCAGCATGTTGATAGAATAGCCTCGAATCATGCGGTGGTCTCCAGACTTGGGCATCAATGTATGCCTCAAAATAGTGTTTGTGGTGGTCAGACCTGCCTGGAGATAGTACACTGAGCCAAGCTTCCACCCTTCCAAATCAGCAGCGGGGATCTCCTTGTACATGTTCTTCATGGAATCATGGCTCTTCTTAGGAATCCCATAGACATCAATGTCGTCCTCTCTCTGCACTGGAGCATTCAGAAGTTCTGCCCATTCTTCAACAGACGAAGAAAACCTTTGACCTTCAGTCATCCAGGTGATCTTGCCATCAGGATAAAAGTGGGTTGTGGCGTAGAACTGCATGATCATCTCGTCATTCCAAGCTGTCAGCTCCTGACCCACAAAATCAGCAACTCCACATGCAGTGAAGCTCTCATGCACATGGGGAAAGAAGTCTCGGTGCTCTTCACTGTCAATGTACTTCCAGTCAACATACCTGGTGTCAGCAACAATAGGCTTCTTATCCATCAGCACAGTCTCATAGAAGTCCTGCTGCTCTCTGGTGTGGAATCTGGGGTCCACAGCAGTCCTTCTCCTCACGGCATATGGATCAGACTGTCTCCATAGCCTGAGACCTTTATCCTTCCTTGCCTTCATATCCTCGGCTTGAGGATGAGCATCGTTGTGGAGCGGCAACTTAGGACGGAGCTTCAGCAACACATGTTCTTCATCTGACTCAGACGGTGGCATCTCACCTTTGTTCTTCTCAGAAGCTGGAATGCTCCTGGTTGTCCTCTTGGGCTTGGCTGGAGCTGCCTTGACTTGAGCAGGCTTCTTGGGCTTAGAAGTGGCTTGAGCCCTAATAGCATCACCCATGAACTTAGCCTTCTGAGGAGGAGGCTGGGGTGCATCTTCTTCTTCTTCAGCAGGTGCATCAACATGAGGTTCAGCATATACTACCCTCTTCCTCTTGGAAGTTTTCTTCACCTTACTTGGAGCTGGCTCTTCCAAGTTCAGCTTCTTTGCAACAGCTGACTGCTTGACCTTGCTTGTGCCTTTCCTCGACTGCTGCCCTTGGTGCTCTTTGGCAACAACATTCCTCTTGGGCTTGGAGGTAACTTCCTCAGCAACGAAGTCAGAGTCCTCATCATCAGAATTTCTCTTCTTTCTAGTTCTGGTGGCTGCAGGAGGCAAACCACTAGGGGTGCTCCTCTCACCATCATCACTGGAACTACTAGCCTCAGGACTAGTATCTGCCTCTGGAATCTCTGCAAACGGTGATTCAGACCTGTTCTGGCTGTCACTGGCATCTGACATGGCTGACAACCTGTGAAAAGATAAGGTATAGGCAGAGTAGAAGAGTTATCACAACTGCAGAGGTTTTTGCAAAAAAATGAGTTCAAATCTTAGTTTTGAGTTTTCACAGAATGCATTTCGGTCAAACCGATTTTCAGTTTCGGTGAATCCGAAGTGTATAACAGAAACCTACACACCACTTTCGGTCAGACCGAAATGGGTTTCGGTCCTACCGAAACACTAGGGTTTCACTAAGACTCTACATCGGTCACACCGATTTGCACGAATCGGTTAGACCAAACGGTGCAGTGCAATGGCTAGAGGCCAAATCGGTCATTCCGAGTTTTCAAAATCGGCTTCACCGAGATGTGTTCCGTGGAAACCTAAACCTAAGAATTTCGCTCGAAACTAAAGGATCTGATCTGATGTTTAAGGAATATCTCAAAAGTGGATAGATACATGGCAAACCAATCGTGCAAGAATTAGATGGGGAGCACCAGAGGGATCGGGACTCACCCTAACTTGGTGGAGTCCCTCTACGGCGGCAACGGCGCGGAGAGGATTACCGTTGACGGCGACGGAGACCTGCGGCGAGGGCGCACAGGAGACGACGGCGACGATCCGAAGACCAGGGCGACGGCAGCAGGGGACTTGGGGGCGAAACGGTTTGAAGAAGTAATCGCGCGCAGCCCTCAGATATATATATCCCCATACTGTCGGTGGGACCGAGTTGAAAAACTCGGTGACACCGAAATGGCTAACTGCTGTGCAGTTACACATATCGGTCACGCCGAGATTTTGAACTCGGTTTCACCGAGATGAAACCTAGATCAGTCTAAGCGTTTCGCTTGGACCGAGATGGAAAAGTTGGTCAGACCGAAATGGACTTAGAAGGTTTTGGAAGTCAGCCTTAGACGGATCGGTGGCTCCGAGTGCTCCTCACTCGGAGGGTCCGAAAATGACTTGTTCAAAGTTGTGATATGAGCATGAATAGAATTTGAGACAAGAAAGCATAGATAGCTAGGGAAGGTGCTTAGGCATTCTTGTCCATCCATTTGGCCAGAAAAGTCAAACAATCAAAACAACAAATGGATGTCCTTGAATGGATGAAATCATGCATTCAACATGCTCACACAATAAGATAGCAACTGAAATATGTGTCAAACATGCACAACCAATACTCTAGCTACTAGCACACAATTTGTCGATGACTAGGTCATCTATATATGAGTATATTGACTTAGGAGCCAAATGAGAACATTTGATCATAGGTCATACTCATCGTTTAAGCACAAGTGGGGTTACCACTTTTACATAAAGCATTTATGTGTTCACATCATTTGGAGATGCTTTAGCTCAATTTTTAGAGCAAAGCTCCCCCTAGATGTGAGAACCCCTTTTAAAGGGTCAAACTAACCTTGGGTTGTCGTAGAAGACTTCATGTAGATGTTGAAGATGTGGATGCTCAATGTTGATGTAGATCATCAAGAGTTGGGAGCTATCCTTTGGATTTGGGCACTTTCAATACCTACATGCAAGGTTGTCAGAATCGCGATTCTATTGTACGATTCTACGACTTTACGATCCAAACTAACCCCTCTGATTCTACGACTTTAGTTCATAGAATCTACGTTTCTACGATCCTGCTAGTGAAGATTCCATGATTTGCGATCCTACCATCAGGGCTCCGATCCGATTCAAAATCGCGATTCTGACAACCTTGCCTACATGGGTTAGTCCCACAAGGAACAAACAAGGATATCCATAGACATAGATTGAAGTTCACAAAAGATGATGTCCATGAAAGCAATGATTACCTCGTCCCTTGACTTACCAACAAGAGGGTTTGTGACTCCATGAACTAGTGCATGATGTGGAAGTTGATTGCACAAGTTCTTGCCAAAATGAATATGAGTGAAGTATGTTGGCGGAGTCACCCTCAAGAACCTTCTAGTTCTTCTTCTTTGGGATCCACATCATCTTGATGGGAATCCTTGGTGTTGTAGTTGAGCTTGACAAAGTAGAACTTGATGTGTCCTTGGGAACCCACTTGACCATGGCTTGAGGTGCTTCAATGAATGCATCAATCTCCTCTTGAAGCTTGTCCTTGGCCTTTAGCTTGTGGTCTTGTGGTGGAAGGTCATCTTGAGCTTCTTCCACATTGGAAGAAGTAGGATCATACTTCTCCTTTTGTGAAACAAACTGTGGAGTAGGGTATTGACCTTCTTCCCACTCAACACCTTCGGCGTTGAACTTTCGCTCAAAACCAATCCCTTGATTCTTCCGGTGCCTTCCTTGTTTGCGAACAATTTCCTCAAAGTTCTTGCTTCCGGCAAGACTCTTGTAGACACCTTTCTCTATGATTTCCTTCAATAAGCTATTTTCTTGCTCAAGTGTAACTTGGCTTGAAACATTGTTAGTGGAATCAAGAGAACTACTAGAAGTAACAATATTGGATTTAACATTGTTATTGTTACTACTAGAGGAAGAACTTTTCTTATGCTTGTCATGCTTAGTCTTAATAGGTGGCAAGAAATTAGACAAGAGAAGTCGTTTGGCAAGATATGAAGAACTCTTCTTTTGAAGATCGTCATTGATTGCTTTTAGAAACTCATGTTCTTGCTCTAGAGTGAGCTTCTCGAAGCGTAGCTTCTCATGAGATCTTAGGAGCTCTCTATGATCTTCTTGAGTTGTTTCATGAGCTAACTTAATTGTGTTTAGTTCTTTAGTTAGACGCTCAATCTCCTTCATAGCATTGTCATTCGACTCTTCTCGACTATAAAGACTACTAGCATTTTCATCATTACTAAGCTCACTAGATTTATCATGCAAGAGCTCATCTTCACCAAGCAAGTCATCCTCATCACTATCAAGGTCAATGAATTCAGGGTGTGTTACCTTGGGGCCTTTAGCCATGAAGCATCTTCCAATTCCCTCATTTGGTGAATCAAATAAGTCGTAGGAGTTGGAGTTGGAGGATACGAGTGCAAGTCCGGCAACACCTTCATCTTGACTGTAGTCGGAGTCGGAGTGATAGCTTCCATCGGATTGATTGTCGGAGTCGGAGCCGGAGACCCATTCACCTACATGAGCTTGATGTCTTCTTCTTGTGTAGCTCCTTGATGACTTGTCTTTCCTCTCCGAATCCTTGCTTCTCCGAGAGGGTCTTCGTTCATAACGATCATCTCTACTCCTCTCTCTCCGAGGTGACTCATCTCTTGCTCTTCTTCTTGGAGATTCTTCTCTTCTCTTGTGGGGAGCCGTACACTCATTTGAGAAGTGTCCGGGTCTTCCACAATTGTAGCAGTTTCGATCACGACTAGAAGATCTCTTTTCATCATATGATCTAGACTTTGAGCTTCTTTCTTTGCCTCTATTCTTGTAGAACTTGTTGAAGTTCTTAACCATTAGGCTTATCTCTTCATTGGAAATTAACTTGTCACTTGAGGTAGTGGGAGCATCACTTGTAGCTTTGTAAGCACCACTTGACTTGTTGTGAAGCTCTTCCTTATCCTTAAGTGTCATCTCATGAGCAACAATTCTTCCAATGACTTCAGTTGGCTTGAGAGTCTTGTAGTTTGGCATCATTTGGATCAAAGTGCACACGGTGTCATATTTTCCATCCAAAGCTCTTAAAATCTTCTTGATGATGAATCGGTCGGTCATTTCTTCGCTTCCTAAGCCGGCAATCTCATTTGTGATGAGAGCAAGCCTAGAGTACATTTCAGCGACTCCTTCACCATCCTTCATCTTGAACTTGTCAAGTTGACCTTGAAGAATATCTAGCTTTGATTCCTTCACAGATTCAGTACCTTCGTGCATTTCAACCAAAGTATCCCAAATCTCTTTAGCATTCTCAAGACGGCTGATTTTGTTGAACTCCTCGGGACACAAAGCATTGAAGAGAATGTCACAAGCTTGAGCATTGTTTTGCAACATCCGCAACTCTTCCAGTGTAGCTTCGCGATCCGAAACTTTTCCTTCCTCGAAGAATTCACCTTGCATACCAACACAAATAATGCCCCATGCGGCTGGGTTATGACCAAGAATATGCATTTTCATTTTATGCTTCCAACTAGCAAAATTTGTACCATCAAAGTAAGGACCTCTACGATAATTACCCTCACTAGACGCCATACTCTCCTAGGTTGTGAAACCAAGCTTATGGAGTCCAATGCAATGGAAACCAAAACAATGGACACCAAAGCTCTGATACCACTTGTAGGATCGAAAGTATGTCTAGAGGGGGGGGGGTGATTAGACTACTTGACAATATAAAAATCTACCTTTTGATCATGAACAGTTTTTTGGCAGTTTCACAATTATGATCAATTCAAGTATCACCCTACACATGCAATTCTAGAGTATAAGCAGCGGAAAGTAAATTGCACATGTAGTAAAGAGAGGTGGAGAAGATCAAACGCAGTTTGGAGACACGGAGATTTTTGTCGTGGTTCCGATAGGTGGTGCTATCGTACATCCACGTTGATGGAGACTTCAACCCACGGAGGGTAACGGCTGCGCGAGTCCACAGAGGGCTCCACCCACGAAGGGTCCACGAAGAAGCAACCTTGTCTATTCCATCATGGCCTACGCCCACGGAGGACTAGCCTTACTCGGGGTAGATCTTCACGAAGTAGGCGATCTCCTTGCCCTTACAAACTTCTTGGTTCAACTCCACATCTCAAAGACGGAGGCTCCCAAGCGACACCTAACCAATCTAGGAGGCACCACCCTCCAAAAGGTAATAGATGTTGTTGATGATGATGAACTCCTTGCTCTTGTGCTTCAAATGATAATCTCCCCAACACTCAACTCTCCTCACTGATATGGTTGTGGTGGAAGAAAGGATTGAGTGGAAAGCAACTTGGGAAGGCTAGAAATCAAGTTTCATATGGTAGGAATGGAATGGCTTGATCTCAACACAAGGGTAGGTGGTTCTCTTCTCAGAAAGTGTATGGTAGGAGTGGTAGACTTTCTGATGGCTCTCTCCACGAATGAAGAGGGGGTGGAGGGGTATATATAGCCTCCACACAAAATCCAACCGTTACACACATATTTGACCAATCTCGGTGAGACCGAAGTGAAAACTCGGTCAGACCGAAAGTTCAAATATAGTGAACGTTGGGATTTTCGGTGGGACCGAAAATACCATCTCGGTGTGTCCGAAGTGAGTCAAAGGTAGGAGCTTGCCATCTCGGTGGGACCGAAATTGATAACTCGGATATTCCGAAGTGATGTCAATTGGTTACAGAAGGTTGGCAGTCCAGTTTCGGTGAGACCGAAACTCAAAATCGGATGGACCGAGAAATTAGGGTTTGGAAGAATAACTGAGGTGGTTCATCTCGGTGGGACTGAGTTTGCAGAATCGGTTTGTCCGAGATTACTTATGAGTGTGTTAAGTAGTGAAGAGTGCTGATAGTTGAGGGAGCTAGATCACTAAGCACTTGAGCAACCAGATCATTAACACAACCTCATCCCCTTTTAATAGTATTGGCTTTTCCTATGGACTCAATGTGATCTTTGATCACTAAACCAAAAATAGAGTCTTGAGCTTTTGCCAATGCTTGTCTTAGCATTTTGAGGGGTCCACTTCTTCAGACATTTCCATACCCATATCATCGAACTTCTCTGAAATGATTCTCAAGTAAATATTAGTTCAATGATATATATGTTGTTATTAATTACCAAAACCACCAGGGGATTAGTTGCACTTTCAGTATGTAGCCGAGAACTCATGTAGAATCCCTTCCTCATCGAGAAAAGAGTCTACATTGGCATTCTTGAACTCCGTTCCATTGTCACTCCGAACTTTCTTGATCTTCACTTCAAATTGATTTTGGGCCTTTTTGGCAAAGGTTTTGAAGATTCTCTGAACCTGCGATTTGTCATCAAGGAAAAATACCCACGTAAATCTGGAATAATCATCAACTATAACTAGACCAAAGGAGTTACCACCAAGGCTTTTGTAAGCATTGGGACCGAAGAGGTCCATATGAAGAAGCTCAAGCGGTCTCCTTGTGGTCATGATGTTTTTCACGGGATGACTTCCACCTACTTGTTTTCCTGCTTGACAAGCACTACAAAGTCTATCTTTGTCAAAGAAAACATCTTTAACGCCAAGAATATGATCACCTTTGATCAACTTGTCTAGATTACGCATACCAACATGTCCAAGCCTTCTATGCCATAACCAACCTTTAGAGGATTTAGCAATGAAACAAGCTCTAGGTTGGGCTTTCTTAGTGAAATCAACAATATATAGATCACCTCTACGGATACCGATAAATGCCATGTTTTGATTGTCACGACGAAAGACTTGGCAATCTACTTTGGTGAACAACACATTGAATCCAAAGTCAGCTAATCTAGACACGGAAAGTAAATTGTATCCAAGAGATTCTACAAGCATGACATTTTGAATAGAGCTATCATGAGATATGGCCACCTTACCAAGGCCAAGTACCTTACCCTTGGAGTTGTCTCCAAAAGTCACATACTTGCGTGGACCATCGTTCTTTGCAAGCTCTCCAAACATGTCTTTGTCTCCGGTCATGTGGTCGGTGCATCCACTATCAAGAATCCACTCTTTTCCGCCGGACATGTAGTCTCTCAGATTTGCCATAAGATTGAGACTCTTCATGATCTTGTCTAGCTCGGTGTCCGAGTCGGAGTAATCATCATCATGCTCATGCTTATCATCATATTGACCCATAGATTGTTCATCATCAACACCTAGGTCAATTTGATAACCACTTGCATTAGTTTTGTCAATGTGACAATAATCTTGGGAATGTAATGCAAGAGCATTTCTAATTAAAACATTGATAAGACCGGGATCACCCTTCTTTTTCATAAGATCACGAAGCTCAAAGAAGCATTTATCAAAGTTGGGATCATTGGGGCGCATCTTATCAAATTCAATAGTCTTGTGTAGAATTTCATCAAGACTTCTCAAAGAGTAGTCCGGATAAAGTTCTTCCAAGAACTTCCACATAGCATAGGCGCACTCAAAGTTTGTAACAAGCTTAAGCAAGTCATCGGGTAACCCTCTAATGATAAGATTTACAGTCCTAAGGTTACGAAGCAAATCAAGCTCTTCATCCATGGTAGGGTGCAAGGGATCAAAAGGAGGCACATAGGGGGTCTCAACATATTTGCACAAATTGTACATCTTAAAGATACTAAGCATTTCAGACCTCCATGAGTTATATGACTCTCCATTAAGAATAGGCACTCTATGGCTAACACTCCCAAACGTAGACACGTCCATCTTCCTCCAATGGTGTGTAAACCAAAGCAATGGAGACCAAAGCTCTGATACCAATTGAGGGATCGAAGAAGGTGAGAGTGTCTAGAGGGGGGGTGATTAGACTACTCGACAAGATAAAATTTCTGTCTTTTATCAAGGACAGATTTTGGCAGATTTTGCATAACACACAAGTCAAGTAGCACACTACACATGCAATTCTAGAGTATGGGCAGCGGAAAGTAAATTGCACAAGTAGTAAAAAGAAGTGGAGAAGATCAAACGCAATTTGGAGACGCAATGATTTTTCCCGTGGTTCCGATAGGTGGTGCTATCGTACATCCACGTTGATGGAGACTTCAACCCACGGAGGGTAACGGCTGCGCGAGTCCACGGAGGGCTCCACCCACGAAGGGTCCACGAAGAAGCAACCTTGTCTATTCCATCATGGCCTACGCCCACGGAGGGCTAGCCTTACTCGGGGTAGATCTTCACGAAGTAGGCGATCTCCTTGCCCTTACAAACTTCTTGGTTCAACTCCACATCTCGAAGACGGAGGCTCCCAAGTGACACCTAACCAATCTAGGAGGCACCACCCTCCAAAAGGTAATAGATGTTGTTGATGATGATGAACTCCTTGCTCTTGTGCTTCAAATGATAATCTCCCCAACACTCAACTCTCCTCACTGATATGGCTGTGGTGGAAGAAAGGATTGAGTGGAAAGCAACTTGGGAAGGCTAGAAATCAAGTTTCATATGGTAGGAATGGAATGACTTGATCTCAACACAAGGGTAGGTAGTTCTCTTCTCAGAAAGTGTATGGTAGGAGTGGTAGACTTTCTGATGGCTCTCTCCACGAATGAAGAGGGGGTGGACGGGTATATATAGCCTCCACACAAAATCCAACCGTTACACACATAATTGAGCAATCTCGGTGAGACCGAAGTGAAAACTCGGTCAGACCGAAAGTTCAAATATAGTGAACGTTGGGGTTTTCGGTGGGACCGAAAATACCATCTCGGTGTGTCCGATATGAGTCAAAGGTAGGAGCTTGCCATTCTCGGTGGGACCGAAATCAACAACTCGGATATTCCGATATGATGTCAATTGGTTACAGAAGGTTGGCAGTCCAGTTTCGGTGAGACCGAACTCAAAATCGGATGGACCGAAATATCTAGGGTTTGGAAGAATAGCTGAGGTGGTTCATCTCGGTGGGACTGAGTTGGCAGAATCGGTTTGTCCGAGATTACTTATGAGTGTGTTAAGTAGTGAAAGGTGCTGATAGTTGAAGGAGTTAAATCACTAAGCACTTGAGCAACCAGATCATCAACACAACCTCATCCCCTTTTAATAGTATTGGCTTTTCCTATGGACTCAATGTGATCTTTGATCACTAAACCAAAAATGGAGTCTTGAGCTTTTGCCAATGCTTGTCTTAGCATTTTGAGGGGTCCACTTCTTCAGACATTTCCATACCCATATCATCGAACTTCTCTGAAATGATTCTCAAGTAAATATTAGTTCAATGATATATATGTTGTTATTAATTACCAAAACCACCCGGGGATTAGTTGCACTTTCAGAACATCTCATATGCTCCATGATGTTCAAAACGTCTTTGATGTCCTGATTCTAAGACGTAAAGCATGGCACACTGAACTATCAAGTAGTCATTAGATCTAGCTTCCCAGACATTCAAAATATCAGCATCTGCTCCTGCAGCAGGCCTTTCACCTAGCGGTGCATCAAGGACACAATTCTTCTGTGCAACAATGAGGATAATCCTTAAGTTACGGACCTAGTCTGTGTAGTTGCTACCATCATCTTTCAACTTAGCTTTCTCTAGGAACACATTAAAATTCACGGGAACGGTAGCACGTGCCATTGATCTACAACATAGATATGCAAATACTATCAGGACTAAGTTCATGATAAATTAAGTTCAATTAATCAAATTACTTAAGAACTCCCACTTAGATAGACATCCCTCAAGTCATCTAAATGATACGTGATCCAAATCAACTAAACCATGTTCGATCATCACGTGAGATGGAGTAGTCATCAATGGTGAACATCTCTATGTTGATCATATCTACTATATATGATTCATGTTTGACCTTTCGGTCTCCAGTGTTCCTAGGACATGTCTATACATGCCAGGCTCATCAGGTTTAACCCGAGTATTCCGCATGTGCAAAACTGTCTTGCACCCGTTGTATGTGAACGTAGAGTCTATCACACCTGATCATCAGGTGGTGTCTCAACACGACGAACTGTAGCAACAATGCATACTCAGGGAGAACACTTTTACCTTGAAATTTTAGTTAAGGGATCATCTTGTAATGCTACCGACGTACTAAGCAAAATAAGATGCATAAAAGATAAACATCACATGCAATCAAAATATGTGACATGATATGGCCATCATCATCTTGTGCTTTTGATCTCCATCTCCAAAGCATCATCATGATCTCCATCGTCACCGGCTTGACACCTTGATCTCCATTGTAACATCGTGGTCGTCTCGCCAACTATTGCTTCTACGACTATTGTTAACTCATAGCTGATAACCCACAAGTATAGGGGATCACAATAGTTTTTGATGGTAGAGTATTCAACCCAAATTTATAGATTCAACACAAGGGGAGCCAACGAATATTTGTAAGTATTAGCAGCTGAGTTGTCAATTCAACTACACCTGGAGATTAATTATCTGCAGCAAAATGATCAGTAGCACACTAATATGATAATTTTGATAGTAATGGTAGCAACAATAGTAACGGTAACAGTGATAGCACTAGTCTTGTAGAAAGTGCGACAGAAACGATAGCAGTAGTAACTTAGCAAGATCAATATAAGATAAATTTGTAGGCATTGGATCAATAATTCATTGGATTATACTCATCATGTGACAGTCATAACCTAGGGCGATACGGGACTAGCTCCAGTTCATAAATATAATGTAGGCATGTATTCCGTAAATATTCATGCGTGCTTATGGAAAGAACTTGCATGCCATCTTTTGTCCTACCCTCCCGTGGCAGCAGGGTCCATATTGGAAACTAAGGGATATCAAGGCCTCCTTTTAATAGAGAACCGGAACAAAGCATTAACACACGGTGAATACATGAACTCCCCAAACTACGGTCATCACCGGGAGTGGTTCCGGCTACTGTCACTCTGGGGTTGCCGGATTATAACATGTAATAGGTGACTATAACTCAGCCTGGGTTCGGTCTTTTCGGTTTGTTCGGTCCGGTCTTTTCAGTCTTCTAATAATTCGGCCTTCCATAAATGAAGACCAAAATAATTTCGGTCTTTTCGGTTATTCACTATTCGGTCTTCGGTCTTTACAATTCGGTCTTCGGTCCCGACCAAACAGACCAAATTAATAGCTACAACTCAGATTCATGTTACTTCCAGTACAATTCCATGTTAATATTTGATAGGAAGTAACAAGATTCCTATGCAACACAAAGTAAGAAGAATCATGATTAATGGTTCATGGTCCGTCAATAAGATTCATGCATGCATAATTATATTTGACAAAAAAGTAAGAAGATAACAAGCAACAACATTTATATTTGACAGAAAGTAATAAGATAACAAGCAACAACAGTTATATTTGACACAGAGTAAGAAGATCACAAGCAACATCAGCCCATGGAATATTGGAATCGACAAGCAGCAAACAGCAATGACCACCACCATTTTGTACTTGATAACATAGTAATTGACATCAAACAAATCAAGTTCAGCACCACCGTGGACCTTGCTCTTTCCCTTCACCTTGTCCCCAAATTTTTCAAACAACTCTGCAATAGGACAAGTACTCAATAAATTTCATAATCTTAGTGTTGGCAACATCTTGTGCTAGTTCATGGAAAAGTTGGCTGATTTCTACCATGCCAGGAGAGTGTTGGAGTGTGTATGGTTGATGACAAATGAAATCAGTACCTAGTACAGTCTTGAAGATTACTACAAGATGAGGAACAAACAATCAAACAAATTACTATGGCTGCATCATGATGTTCAGATTCAGATTCGACTATAGATATAACATCTAAAAAGGAGAAAAAAGATGCTCCTTATTAGAGCAGATAGCAGTAATAAAATTTAACAATGATAAACCCAAAATGAATTAACCACATAAACATAAGAGGACATGTATTTAGATTGGCTATTATGCTGGGTGTTATTGTTATCACCTACCAGGAGGTCGTGCCCATATTATTTGTGTAACTACAGGAAGGATGTTTGAGATTAGATGACAGAATAGCTACATCTAACATTGGAAGGCATGTAACTAATTTGTTTTCATGGGAATCACAGATGATGTACATAGAGAGATGAAGTAGATGCTCACCTTTAGCTGTGATGTGGAGAAGCGAACGAGGGCAGTAAGCGGCGAGCTTACGAACAGAGTGGAACAGGATTGGTGGTGATGAGTGGTGATGGACTGCAGCTGCTGAACCAGTCATCATCGGGTGGAGCCCTGGCGGCGGACAACCGTGTCGAGGGTAGTGGAGCGACTTACGGGGGGTCGGGGATGGCGGCGCGGGGCGCCGATCTTCACCGGCCAGGGACGGGGCTCGGGGCGACGCTCTTCGTCGGTCATGGGCGCGCGGCGCGCCTCGATACGGCAGTCTTCACCGGCTCAAGTCTCACGGGCATCGAGCCACAGCGGCACAACGGAGGCGGCTAGGGTTCGTAGTGGGAGAGGAGTGAATTGGCTATTGGTTGTGTTCCTGTGAATTGTGTGGTAGGGAGGAGGATGTGTGCTCGTGTTGTGTCTGACTATTGGGCTGACCAGATGGGCCTTCTGCGTATGGGCTATTTGGTCTATACGGTCTATTCGGTCATCAAGACAGCAGGACCGATCAGACCGTATTTAATTCGGTCTTCTGTTTGTGCAGACCGTTTTTCATTTGGTCTTTTTTAGTTCGGTCTTTTCGGTTTCGGTCTCGGTCTTTTCGGTTTCGGTCTTCGGTTTTTATGCCCACGGCTAACTATAACTTGCAAGATCGGATCTAGAATATGGATATAATGGTGATAACATAAATGGTTTAGATCTGAAATCATGGCACCCGGGCCCAAAGTGACAAGCATTATGCATGGCAAAGTCATAGCAACATCAATCTCAGAACATAATGGATACTAGGGATCGGTCCTAACAAAACTAACTAGATTACATGATGAATCTCATCCAACTCCTCACTGACCAGCGAGCCTACAAAGGAACTACTCACTTCCAGTGGGGAGTATCATGGAATTGGCGATGGAGAAGGGTTGGTGATGACAATGAACGCAGATCCCCCTCTCTGGAGCCCCAAACGGACTCCAGATCTGGCCTCCCGATGAAGAACAGGAGGTGACGGCGGCCCCATCTTGTGGATCATGATAATTCTTTCTCCCTAATTTTTTTTCAAGAAAAATAGGATTTTATAGTGTTGGTATCAGGGTCAGCGGGGTACCAGGTGGGGACACCCCACCTGGGCACGCCAGGAGGGGGGCGCGCCCTGGTGGGTTGTGCCCACCCAGGTGCCCCCTTCGGTGGTTCTTGGCTCCAGTATGTTTTCTTTTATTGTATAAAAATTCCTCGCAAAGTTTCGTTCCATTCCGAGAACTTTTATTTCTACACAAAAACAACACCATGGTAGTTCTGCTGAAAACAACGTTAGTCCGGGGTTAGTTTCATTCGAATCATGCAAATTAGAGTCCAAAACAAGAGAAAAAGCATTAGGAAAAGTAGATACGTTGGAGACGTATCAATTCCTCCAAGCTTAAACATTTGCTTGTCCTCAAGCAATTTAGTTAATAAACTGAAAGTGATAAATAAATTTTTTACGAACTCTTTTGCTCTTGTTTTCGTAAATAAGCTTAAATAACATCTAGGTTTTCAGCAAAGATCATGACTAACCATGTCAACAATAACTCTTAGAAATTATATTAACTCATATCAATGACATAATCAACCAGTGAGCGATAATAAGACATATCAAACAACAACTTGTTGTCAAAATAACGACGATATAATATGACAATAGTGGTATCTCACTAGCCCTTTCTCAGACCGCAAAATGTAAATGCAGATCACCTCCAGTTCAAGCAGCGACTAAACATTGTAATTCATGGTAGAAAAGATCCATTCATGCTAACACCCAACATTCATTACACACAATGCATAGGCATGACAGCAGTGCTCTCAGATCTGGCGCTTATTTTAGATGGTGATGACACAACATAAAAGTAAATAGATAGTCCCTTTGCAGAGGGAAGCAGTGATTTGCAGAGGTGCTAGAGCTCAAGTTTTTTTAAACAGAGGTAAATGGTATTTTGAGACATGCACCCTTCTCATTTACTTCACGACTATCAGTTATAAATATCTCCCACGCCAAACACACTAGTGGCGGTTCCCAAGCAGAAAAGTAAAGGTTTGGACTCCATTGGGAGTTTTTGTTTGTTTATTTATAAGCTCCTTTTCTTTTTGCAATTTAGGAATGGGAATCCCTATTACCGCCCTTTTCTCGTGCGATGGCGAGTGAATAAACACTCGACCTGAGAATAACCCGCTTAGCATGAAAGATACCGACTACCTCCTGTTGTTCCATGAACGATCCAGGCACACAAAAAAGGATATTTGTTTGAAGTTTTTAGAAATGGCACATGCGAATTTACTTAGGACGGCAGGATAATAGCGTATATAGGTAGGTATGGTGGACTCATCTAGAATAACTTGGGTTTAAGGTTTTTGATGTACAAGCAGAATTCCCACTTAGTACAGGCGAAGGCTGGCAAATAGGTTGGGAAGCAGCCAGCTAGAGAGCAACGACGGTCATGAACATACATTATGCATAATAAACATTGGACACCAGCATGAGTAGGATATGGACACCATGAACATAAATATCATAGAGGCTATGTTGGTTTTGATTCAACTACATGTATGAACATGTGCCAAGTCAAGCCACTCGAACATTCAGAGGAGGATACCATATCATCATACAACATCACAATCATTTTAACGCAATGTTGATATCCAAGATAAATCATTATCAACTCCTAGCTACTTATGCATGGCATGTGAAACTATAATCTCTAATTGTCATTGCAAACATGTTTAATCATAATGGGTTGAATCATGGATACTAGGTTAAACATATTTACAGAAACATAACAAGTCGAGTTCATAATAGTTTCTCTCTGCCACGACCAGTTCATCGAATATCGTCATTATTGCCTTTCACTTGCACGACCAAATGATGTGAAAATAATAATAGTGCAAGAGTGCCATGGACTAAGCTGGAATCTGTAAACATTTTAATCCACATGAGAAGACAAGGTAAAATGGGCTCTTTATTAAATAAACAATTATGCATATGAGAGCCACTCAACATTTTCATCGTGGTCTTCTCCTTGTTACAACTCAAAAATAAAAAGAAAAGAAATTCAAATAAGCAAACTAAAATATTTTTGGAGTTTTTGGTTTTCTAGAACAAGCAAATAAAGGGGGAAGACAAAAATGAGAAAGACTATTTACACGGGAAAGCTCCCAACAAGCAAAAGAAGAACAAGAAAATCGTTTGGGGTTTTCTTCTTAACATTACAACTAAACAAGCATAGAGAATAAACTAACTTCAACTATATTTTTTTGTTTTTCTAAGGTTTTTCAAACACACAAGAAGAAAGTGAGAAAATAAATTAAGCATGGATAATACAATGAAAAAGTGTGAACACCGATAACTAAAATGTGTGAACATGAATGTAAAGTCGGTGAGAAACACGTACTCTCCCAAGCTTAGGCTTTTGTCCTAACTTGGTAAGCAGTCGGTAGCCTGGATAATAGCCGGGATACTGAGGAGCAGGCATCCACGCATCCCACTGCTGAGACTCCTCCTCTGCTGCAGCCTGGTCGTTCCGATAGGCGATGATATCCGCGGGCATAATCCTATATCCTCCCCTGGCAATAGGATCAAACAAAGCAGGTGCATGCAGTGGAATAATATCACGAGTTGTCACACTAAAAACCAGGTTATAAGGAATAGGAATGTTAATCGACAGCAGTAAACTAGTGGTGATCCATGGCAGCGTGATCTAGGTACACCTTGGGTAAAGGAAAATCATGCAGGCGTATCTGAACATTAAAGCGAGCCGCCAAACGAGTGACGTAAATACGTCCATGTATTTTACCCTTGGACTTATTAATGTGGTGGCGACGTGCTACAATAGCTCCCAAGCTATAAGTGTTGTCGCTCTCTAGTGCACAACGCAAAACAGCAAGGTCAGGTGAACTGAGTGCACCCACTTTCTCTCTAGCAAGTAAGCATTTTGCAATGAAAAGAGCAAAATAATGAACAACAGGAAAATGCAAGCCAACGACAGTGATACCCGACACCCCTCTCTCATCACCCACTGTCAGAGTACGATAAAAGATTTCAAACTCCGCGGGTCTAGGCTCTGCCAAACTACCGTTAGTAGGAAGCAAGCATATTTCACAAAATTCAGTAAGAGGTATCTGATGGGGTTCAACATATGAATTAAATTGCACCTCTGGGGGATTATTTCTAGGAAGAAAATTAAAACTTTGCACAAAGGTGTTCGTGAGGAGATGATACTGTTCACATTCAGCCGCAATGAAATCGGTAAGGCCGGCATTAGCAACATATTGTGCAAACTCTTGAAGGATTCCAACATCTTCCATGAACGGGGTATGCGGCCATTCGCATGGCCATAACTCTGCCAATCTCCGGATGTGGAGATCACTATCAGATGACTCCCCAATCACTCCCTTGGAGTTCTTCTTGGAAGCAAACTTCCTAAAGATACTCATGTTTTTCCTATGAACAAAATTCTGAAATTTTAGTCCACAAAAATTTTATCAACAAAACTTTACAAGAATGATAGCTACTACTCATAGGGATGCCTAGAGGCCATAGCAAGCATTTAAACTACTTAGAACTCTAAGAATTCAACATGCAAGCTCATCTACAACAGCACCAAGAGTAGCTAATTATTCAAAATATAAAGCACAAAAACAAAAACTAATTGGACAAACAGAGGAGTCACATACCAAGCAACAATCCACCAAAACAATTTCGGAAACGAAGCTTCGAGCAAAGAGATCGAAATCTACAGTTTGAGGGTAAGAACACGCGCGAAAGAGAGAGAGAGAGCAATGGTGCATTTTTTCTGGAGGTAGGTGATGATGTGGTGTAAAGAGATAAGTGAGAGGGCCCATGTGAGGACCACAACCTACCAGGGCACGCTTGGGGGTCCTGGCGCGCCCAGGTGGGTTGTGCTCACCTGGTGCACCTCCCTCTAGTATTATTTGCACCAGAAATTAACAAATATTCGGAAAAAAATCGTGTCAAATTCTTAGGACATTCTGAGAAGTTTTTTTGGGCCATTTTTTTTGTACGGGAAATTCAGAAAACAGGCAAAACATGGCATTTTATTTTATTTAATGAATAAAGACTGAAAACTAAAGATAGGGACCGAAGGTAGTGCTTACTAAATTCATGAACTTCATACCGTTCAAAAATTATTCATTAATAAGGTTGATCAAGTCTTATTAACAACCACTTTCAATTAGCATGAAACGGAAGAACTTTCATAAATCACTAAGTTACCTCAACGGGGATGAAAGTCCCCAACAATAAGCATCTCATATTTCTTCTTGACAGTAGGTAAAGGTATTTGAAAACTTCCAATAGTGATTGTCGGAGATTTTTCAATAACATGAATACCATTCACTTGGAATTGTTTCTTTCGAAAATGCATCGTATGCTCATTACCATTAATATGAAAAGTGATCTTGCTTTTATTACAATCAATAACAACCCCTGCATTATTCAAGAAGGGTCTACCAAGAATAATAGACATATTGTCGTCCTCGGGCATCTCAAGTATAACAAAGTCTGTAAAAATAGTAACATTAGCAACAACAACGGGCACATCCTCACAAATACCGATAGGTACGGAAGTTGATTTGTCAGCCATTTGCAAAGATATTTCGGTAGGTGTAAGTTTATTCAAATCAAGTCTTTTATATAAATATAAAGGCATAACACTAACACCAGCTCCTAAATCACATAAAGCAGTTTTCACATAATTCTTTTTGATGGAGCAAGGTATAGTTGGTATTCCTGGGTCTCCAAGTTTTTTAGGTACTCCATCCTTAAAAGTATAATTAGCAAGCTTGGTGGAGATTTCAGCTTCTGGTATATTTCTCTTATCAGTGATGATGTATTTCATGTACTTTGCATAAGGAGGCATTTTTAAGATATCAGTTAAACGAGTACGCAAAAAGGCTGGCCTCGGCATTTGAGCAAAGCGTTCAAATTCTTCATCATCTTTCTTTTTAGTTGACTTGGGTGGAAAAGGCATAGGTTTTGGAACCCATGGTTCTCTTTCTTTACCGTGTTACCTAGCCACAAAGTCTCTTTTATTATATCTTTTATTCTTAGGTTGTGGGTTATCAAGATCAACCGGTGGTTCTATTTCAACATCATTATCTGGTTCCTTTTCATTGTTAGGAGTGTGTTCATGAACATCAACATTTTTTTTATCACTAGGTGAATGTTCATTACCAGATTGAGTTTCAGCATCAGAGACAGAAACATCATTATCATTATCAGGAGGGTTTTCTACTTCAGGTTCACTAGTAGCATGCAAAGTCCTATCATTTTTCTTTTTCTTTTTAGGGGGACTAGGTGTAGTGGTGTTGTTTCTCTGTGAATCATGTTCAATTCTTTTTGGGTGTCCCTCAGGATAAAGTGGTTCCCGAGTCATTTTTCCTCCTCTAGTTGCAACTCTAACATCAAAGTCATGTATGTTGTTATTCATTTCATCAAGCAATTCTCTTTGTGATTTAGCAACTCGTTCTAACTGGGTTTGTACCATAGAAGCATGCTTTCCCACACCTCTAACATCATTTGAGATTCTAAATAACAAGTCACTCAAGCGAGCAATCATATCAGAATTGTATTTCAATTGTTTCATAACATTTGCATTGAAGTGATCTTGTTTCCTGATGTAATTTTCAAACTCATGAAGGCATTGGCTAGGGTGCATATTGTGAGGATTGTCATTATCATTGAATTTCATTAGATAATTTACCTCTACCACCTTAGGCAGTGATGGTGCATTAAGTCCATGTATTTCTTCAATAGGAGGTAAATTTTTAACATCCTCAGCTTTAATACCTTTTTCCTTCATGGATTTCTTTGCCTCTTGCATATCTTCAGGACTGAGATATAATATACCCCTCTTCCTCGAAGTGGGTTTAGGCGGTGGTTCAGGAAGAGTCCAATCATCATAATTTTTCAATATGTTATTCAATAATTCTTCAGCTTGTCCAATAGTTCGTTCCCTGAAAACACAACCAGCACAACTATCTAGGAAGTCCCTAGAAGCATCGATTAGTCCATTATAGAAGATATCAAGTATTTCATTTTTCTTAAGAGGATGATTTGGCAAAGCATTAAGTAACTGGCAAAGCCTCCCCCAAGCTTGTGGGACACTCTCTTATTCAGTTTACACAAAGTTAAATATTTCCTGTAAGGCAACTTGTTTCTTATGAGCAGGAAAATATTTTTCAGAGAAGTAATAAATCATATCCTGGGGAATATGCAGACAACCAGGAGCAAGAGTATTGTACCAAGATTTAGCATCACCCTTTAATGAGAACGGAAATAGCTTGAGAATATAGTAGTAACGAGTTTTCTCATCATGAGTAAAAAAAGGGTGGCTATGTCATTCAACTTAGTGAGATGTGCCACAACAGTTTCAGTTTCATAACCATGGAAAGGATCAGATTCAACCAAAGTGATTAACTCTGGGTCGACAGAGAATTCATAATCCTGATCATCAGTAAAGATAGGTGAGGTAGCAAACTTAGGATCACATTTCATTCTAGCATTCAGAGACTTTTCTTTATACTGCCATAATAATTTCTCTAGATCATCTCTATCCTTACAAGCAAGAATAGCTCTAGTTGTTTCGTCATTCATAACATAACCTTCAGGTACCTTAGGCAACTCATATCTAGGAAGGCTAGTTCTAGCAGGTGTTTCAAAAATTTCAGTTTCAAGTTCATCATCAGATTCAACAACATCATGTTGTCTTACTCTAGTAATCTGTTCATCAAGAAATTCACTAAGTGGCACATAATCATCATGCAAGGTACTAGCATCATCATAAGTATCATTCATAGCAGAAGTAGCATCATCAATAACTTGCGACATATCGGGATTAATAGCATGTGGTGGTCTTGCAAGTTTACTTATAACAGAAGGTGAATCTAAAGCATAACTGGATGGAAGTTCCTTACCTCCCCTCGTCTTAGAGGGAAAAATCTTAGTCATAACATCCTTCATATTCTTCATAGTGATAAATTGATAATAATCCCAAGTGACTCCACAAATATAGCTATGGTCCATGGAAACAGCGCCAGAATAAGGTCTTGATAACCCACAAGTATAGGGGATCGCAATAGTTTTTGAGGGTAGAGTATTCAACCCAAATTTATAGATTCGACACAAGGGGAGCCAAAGAATATTTTTAAGTATTAGCAGCTGAGTTGTCAATTCAACCACACCTGGAGATTAATTATCTGCACCAAAATGATCAGTAGCACAGTAATATGATAGTTTTGATAGTAATGGTAGCAGCAATAGTAACGGTAACAGTGATAGCAATAGTTTTGTAGCAAGTGTAACAGTAACGATAACAGTGGTAACTTAGCAAGATCAATATAAGATAAATTCTTAGGCATTGGATCGGTAATTTGTTGGATGATATTCATCATGTGACAGTCATAACCTAGGGCGATACGGCGCTAGCTCCAATTCATAAATACAATGTAGGCATGTATTCTGTAAATAGTCATACGTGCTTATGGAAAGAACTTGCATGACATCTTTTGTCCTACCCTCCCGTGGCAGCGGGGTCCATATTGGAAACTAAGGGATATTAAGGCCTCCTTTTAATAGAGAACCGGAACAAAGCATTAACACACGGTGAATACATGAACTCCTCAAACTACGGTCATCATCGGGAGTGGTACTGTCTATTGTCACTCCGGGGTTGCCGGATCATAACACGTAGTAGGTGATTATAACTTGCAAGATTGGATCTAGAACATGGATATAATGGTGATAACATAAACGGTTCAGATCTGAAATCATGGCACCCGGGCCCAAAGTGCCAAGCATTAAGCATGGCAAAGTCATAGCAACATAAATCTCAGAACATAGTGGATACTAGAGATCGGCCCTAACAAAACTAACTAGATTACATGATGAATCTCATCCAACTCCTCACCGACCAGCGAGCCTACAAAGGAATTACTCACTCCCGGTGTGAGCATCATGGAATTGGCGATGGAGAAGGGTTGATGATGATGAAGAACGAAGATTCCCCTCTCCGGAGCCGCAAACGGACTCCAGATCTGGCCTCCCGATGAAGAACAGGAGGTGACGACGGCTCCGTCTCGTGGATCGTGATAATTCTTTCTCCCTGATTTTTTTGTGGAAAATAGGATTTTATTGCGTCGGTATCAGGGTCAGCGGGGCCACCATGTGGGGACAACCCACCTGGGCGCGCCAGGAGGGGGCGCGTCCTGGTGGGTTGTGCCAAGCCAGGTGCCCCCCTCCGGTGGTTCTTGGCTCCAGTATTTTTATTTTATTGTATAAAAACTCCTCACAAAGTTTTGTTCCATTCCGAGAAATTTTATTTTTGCACAAAAACAACACCATGGTAGTTCTGCTGAAAACAACGTCAGTTCGGGGTTAGTTTCATTCAAATCATGCAAACTAGAGTCCAAAACAAGAGGAAAAGCGTTAGGAAAAGTAGATACATTGGAGATGTATCAACAGCGATAAAGTAAAGCAATTACATGGCGCTTTCATTTCATACAATAAAGAGACAACCATAAGGCTCCTGCCGGTTGCTGATAATTTTACAAAATATGATCATCTCATACAATAACGTATAACTCATCACGTCTTGACCATATCACATCACAACATGCCCTGCAAAAACAAGTTAGAAGTCCTCTACTTTGTTGTTGCAAGTTTTACGTGGCTGGTACGAGCTTCTAGCAAGAACCGTCCTTACCTACGGCACAAAACCACAACGGTGTTCCATCAAGTTTGTTGCTTTAACCTTCTTCAAGGACCGGTCACAGTCAAATTTGATTCAACTAAAGTAGGAGAAACACACACTCGCCAGCCACCTTTATGCAAAACTAGTTGTATGTCTGTCGGTGGAACCAGTCTCATGAATGTGGTCATGTAAGGTTGGTCCAGGCCGCTTCATCCCACAATACCGTCGAATCAAAATAAGACGTTGGTGGCAAGCAGTATGACTATTATCGCGCACAACTCTTTGTGTTCTACTCATGCATATCATCTACACATTGACCTGGCTCATGATGCCACTGTTGGGGAAGTAGCATGCAATTTCAAAAAGTTCCTACGCTCACGCAAGATATATCTAGGAGATGCATAACAACAAGAGAGGGAGATTGTGTCTACGTACCCTCGTAGAACGAAAGCGGAAGCATTTGACAACGCAGTTGATGTAGTCAAACTTCTTCTAGCTCCGACCGATCAAGCACCGAACGTACGACACCTCTGAGTTCTGCACTGTTTAGCTCGATGACGCCCCTCGTCTTGTTGATCTAGCAAGATGTCGAGGAAGTAGATGAGTTCCGCTAGCACGACGGCATGGTGACGGTGATAGTAAAGTGATCCGTGCAGGGCTTCGCCTAAGCACTATGGAGATATTACCGTGGGAGTAAACGATGGATGGGGGCGCCACACACGGCTAACAATTGATGTTCTATCTTCTAGGCACCCCCTTCCCCACATATATATAGGTTGGAGGGGAGGCGAGGCATCCAGGGGGCACCCCAAGTAGGCCGAATCCTACTTGGGGTCTTCCCCAATTCGCCTCGCCCCCTTACCATATTTTACATGGTGAAGAATGAAGGAGGAAGAGAGAGAGGAAGGGGGGTGAACCCCCTTGTTCTTTCTCCAATCGGCCACATGCTAGGGGGCGCACCACCCCTTGTGGGGTGGTGTGCTCCCCTCTTATGGCCCATATGGCCCATATACCTCCCCCGGGGTTTCTGGTAACCCCCCCCGGTACTCCGATAATTACTCGATACACTTCGGAACACTTCCGTTGTCCAAATACTATCTTCCTATATATTAATCTTTACCTCTCAACCATTTTGAGACTCCTCGCCATGTCCATGATCTCATCCGGGATTCCGAACAACATTCGATCACAAAATCACATAACTCATATAATACAATATCGTCATCGAACGTTAAGCGTGCGAACCCTACGGGTTCGAGAACTATGTAGACATGATCGAGACACTTCGCCGATCAATAACCAATAGTGGTACCTGGATGCTCATATTGGATCCTACATATTCTACGAAGAACTTTATCGGTCGAACCGTTATGACAACATATGTTATTCCCTTTGTCCATCGGTATGTCACTTGCCCGAGATTCGATCGTAGGTATCTTCATACCTAGTTCAATCTCGTTACCGGCAAGTCTCTTTACTCGTTCCGTAATACATCATACCGCAACTAAATCATTAGTCACTTTGCTTGTAAGGCTTTTTATGATGTGTATTACCGAGAGGGCCTAGAGATACCTCTCCAACACTCGGAGTGACAAATCCTAATCTCGATCAATGCCAACTGAACAAACACCTTCGGAGACACCTGTAGAGCATATTTATAATCACCCAGTTACGTTGTGACATTTGATAGCACACAAGGTATTCTTTCGGTATCCGGGAGTTGCATAATCTCATATTCGAAGGAATATGTATTTGACATGAAGAAGGCAATAGCAGTAAAACTGAACGATCATTATGCCAAGCTAACGGATGGGTCTTGTCCATCACATCATTCTCCTAATGATGTGATCTCGTTATCAACTGACAACTCATGCCCATGGTTAGGAAACCTTAACCATTGTCGGGGGAAACTGTCCGCCACGAACACCTATGGGACCGGAGCCCCTTGTCTGTGCGGTACGAGGGCGGAGGGAGCACGAAGAGCAGATCGTAGCGAGCACGCGGGCAGTTTTACCCAGGTTCGGGCCGCGGTAGACGCGTAAAACCCTACTCCTGCTTAGTTGTGTATTGAGTTAGAGTGCTCGGGAGCTTGAAGAAGCAGCTACACCGTGCGTGTGAGTGGTCTAGGTTCCGAACCCCCTCCACGTTGTGCATGGGCCTCCTTTTATAGTGCAAGGGGTCACCGACAGGTGTCAACGTAGGAGAAAGGGGTAAAAACGTAAAAGAAGTGGTAGTTGTAACAGTGCGGGAACAGTGGAGCTACAGTGCGCGAACAGTGGTCGCTACCTACTTTGACAGTGGGGGACAAGGGCATTTAATGCCCGTCGCCGTCGACCCCAAAAGCTCCCGCCCTTGCGTCTCCGTCCGCCACGGCGATGGATCCACCACCGTGGAGTGCCACCGTGTCCCCCAGGCTGCACAGCCATCCGCCATGCGTCCCTGGATAGGCCCCAGGGCGACGCGTGGGCCGATGAGCTGGAGCGCGGGCACACAGCGCAACTCTCCCGGCAAGCACCTTGCCGGGGCCTTGATCTTGCCGGGCCCGGGAGCTTGCCGCTCCCCGGGCCCTCGCCGGGGCGCATATAGCCCCGAGGCGTGTCTTCTATGATGGAATCTTCTAGTCTTCCTGGCAAGCTCCTCTTGCCAGGGTCTTGTGCTAGTGAGGTAATCTTGAGCCTGGTACGGCCTTCCCGGCAAGCTCCTCTTGCCGGGGTCTCGATCTTCTGTCTTGCATACTTTGTGTTTGAATGGTTTAATAAGGAGCAGGAAGGTCTCCGGCGAGCGCGTGGTAAGCCCTGCCGCGGGAAGCTGCAACTGCCCGTGCACAAGTTGGGGTACTGAGGTACCCCTACCTTAGTACACCGACAGGAGCCCCCGGGCCTGGGCCACACACGGTGCCCAGCGCTGTTGGGCCAGGCCCAAAACAGTGCACGGGCACACGCGGCCCACAGCGTGCCGAATCCACTTCCGTATCCGCCGCATCCCCCCGTAACGGCACGCGTCGATTGCGGCGTCGTGGGATGGGACGTGCCCACGTTCCATCAATGAAAAAGGGCGAAACGCCCCCCACTTCCCCATAAAAGCAGAGGAAGCAGGAGCGGTTCCCCTCCTTGCGCTTTCATTGCATCTTCTTCTTCCTCCAGAAATCCCCTTTGCGCTCCGCCTCCATACTTCCGCCGCCGCCGTTCTCCACTTCCTTCGCCGCCTCCGCCATGGCCCCGAAGACCGAGAAGGCGAAGGCGGAGAAAGCCAAGAGGGAGAAGTCGGAGCAAGCAGCGAAGCTTACCGCGTACCGGAAGCGGAACCTCGTCTTCCTGCCGAAGCTCGGCGCGCGGAAGCTCTGGAACAAGTACTACTTGTTCTGGGCCAAGGAAACCAAGGCGCACCCCCGCACTCGAGCCTATCCGGCCGCCGCCAAGGACAGCTACCCCGGCGGGTACTACTTCTTCGCAGCCTTCTTTCACTGCGGTCTTTGCCCTCCTTTCTCTGATTTCTTTTGCGACGTCATGCACACCTATGGCCTCCACCTTCTTGACTTCACCCCCAACGCCATCCTCACAATGGCGGTTTTCGCACACATGTGCGAAAACTTCATAGGAGTACACCCAAATGTAGCGCTGTTTAGGCACTTCTTCACTCCTAGAGCAGAGACCGGCGCCCCCCTCTCCGGAGGAATTTCTTGGGTATTCCGTTTGAACAAGAAGGAGTCGTACTTGCCGGGGGAGCTCCGCGGCAAGTGGGAGGAGTGGCGTGCAGATTGGTGCTGGATCGTTGAGGACGAGCCGCAGCCCTTCACCGCGCCGCGCACAACGCCCATCGCGCGCGGCAGGGATTGGAGCGAGCTGGATTCGGACGACATCAAGCTCGACGTCGCCCTCGTCCGGATTCTTCGTCTTCGGGTAGCTAGGCTGTCCGTTGCAGAGGTGGGCGCAGACTTCCTCCGCCGCCGCATCGCCCCTCTCCAAGACAGGAAAAGGCCGGCCTGGGAGTACGGCGGCCCGGCGGACATAATGAGGCTGCGCCCCGGGCTAAACTTCAACTTCACGACGCTGGAGCTGAAGGGGATGGTCCGGGAACTCTTCAAATATGACCCGGCACACCCTGAGTGGTTCAGACCTCCCCGGGGAGTGGTGCCCCTCTGCAACAGCACAGTCCGGGACCGTCTCTGCGCTATGATGCCCGCGTGCGATTCGCACGGCGTGGACCGCACGTGGATTCCGCCCAAGCCCATAGACGTCCTCAGCTTCTTCGACAACCTCGTGGAGGTGGCGAAGAACAAGAATGACATCAAGGAACACACGCGGGACACCACTGAACAGGAGCTTGCTTACATGGCTTCTCGGGCTGAAGAGGCCGCTGCAGCCGCAGCGGCAGGAGATTTTGGGTACACGCCTGATGAGGCGGAGGCTGCGGATGCGTCCAGCCAGGCGGAGGAGGCGGAGATCCGCAGACTGCTGCAACTTCCTCCCGACGCGCTCGCCGGGGTCCCCTCTTTAAGGCACTCCGGGATCCACGGGATCGTGGCCGAGGCCGCGGCAAGGGAAGGCGCCGCCGGAGGGAACAGAGGCGCCGCGGGGAGCGGAGGCGCCGGAGGGAGCGGAGGCGCCAAAGGAAAAGAAGCCGCAGCGCAGGGCGCTGGGCCCAGCGAGCCAGCCGGGGAGGAGGAGGAGGAGGAGGAGGAGGCCGAGGACTCCGACGGATCTACGGAGCTCTATGCCGACGACCTCTCCTCGTCGGAGACCTCCCCGCCCCCAGCAAGCCCAAGGCGGTCCCCACCGAAGCGTCTCCGCAAGGCGGCGACGGGAGAGAGGGCGCAGGCGCCCCGGCAACAGCCAGCTCGCCGGGCAGCTCCCCGGGGGAGCCAAGCTGCGCCGGGGGCGACCGGCGCACCAGCCACAGCGGAGGCGGCCCGCGCACGGGCCACGACGGAGGCGCCCCGCAAGCAGGCGTCGAGCCGACAGGGGTCTTCTCGGAGCGGAGCAGCAGCTCCGCCCGCTCCTCGGGCTCCGGCTACCACAGGGGCTGGGTCTTCGCAGCCCCCAGCCCCTGGGACCGCCAAGCGCCCGAGGGAATCTTCGTCTTCCGCTCCTCGTGCAGACGCGCCTCAGGTGGAGTATGACTTCTCCGCCTTGAGCGAGGACGACGAGGAGGATCAGGAGTAAGAATCCAAGATCTTACATCTTCTCAAGTTCCGTCTTGATTATTGTCGATGCTAATTTTGTTTGTCGCTTTGATTTCAGGACCTTGGTTCAGCGCGTGGCGAAGAAAGCCAAGGCGCCTGTGGTTGAGGTCACGGAAGGCTCGGCTACCGCGGCAACTGGGGACGCGCCGGAGCCAAGCCTGCCGGACCCGAGCGCTGCTCCGAGGAGCAGCCCCCAGCGCAGCCCCCAGCGTAAGTCTTGGCTCCATCCTCCCGCTCGTCGAGGTGCGCTTGGGGATTTTGCCTTGTTTCAATATATTGATGTCTTTGTCTTGACTTGTGCAGAGGTGGAGCCACAGCGGCAGGAGCGCCCGGAGACCGTCCTTGAGGAGCCGCAGGCCGCGCCGTCCCCGCCAAGGCCGAACTCTCCGGCAAGGGAGAGTGCTCCGCCAAGGGCGGGTACTCCGCCAAGGGCGAGTACCCCGCCAAGGGCGAGCAGCCCGGCGAGGGCGGCCACTCCGCCTAGGCAGAGCTCCCCGGCGAGGGAGCCCGCCGCTGACGACGTCCGCCAAGGTATGTCTTGTAATTTGTTTTCTTGGCGTTGTCTCTTTTTGGATTTTTGCTTGAACTTCTTTTTCTTCTTCTTCTTTTAGATCCTCCTCCTCCCGAGCCGATGGAGACGGAAGTCATCAACATCGAGGATGAGGAGGGCGCGCAGGGCGGCGGCGGCGACGTCCCTGTCGCCGAGGACACGGCGGGAGCCGCCGAGCCGACCGCGCAGGAGACCGCTCCGGCTGCGGACGCAGCGGCCGGGGAGGGGGACGGCGACCGCACCGCCGGCCCGGAGGCGGCGGGAGCATCAAGTGCTGCGCCGGCCACCGACCCCTCCGCCGGCAAGGAGCAGGGCTACTACCTTGAGGCCCCCAACGGTGTCTTCATCCAGGTGCCTTGGGGTTCGTCGTCGCGAGCTCCCGCGGAGGGCGAGGCATTTGACGGGGAAGTCCTCGCCTCCGCGGGTTTGAAGATCGTCGAAGCGCCCGGCGGGGGTGAAGGGCCCGAGGAGGAGAAGCTACTTCACCAGCTCCTGGCCCTTTACCGGGCCAGGCAGGCGAAGCTTGCTTCCCGGGAAGCCCTTGCCGCCAAGGCCGCCGCGGAGATGGAGAAGCGCGCGGCGGAGCTCAGCGCTGCCAACCAGGCGGCCCTCCGCGAGGTGGCGGAGGAGCGCGAGCGGCTCGCCGGCGAATATCAGGAGTGGGTGCTGGAGAAGGCTGAGGCCGAAGAGCAGCAGCGGCTCGCCGGGGTGGAGCTGTCCCGGCGAGAGGGAGAACTCGCCCAGCGGAAGGTCCAACTCGACTCCCATGAGGAGGACCTTGCCGCTCGGGAGGAGGCCCTTGGCGGGGAACTGAAGGAGGCGAAAGCCGCCGCGGTTGCCGCGGAGACCGCCAAGAAGGAGCTTGCCGCCAAGGTCGCCCAGCTGGAGAAGTCGCTGAAGGTGAGCGCGGAGAAGGTCGCCGCGCTCATCACGGAGCGCGAGAAGGACGCCCATACCAATTCAGAACTCCAGGTGCGTCTTTCTGAGAGGGGCGACGAGTTGAAGGCCGCCAAGGACTCCATCGAGGACTTGGAGTTGAAGGTCTCTACACTGAAGGATTCACTCGACGCTGCCCGGGCCCGGGAGACCAAGTTGAAGGAGGAGCTCCGCAAGGAGCGGACCCTAGTGGACAGCGCCAACAAAGCGGCTGAGCTCTTCCGCAAAACCGTTGAGGTATGGACCGAAGACTTAGTATCTTGTGCGTCCAACATCGACCAGGAGCTGCTGGCATTGAAGCTGGAGCACCTCATCTATTCCCCGGATCCAAACCTCCCACACAGCGCCAAGCTCAGCCTCTTCTTCAAGGGAATCGTGCCGGCCCTTGCTGATCTGCGGAAGAAGATCCCCGCGCAACTGGCCGAGGAGACGCGCCTGCTCTGCACGGGAACTCTGGAGCGCGTGCTGACGAAGATCGTATATCGCAATCCGGGCATCAACCTCACCAACGTTCTTCGCAGCTTGCCGGCTGACGCGGACATGGAGGCTCTGAAGGAGCAGGTCGTCCACGAACTGGTACATACTTGACTGTCTGGTTATCTTCTCTATCTCTTCTGGGTCGTCGGGAAGTTCTCCAGTTTGAAGGAAACGGACGATCTGCTGCGCCCATGCCGGGGCCTGAGGCTCGACGGCAAGGACTAAAGGCTCGAGGGCTGCTGCGGGAACCTCAGCCTCTGCGGCAAGGACCTCTGGTTCCGCCGGAGCTGAAGGTCCCCCGGCAAGCTCGCCGGGGCGAGGCTTGTCGGGAACGCTTGCTTCAACTGTACAGACCCGAGGATCTGCAGGAGCAAACTGTTCCTCAGCGTTGTGGTTGTTGATCTTGGGGACCTTGGCGGCGGTTTCTGGAAGATCCGCCGGCAAGTAGTCGCCGGAGACCAACTTCCTCTTCTTGGACTGCCCAATTGATGGTGTAACGGATGGTTGAGTGAGCTTGAGCAAGAAGGTCCCTGGTTCCACAGGTAACTTCATCGAAGCACACTTTGAAAGGCCATCTGCAATTTCATTCTGAGCTCTCGGGACGTGCTCCATCTGCAGACCTTCAAAGTGTTCCTCAAGCTTCCTCACTTCATCGACATAAGCTTCCATCAAAGGGCTCTGATAACTCTTGTAAACTTACCGGACCACCAACTGAGAATCTCCCCGCACAATCAGCTTCCCGATCCCAAGTTCGGCCGCAATCCTGAGGCCGGCAAGCAAGCCTTCATATTCGGCAGTGTTGTTTGTCGCTTGCTTCCTGGGAAAGTGCATCTGGATAACATATTTGAGGTGCTCTCCGGTGGGCGCGATGAGTACCACGCCAGCACCGGCGCCTTGCAGCGAGAAGGCACCATCAAAATACATTACCCATTCACTTGTCGCTTCTTGTATGGGTGCACTTGTTTCTTGGACTTCTTCGTCGGGCGTTGGGGTCCACTCAGCTATGAATTCTGCCAAAGCTCGGGTCTGTATGGTTGAAGTGCTTTCAAACTTGAGTCCAAAGCTTGACAGCTCCAGTGCCCACTCAACGATCCTGCCTGTTGCTTCTGGGTTGTGCAATATCCTCTTCAGCGGAAAGCGAGTGACCACTGTTATCTCATGTGCTTGGAAGTAATGGCGTAGCTTTCTCGAGGCCATGAGGAGGCCGAAAAGCAACTTTTGCACACCAGAGTACCTTGATCTAGCCCCCTGGAGAAGGGAACTTACAAAATACACTGGGCGCTGCACCATCTTCTTTCGCACTTCATTTTGTTCATGCGCAGAGTTGTCCTTGTCGGGGCCAGAGCTTGCCGGAGCAGCCCCCTGCTTGTCGCTGGATTCGCTTGCCGGTGGTGCTGACTCCTCGTCGGACTCCCTCTCCGCTACTAACGCAGCACTAACCACCTGGTTGGTTGCCGCTAGGTACAGCAGCAACTTTTCCTGTGGTCTAGGTGCGACAAGTATTGGAGTGGAGGACAGGTACCGTTTCAAATCCTGCAGCGCTGCCTCCGCTTCTGGAGTCCACTTCATGGGACCTGCCTTCTTCAAGATTTTGAAGAAAGGTAGGGCGCGTTCTGCAGACTTTGAAATGAACCTACTGAGGGCAGCCACTCAACCTGCAAGCCTCCTGACATCCTTGACGCGCTTTGGGGCCTCTATCTGCTCAATGGCTTTAATCTTGTCGGGGTTGGCTTCAATCCCCCTCTGTGACACAAAGAACCCGAGAAGCTTGCCGGAGGGGACTCCAAAGACGCACTTCTCGGGGTTCAACTTGAGCTGTATTCAGCGCAGGTTCTGAAATGTTTCTTCCAAATCTTGGATCAGGGTTTCCTTGCTCTTGCTCTTCACCACGATGTCATCCATGTAAGCCTCTACATTTCTGTGGATCTGTGGCTCAAAAGCAGTGTACACTACCCTTGCAAAGGTTGAGCCTGCATTCTTCAATCCAAATGGCATGCGTATGAAGCAATAAGTGCCACATGGAGTGATAAATGCAGTCTTCTCTTCATCCTCTTTGGCCATGAAAATCTGATGGTAGCCTGAATATGCATCAAGAAAACAGAGTAGCTCACATCCGGCAGTGGAGTCAACGATCTGGTCAATGCGCGGCAAAGGGAATGGATCCTTGGGACATGCTTTATTCACATCGGTGAAGTCTATACACAGTCTCCACTTCCCATTGGCCTTGCGCACGATGACTGGATTTGCCAACCACGTCGGATGGATCACACCTCTAACTAGGCCTGCTGCCTCTAGCTTCTTGATTTCTTTGTTGATGAATTCTTGGCGCTCCACGGCTTGCTTCCTCACTTTCTGCTTGATGGGCCGCGCATGAGGACAAACAGCAAGCTTGTGCTCAATCACCTTCCTGGGAACACCGGGGATGTCAGATGGTTGCCAGGCAAACACATCGACATTCGCCCGCAGGAAGGCAACGAGCGCACTTTCCTATTTGCTGTCAAGCGTGGCACTGATGGTGAAGGTACCACCAGTGCCGTCTTCCTTGGCGGACACTTTCTTGGTTGCCGGAGGAGCGGCCATCCCTTTCTTACTCTTGCCGGTGGAGCTCGACGGAACGTCCTCGACGGCAGCGCAGCACTCCGAAGAGGTGCGGTTGCCGGAGTGGGTCCCAGAGCACTTGCCGGACTTGGTCTTCGTCTTCTTCCCCCCGGGAGCTTCAGCGGCAAGTGTATCCTTCTCGGCCGCAGCTGCCGCATCCCGGTAGATCTTGTCGGCGCAGACAAGCGCATCCTTCTTGTCGCCGTGGACAGTGATGACGCTTATCGGCCCCGGCATCTTGAGTACGTTGTAAGCATAATGGGAAGCTGCCATGAACTTGGCGAGGGTAGGACGGCCAAGTATTCCATTGTAGGGCAATGGAATATCGGCGACGTCGAAAGTGATGCGCTCGGTTCTGAAGTTGAGCTCCCCGCCAAAGGTCACCGGCAGAGTGATCTTTCCCTTGGGCTTGCTCCTTCCCGGGTTGATTCCTTGGAAAGAACCGGTTTCTTCGAGCTCGCCATATGGAATCTGGAGTTTCTTGATCACAGCAGAGGAGATCAAGTTCAGCCCGGCCCCGCCGTCAACCAACATTTTGGTGACCTTGAGGTTGCGGATGGTGGGAGAAACCAGCATCGGCAAGCACCCGACCGCAGTGGTGCGGTCAGGGTGATCCTCAAGATCAAAAACGATGGGCGTGCTGGACCATTTGAGGAGCCTGCGCGACTCCACGGGCGGCTCCGCTGCATTCACCTCACGCACCCACTGCTTTAGTTGGCGGTGGGAGGTGTGCAGGGAGGCGCCACCGTCGACGCACATGACCTCCGTGGCCTTCTGGAACTTCTGCTCGCTGTTATCCTCGTCCTCCATGTCTTCGACGTCGTCCTCTTCGTCCTTGTCGCGGCCCCGGGGAGGTCGATCTCCTTGCCGCTGCTTGGCCTTGCCGCGGCGTCCTCCCCGGCCGTTGAACGGCCGCTTCTTGCTTGGCTCTTCCCCGCCACCTTGGGCCTTCTCCTTGTCGCGCCTCTCGTACTCAGCTTTCTGCTGCTTGACGAGGTACTCGACGCGCTTGCAGTTGGAGAGGTCGTGGCCCTTGGTGCGGTGGATCTTACAGTATTGCTTGTCGGAGCTGCCCGGCTTGTCGGCTGCCGCCACAGGGGCAGGCTCCTTGCCGGAGCCGCCAGCCTGCGTTTGCTTGGCGGGAGCCTCCTTGCCGGATTTCTCGACGGCAAGCACCTCCTTCTTGCCCTTCCTTCTGTTATTCCGCCGCCGGCTCTTCTTTGCCGGGGCGGCGTCGTCGCTGTCGCTTCCCCCTGCGCCAGCATCCTCCCCGGGGAGTCTCCTCCCCTCTTCTGCGCGTGCGCACTTGTCAGCCAGAGCATAGAGCTCGCTGACATCCCGAATCTTGGTCATCGCCATTTCTTCACGCATGCGGCGGTTACGCACGTTCTGGTGGAACGCGCTGATAACCGCGGCAGGGTGGACGTCAGGGATGTTGTGCTGCACACGACTGAAGCGTTGGATGTACTTGCGCAGGGTTTCGCCTTCCTTCTGGGCCAGAATGTGGAGATCGCTCTCCTGGCCGTGGGGTTTGTGGCCGCCGGTGAAGGCGCCAACAAACTGGTGGCAAAGGTCGGCCCAAGAAGAGATGGAACCTTCCGGCAAGTGCATAAGCCACGAACGGACGTTCGGCTTAAGCACGAGCGGGAAGTAGTTTGCCAAGATCTTCTCGTCGCGCCCCCCGGCAGCTTGCACTGCGATGGTGTAGACGCTGAGGAATTCCGAGGGGTGCGTCTTGCCGTCGTACTTCTCCGGTACGTCGGGCTTGAAATTTTTCATGCTGGGCCACTGGACGCGCCGCAGCTCGCGAGTGAACGCAGGGCAGCCTGCCGCGTACGGCAAGTCGCCTGGTTCACCGGGCGCGCGCGCGTCGACAGCGTTCCCAGCTCTGTTATCTGATTGTCGCCGAGCTTCTCGGCGACGCTCGATTGTGGTGCGAGCATCTTCTTGTCGCCGGTCGTCGAGGACCTGGCGCTGGTCCCGACGGGCCCGCGGGTCCGACGATGCTGTGGAGCCGTCGTCGGCGTTGTTCCGGCGGGGCGGCGTCTTCTGCTTCCGCGGCGGGGAGTGCACGCTTGTCGCACCCCCGGCGGTCTTGTCGCCGTCGGCCTTCGTCTTCTCAGCTTGCCGCGGCCGCGAGGCCGCCGGCTGCTGTGGAGAATCGTTGTTGGCGAAGGCTATCAGGCTCTGGATGGTGGCCCTCCAGTCGTCGACCTTGTCTGCCGCTGGAGGGAAGTCGAGGAGCAGTTGCGCTCTCGCGAGCGCTTCCGCTGGAGTGGAAGGAAATGCGGGCGAGCGGTGCGAGGAGCGGGATACGCTCGGACTTCTAACGGCGTTAGAAGGAGCGGGGTCCCGCGCCGGCGCCTTCGCCTTGCTTGTGCCCGGACGGAGGTCCGGGGCGTCCCGCGAGCCTCCGGTTTGGCCTTGGCCCAGCAAACGGATGCCACCTCCTGTGACATGGCGCTGCTGGGTTGTTGTATGCTGAGATGGACGCGGTGCGTCCACGGAGACCGAGGTTCGGTCGTCCGTCCTGTTCTTGGATCTGGTGGCGCCGTGAGTGTCCTCGCCGGCGACCACCCTTCCGACGGCGTCTCCCCCGCCCACCGTTGGCTCTGGTGGCGGCGGGTGAGACGCAGACGGGCCTCCGACCTCCGAAGCCTTCTTCTTCGGGGCCATGGAGCTGTTGCTGGTGAAGTTGCTGAATGAACTGGAGAGGTTGATGAAGAATGCGCCCGCGCGAACGCCGGATCAGGTTCGCACAACCTCGACGCCCCCTACCTGGCGCGCCAAAGATGTCGGGGAAAACTGTCCGCCACGAACACCTATGGGACCGGAGCCCCTTGTCTGTGCGGTACGAGGGCGGAGGGAGCACGAAGAGCAGATCGTAGCGAGCACGCGGGCAGTTTTACCCAGGTTCGGGCCGCGGTAGACGCGTAAAACCCTACTCCTGCTTAGTTGTGTATTGAGTTAGAGTGCTCGGGAGCTTGAAGAAGCAGCTACACCGTGCGTGTGAGTGGTCTAGGTTCCGAACCCCCTCCACGTTGTGCATGGGCCTCCTTTTATAGTGCAAGGGGTCACCGACAGGTGTCAACGTAGGAGAAAGGGGTAAAAACGTAAAAGAAGTGGTAGTTGTAACAGTGCGGGAACAGTGGAGCTACAGTGCGCGAACAGTGGTCGCTACCTACTTTGACAGTGGGGGACAAGGGCATTTAATGCCCGTCACCGTCGACCCCAAAAGCTCCCGCCCTTGCGTCTCCGTCCGCCACGGCGATGGATCCACCACCGTGGAGTGCCACCGTGTCCCCCAGGCTACACAGCCATCCGCCACGCGTCCCTGGATAGGCCCCAGGGCGACGCGTGGGCCGATGAGCTGGAGCGCGGGCACACAGCGCAACTCTCCCGGCAAGCTCCTTGCCGGGGCCTTGATCTTGCCGGGCCCGGGAGCTTGCCGCTCCCCGGGCCCTCGCCGGGGCGCATATAGCCCCGAGGCGTGTCTTCTATGATGGAATCTTCTAGTCTTCCTGGCAAGCTCCTCTTGCCAGGGTCTTGTGCTAGTGAGGTAATCTTGAGCCTGGTACGGCCTTCCCGGCAAGCTCCTCTTGCCGGGGTCTCGATCTTCTGTCTTGCATACTTTGTTTTTGAATGGTTTAATAAGGAGCAGGAAGGTCTCCGGCGAGCGCGTGGTAAGCCCTGCCGCGGGAAGCTGCAACTGCCCGTGCACAAGTTGGGGTACTGAGGTACCCCTACCTTAGTACACCGACAACCATCTTTGATCAACGAGCTATTCTAGTAGAGGCTCACTATGGACATAGTGTTTGTCTATGTATTCACACATGTATTAAGGTTTCCAATCAATACAATTCTAGCATGTATAATAAAATTTTATCACGAATAAGGAAATGTAAAATAACAACTTTATTATTGCCTCTAGGTCATATTTCCTTCACCTACACCCCTGCCCGCGCGCTTTGAATCCATGGATGTTGCTCTTTGACCCTTACACTACTGCAGGATGCTGCTAACGCGACACTACGATCAGAGACCCTTCGACGAAACTGTGTGCGATGCAATAATAGCAAATGATGGTGTAAAAACCATCAAGAAAGGTGCAAAACATTTGCAATGACGGATGCATCAAACACGATTTTGATTTTGATTGCGTGTGCGATGATGGGCATACGGTTCAGTTCAATTAACTGTTTGCGATGAGGAGGAACACAAGAAACGGGCTGCCAGATGAAGGCATGTGTGATGTACATCATACTGTTCACTCGGAGGAACTGTTTGTGATTAGGCAACGCAAAACAAATGGTCAGACAGATCAAGGTGTGTGCGATATATGGCATGCAGTTCACTTGGATGAACTGTTTGTGTTGAGACAAGAGAACAGAAATGGTTCAATATAAGAAGATGTGTGTGATACGCGGTAAACAGGTCTGTAATAAAAAATGTGTGCGGAGACCAATAATAACATAGACGGTTGCTACTAATAAGACGTGTGTGTTGTGCGATGGGATTGCATACAAAACAATATATATAGACACACACACACACACACACACACACACACACACACACACACACACACACACACACACACACACACTTATAAGGACATGGTTGCATAACCAAATTAAACATCCACTTACATAGGTGGCTACTACAACCATGGCATTTGCACACACCAAAGTAAACTATTACATGCATAATTACATAGGTGGCTACTACACACATGACATTTCCACACACCAATAAAGTAAACTATATATTACATGAATGATTAACTAGCATAAACGATCATCTGGTCATCATCTACTTCTTGTGACGCTTGCTCTGCTTGTGCCTCGATTCGGGCTTGTCGATTTGGGTAACAAGGCACTTCCTCATGTCAACGATCCGCGTGTGCATATCATAGCATGTGTACACGCTCTTGGCCGTGAACCTGAGGTGAGGTTCATCCAGGCCCTGTGCCAGGATACGTGACTTGTTCTCTTGGCATCCCGCTTCATCTTTTCGTAGTTGGGGTCGATGATGGCCGAGGCGAGTTCAACCGGGGAGTCCTTCTTTGTGCTGCCCCAGACCCTGTAGTGCTCACAGATTTCGACAAGGTTCTGGCAGGCCAAGCCCGTAACCCTGAGCACTTTTACATCGTCGGTGGTTTCCACCGTGGCGAACTTGTAGTCGGTGCTATTGACCAACTTGTTGAAACAGTCGCAAGGCTCGGTGGACATGCAGTAGTGGTAGATGAGGACATGATGGCCCACACAAAACTGGGCGATGGCAACCTTCTGATCTATGACCATCCGTGTACTAGAGGTCGATGCCAACCACCTTGTACTCGTCTCGAGCAAGCAACTCCTCAACGCTGTTGATGTAGTCGTCCACCACGGCCAGGTCTATGGTGTGCACCACCGAGAGATCTGTCTCCCTCGCGTGGGTTTCCACTTTATGCTCGCCAAAATCCATTGGAGCGCCGCTAGACGTCCCATCTCCATGTGTCGTCGTGGGTGTGCTTGTTGTGTTGTGGGGCATGATCGAAAGGTTGAAGAGACTAAGGTTATAATGGTAGCGGGAATTAAAGGGGAAGCCAGACGGCCAGGAATATCGGCATGCCCTGATGGTAGTTCTAATTTGTAGCGTGTAACTCCATCGTGTCACACGTAACTGCATCGCGTGGCAATGCGCGCAGTGCAACCGCATACATATGGGCCCCCCGACGTGATCGTGCGCACGCCCAACCGCCGGCAGAGCGCGCACGGAGGGATGCGAGCAGAGTGTGCTACTTCTCGAGCTTGCATTGTATTCCCTCGAAGAGGAAAGGGTGATGCAGCACAGTCGCGTAAGTATTTCCCTCAATTTTGAGAACCAAGGTATCAATCCAGTAGGAGACCACGCGCGAGTCCCTCGCACCTGCACAAACAAATAAGAACTTCACAGCCAACGCGATAAGGGGTTGTCAATCCCTTTACGGTCACTTATGAAAGTGAGATCTGATAGATAGGATAGTTTGATATTTTTGGTATTTTTTGGATATAAGAACAGAAAGTAAATAACACAAAGTAAAGTAGATTGGAAATTAATATGTTGAGAATAGACCCGGGGGCCATAGGGTTCACAAGTGGCTTCTCTCATGATAGCAGAATTCTATGGTGGGTGAACAAATTACTATCGAGCAATTGATAGAAAAGTGCATAGTTATGAGAATATCTAGGCATGATCATCATATATAGGCATCACGTCCGTGACAAGTAGACCGAAACGATTCTGCATCTACTACTATTACTCCACACATCGACCGCTATCCAGCATGCATCTAGAGTATTAAGTTCATAAGAACAGAGTAATGCTTTAAGCAAGATGACATGATGTAGAGGGATAAACTCAAGCAATATGATATAAACCCCATCTTTTTATCCTCGATGGCAACAATACAATACGTGCCTTGCTGCCACTGCTGTCACTGGGAAAGGACACCGCAGGATTGTACCCAAAGCCAAGCACTTCTTGAAGGAAATATGCCCTAGAGGCAATAATAAAGATGTTATTTGTATTTCCTTATATCATGATAAATGTCTTTTATTCATGCTAGAATTGTATTAACCGGAAACTTAGTACATGTGTGGATACATAGACAAAACAATATGTCCCTAGTATGCCTCTAGTAGACTAGCACATTGATCAAAGATGGTTATGTTTCCTAGCCATAGACATGAGTTGTCATTTGATCAACGGGATCACATCATTAGGAGAATGATGTGATGGACAAGACCCATCCGTTAGCATAGCACTATGATCGTTTAGTTTAACTGCTATTGCTTTCTTCATGACTTATACATGTTCCTATGACTATGAGATTATGCAACTCCCGAATACCGTAGGAACACCTTGTGTGCTATCAAACGTCACAACGTAACTGGGTGATCATAAAGATGCTCTACAGGTGTCTCCGAAAGTATTCATGGTGTTGGCATAGATCAAGATTAGGATTTGTCACTCCGAGTGTCGGAGAGGTATCTCTGGGCCCTCTCGGTAACACACATCATAATAAGCCTTGCAAGCAAAAGGACTAATGAGTTAGTCACGAGATGATGTGTTACGGAACGAGTAAAGAGACTTGCCGGAAACGAGATTGAACTAGGTATAAAGATACCGACGATCGAATCTCGGGCAAGTAACATACCGTTTGACAAAAGGAACAACGTATGTTGTTATGCGGTTCTGACCGATAAAAGATCTTCGTAGAATATGTAGGAGCCAATATGAACATCCAGGTTCCGCTATTGGTTATTGACCAGAGATGAGTCTCGGTCATGTCTACATAGTTCTCGAACCCGTAGGGTCCGCACGCTTAACGTTTGATGACGATCGGTATTATGAGTTTTTGAGTATTGATGTACCGAAGGTAGTTCGGAGTCCCGGATGAGATCACGGACATGACGAGGAGTCTCGGAATGTCCGAGACATAAAGATTGATATATTGGACGGCTATATTCGGACACCGGAAGTATACCGGAAAAGTTTCGGATTTATCGGGAATGCCGGAGGGGGTTACCGGAACCCCCTACGAGAGGGGATGGTCCATAGTGGGCCTAAAGGGAAAGAGAGAGGCAGCCCATAGGGCTGGCCGGCGCCCCCACCTAGCATTCCTAGTTGGACTAGGATTGGGGGGGGGGCGCCACCTCTCCTATTCCTTTCCCCCTTCTTCCTTTCGGTGAATCCTACTAGGAATAGGATTGCAATCCTATTCCTAGTAGGACTCACTCTCTAGCCGCACCAGGAAGGGCCGGCCGGCCTCCCTCCCCTGCTCCTTTATATACGGGGGCAGGGGGGCACCCAAAGACACACAAGTTGAATTGTTTTAGCCGTGTGCGGTGCCCCCCTCCACAGAATCACACCTCGGTCGTACCGTCGCGGAGCTTAGGCGAAGCCCTGCGCCGGTGAACACATCATATCCGTCACCACGCCGTCGTGCTGACGAAACTCTCCCGTGAAGCTCAACTGGATCAAGAGCTCGTGGGACGTCATCAAGCTGAACGTGTGCTGAACGCGGAGGTGCCGTACGTTCGGTGCTTGATCGGTTGGATCGTGAAGAAGTTCGACTACATCAACCGCGTCACTTGACGCTTCCGCTCCCGGTCTACGAGGGTACGTAGACACACTCTTCCCTCTCGTTGCTATGCATCTGGTAGATAGATCTTGCGTGATCGTAGGAAAATTTTAAAATACTACGTTCCCCAACAGTGGCATCAGAGCCAGGTCTATGCGTAGATGATATGCACGAGTAGAACACAATGAGATTGTGGACGACACTAGTCATACTGCTTACCAGCATGTCATACTTTGCTTCGACGGTATTGTGAGATGAAGCGGCCCGGACCGACATTACGCGTACGCTTACGCGAGACTGGTTTCACCGTTACGAGCACTCGTTGCTTAAAGGTGACTGGCGGGTGTCTGTCTCTCTCACTTTAGCTGAATCAAGTGTGGCTACGCCCGGTCCTTGTGAAGGTTAAAACATCACATACTTGACGAAACATCGTTGTGGTTTTGTATGCGTAGGTAAGAACGGTTCTTGCTAAAGCCCGTAGCAGCCACGTAAAACTTGCAACAAACAAAGTAGAGGACGTCTAACTTGTTTTTGCAGGGCATGTTGTGATGTGATATGGTCAAGACATGATGAGTTATACGGTTTTGTATGAGATGATCATGTTTTGTAAAGTTATCGGCAACTGGCAGGAGCCATATGGTTGTCGCTTTATTGTATGAAATGCAATCGCCATGTAATTGCTTTACTTTATCACTAAACGGTAGCGATAGTCGTAGAAGCAATAGTTGGCAAGACGACAACGATGCTACGATGAAGATCAAGGTGTCGCGCCGGTGACGAAGGTGATCATGACGGTGCTTTGGAGATGGAGATCAAAAAGCACAAGATGATGATGGCCATATCATGTCACATATTTTGATTGCATGTGATGTTTATCTTATTATGCTTCTTATTTTGCTTAGAACGACGGTAGCATTATAAGATGATCCCTTACTAAATTTCAAGGTATAAGTGTTCTCCCTGAGTATGCACCGTTGCGAAAGTTCGTCGTGCCGAGACACCACGTGATGATCGGGTGTGATAAGCTCTACGTTCAAATACAACGGGTGTAAGCCAGTTTTGCACACGCAGAATACTCGGGTTAAACTTGACAAGCCTAGCATATACAGATATGGCCTCGGAACACTGGAGACCGAAAGGTCGAGCGTGAATCATATAGTAGATATGATCAACATAAGATGTTCACCATTGAAAACTACTCCATCTCACGTGATGATCGGACATGGTTTAGTTGATTTGGATCACGTGATCATTTAGATGACCAGAGGGATGTCTATCTAAGTGGGAGTTCTTTAAATTAATATGATTAAATTGAACTTTAATTTATCATGAACTTAGTCCTGATAGTTTTGCATATCTATGTCGTTGTAGATCAATGGCCCGTGCTACCGTTCCTTTGAATTTTAATGCATTCCTAGAGAAAGCTAAGTTGAAAGATGATGGTAGCAATTACACGGACTGGGTCTGTAACCTGAGGATTATCCTCATTGCTGCACAGAAGAATTATGTCCTTGAAGCACCGCTAGGTGACAATCCCCCTTCCGCTGATGCAGACGCTTTGAACGTCTGGCAATCACGGTCTGATGACTACACGATAGTTCAGTGTGCCATGCTTTACGGCTTAGAACCGGGACTTCAACGACGTTTTGAACGTCATGGAGCATATGAGATGTTCCAGGAGTTGAAGTTAATATTTCAAGCAAATGCCTGGATTGAGAAATATAAGATTTCCAATAAGTTCTACAGCTGCAAGATGGAGGAGAATAGTTCTATCAGTGAACACTTGCTCACAATGTATGGGCACTACAATCATATGACTCAACTTGGTTGCCAAGTTGATGAGAATAGTGTTATTGATAGAATTCTTCAATCACTACCACCAAGCTATAATGGCTTCGTGATGAACTATAATATGCAAGGGATACAAAAGACAATTCCCGAGCTCTTCGCTATGCTAACAGCTGCGGAGGTAGAAATCAAAAAGGAGCATCAAATGTTGATGGTTAACAATACCACTAGTTTCAAGAAAAAGGGCAAGGAAGGGATTTTCAAGGAGAATAGCAAGATTGTTGCTGTTCTCGCAGAAAGCCTCAATTATGGAACCAAGCCTGAAACTGAGTGCTTCTACTGCAAGGGGACTGGACACTGGAAGCGGAACTGCCCCAAGTATTTGGCGGATAAGAAGGATGGCAAGATGAACAAAGGTATATGTGATATACATGTTATTGATGTGTACCTTACTAATGCTCGTAGTAGTACCTGGGTATTTGATACCGGTTCGGTTGCTAATATTTGTAACTCGAAACAGGAACTACGAATTAAACGAAGATTAGCTAAGGACGAGGTGACGATGCGCGTGGGAAACGGTTCCAAAGTCGATGTGATCGCCGTCGGCACGCTACCTCTACATCTACCTTCGGGATTAGTTTTAGACCTAAATAATTGTTATTTGGTGCCAGCGTTGAGCATGAACATTATATCTGGATCTTGTTTATTGCGAGACGGTTATTCATTTAAATCAGAGAATAATGGTTGTTCCATTTTTATGAATAATATCTTTTATGGTCATGCACCCTTAAAGAGTGGTCTATTCTTATTGGATCTCGATTGTAGTGATACACATATTCATAATATTGAAACCAAAAGATGCAAGGTTAATAATAATAGCACAACTTATTTGTGGCACTGCCGTTTAGGTCATATTGGTGTAAAACGCATGAAGAAACTCCATAAAGATGGACTTTTGGAATCACTTGATTATGAATCACTTGGTGCTTGCGAACCATGCCTCATGGGCAAAATGACTAAAACTCCGTTCTCCGGAACTATGGAGCGAGCAACAGATTTGTTGGAAATCATACATACTGATGTATGTGGACCAATGAGTGTTGATGCTCGCGGCGGGTATCATTATTTTCTGACCTTCACTGATGATTTAAGCAGATATGGGTATATCTATTTAATGAAGCACAAGTCTGAAACATTTGAAAAGTTCAAAGAATTTTAGAGTGAAATAGAGAATCATCGTAACAAGAAAAATAAAGTTCCTACGATCTGATCGTGGAGGAGAATATTTGAGTTACGAGTTTGGTCTTCATTTGAAACAATGTGGAATAGTTTCACAACTCACGCCACCTGGAACACCACAGCGTAATGGTGTGTCCGAACGTCGTAACCGTACTTTATTAGATATGGTGCGATCTATGATGTCTCTTACCGATTTACCACTATCGTTTTGGGGTTATGCTTTAGAGACATCTGCATTCACGTTAAATAGGGCACCATCTAAATCCGTTGATACGACACCTTATGAACTATGGTTTGGCAAGAAACCAAAGTTGTCGTTTCTTAAAATTTGGGGCTGCGATGCTTATGTGAAAACACTTCAACCTGATAAGCTCGATCCCAAGTCGGAAAAATGTGTCTTCATAGGATACCCAAAAGAGACTGTTGGGTACACCTTCTATCACAGATCCGAAGGCAAAATATTCGTTGCTAAGAACGGATCCTTTCTAGAAAAAGAGTTTCTCTCGAAAGAAGTGAGTGGGAGGAAAGTAGAACTTGATGAGGTAATTGTACCTTCTCCCATATTGGAAAGTAGTACATCACAGGAAATTGTTCCAGTGATTCCTACACCAATTAGTGAGGAAGTTGATGATAATGATCATGAAACTTCGGATCAAGTTTCTGCTGAACGTCGTAGATCAACCAGAGTACGTTCCGCACCAGAGTGGTACGGCAACCCAGTTCTGGAAATCATGTTACTAGACCATGATGAACCTACGAATTATGAGGAAGCGATGATGAGCCCAGATTCCGCAAAATGGCTTGAAGCCATGAAATCTGAGATGGGATCCATGTATGAGAACAAAGTGTGGACTTTGGTTGACTTGCCCGATGATCGGCAAGCCATCGAAAATAAATGGATCTTCAAGAGGAAGACCGACGCAGACGGTAATATTACTGTTTACAAAGCTCGACTTGTTGCGAAAGGTTTTCGACAAGTTCAAGGAGTTGACTACGATGAGACTTTCTCACCTGTAGCGATGCTTAAGTCTGTTCGAATCATGTTAGCAATTGCCGCATTTTATGATTATGAAATCTGGCAAATGGATGTCAAAACTGCATTCCTAAATGGATATCTCAAAGAAGAGTTGTATATGATGCAACCAGAAGGTTTTGTCGATCCAAAAGGTGCTAACAAAGTATGCAAACTCCAGCGATCCATCTATGGACTGGTGCAAGCATCTCGGAGTTGGAATATACGCTTTGATGAGGTGATCAAAGCATATGGTTTTATACAGACTTTTGGAGAAGACTGTATTTACAAGAAAGTGAGTGGGAGCTCTGTAGCATTTCTAATATTATATGTAGATGACATATTGTTAATTGGAAATGATATAGAATTTCTGGATAGCATAAAAGGATACTTGAATAAAAGTTTTTCAATGAAAGACCTCGGAGAAGCTGCTTACATATTAGGCATCAAGATCTATAGAGATAGATCAAGACGCTTAATTGGACTTTCACAAAGCACATACCTTGATAAGATTTTGAAAAGGTTCAAAATGGATCAGTCAAAGAAAGGATTCTTGCCTGTTTTACAAGGTATGAAGTTGAGTAAGACTCAATGCCCGACCACTGCAGAAGATAGAGATAAAATGAAAGTCATTCCCTATGCCTCAGCCATAGGATCTATCATGTATGCAATGCTGTGTACCAGACCTGATGTGTGCCTTGCTATAAGTCCAGCAGGGAGGTACCAAAGTAATCCAGGAGTGGATCACTGGACAGCGGTCAAAAACATCCTAAAGTATCTGAAAAGAACAAAGGATATGTTTCTCGTATATGGAGGTGACAAAAAGCTCGTCGTAAACGGTTACGTCGATTCTAGCTTTGACACTGATCCGGATGACTCAAAGTCACAAACCGGATATGTATTTTTATTGAACGGTGGAGCTGTCAGCTGGTGCAGTTCCAAGCAGAGCGTCGTGGCGGGATCTACGTGTGAAGCGGAATACATAGCTGCTTCGGAAGCAGCAAATGAAGGAGTCTGGATGAAGGAGTTCATATCCGATCTAGGTGTAGTACCTAGTGCATCGGGTCCAATGAAAATCTTTTGTGACAACACTGGAGCCATAGCCTTGGCGAAGGAATCCAGGTTCCACAAGAGAACAAAGCACATCAAAAGACGCTTCAATTCCATCCGCGATCTAGTCAAGGAGGGAGACATAGAGATTTGCAAAATACATACGGATCTGAATGTTGCAGACCCGTTGACTAAGCCTCTTCCACGGGCAAAACATGATCAGCACCAAGACTCCATGGGTGTGAGGATCATCACTTTGTAATCTAGATTATTGACTCTAGTTCAAGTGGGAGACTGAAGGAAATATGCCCTAGAGGCAATAATAAAGATGTTATTTGTATTTCCTTATATCATGATAAATGTCTTTTATTCATGCTAGAATTGTATTAACCGGAAACTTAGTACATGTGTGGATACATAGACAAAACAATATGTCCCTAGTATGCCTCTAGTAGACTAGCACATTGATCAAAGATGGTTATGTTTCCTAGCCATAGACATGAGTTGTCATTTGATCAACGGGATCACATCATTAGGAGAATGATGTGATGGACAAGACCCATCCGTTAGCATAGCACTATGATCGTTTAGTTTAACTGCTATTGCTTTCTTCATGACTTATACATGTTCCTATGACTATGAGATTATGCAACTCCCGAATACCGTAGGAACACCTTGTGTGCTATCAAACGTCACAACGTAACTGGGTGATCATAAAGATGCTCTACAGGTGTCTCCGAAAGTATTCGTGGTGTTGGCATAGATCAAGATTAGGATTTGTCACTCCGAGTGTCGGAGAGGTATCTCTGGGCCCTCTCGGTAACACACATCATAATAAGCCTTGCAAGCAAAAGACTAATGAGTTAGTCACGAGATGATGTGTTACGCAACGAGTAAAGAGACTTGCCGGTAAACGAGATTGAACTAGGTATAAAGATACCGACGATCGAATCTCGGGCAAGTAACATACCGTTTGACAAAAGGAACAACGTATGTTGTTATGCGGTTCTGACCGATAAAAGATCTTCGTAGAATATGTAGGAGCCAATATGAACATCCAGGTTCCGCTATTGGTTATTGACCAGAGATGAGTCTCGGTCATGTCTACATAGTTCTCGAACTCGTAGGGTCCGCACGCTTAACGTTTGATGACGATCGGTATTATGAGTTTTTGAGTATTGATGTACCGAAGGTAGTTCGGAGTCCCGGATGAGATCACGGACATGACGAGGAGTCTCGGAATGTCCGAGACATAAAGATTGATATATTGGACGGCTATATTCGGACACCGGAAGTATACCGGAAAAGTTTCGGATTTATCGGGAATGCCGGAGGGGGTTACCGGAACCCCCTACGAGAGGGGATGGTCCATAGTGGGCCTAAAGGGAAAGAGAGAGGCAGCCCATAGGGCTGGCCGGCGCCCCCACCTAGCATTCCTAGTTGGACTAGGATTGGGGGGGGGGGGGCGCAACCTCTCCTATTCCTTTCCCCCTTCTTCCTTTCGGTGAATCCTACTAGGAATAGGATTGCAATCCTATTCCTAGTAGGACTCACTCTCTAGCCGCACCAGGAAGGGCCGGCCGGCCTCCCTCCCCTGCTCCTTTATATACGGGGGCAGGGGGCACCCAAAGAGACACAAGTTGAATTGTTTTAGCCGTGTGCGGTGCCCCCCTCCACAGAATCACACCTCGGTCGTACCGTCGCGGAGCTTAGGCGAAGCCCTGCGCCGGTGAACACATCATATCCGTCACCACGCCGTCGTGCTGACGAAACTCTCCCGTGAAGCTCAACTGGATCAAGAGCTCGTGGGACATCATCAAGCTGAATGTGTGCTGAACGCGGAGGTGCCGTACGTTCGGTGCCTGATCGGTTGGATCGTGAAGAAGTTCGACTACATCAACCGCGTCACTTGACGCTTCCGCTCCCGGTCTACGAGGGTACGTAGACACACTCTTCCCTCTCGTTGCTATGCATCTGGTAGATAGATCTTGCGTGATCGTAGGAAAATTTTAAAATACTACGTTCCCCAACACTTCTCCCATTGCAAGAACTATAGATCTAGTAGGCCAAACCAAACCGATAATTCGAAGAGACTTGCAAGGATATTATAATCATACATAAAAGAATTTGTTGACACCAGATTTTGGCATGGTCACGAATCCGGGTTTGTACGCAAAAGTTAGAGGCAACACTTCGCGGGCCGGCCCTGAGTGAGAAAGTATTCAGCCTTTGCCGGCTGAATGAAAACCTTGCCGGGGTAGAACCTTGCCGGTGTGAAGGCTTGCCGGCGTGGAAAGCTTGCCGGCAGAGAAGCCTGCCGGTGTGAAATCTTGCCGAGGGAGAAACCTTGCCGAGGAGGAACTCTTGCCGGGGTAGAAACCTTGCCGAGGTAAAACCCTTGCCGGTGTAAAAACCTTGCCGGGGTGAAGCCTTGTCGGTGTGGAAAGCTTACCCGGGTGGAAGGCCTGCCGGGGTGGAGGTTGTGATAGTCAAGCCGACGAGAAGTTGAACATGGGCTCAGAAGCTAACTCAGATGATCTTGGATGGAGAAATGTCCTACACGGAAGTTGTGCGTCTCGTCGAAACGATCGATTTTGATATAAATATCGTCTCAATCCGAGGTCGTATGCAAAATTTAGAGCCCGCACAGCGAGACCCTCCAGAGAGCAAAATGTGACGCCTAGAACCAGACACATATATGGGTGTGTCTTATGAGCTGCGTGAGTAATCTGTTTCCTCTAGATAACCACTAATAAAAAAACGTTCAACATGAAAGATGTTCGTCTCGTCGAAACGGTCAAGATTGCTTTTGGGCTCGATTCCATCCGAGGTTGTTTGTCACCACAAAAATGACCCTCAAAGTACAGCCAGTTTAAACCGAGCAGTTTTTGAAAGTTCGGATAAAACCAGTCCGAATTTGACTAGGGTTTTGGACGTGAATTGATGCAATTTTCTTGTAAGGAAAGCCTAGATAAATCCTTTGCTTGTACGGGAAGTCCAGCCGCTTCTTATATATGTTGGGGGTGATGGCCTGTCGGTGTACAAACAGAGGGGTACACTTTTTGTACCCCTATGACTGTGCACGGGCAGTCTGAGCCACGGGCACCGCCGCACCAAGCAAGGCCAGGGAGGTAAGCCAGGGTAAGACTGAAGCCCAAAGCCAAGAGCACAAAGAGCAAAGGGACGAAGCAGGTTCCCCCGGCGAGATCCTTGCCGGGAGCCAGTTTTAGCAGCCCCGGCAAGATCCTTGCCGGGGCCGGCTCTAGCAGCCCCGGCAAGACCCTTGCCGCGGCAACTCACCCCACGACTACAAAGCGGATCACCCTTGAGTCCACTGCCCCCATGGGGCAAGGATTCGGGAGATATCCCCGTAGTGGCATGCTGATCTTTGTGAAGGCATTCAAGATCAGATGCACACTAAGAAGACGACGACCCTTGGCGGGATCCCAGCCAAGGAAGACCACAAAACCTCCGGCAAGCACCCTGCCGGGGATGACAGCAGGCACCGCAGCAAGACCCTTGCCGGGGCCCCGGCAAGGCCCTTCCCGAGGACATCCGCAGGGCCACCATCAGGCCCATGCCAACTAAGCTTCCACCGTCCTATGCAGCTGCTGACCCAACCAGATGGGCAGGCACCTGCGTGGCGACATGCAGATCTTCGTGAAGACCCACCATTGCGCCACCTTAGCTGCATGCCTGCGTACATGGCATCTCAGGCATCGCTGGCCAGGGCGCATGTCGACACATGAAGGAGCGGCGACGGACAAGACGGGTCTCTCCTCCCATCCCCGATAAAGCAAGGACACCTAAGCAAGACGCATAAAATGCATCTTGTCATGTAATACGAGGGATAACCTCGCGTCACTGTATCCTTTCCACCTCCTGTGTGCCACTGTGGCGACCCCTTTTTCCCTATAAAAGGAGGCCCGAGGCGACGAGCAAGGGGATTCGGCTTTTTGGAGCTCCTCACGCCCCGTAGCTAGCTGAAGAACACAAACATATAATCCACCAAAGCAGGAGTAGGGTTTTACGCATCCTCGCGGCCCGAACCTGGGTAAACGAACCGTGTGCTATCTGTTTGATCCGCTCTTCTCTCAACCCCGCGCCCCGCAACCGTAGTAGGGATTCTTGTGATCCCATAGGTGTCGTCCCCGACATCTTTGGCGCGCCAGGTAGGAGGGCGTAGTTGTGAGAATCGGCTTTAGCAGTTAGTTCGACGCTCTTTCATCATCATGGCGCCCAAGAAGAAGATGACGGTGGCGGTTGGCCAGTCGAAGGCCGGACAGCCCGTCCCGACGCGGGCGAGCAGCGGACTGGTCGCGGAAAGGACCTGGGGCGCTGCTCGGGAACACCAACGCCGTCCTAGCTGCCGGAGTTTGGGAGGTGGCGATGTTTGTGCGCCTGGTTACGGGCCACACACCGCCAGATTCAAAGACGGAGCCAGGCCCTCCGCGAGTGGCGCGGGGCCTTCAAAGATCGCTCCCGCATCACCCGAAGGCGACGCAAGGGCCTCCAGGACTCCCACGCCGGCGCCAACAGCGCGCTCCTCTCTAGCAGCAAGCGACGAACGGCGTCGTCACGCTGAAGATCCCGGGCGTCGCCGCGGGAAGAGCCCCGAGCGCCACTCCCGGGATGTAGAAGACCTGCCCGCCCGCCGAAGCACTGGTGGAAACGGCATGCGACCACGGGATCGTGATGGAGCTCCTCCTGACATGGTCAGGGGTCGAAGTGCGTCGCGGTCCGTGCAGGTTTTGCTACCGCTAACCCCAACCAAAGCCCTGGCGCACGCGCAGTTGCTCCTCGACTTTCCTCCCGTTACTGGGAAACTCGACGAATGGAGAGCCACCATCCGAAGCCTTGTTGCAGTCGCCAACAAGGATGAACCAAGTCCAGCGAGGCCCCCGGGTCGACGTTCCGATGGGGTCCCACGCACCGGTGGCGGGAGGACCGGCAGCACCGTGGCCACGTTGCATTCGCCTCCTCCTCGCCCGGTACCGCGTGTGTTGACTCGTCGAGACATCGCGGGTGACGCCATCTCCATAGCGTCGTCCGACCCACGGACCCACGGTGACCAGTGTCAAGTTCTTCAGGAGCGAGCTCATGAAGACGCTCGGACCACCTTCGAGCGCCGGCGCGGAGCGCGCCACCAGTCAGACAGGCGAGCGGGGCCTGTTGCCAACCGCCCAGCACCGGAAAGCCCTCGAGGTCTACCTTACGAGGTAGGCTGTCCGGCTTTTACCCGAGAGTTGCGGCAGTTCCAGTGGCCCACTCACCGCACCTTCAAGCCCGACGTTGGCGAGAAGTACAACGGCAAGACCCACCCGTTGGAGTTCCTCAGCATCTACACCATTACGATGCAAGCTGCCGGAGCCCGCGACGATAAGCGCGTTCCATCAGAACATGTGTAACCGCAAGATGCGCGAGGAGCTGGCAATGAACAAGGTGAAAGATGTGGCGGAACTTTATGTTCTTGCTGACAGATGTGCCCGGGCTGAAGAGGGAAGGAAGTACCCCGGCGTGGAAACCGACTCTTCAGATGAGGATACTGCTGCCCCGGCGAAGAAAGGCCGGCACCGCAATAGGAGGCGCAAGGGTAAGGCCGTGCTTGCCGTTGAGGGATCTGATGACGCCGGCTCCGCCAAGAAAACCAAGGCCGATGACCCTGGCAAGAAAATTGCCGGATGTGTCGCGTGCCGGGCCTTGGCGGCTGCCGAGAAGCCAGGAAACTCCGACAAGCAATACTGCAAGATCCATCGCACCAAAGGCCATGATCTCCAGAACTGCTGACAGGTTGAGCTCCTTGCTGAGAAGCAGAGGGCTGAATATGAGAGGCGAGACAAGGAGAAGGGCCAGGACGGTGCTGAGGGGTCCGGCAAGAAGCGTGATGGCCAGGCAGGCCGTCACGGCAAGGATAAACAGCAGGAGAGGCCTGCCCGGGGCCGTGACAGGAAGCCAGAAGACGACGATTACGAAGAGGACGACGAGTCCGGTGACCAAGAGTTTCAGAAAGCCACGGAGGCCATGTGCGTCGATGGCGGCACCTTGCTGCATACTTCTCACCGCCAGCTTAAACAGTGGGCGCGTGAGATTACAGCGGCAGAGCCATCGTCTGGTGCCCAAAAGCCGCTGAAATGGTCCAACACGCCTATCATTTTTGACGCCGAGGATCACCCTAATCGCACTACTGCGGTCGGGTGCTTGCCGTTGTTGGTTTCACCGACAATACGCAACCTCAAGGTGACAAAGATGCTAGTCGATGGCGGGGCCGTTCGGAACTTGATCTCGCCTACCGTGATAGAGAAGCTGTAGATTCCTGACGGAGACCTCGAAGAGACGGGCACATTTCAGGGGGTCAACCTGGGGAGAAGTCAACCAAAGGGAAATGTCACGCTGCCCGTGACTTTTGGAAGTGATCCGAATTACAGGACAGAAAGAATCGTGTTCGATGTTGCCAAGATCCCCTTGCCTTACAATGGGATCCTTGGCCGCCCAGTGCTGGCCAAGTTCATGGCAGCGTCACACTATGCCTACAACACCCTGAAGATGCCAGGACCTATGACGATCATCACCGTCCCCTCCGATAAGAAAGATGCGCTAATTTGCGCTGACCAACTATACCAGCAAGCAGTTGCACCAGCTGCCGCCATGAGCGCACTTGCTCCTGCCACTGGAGCCCTGGGAGGGAAGAAGAAGAAGAAGACCGGTGAGACCTGTGACGCCCGAAGACCGACGTCCCAGAAGATTCCAGATGTTTCAGGTTCTTCCGTGTGTTTCTTTTGTGCTTGTGTTATTTATTTTTGCTTTGCATCATATCATCATGCCTTCATGTCATATTTCTTTGCATATCAACTTAAATAAATTGTGTGGACCTTCGGTCCATTTAAATCGAGGGAAGCGTGACTTCTCTTTATAACATATCCTCCTAATATTATGGAGCTATTATAATTAAATATTCCATTTGTGTGGAATTAACCCAACACACTTGCATACATTCCCCATGCCTCTTTAATTCAAGTTTCACCATCAAAACCTCCCTATATTTCTTTTTCCGTTTATCGAGGTTCCTCCAAAAAACCTCAACACTTTTGGACACTTTTAAGTCATGCCCTAATTCAAATCATTTGAATTTAATTCAAATGAGTTCGATTTTATCTCTTGCATTCTTGCCTCTCCTATTTTTCGTGGACCGTGAACATTTTTGCGAGTCCAGGAAAAATATCCCCTTGCCCAAACTCCTTCTCTAACCTTTTCATTTTCTTCCTTTTTTATTTCTTCTTATTTTGTGTTGGAGAAAAAACCTAAGGAGGGAGAGGCCGGCCCAGCTTGGGGCCTCCTAGAGCCCTCCCAGTCCATCAGGCCCATGGCCCAGCCACCAGGCCGCCTCGGCCTAACCTAGCCGCATCACCGACCGCTCCTCGCTCGGTCCCTCTCCTCCCCCGTTTTTCCCTCAGCCGCCGTCGCTCCTCCCATCGCTCTCCGATCCCCTCGTCCCTCTTCTCGCGCCCATCTCCCAGTTCCCTCGACTCCCTCTCCCCGTCCCTCTAGTGCCGCCATGGCGCCCCGCCGCCGCGGCCTTGCCAGATCGACAGCGCCGCGCCCCCATCCTCGTCCGCCACCAAGGCTCCCTGCGCGCCCCGCCGCCGGCCTCAGCTCCAGCGCCGGCCAGGAGCTGCGCCTCCCTCAGGACGCCGCGCCTCCTTCTTCCTCGCCAAGGCGCGCGCGCCCGCACCTCCTCCGTCTCCAGACCGTCCGCCGCCTTCCCCCCTCCTGCTGCAACCTCCAGGCCATAGCCCAGCTGGCCAGGTGCTGCTCCCGTCGACCAGCGCGTGGAGCCGCGTCAACCCAGGCCCCGAGCGCCTCCCTCCGTGTTCCTCTGCCCTCGTCGAGGCCTCGCCGGGTCGCCTGCATCGCCAAGGAGATGCACCCTTTTTTCCCTCGTCCAGCCTCCTCCACCTCGTCTGTGCGTCCCGACCTCGCCCCTGCAGCCTCCTCCTCTGGGCCTCTGCTCCGACCACCGGCGCGCCAAGAACTGCTGCTGCTGTGCGTCTTCCTTCGGCCTCGTGTCTTGTTTTTGTCCAGCAAATACCCATGGAGCGCCAAGTACAACTACGTATGCACCCGAACATCTACAGGAAACGAGTACATCTACCTTCGCCAAGTACCCCTTCGGATACGCCAAGTTCGACTACGTCAAGTTCCTCTCCGATGCCCAAGTTCGACTACACATGGCGATGCATCAAGTTCCACTACACAAACATGAGTACCACGACGCCCGGAGCCATCGGAACCGTCAAGTACATCTACGAAACGAAGTTCGACTACTTCCACTACCGTCGTCGACGTTCCGTGTACCACTACCGTCGCCCCGAAGACGTCCGATGCCGCGACAAGTACCCCTACCGATGATTGTGTACCACTACTTCCTCTACGAACGTGAACAACTACCATCGCCGAGACCGCAAGTACGGCTACATAACGTGTACCTCTACGGAACGACTACTTCCTCTACGAACGTGTACCACGACTCGCGAGAACGACTTCTTCCTCTACGATCTCGAGCCGCCCCGAAAAAAATGTTCCGAAGGTATAACCCGAGATGATGACCCGTGGAATGCTTGTTGTGTTGTATGAGATGCTCCACTTGTGTGCTCCGTGCCCATATCGTTTTTTGTCGTGCTCCTCGGTTGCCTCGTCGCCGACTCATGGGAACCCGGTGACGGGATCACCCCACCTTTTCATCTTCTTCGACTCGCTCACTCCACCTTTCTTTTGCACCGGTCTCTCAACGAGTTACCGGAACCGAGATGTTGCGTTGCATCCTTTTCGGATCGTTGCCGTGGCACCCTTTCCTTCCACCACGGTGACAAATACTCCTTATCTTCTTCATGTCATCTTTTAATAAAATTGCATAAAACTTGATCATGTCATCCGCATCTTGTTAACAACATTAAAATGTGTGAATTGTTGTTGCTTAAAAATTGCTAAACATGCACATGGGGATTTTTCCGGAATTGTTGTTGTTCTTTCCGGCCTCATTTAAAATGTCTAAATAGTGTAGTTTTATTATGCTTCACCTCTTGCTATGTTAAAAACATTTAATCTTGTCTTGTAAATAAACGAGAGTCAATTAAATAATTAAAATGTGGTGTTTCGTCAATATGCAACTCGTTGCATATTGAGCTCCACTTAACTTGTAGTACTTGTTTGTGCACTTTGCCATGCCATGCATATTTAAACCGGACATGCATCATACTTGGATGTGCATCGTATGCCATGTTCCGCTTGTGTGTTTACCGTGTTGCTTGTTTCTTTCCGATTGCTTCTCTTGTTAGCTTCGGTTTCGTTTCAGAGTTGTGAGGATTCGCTCGACTATGTTGCTCCGTCTACTTCATGGACTTGTTCTTCTCCCTCGCAGAATCCCAAGCAAGATGATCATACCCTTGGATACCTTTACTACCATTGCCATGCTTAGTTGTCTCGATGCTATCGTTACATGTCGCGCTACCCATCTTTTATTATCAGCCCTCTCCTTGTTGCCATGAAACCTCTAACCTTTGACACCTTCCTAGCAAAACCATTGCTTGGCTATGTTACCCGCTTGCTTAGCCCCTCTTATAGCGTTGTTAGTTGCAGGTGAAGATGAAGATCGTTCCAGGAGGGAACTTGTTGTTGGAATATCACAATATCTATAATTATTATTAACACACCTATATACTGGGCATGGGTGGAAGGCTTGGCCTTTTGCTCGGTGTTTTGTTCCACTCATGCCACCTTAGGCGCCGATAAACCGGCATTATGTTCCTTGATTTTGCGTTCCTTACACGATGGGTGGATGGGGACCCCTTGACAGTTCGACTTTGAATAAAACTCCTCCAGCAAGGCCCAACATTGGTTTTAATTTGCCTCATAATAACAACTTAATTAATTAATTAAAATTGCATAGGGGGTCGCGTCCCCGGGGATTCTTTCTACATAGCAGGGGGGGCAGTGCTGATGGTGTTGGTCCCAAACGGGGGTCCTGCAGGGCCGCCTTGGGGAAACCCGAGGTATCTGGTATAACCTGTAGCATCGCCCATCCGGTCGTGGCCTGAGACGAGATACGCGCGGCTACTATCAGGGTGTCGACACACCGGGAGGTCTTGCTGGACTTGTTTTACCATTGTCGAAATGTCTTGTGCACCGGGATGCCGAGCCTGATCGGATTTCCCTAAGATAAGGGGTGATGATATTATATTTATCACTTCAGCTAATCGTGAGAGCTTGTGATGGGCTAAGTTGGGACACCCCTGCAGGGTTATGATCTTTCGAAAGCCGTGCCCGCGGTTATGTGGCAGATTGGAATTTGTTAATGTCCGATTGTAGAAAACTTGACAGAGGATCCGAAGTAAAACACACAACTGTGTGAGTAACCGTGACTGTCTCTTTTCACTTTGAGAAGAGAACACGGTGGGGTTATGTTTGACTCGTATGTAGTTCAGGATCTTTAGCGATCACTACTAGTTGCGACCGTTTGCGTAGATGCTCATCTTATTCTTGTACTCGTAAGCTAGCCACCATATTATGCTTAGTCGCTGCTGCAACCTCACCACTTGACTTCTTCCTACCCATAAAGCTTTGCTAGTCTTGTTACCCATGGTTATGGGAATGCTGAGTCCTCGTGGCTCACAGATACTACAACACCAGATGCAGGTTGAGCTGAGAATGATGCAGGAGCTGGATCAGTACTTCCGGGAGTTCCATGAAGAGAGTGGCCGTATGCTTGTGGCGTTTTCGACGATCAGTAGTGGTTTCTACTAGGGGCGATTCAGACCTGTGGCTTTATGTTTTTGGTATCTTTCTTTTGGATCTTCGCCCGTAGTCGGGTTGTGATGTTTTGGATGATGTTTGCTTATGTAATGTATTGTGTGAAGTGGCGAGTGTCGTGGAATTAACACGTCAGATGTCCGGATTAACGGACTTTGTCGTGAGGCCACGCATCTATGTGGTAGCTTGAGAGGGGTTGAGCGGAATCGAGAGACGCGATGCAAGAGACGGATTTAGACAGCTTCGGGCCCCGGGAAACATCATCCGGAAATAGCCCTACGTGTTGTTTGAGGCTAGGTCTCATTATGATCCTCGTGGTGTCGCTGGTAAACTGGCTCTTTGTGTCTAACCCTAGAAACTTGTCTAAACTTCTCCTCTAAAACTTGTCTCTTGGCTAACTTGTCCCCCTTTGGGGAGCCCTGCCCCTCCTTATATATGTTGAAGGGGCGGGTTACATGACTAGTCCTAGTAGGACTAGGATTGATCTATTACAAGGAGTCCTAGTCTTGCTTCCTTTATGGAGAATATTCCTTGCACTTTATTATTAAACCGGCCCACCATAATGTGAACCGGCCTTCTGGGCCTTGGGCCTTATCATCCGTGATCCGCCAGCCGGGTTACCAGTAACTTGTCAAATATAAACCGTCTTAAGTAAAATGCCAAGCCCGACCGGGTCATAATTCCGGCCGGTTCATACCGCGGGGTATATCCCCGACATTAGCCCCGAAGTTTAGCTTGGATTTATCCATGGTAAACTTATGCTGCAAAATAACATAAGAACAAATCTGACAGGTTGTGCTCTGGGTTAAAAATTTCTTGTAAACCGACATCTGATCATCCTTAAGTCATTGTCCTTTCCTTCTTCTAGAAAATCGGGGTCAATAGACCAACTTCTTATTCAACTTGCTTGCATAAGAAATATTGTAAATAAAGAATCCATTTGAATCGGCCTTTAATGCTCTGACTTGACAAAAATATTGGTCTTTGAAATATTCAACTGATATCCAGCCGGCTTGAAGATGTAGAACTTGCCAGTTTATGATTGCCAAAATTGCCGGGTCACACAATTAATCTGATTTGCCAGAACTGAAAATTCAAAGATGTTCCTCCTTTATATGCATATTACCTATAGCCCCCAAGTATCGGGTCATTATGTAATAATGAACAGGGACTTTGTATATACTTCATTTGAAAATAGCCTTGTATAATCTTGAAGAAATCCGGATCATTCATCCCAATCACTATGAAAATTGAATATTCCATATTATGTAGCCCCCAAGTGCCGGGTCATTATGCAATAATGAGCAGGGACTTTGAAAATATGATCATGTAAACTTGAACAGCCATATGTAGCCCCCAAGTGCCGGGTTATTATGCAATAATGAGCAGGGACTTTGTAGATATAATCATTGAAAATAACATTATATAATATATCTTCCATCGTGGGGTTTGAATCCACGTCCACAAGGTTAAGAGCATTGTGCTTTACCAACTGAGCTGTGGACCCTTCAATATAATGGATTAATACTTGTGTACCTTGAATTGTTGATAGGAGCAACTGGTAGCCCCCAAGGGCCGGCTTATTATAGTATGATGAGTCGGGTCTTCAATAAGGCCAGTAAAAATGACTTTGCATTAGCCCCCAAGTGTCATGGTGCATGCTTGCAGCGACATGAGACTTGTGTATTTGATATAATCTCAATTTGAATAATGTAGCCCCCAAGTGCCGGGTTGTAAGCCTGCAGCAACTCGGGACTATTCCTTTGTATAATAAATCACTTCCATCGATGAAATAATATCCATTGCGCTTTAAAGCGACTTTGATGACCTCAATCATAATATTGATAACCATAATAGGAATCCAGCCTTGCTTGGCTTTTGAAAAATATAATCCGGTTTGAAGTGATGTTTGATCACAATCAGGCCGGGTTAATAAACACCGGTCATTATTTTGCCTCATATTGGCGACTTATAGTCAAAGCTAGGCCGGTTTAATAAACACCGGTCATTATAACTGATCATGTACTGCCAATAAAATACTTCATACCTGTGATCAAGTGTACCTGACATCCTTAATCCGGTAGGCATAATTGAGTGTGTAGATTCTGATGAGGCTCTTGGCTCTCTTGGCGTTTTGCCCAATGATTGTTCCGGGTTATGATAACCACCGGTCGAAATCATGCTGGTGTTCTATGACCCAGACTTTTTAACTTTGTAGATGTGTGGTCAATTTCTTGAATTGTCCCACTCCGGATTAAAGAATCATAAAACATAAAGATCAGAAATGCAAATTTGCAAATAAAACCATGTAGTCGAGGCTTTTTACGAGCTGCCAGGCTCAAAGCAAGGTTCAGCCAATCACTGGATGCGGGTAATCCCGTCTTTCCAGAGGGCCGGTGGATGCGGGTAATCCCGTCTTTCCATAGGAACCATAAAAAAAATTAGCCAATCACTGGATGCGGGTAATCCCGTCTTTCCAGAGGGCCGGTCGATGGATGCGGGAATCCCGTCTTTCCATAAGAATTTTAGCCAATCACTGGATGCGGGTAATCCCGTCTTTCCAGAGGGCCGGTCGATGGATGCGGGAATCCCGTCTTTCCATAAGAATTTTAGCCAATCACTGGATGCGGGTAATCCCGTCTTTCCAGAGGGCCGGTCGATGGATGCGGGAATCCCGTCTTTCCAGATGGTCTTCCATGGCTCCATGAAGCCATGGGTAGATCTTGAACCAATCACTGGATGGATTACCATCCAGAGGGTTTCCGTGAAGCGTCCTCTTTGAGACGGATGTGACCTCATGCTCTTCAGGGAGTTTTATTGTTTCTGAGTATATATTCTGCAAAATCAGATAGACTGATCAAAGCATCTTATTTTCTTAATGAAAAATAATATATAATAAGGGAAATAGTACTGTGGATGGATATCACCTGAGTGAATTTAAACCGGTATGTTGAATAGACCGGATCACAGGGCAGACAGTAAAACGACCGCAGTATCAAAGGCGGCTCAAACAGTTAAACCGACTGTGGGGTTGTAAACCGGTGGAGACGAGCAAGTTGCCCCCCATGTTGTAAACCGGTACGGATGCGTGAACCGGCCGTCCGTTCAATGGGTAGTGTGACACAGAAGTAAAAACGCCGTTGTAGACCGTTGCCAGTGCGTGTTTTATATCCGCAGTGTAACAAGGATTTTACCTGTATATAGAAAACACCAATAGGGTAGTATAATGGTGCTCAGGGGAAATAAAATGATATATATAGGAGTGATAACACCTGATTTGCTCGAATAGCAGATGGGTCGGCCTGCGCCGACGGGCTAGTTGCCTTCTTCGTTGTGAGCCGGTGTAGTCGTGAGAGACGGCCACGGCGTTGCAAACCGGTGCGGTCGCGAGAGACGGCCACGGCATTGTAATCTGGTGCGGTCGTGAGAGACGGCCAAGGTGTTGTAAACCGGCGTGGGAGTCCGTTAAAGTAACGATGTCCACTAGCGTCGAATGGTGTTGGCGCGCCTCCATCTCCGCGGTATAATTCCACTTTGTAATGAATGATTTTTCCTGCGTATAAAATACAGCAGGGCGAGGTATTTCGCTCGGACAAATTAATATGTATAAAAAATAAATAAGATAGATATCACCTGATTCGCCCGGACAACAGATGAGCCGGTTTATGAGGACGGGTGCGGCGCCGGCGTGTTAATGTAGACCGGACCGCGGAAGCGATGGCGTGTGCACGTCTATTGACGAAGGAGTCGTTCGCAGTGTTGGAGTCGACCGCGCGCGGGCGCGGACAGATGAGCCGGCCGCGGCTGTGGTAGCCGGTGCAGGCACGAAATTTGGCCACGACTTTTAAACCGGCGCGAACCTCATATTTATGATATCACCTTCACAGTGGTCTTTGTCCTGTATAAAATATACCGAAAGACAGAGTAATTGTTTCCCAAAAAATTAATATGTACTGATAAAATACATGGGAAAAATAACACCTGGTATTTTTGCCGGATGAATGTGGACAGTGGAAGAGCAGTCCCCAGCCCAACTAGTACTATTGCTTCTAGCAACAGTAGCAATACTAGCAACAGTAGTATTCCTGTAGCAATAGTAGCACTACTAGGATAAAAAACACCTTGTTCTCACGTGGAGCACCACTATCACTAGCAGTTTGATGTGATTCGTCTTTGATTAATGTAAATAGCAGCGGCCCCATCCAAAGCCAAAGAAAATAACGCAGGCACCTGCGGCTCTTTCTCTCCTACTCCTTTCTCACGCGGGTCAGCAGCGGCGTCTCAAGGCACAGGTGTAGAGGCGTGTGGAGGCAGGGCCGGCTTGAAGCCACGGCGGAAACAACCGCACGGCCGGCGCGGTTTGAGGGACGGCAGCTCAGGCCTGCACGGAGATGGCCGCGAGGCAGGGCCAGCTCGAGGAGCGGCGACGTAGGTAAGACCACGGAGGAGCAGGCCGCGAGGGCGGCCCAGGGCGAGGTCCCCAGTGAGGTGGAGCACGGCCACACCGGAGACGGGTGGCTCAGCATGGCCACGTAGCAGCTGGATGCGGAAACGACGATGACCAGCAGCCCGGACACGAAGTGAGCATAACGCGGAGGCAGCGGGGTGGTTTTGCCGGAGTCGCTCGCAGCAGACGATTGATGTGTGATTACGACCGCAGAATCTGGGTCGTAGCTGGTCCCAATCCGGGCGGCTTAAAAAACGGAGCAGCGGCTGGGCAGTTTCGAGCAACTAGCAGTAGACGCGAGCCGGATTGCTGAGCGCACACACGTGCACGGAGTAGAACAGAGGTAGGCGAAGCCAATCCGGGTTGAAAACAGAGACAGAGCCCCCAGGTGCTCTCGGACCAATTTGGACCATCTTTGATTCCCTTCGGGTAACTAGTAGTAGCACCAATTGGTCAAATCCCCTCGTGATTTCGTGGAGGCAGTTCAGGAGCGGCGAAACTTGATGGCCGCTCGAAGCGGCTGGTGGATCCGAGCCGGAGGCAGCTCAACGCGGCGAAGTGCAGCTTGTGGTATAAACGGAGCGAGGCAGAGGCCAATTCAATGGAGGCCACTTCGTTGGTCATGGAGATAGCTTGGCAGTGAAGCGCTGGCAGATGGCTCGGGGCAGGGTCCCTGCGAGGCGGAGCGGCGAACCGGCAGAGAGCGCAGAGGCGCTGCGAGCCGGCGACCGGTGGAGAGACGGTGTCTCAAGGGCAAAGCGGCCTGTGACGGCTGTAGCAGCAGAACCGGCGTCCGTCTCCGCTTTTGAGTCGTTGCTGATTTGATTGATCCATGTCTGAATGTCCGTGTTCCCTTCTAGGTAGTAGCTCTTTTTCTTGAACCTTGACTTTTCTTCCGTCGACATCGTGCAAACAGACCGAACGTGACTAGAAGTACTTGGTAATTGATTTGTAGTATTCGATCATCATGCTAGGGAATAGCCGCGGAAGATGTTTGTTTTTCCTTCGAAACATTATCTTCTCATGAACATCATCTGATGTGGATACAAAAAGGGGCAGCAATCTAACCCAGTTATTGTAGTGCACATACCGTGGCAGTAAAATCCTGCCGCTCTTGTCCGACTCGCAGTCGTGACTCATGGCCTAATTCTTCTTCAACTTCAATCTCATGGATCGTAAAATCTTCATCCGGAAAATTGCAAACTCCTCAATCCCTGAAGAGATCCCTCTAAGAACTCAACACCACCGTGCGCATGCCCCACGGTGGGCGCCAACTGTCGTGGAATTAACATGTCAGATGTCCGGATGAACGGACTTTGTCGTGAGGCTGCGCATCTATGTGGTAGCTTGAGAGGGGTTGAGCGGAATCGAGAGACGCGATGCAAGACATGGATTTAGACAGCTTTGGGCCCCGGGAAACATCATCCGGACATAGCCCTACGTGCTGTTTGAGGCTAGGTCTCATTATGATCCTCGTGGTGTCGCCGGTAAACTGGCTCTTTGTGTCTAACCCTAGAAACTTGTCTAAACTTCTCCTCTAAAACTTGTCTCTTGGCTAACTTGTCCCCCTTTGGGGAGCCCTGCCCCTCCTTATATATGTTGATGGGGCGGGTTACATGACTAGTCCTAGTAGGACTAGGATTGATCTATTACAAGGAGTCCTAGTCTTGCTTCCTTTATGGAGAATATTCCTTGCGCTTTATTATTAAACCGGCCCACCATAATGTGAACCGGCCTTCTGGGCCTTGGGCCTTATCATCCGTGATCCGCCAGCCGGGTTACCAGTAACTTGTCAAATATAAACCGTCTTAAGTAAAATGCCAAGCCCGGCCGGTTCATACCGCGGGGTATATCCCCGACAGCGAGTGTAAGCCAACTATCTCCTTTTGCAATTTAATCCCTCTTTTACATGAGTCGTGCAAAGATACCAAACTTGCGATCATTCCAGAATGGGCTTATATCTTTAAGTCGTGCCTCGACACGTAGGAGATATAGTCCCGTCCTTGGGCATTATAAGTTGGTATCAGAGCCTTCTCCGACCTAGAAGCCCCCACTGATTGATCGAATCGTTGACGGTTGAGTCTAGGCACACACTTGAAAATGTTTTGAGTCCTATATATATATATATATATATATATATATATATATATATATATATATATATATATATATATATATATATATATATATATATATATATATATATCGGAGAGTAGGAATTCTTTTGCTCCTCATCTCTTTTTACTCTGGTGAGGACTCCTGACGATTACTCTTATCTCTTCTACTCTCAAAAATGCACCAAATTTTTTTTAGGATCTCGCGAGTATTGTTTGGATTGTTCCGATGTCTTTGTGACGAGAACATTGTTCTCGATGCCTCCTGTCATTAGGGGTTGTGGCAGTGTCCCGGGGAGTTGAGCTCCGAGGTGTTGTCATCACAAATAAATCGCATCGGTTCTGGAATACTTAAGACGGCCGACATCGAAAACTCTCCTATGCGGTTAGTGGCAAGATAACCCCGACATCACCCAGTACTGGGGAGGTAGTTCGGGAGTATTGCCATAGCTTGTATAGTGGATGCGTTTCGAAGGTCCGAGGTAAACGGTTTCCGGAGATAACTGGTTATGTGTTGAAGGATGGATACAGCTGGATGTAGGATTAGAGTTGAGTGCGCGGTGCTTCCCCTGTATCCCCAACACCTGATTGCATAACTGGAAACTTTCGGAAATTAATAGATGGGTTCATCTAGTAGTTCTAGGCATTCTTCCAACGAGTTCATGATATGAAGTTCGGGGTTCTACATTGAGTGAAGTAGTTTTATGGGCTTGTTGCGATCGGGAGTTGCATCTTAAAGGGTCCTTGGCTATGCTGATCCGGGGATTGCAAAACCCTTTTGTAACATGTTCCATGAGCTTTCAGCACGAAGATGCGGAACGAAGCTCCTATCTTGTATTTGTTCTATCTGCTCCTTGTTGCTATTATTTATCTTTTGTTCTCCCAAGTGGCTTCTCGACAAGTTGAGGTATCTACGGAATTCATTCGTTCAATTCTCTGTTCGGATGATATTGTGAAGACTATGTTGCAACATATCTATCCTTTGTTTTTGTTTGATTCTGGTATTCGAGTTGCTTCGATGTCAAGTGTTGATTCCATACCTTTCCTAATCGGTGTTCTCATATTTCTATGGGAGTGCTAATCCTTCTTGATCAATCAAGATTTTCATGTTAATTCTTTTCAATCGGTGTCCATTTTGTTCGTCTCAAGTTGTCTTTGTTTTTCCCCGCCCTCCCACCCTTCTTCTTCTTGGAGCTAGAAATTCTCAGATGAAGTATCCATTTTATTCTTGTGATGTTTCTTCATTCTTTTCTTTCAATGTTCTTATCCGGTGTATTATCGTGAAGATGCTCAAGAGCTTAAGTTCATCATTCTTTTGTTCTCAAATTCTGCCGGTGGATGTAATTCAAGATTTCGGTGTTGATCTTATCCTTTTCCTCTTTTCACAATGTTTTCTTATTCCGGCGCTCCAATTAATCATTCTCCTCTTGCTATTTATCTGGAGTGTTCAAGATATCTCAGAAGATTCGTGTTTCCATTCGTAATCCGTTCAAATTATTTTGAGGATTATCATCTTATTCAAGCCATTTAATTCAACCGGTGTAATATCTCTTAAGCAATATTTTCAATGGTGATTTCTTTAGTGGGCCCGAACCCACAGGTCTTTTCCCAGGATCTTACCTCACTCTTCTAATTTTCCGGAGTTATTTTAAAATTCTTTTCATAGTGTGACGTAAGAATGATTTCCATCAGTCATATACCTTCTCCAAGATCGCTTTCAAATTCTTTCTCATCATTGGTTCAACCTTTTAATTCTTCATTACGGAGTGCCTATACAATTCAAGGTGGTGTATCTCATCGTCTTCTCAGATTTTGAAGACTCGAAGACGAGTTTCTCTTAAATCCGGGCCCGTTCTCTTCAAGATTCGTGGTTCTAGCTTCATGTCATCGTCATTATTGTTCGATTGTGAGGAATTCTTTTAACCATCTGAAGCATTTAATGAATTCTTTTCTTTGTGATCCTTCGAAGGCATCATTTCAGAATATTTCTTCGTTCTCAGTTTTCAACTTCATCCTCCAAATATTCTTCATTGATGCCTCTTCGTTCGTCTCCATATTCTTACGGTGGTTCATTCAAGATTACTCTTCCTTTGTTATCGTATCAATTCATTTGTTCTTTTCATAATCCTACCGGTGGTTCGTTGAAGATTTACCCAAGCTTGTGCGAGATCTCTCTTAATTCTTTCCAACGAGAATAAGTAGTATGCCAAATCCTTTGGTTGTCATCAATTTAAATTGGTGAAGGATACTCATAACATAATTATTATTCTTGTTCCTTCCAAGTGTTTAATTCCTTTGTTTGGAGATCGTTCATGATATCAAATTATTGGTTGTTCATCTTTTCTTCCAGAGTTCCAAGCTCTCTCAATTATCTTGTCACGGAGCTCTATCTAAGTTCATCGCAGGCCTTGAATCTTATTCTTTCCATCTTTCACTTTTCATGCTTTCATTACCGGAGTTTTCATGGTGGTTCATCAAGATTTAATTCATCCTCGAAGTCTTCATAAAAATTCTTGTTGGTGCTCAAGCATTCTTCATCTTGCATTTTGAAGTGTAATTCTTTCTACCTTATCTTTTCAGATGGTGTTATGTCATTCTTGACAATTCCTTCATGAATCATGATTCACGAGTTATCAAGAATGAGATATTTAAAACCATCATTTTCTTTGTTCAGGAGATCTTTCCAACCATTCAATTTATTCGTTGGAGTTATCTTGGGTTATAATTCACCAAAAAGCTTTCCCTGATAATTGTTGCTATTATGGTGCTTATAAATGACCCAAGTTCTTAATTATCCTCTCCGTGAAATAACTCTTTCGTCTCCTTGTTGATCTCAATCCAATCAATTGTTTCCGTTAGTTGCAGCATGTCACCTCTTAATTTTGAGATGTTTTCCATAAGCCCACATCAAGCTTATTCGTTTTCGTTGTTGATTTTTTTAAAAAATCAACTCCGTTCAACCCTTCTTCAAGGATGCTCTTTCAAATTCAATTTTGGGAGAAGTTGTCTGTTCTTCTCCGTTCTTTTCGTTCCAACGATCTTGCATCTATATTCTTTCATTCCGGAGGCATTGTGATGACGATCTCTCCAAACCATTATCTCGTTTTTATCGAGATCATGTTCTTTCCTTGTTTATCTATTTATCTGGAGCGTTGTATTCTCCATTCTAATTCTCTCTTCTTATCAAATTTACCTCTCTTTTCAACCGGAGTGCTGTCCGAATCTTTCTTACCCCTTGTGCCATTCTTTTAATTGCTTCGGAGGCAATGTGTTGCTGATTTCATCAAGTATCATATCATCTCCTCAAGCTCATGTTAATTCCTTTGATTTTCAGACGGAGTACTGTCCAAATTATGTCATTCTTATTCCTTGGCTATACCATTGCAGTTTCATATTCTTTGGTTCGTAAGCTCTTGTTTCACGTCGTTCAACCTACAAGGTTCTCTTAATGCTCCTTGCTCCTCTTTTCTAACGGAGTGTTTTCATCTTCGTTCATCTCTGTTGTATTCTTCTTCCATCTTGGTCAACCTCTCAAGGTTCATGGTTTCACTCGTTTGTCGAAGAAGCAACTTTGTTTTACCTCTTTCTCTTCCGTTTTTTACAGGTGCCATCTCTAGGATCTCGGGTCGAGATCCTCTGTTAGTGTGGGAGAGTTGTGACGCCCGAAGACCGACGTCCCAGAAGATTCCAGAAGATTCCAGATGTTTCGGGTTCTTCCGTGTGTTTCTTCTGTGCTTGTGTTATTTATTTTTGCTTTGCATCATATCATCATGCCTTCATGTCATATTTCTTTGCATCTCAACTTAAATAAATTGTGTGGACCTTCGGTCCATTTAAATCGAGGGAAGTGTGACTTCTCTTTATAACATATCCTCCTAATATTATAGAGCTATTATAATTAAATATTCCATTTGTGTGGAATTAACCCAACACACTTGCATACATTCCCCATGCCTCTTTAATTCAAGTTTCACCGTCAAAACCTCCCTATATTTCTTTTTCCGTTTATCGAGGTTCCTCCAAAAAACCTCAACACTTTTGGACAATTTTAAGTCATGCCCTAATTCAAATCATTTGAATTTAATTCAAATGAGTTCGATTTTATCTCTTGCATTCTTGCCTCTCCTATTTTTCATGGACCGTGAACATTTTTGCGAGTCCAGGAAAAATATCCCCTTGCCCAAACTCCTTCTCTAACCTTTTCATTTTCTTCCTTTTTTTTCTTTCTTCTTATTTTGTGTTGGAGAAAAAACCTAAGGAGGGAGAGGCCAGCCCAGCTTGGGGCCTCCTAGCGCCCTCCTAGTCCATCAGGCCCACGGCCCAGCCACCAGGCCGCCTCGGCCTAACCTAACCGCATCACCGACCGCTCCTCGCTCGGTCCCTCTCCTCCCCCGTTTTTCCCTCAGCCGCCGTCGCTCCTCCCATCGCTCTCCGATACCCTCGTCCCTCTTCTCGCGCCCATCTCCCAGTTCCCTCGACTCCCTCTCCCCGTCCCTCCAGTGCCGCCATGGCACACCGCCGCCGCGGCCCTGCCAGATCGACAGCGCCGCGCCCCCATCCTCGTCCGCCACCAAGGCTCCCTGCGCGCCCCGCCGCCGGCCTCAGCTCCAGCGTCGGCCAGGAGCTGCGCCTCCCTCAGGCCGCCGCGCCTCCTTCTTCCTCGCCAAGGCGCGCGCGCCCGCGCCTCCTCCGTCTCCAGACCGTCCGCCGCCTCCCCCCTCCTGCTGCAACCTCCAGGCCACAACCCGGCTGGCCAGGTGCTGCTCCCGTCGACCAGCGCGCGGAGCCGCGTCAACCCAGGCCCCGAGCGCCTCCCTCCGTGTTCCTCTGCCCTCGTCGAGGCCCCGCCGGGTCGCCCGCATCGCCAAGGCGCTGCACCCTTTTTTCCCTCGTCCAACCTCCTCCACCTCGTCTGTGCGGCCCGACCTCGCCCCTGCAGCCTCCTCCTCTGGGCCTCTGCTCCGGCCACCGGCGCGCCAAGAACTGATGCTGCTGTGCATCTTCCTTCAGCCTCGTGTCTTGTTTTTGTCCAGCAAATACCCATGGAGCGCCAAGTACAATTACGTATGCACCCGAACATCTACAGGAAACGAGTACATCTATCGACGCCAAGTACCCCTTCGGATACGCCAAGTTCGACTACGTCAAGTTCCTCTCCGATGCCCAAGTTCGACTACACATGGCGATGCGTCAAGTTCCACTACACCAACATGAGTACCACGACGCCCGGAGCCATCGGAACCGTCAAGTACATCTACGAAACGAAGTTCGACTACTTCCACTACCGTCGCCGACGATCCGTGTACCACTACCGTCGCCCCGAAGACGTCCGATGCCGCGACAAGTACCCCTACCGATAATTGTGTACCACTACTTCCTCTACGAACGTGAACAACTACCATCGCCGAGACCGCAAGTACGGCTACATAACGTGTACCTCTACGGAACGACTACTTCCTCTACGAACGTGTACCACGACTCGCGAGAACGACTTCTTCCTCTACGATCTCGAGCCGCCCCGAAACAAATGTTCCGAAGGTATAACCCGAGACGATGACCCGTGGAATGCTTGTTGTGTTGTATGAGATGCTCCACTTGTGTGCTCCGTGCCCGTATCATCTTTTGTCGTGCTCCTCGGTTGCCTCGTCGCCGACTCATGGGAACCCGGTGACGGGATCACCCCACCTTTTCATCCTGTTCGACTCGCTCACTCCACCTTTCTTTTGCACCGGTCTCTCAACGAGTTACCGGAACCGAGATGTTGCGTTGCATCCTTTTCGGATCGTTGCCGTGGCACCCTTTCCTTCCACCACGGTGACAAATACTCCTTATCTTCATCATGTCATCTTTTAATAAAATTGCATAAAACTTGATCATGTCATCCGCATCATGTTAACAACATTAAAATGTGTGAATTGTTGTTGCTTAAAAATTGCTAAACATGCACATGGGGATTTTTCCGAAATTGTTGTTGTTATTTCCGGCCTCATTTAAAATGTCTAAATAGTATAGTTTTATTATGCTTCACCTCTTGCAATGTTAAAAACATTTAATCTTGTCTTGTAAATAAACGAGAGTCAATTAAATAATTAAAATGTGGTGTTTCGTCAATATGCAACTCGTTGCATATTGAGCTCCACTTAACTTGTAGTACTTGTTTGTGCACTTTGCCATGCCATGCATATTTAAACCGGACATGCATCATACTTGGATGTGCATCGTATGCCATGTTCCGCTTGTGTGTTTACCGTGTTGCTTGTTTCTTTCCGGTTGCTTCTCTTGTTAGCTTCGGTTTCATTCCGGAGTTGTGAGGATTCGCTCGACTATGTTGCTCCGTCTACTTCATGGACTTGTTCTTCTCCCTCGCGGAATCCCAAGCAAGATGATCATACCCTTGGATACCTTTACTACCATTGCCATGCTTAGTTGTCTCGATGCTATCGTTACATGTCGCGCTACCCATCTTTTATTGTCAGCCCTCTCCTTGTTGCCATGAAACCTCTAACCTTTGACACCTTCCTAGCAAAACCATTGCTTGGCTATGTTACCCGCTTGCTCAACCCCTCTTATAGTGTTGTTAGTTGTAGATGAAGATGAAGATCGTTCCAGGAGGGAACTTGTTGTTGGAATATCACAATATCGATAATTATTATTAACACACCTATATACTGGGCATGGGTGGAAGGCTTGGCCTTTTGCTCGGTGTTTTGTTCCACTCATGCCACCTTAGGCGCCGATAAACCGGCATTATGTTCCTTGATTTTGCATTCCTTACACGATGGGTGGATGGGGACCCCTTAACAGTTCGACTTTGAATAAAACTCCTCCAGCAAGGCCCAACATTGGTTTTAATTTGCCTCATAATAACAACTTAATTAATTAATTAAAATTGCATAGGGGGTCGCGTCCCCGGGGATTCTTTCTACATAGCAGGGGGGCCAGTGCTGATGGTGTTGGTCCCAAACGGGGGTCCTGCATGGCCGCCTTGGGGAAACCCGAGGTATCTGGTATAACCTGTAGCATCGCCCATCCGGTCGTGGCCTGAGATGAGATAGGCACGGCTACTATCAGGGTGTCGACACACCGGGAGGTCTTGCTGGACTTGTTTTACCATTGTCGAAATGTCTTGTGCACCGGGATGCCGAGCCTGATCGAATTTCCCTAAGATAAGGGGTGATGATATTATATTTATCACTTCAGCTAATCGTGAGAGCTTGTGATGGGCTAAGTTGGGACACCCCTGCAGGGTTATGATCTTTCGAAAGCCGTGCCCGCGGTTATGTGGCAGATTGGAATTTGTTAATGTCCGGTTGTAGAAAACTTGACAGAGGATCCGAAGTAAAACACACAACTGTGTGAGTAACCGTGACTGTCTCTTTTCACTTTGAGAATAGAACACGGTGGGGTTATGTTTGACTCGTATGTAGTTCAGGATCTTTAGCGATCACTACTAGTTGCGACCGTTTGCGTAGATGCTAATCTTATTCTTGTACTCGTAAGCTAGCCACCATATTATGCTTAGTCGCTGTTGCAACCTCACCACTTGACCTCTTCCTACCCATAAAGCTTTGCTAGTCTTGTTACCCATGGTTATGGGATTGCTGAGTCCTCGTGGCTCACAGATACTACAACACCAGATGCAGGTTCAGTTGAGAATGATGCAGGAGCTGGATCAGTACTTCCGGGAGTTCCATGAAGAGAGTGGTCGTATGCTTGTGACGTTTTCGACGATCAGTAGTGGTTTCTACTAGGGGCGATTCAGACCTGTGGCTTTATGTTTTTGGTATCTTTCTTTTGGATCTTCGCCCGTAGTCGGGTTGTGATGTTTTGGATGATGTTTGCTTATGTAATGTATTGTGTGAAGTGGCGAGTGTAAGCCAACTATCTCCTTTTGCAATTTAATCCCTCTTTTACATGAGTCGTGCAAAGATACCAAACTTGCGATTATTCCAGAATGGGCTTATATCTTTAAGTCGTGCCTCGACACGTAGGAGATATAGTCCCATCCTTGGGCATTATAAGACCTCAGACACCCACTCTGGCAAGCGCACCTCTTTGGAGTGTAGTGCTCCCGTCGAGGACGTGCCAGAAAGCTCCACCGGCAGAAACAAGAAGTCCTGGGCCACACCGCCAGGAACCAAGAAGGTTTCTGTCAAGGAGGACGACACATGAGGGGCTTTCACCATAAGCTCCACCCTTGACGACAAATAGGAAGACGCGCTCGTCACCTTCCTGCGGGCAAATGTCGATGTGTTTGCATGGCAAACATCCGACATCCCCGGCGTTCCCAGGGAGGTGATTGAGCACCACCTTGCTGTCTGTCCTCATGCGCGGCCCGTCAAGCAGAAGGTCAGGAATCAAGCTTTGGAACGACAAGAGTTCATCACAGAGGAGATCCAGAAATTGGAAGCAGCGGGTTTGGTAAGACGAGTGCTCCATCCAACGTGGTTGGCCAATCCAGTGGTAGTGCGCAAGGCAAATGGGAAGTGGAGGCTGTGTATTGATTACACAGATATCAATAAGGCTTGTCCCAAGGACCCCTTCCCATTGCCGCGCATCGACCAGATTGTTGACTCCACGGCTGGGTGTGACCTGTTGTCATTCCTCGATGCCTACTCCGGCTATCATCAGATCTTCATGGCAAGAGAAGACGAAGAGAAGACAACATTCATCACCCCATGTGGTACATACTGTTTCGTACGAATGCCTTTCGGGTTGAAGAGTGCTGGCTCGACGTTTGCAAGGGCAGTCCAGATTGGTTTTGAACCCCCAGCTCCATAGAAATATGGAGGCTTTATGGATGACATAGTGGTCAAAACCAAGAACAGGGCAACCCTTATACCGGATTTACAAGAAACATTTGCAAACCTACCCAAGGTCAATCTCAAGCTGAACCCTGAGAAGTGCGTCTTCGGCGTCCCGTCCGGCAAGCTTCTCGGGTTCTTTGTGTCACAGCGTGGGATAGAGGCCAATCCGGACAAGATCAAAGCTATAGAACATATTGAAGCACCCAGACGGGTCAAGGATGTGCGCGGCTTGCTGGCTACGTTGCCGCCATGAGCAGACTCATTTCCAAGTCTGCCGAGCGCGCCCTTCCCTTTTTCAAGATTTTAAAAAAGGCGGGCCCAATGGAATGGACGCCAGAAGCCGAAGCAGCATTACAAGATTTGAAGAGGTATCTTTCCTCCACACCAGTACTAGTTGCGCCTAGGCCACAAGAACCGTTGCTGCTATACTTGGCGGCAACAAACCAGGTGGTCAGCGTCGCACTAGTGGCGCAGAGAGAAATTGATGATGAGGTGATAGCAGCGACAGAGCCTGATGCCATTGGTGCAGAGATGACATGGACGGTTGGAGTGCAGCCAAGGAAGAAAATGATGCAGCACCCGGTCTACTTTGTTAGCTCCCTCTTGCATGGGGCTAGATCAAGGTACTCCGGTGTGCAGAAATTGCTCTTCGGCCTTCTTATGGCCTCGAGGAAGCTGTGTCACTACTTCCAGGCGCACGAGATCACTGTCATCACTCGCCTCCCTCTGCAACGGATATTGCACAATCCAGATGCAACGGGAAGAATTGTAGAGTGGGCACTGGAGCTGTCCAGCTTTGGCCTCAAGTTTGAAAGTACCTCGACGATTCAAAGCCGAGTCCTGGCGGAGTTCGTTGCAGAATGGACCGCGACGCCTGATGAAGAAGCCCAGGAAACTGCTCTCCCCGGCAAAGAGGTGAGTTGCGATTGGATCATGTACTTTGATGGAGCTTTCTCCTTACAGGGCGCCGGGGCTGGCGTACTACTTGTCGCGCCCACCGTAGAGCACCTCATGTACGTGGTCCAGATGCACTTCCCCAGGGAGGTGTCGATGAACAATACTGCCAAATATGAGGGGCTGCTTGCTGGTCTTAGGATCGCGGCAGACCTCGGAATCAAGAAACTCATTGTCAGGGGCGATTCGCAGCTTGTCGTCAAACAAGTCAACAAAGATTACCAGAGCTCGTTGATGAAGGCCTACATCGATGAAGTGAGGAAGCTGGAAGAGCGCTTTGATGGTATACAGGCGGAGCATGTTCCCCAAGCAGAGAACGACATCGCCGATTACCTGTCAAAGCGCGCTTCCCTCAAGTTACCTATGGAACCAGGTACCTTTGTGCTTCAGCTTTCTCAGCCATCCGTTGATCCATCAACAAAGCAAAACAAGAGGAGGAAATCAGGGCCCGGCAAGTACTTCCCCGCCGAGCTCCCCAGAGCCGCCGGCAAGGATGTTGCCGGGGACACTAAGCCCGCCACGGGATGGCTAGCTCCGGCGGAGCGTCAAGCTCTTGCCGTCGAGACAGCCGTTCCTATGGCGGAGCAAATGCCTTTAGTCCTCGCCATCGAGCCCTAGGCTCTAGCGTGGGCACATCATACCGTCCAATTCCTCCAAACTGGGGAACTTCCTGAGGAGCAGGAAGAAGCAGAAAAAGTAGCCCGTCGGTCTGCTATGTACCAGTTCGTCGATGACGTCCTATACAGAAAGAGACCGAACGGCGTGAAATTGAAGTGTATCCCTCGCGAGGAAGGACTGGGGCTGTTGGCAGAGATACATGGAGGCATATGTGGATCCCACATAGGGTCAAGAGCCCTTGCCGGCAAGGCATTTTGGCAAGGCTTCTTCTGGCCCACTGCCCTCCAGGATGCGACGACACTGGTCACCAGGTGTGAAGCGTGTCAGTTCCATTCAAATAAACTTCATCAACCAGCTCAAGCCCTTCAAACCATTCCTCTCTCTTGGCCCTTCTCGGTTTGGGGGCTCGACATACTGGGCCCTTTCCCCCACGCCGTCGGGGGCTTTGAGTACTTGTACGTCGCAATCGACAAGTTCACAAAGTGGCCGGAGGTGGAGGCAGTGAGGAAGGTCACAGATATGTCAGCCGTCAAGTTCTTCAAGGGACTAGTGTGCCGTTTTGGCGTACCCAACAGGGTCATCACCGACAACGGCACGCAGTTCACAAGCCGCACCTTCATGCAATATACCCAAGATCTCGGCAGCAAAGTCCGTTTCGCTTCCGTTGCTCACCCACGAAGCAATGGTCAAGCTGAGAGAGCAAACGCTGAAGTGCTGCGAGGCTTAAGGACAAAGACCTTTGACAGGCTGCGCAAGAGTGGAAGGTGCTGGATTGATGATTTGCCGACGGTTGTTTGGTCGATCAGAATGACGCCAAATCGAGCCACCGGCCAGACACCCTTTGCCCTAGTATACGGGGCAGAAGCAGTTCTCCCCACTGAACTCATATACGGGTCACCTCGAGTGCTCGCTTATGATGAGCTTGAGCAAGAGCAACTGCGGCAAGATGACGCAACGCTCCTTGAGGAAGATCGTCTTCGGGTGGCTGTGAGAGCAGCACACTACGAGCAAGCCTTGCGCCGCTACCATAGCTGCAAGGTCCGTGTCTGAAGCTTTGAGGAAGGCGACCTTGTTCTTCGGCGCGTTCAATCGGCCAAGAATACCAACAAGTTGACGCCGAAGTGGGAAGGCCCTTATCGGGTAATACAAGTCACCAGGCCTGGCGCAGTCCGCCTGGAGACCGAAAATGCCGTTCCGGTGAGCAACTCCTGGAACATTGAGCATCTTCGTAAGTTTTACCCGTGTGGCACGGCTTGTCGGGCCCCCCGGGAAGCCACCTTTTGTCAAGCCTTGCCGGCAAGGCATGTAACCCTTTGTACAAAGCCAGGCACAGACCCTGAGCATAAATAAATGAAGCGCTGGCGCCCTAAGTTATAGCATGCATGCTGAGTCGAGTCTCGTCCTTGGTTAGGGTTGATAGTGCTTAGCGGCGGCTAACCCCTAGCTTAGAGGTCGAGTTTGCATCCCTTTGTCTCTCTTTTATCTTCTTTGGTTCACAGGACACGCAGATATCCTTGCCGAAACCACTTAGGGAGAAGAAAAAGGAACATACCAGCATCTAGGCCTCGGCAAGCCAGTATTACCGGGGGCTGCAAGAGCAAAGATTCGCCCACGGCAAACCAGGGTTTCCGGGGGCTGCAGCCTCAGATAAGTTCTTCATCCCTTATCATGCATTCCATTATGGACTGAGGTATGTGAAACCTCGTTTCTTTCCTTAAAACTACCGTGCTCCCATAACTCTAGGCCCCAGGGCTCGTTCCTGGGACCAAGTTTGGTCGTAGTCGTGGCAGCGAAGGGATGAAACAAGGAGCCTAAAGCCGCTTCATCCCTGCCTCCGCCAAAAGCGTGAGAAAGGTCGAGCGAAGTGGGGGGATGGTGAGGCCTGTTGCCGGGCGAGAAAATGTTTATCTTAGAGATATCAGGGATTTGTTCCCTGTTGTGGGTTCTACCTGCGAACAAATGACCCGCCAAACATTCATTTTTCATTAAAAACATTCCACTCAGGTACAGTCCATAGGGAATGAAAAACATGAACAAGGGGATTACAAGTTTTAAATTTAACAGATGCCCGAAGGCTTACAAACTAAAAAGATATAAGATGCCCGTAATGCCTTTCTGGTCCCTCTCCTTAGGAGGTAGGTCAAGGAGGCGAGAAGGGAAAAAGGAGCGCCTAGGCGAGCTACGGGTGGCAGAAGACACCAAGAGGACTTCTCGGTGGCCGCCCAAGGGCTGGATGGTGATGGCGGTGCCGGAAGCAGAGCTCGAAGACGAGGCGGCATGACGTCAGTACGCGTCGAAGGCGTCGGTGCCCGCGTACTCCGACATGACGACCTTGCCGCCCGCCCTCTTCCTCTTCCGCAGCCTCCCAACGTCAGCCGCCAAGGGGACGGCCCCGAGAAGTTCAAGGAGCCGGCGACACGGATGATGGGGTCGCCGGTGCCACCAGGAGCGGCGCCTGACACCTAGTCGGACCCGTCATCCTGCCGCCTACCGCCCTCGTCGTCGCTGCCGCTGTCCTCCTCGTCACTCTCGCTCGAGGAGGAGTCTTCGTCATCAGAAGAGCGCTCCACGCAGCACCTTGCGCGAGTCCCGAAGTGCCCGAAGACCTTGACGAAAAGAAGGCCACCCTCCATCAACTTAAAATGGAGAGTGAGCCCATCCGTCAAGCTGTGGATACGAGCAAACGTCTGCCATCCCTAACGAATATACATCACATGAGGAGCAGGGAAGTCGACGCAGACCCGCGTGCCACTGATCCCGCAGCCCCTCATGTGCAGTCGCAACGAATCTGGCGGATCCAGCTCCATCTCCCGCGTAAATGGAGTCGGGAGACGAAGGCGACGACGCGGCGGCCGACGCAACCTGACGAAGAACTCACAAGGGTCATCCCCAACATGGCCCTCCACTGAAGGAGGAGCTGTTGGCGGGGGCGAGGCCGGCGGGCCACCCCGTCCTCCTCTTCCTCGAGCGCCCCGGCCTCACCCCCCCTTCCCCTCGCGGCCGGCTCTGCCACCACAGGTGCAGGAGAAGGAGGGACGCGTTGTCGAGTGGCGACCCTCGCCGCCACCGTTGAAGGGCCAGGATTTCCTCTCTCCATGACGAATGTAAGAGAGGAGCAGAAGCTGAAGGAGGAAGAAGATGGAAGAGTGCGAGACACCGTCCCCCCCCCCCGCTCTTTATAAAGGAACGGGGTTGGGGTTCGACCGCCCCGCTCGGCCAATCAAGACAGGGAAGGCGCAGGGAGCCATGACCGAACCGCCGCCCCAACCAGCGACGGCCCGGTTTCCCGCCTCCATCGTTTGCCACCCCAAGCGCATGGGAGACACGTGGCAGACGTGCAGAACCGAGGGGACGGGTGAGGCGACCTCTCCCCACCCCGTGATCGTGGGGAGTGGACGCCTTGAGGACCGCGCCTCGGCCCATTCAGTAAATGGGTCGCGCCTCCACGCCTCCCCCCGTTTATGGGGAAGGCGCGAAGCCGCCTCTTAACTGCGATGTGACGCATGCCTGCGGAAACCGCCCTGCGCATGCCGCCCACGTCACGCACGCCCCTCCACCCCGCGCCACGCGCGCGGAAAATCTTACCGCGGTAAAAACCATCCCGCCTGCCCGCGCACCGTTCTGGGCCTAGCCCAACAACGCGTCGCGCTTATGTGTGGCCCAGGCCCGGGGGCTCCTGTCGGTGTACAAAAAGAGGGGTACACTTTTTCTACCCCTATGACTGTGCACGGGCAGTCTGAGCCACGGGCACCGCCGCACCAAGCAAGGTCAGGGAGGTAAGCCAGGGTAAGACTGAAGCCCAAAGCCAAGACCACAAAGAGCAAAGGGACGAAGCGGGTTCCCCCAGCGAGATCCTTGCCGGGAGCCAGTTTTAGCAGCCCCGCAAGATCCTTGTCGGGGCCGGCTCTAGCAGCCCCGGCAAGACCCTTGCCGCGGCAACTCGCCCCATGCCTACGAAGCGGATCACCCTTGAGTCCACTTCCCCCATGGGGCAAGGATTCAGGAGATATCCCCGTAGTGGCATGCAGATCTTTGTGAAAGCATTCAAGATCAGATACACACTAAGAAGACGACGACCCTTGGCGGGATCCCAGCCAAGGAAGACCACAAGACCTCCGGCAAGCACCCTGCCGGGGATGACAGCAGGCGTCGCGGCAAGACCCTTGCCGGGGCCCCGGCAATGCCCTTGCCGAGGACATCCGCATGGCCACCATCAGGCCCACGCCAACTAAGCTTCCACCGCCCTATGCAGCTGCAGACCCAACTAGCTGGGCAGGCACCTGCGTGGCAACATGCAGATCTTCGTGAAGACCCACCATTGTGCCACCTCAGCTGCCTGCCTGCCTACATGGCATCTCAGGCATCGCTGGCCAGGGCGCGTGTCGACACATGAAGGAGCAGCGACGGACAAGATGGGTCTCTCCCCCCGTCCCCGATAAAGCAAGGACACCTAAGCAAGACGCATTAAATGCGCCTTGTCATGTAATACGAGGGATAACCTCGCATCACTGTACCCTTTCCACCTCCTGTGTGCCACTGTGGCGACCCCTTTTTCCCTATAAAAGGAGGCCCGAGGCGACGAGGAGGGGGATTCCGCTTTTTGGAGCTCCTCACGCCCCGTAGATAGCTGAAGAACACAAACATATAATCCACCAAAGCAGGAGTAGGGTTTTATGCATCCTCGCGGCCCGAACCTGGGTAAACGAACCGTGTGCTATCTGTTTGATCCGCTCTTCTCTCAACCCCGCGCCCCGCAACCGTAGTAGGGATTCTTGTGATCCCATAGGTGTCGTCCCCGACACAGCCGATTGGAACAACACACAATCGAACAAATCAATATACTATTTTTTCCAGTCTACGTTTTATCCCTCCTTCGTTTTTCTCTCTCATTCTTCGCTGTTCTTCGTGTTTGAGAGCTGCGAATCTCGAGGCTCTAGGGGTGAGCGAATCGACCTAGGGCAGCCCATAGCCGCCGCACTCCCTGACGGGGTCCCTCCCGGGGGTGTGGGGTTTTCGGGTCCATAAAAGCGCCTGTCGACTGTCTTGCGTATCGCGCTGTCGGTTGGGCCTCCTTCGACGTGAGCTGCGGTGCATCACCCCCGGTGTCGAGGGTACACGTGACGTGTTCGTGTGTCAACACACTTTTTGGCGACTCCGCTGGGGACTGAAGGTCAATCATCATCATCCACCATGTCCGATTTTCCCAAGCCATCTGAGGTAGACGCCGATAACATCATTAAGCCCAGTCTTGATGAAATATCGGCCGATCATCACCAAATCTATGAGGAGTACAAGAAGGCGCGCGAAGAGAAGGAGTTGCAGGAGTTCCTTGCGAAATTCAAGAAGGATCGCCAAGGCAACATCACTCCGATTGAAGAAATCAAGTTCCCTCCTCTTCAAGCCGAGCAGATTAAACCCTCTATGAGTACTACCTTTTCTCCTGAGCAGTGGGCTGAGATTGAGAGTCGTATTGCTGATGGTAACAATCTAGTCTATCAAACTTTCATAGAAAATACTAATGCTCAGAGAAATATGTCTCAATCGTCTAGTGGTAATGGTGGTATAGCTGCTAGTGTGCAAAACCCTAATCTGACTTTACCTATTTCATCGGCGCCTGATACGTCCCAAACGTATCTATAATTTCTGCTTGCTCCATGCATGTTTTGGGTGATATTGCTATGCTTTTGATGCACTTTCATACATTTTTGATCATATTTGGACTAACCTATCAACTCAGTGCACCCTAGTGCCAGTTTCTGTTTCCTGCTGTTTTTGTATTTCAGGTTTTCCCATTACTTAAATTGCCAGAAAAATTCCGGGAAAAATATAAAAAAAATCAGCGCTCCAGAAGCTTCCACGCGCCAGAAGTGGGGCCAGAGGGGAGCCAGGGCAGCCCAGGCGGCCACCCTAGGCGGCCCCACCCCTGGCCGCCTAGGGAGGGCGCCTGGGGCCCCCTCTCCGCCTCTGGTGACCCCCCTTCGCATATATTTACCTCCCGTCGCGGAGACCCTGATTCCAGAACCCTTTTCTCCAGAAGCAATTCCGATCTCCGCCGCCATCGCCACCAAGTTTCGGGGGACCAGAATTCCTGTGCCGGCATCCTGCCGGGACGGGGAAGTGCCCCCGGATTCATCTCCATCGACGTTGCTTCCTCCCTCCATGATGCGGGAGTAGTTCCTCCTCGGGGCTGAGGTTTCTACCAGTAGCTATGTGGTCAATTCTCTCTCCCATGATGTGATCTTCGTTGTGATCATAGGCTATGTTAATCTAGGGTGATCCCATGATATTTCCCCTTCCTCTATGTATTGGATTGATGTACTCACTTGTCTTTATCTAGTATAATCCCCGAGACCAAGGTGACAGCGGTCTATTGGACATGGATTAGAAGAATATTTTCATGAGTGATTTCCTCTTTTGTGTGTTGATTGAAGATTGAGAGTCTCTTGGTGCTTGTCTTTGACTATCCTTGAGATATGTTGTGATGATTGTGGTACTCTCTTTGGATGGCCGCAGTGACATTGGGATATCCATAGATTGAGAACTACGAACTTAGAGGTGTGCTTTTGTAGCCCTACATAATTCTCGTCCTCTCTTGACCACAAAGGAATGACCTCCGAGTGCGTCTCCATTATGGGAAATATCATGTGATTTGATTATGTTAATGTTGTTGGGAGTTGCCACTAGTGAAAGTATGAAGCCTAGGCCTTGTTTCCACCATTGCAATACCATTTGTGCTCACGTTTACCACTTGTTTGCTTGCTGCACTTTTTATTACAGATTTATATTACTTTGCTTTGCCACTCCTATCATCCATATTTTACCATCTCTTCGCCGAACTAGTGCACCTATACATCTGACAAGTGTATTAGGTGTGTTAAGGACACAAGAGACTTCTTGTATCTTGATTGCAGGGTTGCTTGAAAGGGGTACATTCAACCTCCACTTCTCTGAGTTCGATAAACCTTGGGTTACTCACTTAAGGGAAATTTGCTGCTGTCCTACAAACCTCTGCTCTTGGAGGCCCAACACTGTCTACAGGAATAGAAGCGTGTAGTAGACATCAAGCTATTTCTGGCGCCGTTGCCGGGGAAGTAAGTGTTTGAAGGTATATCTTTAGATCTTGCAATTAAATCTTTTCGTTTTTTGTTTTTAGTTTCACTAGTTATGTTTATGGAAAACCGCACTCTTAGTTCGCTGCTTGGGGAAGGCCGCTTTACCACACCCGTGGTAGAGAAGTCTCCTCCACCTACTGAATGTATCCCGTTCCAAATACCACTTGGGATAATTGAAATAATTAGGAATGATTGTTATGATGGGACAGTCAATCCTAGTATTCATTTGTTGAAACTTACAGAACTTTGTGAGTTGTTTAAGATTTCAGGTTTGACAAGAGATGGAGTCATGAGGAAATTATTTGCCTTGTCACTGAAAGGAAAAGCATTGGAATGGTATAGGCTACTAGATGACTCTCACCTGCTGGATTGGGAAGAGATCCAGTCTCTCTTTTACTCCAAGTTTTATCCTCTTCATGAAGTCCATGAGAATAGGAATTATGTTTATAATTTCTATCCTCATGACGGAGAGAGCATAGCTCAAGCTTGGGGGAGACTGAAAACGTTAATGCTAAAATGTCCTAACCATGGGCTCCCCAAAGATATGATTATTACTAATTTCTATGTGAGGCTCTCTCGACAGGATAAAGATTTGCTCGATGCTTCCTCTATGGGTTCTTTCACAAACGAAAAGATTGATGCTAAATGGGAACTCATTGAAAGAATTAAACGCAACACTGAAAATTGGGAGATCGACAAAGGTAAAGAGTCAGGTATAATTTATGAGTATGATTGCATTAAGTCCTTTGTTGAAACTACAAGTTTTAATAAGTTTAGCGCTAAGTTTGGGCTTGATTCTCAACTCCTTGTTGATTTCCTCAAATCTTTTGCTTCACATCTTAATATGCCTAAGGAGGATTGGATCAAGCATCATGAACCTTTTAAAGAGATTTGCAAAGAAAATGAAATTGTTCATGATGATTGCAACATGCATGATCCAATTCCTAAAAATGAAGTTTTATATAAGCATGTTAATTTTTGTGGAGTGGATAGACCTTGTGAAAGGCCTATGATTGAAGAAGAGAAGTATTATAAGCAACATAAGCATGAAAGAACAATCACTTGGGTCAAAGATTTAAATGAAATTGCTAGAGAATTGTGTGACCTTTATCCTTTTACTTGTGAACTTTGCTGTATAGAGGGTCACTTTAATTTTCAATGCATGCACTTTCAAAACATAACTGTTAACCAGTTCTGTGATAACATGATCACCCCTGATCTTTATGATGAGCTTATGTTATTTTTGATGTGTGAAGAGTTATCAGAAAAGACCTCTTGGCTAGATGTTAATGCCATAGGAATAAAAAACACTTTGCAAAATTGCCATCTCTATTGTGTTGTTAATTGCCATGAAAATGATTACATAAGTAAGATTAGAAAGGAGGGAACTTTACCAAAGTATAAAAATGTCTCTTATATTTCTGCTAATAAAAAGGAGAGTTTCTCCCAAGTTTCCCCTATTGTTTCTAATGATAAACCAGGATATGTGGAGAAGCTTCATCTCCAACCACTCCCTCCTAAGGTGAAGAAGAAGAAAAAGAAGAGGAAGAGGAAGAGGAGCAAGAAGGAAGAAGAATGGGTATCAACCTGGCCTGAGCATATTCCTCCCATCAACTTTTATCCTAATGGTTGTAAGTTTAAAGAAGAAGGTGAAGTTTATTGCCTTAATTATCATCTTGATGATACGTCCGTAGGTACTATTGAAGATGATTTTGATTATGATATGCATGTTACTTATTGTGATTGGGAAAATGATGATAATGCTACTTATGATCTTGAAAATCTTTTTGGTACCAACTCTGAAAGTGATGATATGGAAAGCTCTAAGCTTGGGGATGATAGGATTGCAAATCCTTTACCCACTAGTGATGTGATAATTGATAATTCTTTTGCTAGTAAGAATAAAGACAACATGTTTACAAATATAGTTGCTAGCAATGATAATGCTCTTCTCTACTATGATGATGTTATAACTCCAATCTATAGTGATTATAAAGGTACCTATGACATAAGGAGAAATTATCCTTATGAAACTTGTCATAATCATGGAGGGAATTACTCCTTTGTTGAACACCATCTTCCTAATACACAATTAATCTATAGTGTTCACGTTGTTTATGATAGTCCTACTCCCACTATTACCAATGAGAAAGATTATGCTTATGTGGAGAGTAAGAGTACCTTTTTGCATGTGGATCATGGTAACAATGCTTTATGTGATGCTTATATTGTTGAGTTTATTCGTGATCCCACTGAGAATTATTATGAGAAGGGAACATATGCTTATAGATATTTCAATAATATCAAGTTCCCTCTCTTTATGTTGAAGGTTTTGAAGCTGCACTTGTTTTGTTTTCCTATGCTTATTGCTTTGTGCTTCAATGAATTATTCTATTGCAATATTCCTATGCATAGGAAGCATGTTAGGCTTAAATGTGTTTGGTATTTGCTTCTTGATGCTCTCTTTTGTTCTTCACCTCTTATTCCTACGAGAGCATCATTAAAGTCTTAAGCCTATCTTTATGGCTATAAAGAAAGAGCTCTAGGGAGACAACCCTTGTTATCTTTGTTCTTTCAGTTTTTAGTGGTCTTGATGTTTTTTACTACTGTAGCGACATCATTGTATCTTTATTTTTCAGCTTTGTGCCAAGTTTAGCCTCCGATTGCAAGAAAGTTCAAAAGTTGTGACGTGCTGTCCAGAAAACAGATTCTGTCCTTGGACAGAAAAATTTGAATAAAATCACCAGATCATCTTTTTGATCTGAATTTTTTTGACAGCGTGCTCTATACAATTGGCTTTCGGGCATCTGTTCTGAGTTTTTTGATTTGAGTTGCAGAAGTGCCCCGAAAACATTATTTACTACCTGCTGGTCTGTTTTTCACAGATTCTGTCCTGTTTTGCCTTTTCTTCGTTTTGCAAACCTTGAGCTTGCTTTTTATTTGCAAAAACCTTTTGGCAATCTTGATAAACAGTAGCTCTTCAAGATTATCTTTATTTCCATCAAAGAAAAATTATTTTATTATGGGTACTAACCTCGCTAATCAGATTATGATGAGTTATGTATGAAGGGAGTTTTCAAGTGTGCGAGGGAAGATGATAAAAAGATTCAGGAGTGTCAAACGCTCAAGCTTGGGGATGCCCCCGTGCACCCCCAAGAAATATTCAAGAAGACTCAAGCGTCTAAGCTTGGGGATGCCCCCGTGCATCCCATTCTCCATCAACAATTATCAGTTCGTCTTTCGTTCCACTATATTTTAATCACTTCATGCGTTATGTGCTATGCTTGGAGCGTCTTGCTTTTAGTTTCCTTTTTAGTTTTCTTTAGCTTTGCTTGCTGTTCATAACGAGTTAGAACCCAGCTTTCTTTGTGTGGGAGAGAAACACGCTCCACTTCAACCTAGAACACAACATAGGATTTTCATGCTTATCTTTGTTGTGTGTGTTCTTTGTCTTTCCATAGCCACTGTCATGTTTAGCTCTTAGTTTTCATGCTTTTCTTTTTAAAGAGCTTTTGTTTAGTTGGTTGCTGAACTCTCTTGAGTTTCCATATTTATCTTGTTAAGAGAGTTTGCCTGTTGCACTGAGTTGTGTGTCTTAACTTAAAATAGGTAATTGAGGTTGCTATTTAATTTTAGTAGTAACTTGCAATAGTTTTGAGGTATTGCCATGAGTAATGTCTGAACTTTTGGTGTCAAGAGCTTTAGCCTATTGGTGATAGATGTCGTATTTTGTGCAATCCGTGTTTATTTTCGAAAACCTACAAAATAGTTGAGAACTTTAGCTACTAAATGGATCACTAATCTTTGGAGGGATCGAATATTAGAGTACACTCACGTACCATGAGCCGAGGATGCGCAAGGATAACCAAATCCACATACACTCCTCCTCGGGGTACTTGTCTTTTTGAGAACCTCCTAATTAGATTGAGAGTTACCGATAATAAGTGCATGAGTTCTTCGGACTGATGTGAGTATTCGAAAGTTGACACTTCCACCTATCCATATTTTTCTAGCCTCTTCGGTACCGTGCATTGCCCTTTCTCACCTCGAGAGTTGGCGCATACTTCGCCAGTGCATCCAAATCATTGGCACGATACGCTCTGTCATCATAAGCCTCACTATATCCTTCCTCAAAACAGCCACCATACCTACCTATCTAGGCATTTCCATAGCCTTTCCGAGATACATTGCGACTTGATCTTCATGTCATACATGCTTTTTGCTTGATCGATGAGCCGCATGCTAGTTGGGTCTTGCCCTAATCACTGCTACATGACGCGCTAGTATCATTGCATATCCTGCTACACTGGCAGAGGCATACATTTGCATACATCATGATAGTTTCATTTTCTTTATGTTGAGTACTTTTGTAAAGTGTGAAAGATCTTCTATACTTCTTGTAATACATAGAGTGTTGCCCCTAAAGTGAGGAAAAGATCCCAAAGAGGACAAAATCAAAAGATCCCAAAGAGGACAAATGAGAGATAAATAGAAAGAGCCATGGAGGCCACAAAAAAAAGAGAAAAAAAAAGAGAAAAAAAAAGAGAAAAAGAAATAAAAAGAGAGAAGGGGGCACACTACTATTTTCTTTTGAGAGATCCACACTCGTACTCCATCTTATACCTTGTGCTCCATAGAGATTATCATTCATGCATATAGCTATGTGGGGACCTTCACACTATAGAACTTGGCTTGTATATTCCAATGATGAGCCTCCTCAAAAGAGCTCTAGGTCTTCTTGAGCAAGCAAGTTGGATGCACCCCCACTAGTTCCATTGGAGAGCTTACCTTAGCTCATATGTGCATCCGTTGCATG
>LR738714.1:584404202-584506999 GCA_902687465.1 Secale cereale
CTTGCCCTAATCACTGCTACATGACGCGCTAGTATCATTGCATATCCTGCTACACTGGCAGAGGCATACATTTGCATACATCATGATAGTTTCATTTTCTTTATGTTGAGTACTTTTGTAAAGTGTGAAAGATCTTCTATACTTCTTGTAATACATAGAGTGTTGCCCCTAAAGTGAGGAAAAGATCCCAAAGAGGACAAAATCAAAAGATCCCAAAGAGGACAAATGAGAGATAAATAGAAAGAGCCATGGAGGCCACAAAAAAAAGAGAAAAAGAAAGAGAAAAAAAAAGAGAAAAAGAAATAAAAAGAGAGAAGGGGGCACACTACTATTTTCTTTTGAGAGATCCACACTCGTACTCCATCTTATACCTTGTGCTCCATAGAGATTATCATTCATGCATATAGCTATGTGGGGACCTTCACACTATAGAACTTGGCTTGTATATTCCAATGATGAGCCTCCTCAAAAGAGCTCTAGGTCTTCTTGAGCAAGCAAGTTGGATGCACCCCCACTAGTTCCATTGGAGAGCTTACCTTAGCTCATATGTGCATCCGTTGCATGTCAATCCCTACTCCTCACATCATATCTATCATTTGGCTTTCTCTCGCCGATGATTGTCCTCATTGATGTGAGCCTTTCACACCTTTTTTGTCTTCCCCCTCTATCATTTCTCTCTCTTTGCCATCCTAAGTGTCGACTTTCTTGCTTACGCTCATCCATTGCATGAGTGCTCAAAATATCAAAAGGGAGTGGATCATTTTGACTTGTACCTGGCTGACGGTCTGGGGATGAGTCATGATAAGATTCCAAAGAAGACCAAGTGTGAAACTTTAGTATATTAAGTTGTCAACAATACAAAAACTATGTTTTACTCTCTCATATATCCCTATCCCCTTTCTTGCACGCAAACACCATTTGGAGACATTCGAGTCACGGACAGCGAGAGCTCTTGCACCTTTATGTTCTTATGTTGCTTGTTACAATACTAATATAGACTCTTGTTTGTTATGACTTGAATTGAATTACATGCCTTGATTGCTTTACTTAAAAGTTCTTATATGGTTGATAGCATGTCACCACAGAAATTATGCTTGTTATCATTTACCTACTCAAGGACGAGCAGGAATTAAGCTTGGGGATGTTGATACGTCCCAAACATATCTATAATTTCTGCTTGCTCCATGCATGTTTTGGGTGATATTGTTATGCTTTTGATACACTTTCATACACTTTTGATCATATTTGGACTAACCTATTAACTCAGTGCACCCCAGTGCCAGTTTCTGTTTTCTGCTGTTTTTGTATTTCAGGTTTTCCCATTACTTAAATTGCCAGAAAAATTCCGGGAAAAATATATAAAAAATCAGCGCTCCAGAAGCTTCCACGCGTCAGAATTGGGGCCAGAGGGGAGCCAGGGGCAGCCCAGGCGGCCACCCCAGGCGGCCCCACCCCTGGCCGCCTAGGGAGGGCGCCTGGGGCCCCCTCTCCGCCTCTGGTGACCCCCCTTCGCATATATTTACCTCCCGTCGCGGAAACCCTGATTCCAAAACCCTTTTCTCCAGAAGCAATTCCGATCTCCGCCGCCATCGCCACCATGTTTCGGGGGACCAGAATTCCTGTGCCGGCATCCTGCCGGGACGGGGAAGTGCCCCCGGATTCATCTCCATCGACGTTGCTTCCTCCCTCCATGATGCGGGAGTAGTTCCTCCTCGGGGCTGAGGTTTCTACCAGTAGCTATGTGGTCAATTATCTCTCCCATGATGTGATCTTTGTTGTGATCATAGGCTATGTTAATCTAGGGTGATCCCATGATATTTCCCCTTCCTCTATGTATTGGATTGATGTACTCACTTGTCATTATCTAGTATAATCCCCGAGACCAAGGTGACAGCGGTCTATTGGACATGGATTAGAAGAATATTTTCATGAGTGATTTCCTCTTTTGTGTGTTGATTGAAGATTGAGAGTCTCTTGGTGCTTGTCTTTGACTGTCCTTGAGATATGTTGTGGTGATTGTGGTACTCTCTTTGGATGGCCGCGGTGACATTGGGAAATCCATAGATTGAGAACTTAGAGGTGTGCTTTTGTAGTCCTACATAATTCTCGTCCTCTCTTGACCACAAAGGAATGACCTCCGAGTGCGTCTCCATTATGGGAAATATCATGTGATTCGATTATGTTAATGTTGTTGGGAGTTTCCACTAGTGAAAGTATGAAGCCTAGGCCTTGTTTCCACCATTGCAATACCATTTGCGCTCACGTTTACCACTTGTTTGCTTGCTGCACTTTTTATTATAGATTTATATTACTTTGCTTTGCCACTCCTATCATCCATATTTTACCATCTCTTCGCCGAACTAGTGCACCTATACATCTGACAATTGTATTAGGTGTGTTGGGGACACAAGAGACTTCTTGTATCTTGATTGCAGGGTTGCTTGAAAGGGGTACGTTCAACCTCCACTTCCCTGAGTTCGATAAACCTTGGGTTACTCACTTAAGGGAAATTTGCTGCTGTCCTACAAACCTCTGCTCTTGGAGGCCCAACACTGTCTACAGGAATAGAAGCGTGTAGTAGACATCAGCGCCTCCCATGCCGATGACTCATTATCCTACACAAACAAATCAGATTGTGGCTGCACCAATTAGTCCTATCACGAGCATGCCAGGTTCGGTGGCAACGCCAAATCAAACCCTACCTACAGCTACAACCACTCGACCACTACCAAATTATGGGTCGACATACATGCCACAATTCCTACCTACCGCTAGTAACCTTACTCCTCCTATGCCACTGCCACAAGCTTCATCGTCCACTATGGATGATGGTCTAGCTAATCTTAGAGAGGAGATGGCTAAGATGCTTCGAGAGAATTTTGGAGTTGAGTTACCTCGGAATCGGATTTACCAAAAGCCGTACCCCGAGTACTTCGATGCCATCCAGTGCCCTCCATGATATAAAATTCCAGATTTTGTTAAGTTTAATGGAGAAGGCACAAAACCACATGGGAGCATGTTAGTCAATATTTAGCACAATTGGGTGAGGCGGCTCATTGAATGAATTGAAAGTGCGTTTGTTCCCTTTATCATTAACTGGTACCGCATTTTCATGGTTTTCTTCTTTACCACATGGTTCCATTCGGGTTTGGTCGCAGCTAGAGCAGAAAATTCATGATCCCTTTTATAGCAGCGATAATGAACTCAAGTTGTCACATCTGACATTGGTTAAACAAAATCATGATGAATCGGTCTCCGATTATGTCAAGAGATTCAGAGAAACAAAAAACCGTTGTTATAGTTTGGTGATAACCGAGAGAGACTTGGCAGACCTAGTGCTGAGTGGTTTAAGGACTCCCATTAGAGAAAAGCTAGAAGGCTATGAGTTCTTAAATATTAACCAAGTCTTACAAAGGGCTTTGGCTCAAGAAAGCCGAAGCAAAGATCTCAAAGAAGTGCATAGGTACAAAGTTGATCGTCCAAAGATGAATATGGTTGAACATGATAATGATCACTCAGACGATGAGGGTGACATGTATGCGACTGAATTTGTTTGGCCATCTAAGGCCAAACCATTTACTTGCAATGATCTGAAACTGATTCATAAGAATCGTGATGAAGAGATGAAGTTACTTTTAACATTGCCAAGTGTGATAAAATATTTGATGCTTTGCTGCAAGCTAAAATTATTAGAATATCTCACACTTTACCGCCGTTTGAAGAGCTGAAACAGCGTGCTTATTGCAAATATCATAATTCTTTTTCTCATGCTACTAACGATTGCAATGTTTTTCGACGACAGATACAATCGGCCATTAATGATGGTTGATTGAACTTTTCTGAGATGCAAATTGATAAACAACCCTTTCCAATGAATACCATGGATTTGGAGGGGAAGAAATTACTCATTCGGCCAGAGGTAGCCGAATCTGCTTATAAAGCTAATGTCATTGTTGGTGAGCCCAGGAAGGACAAGGAGGACAGCAAGATCTTGGGGAGGCAGATTGTGATTGACAAGCAACCCGATGGCAAGGAAGTAATCAAGATCACCCTCAAGAATCCTACACTCGGGGGGCAACCACAAGTGCAAGAAAATGCCCGTATTAAATTTGTTAAGCCCAAGAGTCCAGAAGTTGGCAAGTGGAAGAGGAACGAGGCTAAAGTACAGCGTAAGCGGATCAAGCCAACTTTTGATATGTTGCTGTCCAAGTATGCCAATCAGTCGACCGGTTCTAGCTCTAATCGGCCAACAGACCTGAAGAGACCAAGGTCACCTCCAGCTAATATGTTTAGTCGATATGTGAAGCCGGCTGGACCAAGGGCACCATTCCAAGAGGAACAAAGGCAACCTGTTTGGGATCGACTCGACTACTCATACAATGGCCGACTGAACATCGGTGGTCGTCAGTCGGCTGGTCAAAATATGTGGCCGAACGGAAACTATACAAGTGTAAGAATGCACCCAGGTGGAAGCTATCCAAGTGAAAAAATGTGGCCAGGTAGATTCCATCCTAGTGAATTCCATCCAAGTGGATTCCATCCGAGTGACATCCATCCGAGTGAATTCCATCCGAGTAAAAAGGTGACCCGAGTGAAAATTTCATGCCTCGGGAAAATCGAAAAGAATGGCGCGTTAAATCACCAAGTGTTGCAGCGGTTGAGTCAAGAAGAGGCAAGGATAAAATGGGAGTCGACTCACTTATCTTGGCACCAAAACATTCCTCGTACAACAGCCGAATGTGCATAACCACTCGACTGAGCCGATACTTTCTATCACGCCAAAGCACTCGGCTAATGATCATGAAGCAAGCACCAGCCAAGTAAAGGCGAAAGATCCTAAATACACTCAGCCAAAGTGGTGTCCTCCAGGGCTAACAAGGACACAGAAGAGGAAACTGCAGAGGTTAAGGAGCCAAGAGATGGCAGAACAGGAGGCCGAGAAGCAAAGGGATAAGTTGCTCACACTCGACCCATGGTTCCAGCAAAACAAGTGTGGAGGCCTAAACAAATACAAGATACATCAGCTTCTACATCTATCATAGCAATACCAACACCACCAAAGGAGGACGATGCAACATCTATCACATCGTCTGCAACACTTCTTACTTCTCCTTCACTCGGACAGATTTCAGAATCGGTGGATGCACTTGAGGCAGAGGATGATATGTTAGATTATGAGTCGACGCCGGTTCATGAAGGTATGGATATCAATATGGTTTATTACTTGCCTGCTGAGTTCCGTGCTATAGATGAGGAAGGGGAGGTTGCTCAGCTGGATTTTTGCCCTAAAAATGCAATATTTGAGAAGCCAAAAGACCCAGTAACGCATCTGAAACCATTGTATCTCCGAGGCCATATCAATGGATCACCTCTCACTCGGATGCTTGTTGATGGTGGTGCTGTGGTAAATCTGATGCCCTATTCGGTCTTCAAGAAATTGGGTTTGCCCGATGAAGAGTTGATAAAGACGAATATGGTGCTCAATGGATTTGAAGGCAAAGAGAGAACTGAAGCCAAAGGCGTGATGTGTGTGGAACTTACAGTCGGAAGTAAAACTTTGGCTACTGCATTCTTTGTCGCAGAGGTGCGAGGTAACTACAACGTCATATTAGGCCGTGATTGGGTTCATGCAAACCAGTGCGTGCCATCCACTATGCACCAGTTTTTGATCCAGTGGGTTGATGATGAAGTGGAAGTCATTCATGCGGATAACTCGGCATGTGTTGCTTTGGCCGATGCATCGGTGGATTGGCAACATCCCAATGATACTTGCTTGACGGGACGTGACTTGTCAGAGTTTGATTTTCTCAGCGCGACCAAGAATGGTTTCGTGCCCATTTCTTTAAAGCCGACTGAATGTAGTCGGCTCCAAGGTATGATATGTTTGAATGGATTCTAGTTCCGAGTGGTTACAAAAACGTCTTGTAAAATATCAGTCGAGTGAGAACGATATGTATGAATCTATAGAGGAATTGGATGACATGGATAAGCTTGGACAAGGTTTTACATCGGCCGATCCATTAGAAGAGATAGATATTGGAGATGGTTCAGTCACTCGACCGACGTTTGTAAACAAAAATTTGAAAGCCGATTGTAAAGGTAAGATAATCGAGCTATTGAAAGAATATGTTTGTTGCTTTGCATGGGAATATCATTAGATGCCAGGTTTAAGCCGAGAGCTAGTGGAGCATCGGTTACCTATAAAGGCTGGTTTTAGACCATATAAACAATCGGCCAGAAAGTTTAATCCAAAAACATATGACCGGATCAAGGAAGAGATCGGTTGACTGCTTAAAGCTAATTTCATTCGACCTTGCAGGTATGCCGAGTGGATTTCTAACATCGTCCCAGTGGAGAAAAGGGGATCTGACAAGTTAAGGGTGTGCATTGATTTTAGAGATTTGAATAGGGCTACACCCAAAGATGAATATCCCATGCCAATAGCCGAAATGCTTATTAATGATGCTTCTGGACATAAAGTCATTAGCTTCCTTGATGGTAACGCGAGGTAGAACCAAATTTTTATGGCCGAAGAGGACATGTCCAAAACGGCTTTCCGATGCCCTGGTTTCCTTGGTTTATTTGAATGGACGGTGATGACGTTCGGATCAAAAAATGCTGGCGCCACATATCAAAGGGCTATCAATTTGATTTTTCATGATTTACTTGGTGTCATACTTGAAGTTTATATTGATGATATTGTTGTCAAATGGCATGCTTTTGAATCTCATTTGGCCGATTTGCGTTTAGCTTTTGAGAGAATGAAAAAGTATGGACTGAAGATGAATCCTTTGAAGTGTGCATTCGGCGTGTCAGCTGGTAAGTTTTTGGGTTTCATTATTCATGAAGATGGCATAGAAATTGATCCCAAAAAGGTAGAAGCTATACAGAAAGTGGAAGCGCCAACATGCAAGAGAGATATGCAAAAGTTCCTTGGCAAGGTCAATTATTTGAGAAGGTTCATAGCTAATTTGTCAGGGAAGTTGATGCATTTACTACTATCCTTCGGTTAAAGAATGATGTTGATTTCACTTGGGGGCAAAACAGCAAGAAGCCTTTGATATGATCAAGAATTATTTGTGCACTCCTCCGGTGATGAAAGCACCCAAGCATAAGGAGCCCTTTAAGCTTTACATTGCAGCAAAAGAAGGTGTTATTGGTGCTGTTTTGACTCAAGAAACCGAAGGAAAAGAACATGCTATTACATATTTGAGCAGGCGCTTATTGGACGCCGAGACAAGGTATACATTTATTGAAAAACTATGTCTATGCTTATATTATGCTTGCACAAAATTGAGACATTATTTGGTGCCGAGTGCTTGCGTAGTAGCTTGTCAAACCGATGTCATTAAATACATGTTGCATAGGCCAATTCTTAGTGGTAGAATTGGCAAGTGGGCTTATGCTTTGATTGAGTATGATTTGGCTTATGAATCTCTAAAATCCATTAAAGGCCAAATCGTTGCTAATTTCATTGTTGAGCATCGGATTAATGACGAGCATGACATTGATATAAACCTTGTCTCTTTAGTACCTTGGAGATTATATTTTGATGGTTCAGTTTGTAGCAATGGCCAAGGTGTTGGTATTATTTATATATCTCCTCATGGTGCTGTTTTTGAGGCCTCATGCCGCTTAGAATACTTTTGCACAAATAATCAGGACGAATATGAAGCTTTGTTATTCGGCCTAGAGATGTTAGTTGCTGTAGGTGTTACACATATTGAGGCTTTTGGCGATTCGTTACTAGTGGTGCAGCAAATATCCAAAGTCTTTCAGTGTTTGGACGAATCACTTAATGTTTATCTTGATAAATGCCTAGATATAATCTCTACTTTGGACAGTTTTAGCATTGCTCATATATCTAGGCATTACAATTGGAAAGCAAACGAGTTGGCACAACAAGCATCTGGATATCATGTTGATCATGGCATGTTTCATATCTCTCAAAAACCGATGTCTTGTCTTACCAATATGGGAGAGGCCGAACTTGAACCCACTGGTTCGGCCATTAACAAAAAGTCTAGTGCAGGTGACAATCCCGACTGGAGGAAGCCCATTATTGATTACTTGAGCAATCCGAGTGAAAGGGTGGACAGGGGTGTTCGGCGTATGGCTTTCAAGTATACAATGGGAGATGATGGTCTTTATCGCCGAATAGTCGATGACGTTCTTCTAAAGTGCTTGGACGAGGACCAAGCGAGAGTTGCTATGGGGGGTGGTCCATGAAGGTATTTGTGGCACTCATCAGTCAGCTCCCAAGATGAAATGGTTACTATGACGTGCTGGGTTTTATTGGCCGACCATGATTAATGATTGCTTTAGATATTATAAAGGGTGTGAAGCTTGTCAAAAATTTGGTGATATTCAGTTGGCTCCTGCTGCTATGTTACATCCCATTATCAAGCCGTGGCCTTTCAGAGGATGGGGTTTAGACTTTATTGGACAAATTCATCCGTCTTCCTCAAAGGGGCATCGGTTCGTATTGGTGGCAACCGATTATTTCACTAAATGGTCTGAAGCAGTACCTCTCAAGAACATGACACATGCGGAGGTAATTAAATTCATAACCGAGCACATTATTCATAGATTCGGCGTTCCTCAAACATTGACCACAGATCAAGGCTCATCTTTTATGTCACACCAAGTCAGAGAATTTGCCGAATCTTATAACATAAAGTTGCTCAATTCCTCTCCATATTATGCCCAAGTCAATGGACAAGCTGAGTCTAGCAATAAAATTTTAATCAAACTCATCAAGAAGAAGATTGAGGATAATCCAAGGAGATGGCATGAGTTGTTGTCTGAGGCTTTGTGGGCACATAGGATCTCAGGGCATGGTGCTACGAAGGTGACTCCATATGAGCTAGTATATGGTCAAGAGGTTGTTTTACCGATGGAAGTAAATTTCAATGCTTTGAGAATAGCCAAACAAAATGATTTATCGGCAGTAGACTTTTATAACTTGATGATGGACAATATTGATGAGGTTGCCGATAAACGTTTGCCTACTTTGAAGGCCATAGAGAAGGACAAGTTGAGGGTAGCAAGGTCTTACAATAAGAAAGTTAAGTTAAAGAATTTTCAAGTTGGCGATCTCGTCTGGAAAGTAATTCTCCCGATTGGTTCAAGAGACAGAAAATTCGGGAAATGGTCTCCAAGTTGGGAAGGTCCTTTTAGAATTGCAAGAATAGTTCCCGGAAACTCTTATTTGGTGGAATCCATACAAGGGGCACTGTTACCTCGAGCTCTCAATGGCAAGTACTTGAAGAAATACCACCCAAGTGTGTGGCAAGAAGCCTAAGTGGGCAATGGCCGATATATGATTATCGCCCTTAGCACAAAATTGACGATACATAATTATCGCCCTAAGAAAAATAAATGGTCGATGGGGTGTTGACATCGTCCTTAGAACAAACACAATACAAGTTATTTTTCGGCACACAAGCTTTGCCGAAAAACAGGGGGGCATGTGTTGACACAAGATTTTGGCATGGTCACGAATCCGGGTTCGTATGCAAAAGTTAGAGGCAACACTTCGCGGGCCGGCCCTGAGTGAGAAAGTATTCGGCCTTTGCCGTCTGAATGAAAACCTTTCCGGGGTAGAACCTTGTCGGTGTGAAGGCTTGCCGGCGTGGAAAGCTTGCTGGCGTGGAAAGCTTGCCGACAGAGAAGCTTGCCGGTGTGAAATCTTGCCGAGGGAGAAACCTTACCGAGGAGGAACTCTTGCCGGGGTAGAAACCTTGCCGAGGTAAAACCCTTGCCGGTGTAAAACCCTTGCCGGGGTGAAACCTTGTCGGTGTGGAAAGCTTACCCGGGTGGAAGGCCTGCCGGGGTGGAGGTTGTGATAGTCAAGCCGACGAGAAGTTGAAGATGGGCTCAGAATCTAATTCAGACGATCTTGGATGGAGAAATGTCCTACACGGAAGTTGTGCGTCTCGTCAAAACGATCGATTTTGATATAAAGATCATCTCAATCCGAGGTCGTATGCAAAAGTTAGAGCCCGCACAGCGAGACCCTCCAGAGAGCAAAATGTGACGCCTGGAACCAGACACATATATGGGTGTGTCTTATGAGCTGCGTGAGTAATCTGTTTTGCGCGAGCGATTTGACCCTCGAGATGACCTCTAATGAAAAAACGTTCAACATGAAAGATGTTCGTCTCGTCGAAACGGTCAAGATTGCATTTGGGCTCGATTCCATCCGAGGTTGTTTGTCATCACAAAAAGGACCCTCAAAGTACAGCCAGTTTAAACCGAGCAGTTTTGGAAAGTTCAGATAAAACTAGTCCGAATTGGTGAAGCTGCTTACGTATTGGGCATCAACTGAGCAGCCAGTTTAAACCGAGCTTGAATGACATATTGTCAATCGGAAATGATGTAGAATTTTCTGGAAAGCATAAAGGAGTGTTTGAAAAGAGTTTTTCAAAGAAAGACCTTGGTGAAGCTGCTTACATATTGGGCATCAAGATCTATAAAGATAGATCAAGACGCTTGATAAGACTTTCGATGAGTACATACCTTGATAAGATTTTGAAGTAGTTCAAAATGGATCAGGCAAAGAAGGAGTTCTTGCCTGACTTGTAAGGTGTGAAGTTGAGTAAGACTCAAAGCCAGACCACGGCAGAAAAATATAGAGAGAATGAAAGTCATTCTCTATGCCTCAGCCATAGGTTCTATAAAGTATGCCATGCTATGTACCAAACATGTTGTGTACCTTGCCATGAGTTTGTCAAGGGGGTACAATAGTGATCCAGGAGTAGATCACTGTACAGCGGTCAAAATTATCCTTAGTAACTGGATGACTAAGGAAATGTTTCTCGATTATGGAGGTGATAAAGAGTTCGTCGTAAAGGGTTACACCGATACAAGCTTTGACACTAAATCGAGATGACTCTAAGTATCAATCTGGATGCGTATTGAAAGTGGGAGCAATTAGCTAGAGTAGCTCTATGCAGAGCATTGTAGACATAGAAATTTGCGAAATACAAACGGATCTGAATGTGACAGACCCGTTGACTAAACTTCTCTCACAAGCAAAACATGATCACACCTTATTACTCTTGGGTATTAATCACATAGCGATGTGAACGAGATTATTGACTCTAGTAAACCCATTGGGTGTTGGTCACATGGCGATGTGAACTATCGGTATTAAATCACATGGCGATGTGAGCTAGATTATTGACTCTAGTGCAAGTGGGAGACTGAAGGAAATATGCCCTAGAGGCAATAATAAAGTTGTTATTTATATTTCCTTATATCATGATAAATGTTTATTATTCATGCTAGAATTGTATTAACCGGAAACTTAGTACATGTGTGAATACATAGACAAAACAGAGTGTCCCTAGTATGCCTCTACTAGACTAGCTCAATGATCAAAGATGGTTATGTTTCCTAACCATAGAGATGAGTTGTCATTTGATCAACGAGATCACATCATTAGGAGAATGATGTGATGGACTAGACCCATCCGTTAGCATAGCACTATGATCGTTTAGTTTTACTGCTATTGCTTTCTTCATGACTTATACATGTTCCTATGACTATGAGATTATGCAACTCCCGAGTACCGTAGGATCACCTTGTGTGCTATCAAACGTCACAACGTAACTGGGTGATCATAAAGATGCTCTACAGGTGTCTCCGAAAGTATTCGTGGTGTTGGCATAGATCAAGATTAGGATTTGTCACTCCGAGTGTCGGAGAGGTATCTCTGGGCCCTCTCGGTAATGCACATCATAGTAAGCCTTGCAAGCAAATGAGTTAGTCACGAGATGATGTATTACGGAACGAGTAAAGAGACTTGCCGGTAACGAGATTGAACTAGGTATAGAGATACCGACGATCGAATCTCGGGCAAGTAACATACCGATGACAAAAGGAACAACGTATGTTGTTATGCGGTTTGACCGATAAAGATCTTCGTAGAATATGTAGGAGCCAATATGAGCATCCAGGTTCCACTATTGGTTATTGACCGGAGATGAGTCTCGGTCATGTCTACATAGTTCTCGAACCCGTAGGGTCCGCACGCTTAACGTTTGATGACGATCGGTATTATGAGTTTATGAGGTTTGATGTACCGAAGGAAGTTCGGAGTCCCGGATGAGATCACGGACATGACGAGGAGTCTCGGAATGTCCGAGACGTAAAGATTGATATATTGGACGACTATATTCGGACACCGGAAGTGTTCTGGAAAGTTTCGGAATTTACCGGAGTACCGGAGGGGTTACCGGAACCCCCCGGGGGAATGATGGGCCCTGGTGGGCCATAGGGGAGAGAGAGGGCAGCAGCCAGGAGGTGGCGCGCTCCCTCCCTAGGAGGAGTCCGAATAGGACTAGGGGAGGGGGGCGCGGCCCCTCTTTCCCTCTCCCTCTCCCTCTCTTTCCTTCCCCCCTTTCCTTCATTGGTGGACTCCTACTAGGAATAGGATTGCAATCCTATTCCTAGTAGGATTGCGCCCTAGCCGCACCATAGGAGGGCCGGCCGGCCTCCCCCTTGCTCCTTTATATACGGGGGCAGGGGGCACCCAAAGACACACAAGTTGAATTGTTCTAGCCGTGTGCGGTGCCCCCCTCCACAGAAACACACCTCGGTCATACCGTCGCAGTGCTTAGGCGAAGCCCTGCGCCGGTAGATACATCATATCCGTCACCACGCCGTCGTGCTGACGAAACTCTCCCGTGAAGCTCAACTGGATCAAGAGCTCGTGGAACGTCATCAAGCTGAACGTGTGCTGAACGCGGAGGTGTCGTACGTTCGGTGCTTGATCGGTTGGATCGCGAAGAAGTTCGACTACATCAACTGCGTCACTTGACGCTTCCGCTTCCGGTCTACGAGGGTATGTAGACACACTCTTCCCTCTCGTTGCTATGCATCTGGTACATAGATCTTGCGTGATCGTAGGAAAATTTTAAAATACTACGTTCCCCAATAGTGGCATCATGAGCCAGGTCTATGCGTAGATGATATGCACGAGTAGAACACAATGAGTTGTGGGCGATACTAGTCATACTGCTTACCAGCATGTCATACTTTGCTTCAGCGGTATTGTGAAATGAAGCGGCCCGGACCGACATTACGCGTACGCTTACGCGAGAATAGTTTCACCGTTATGAGCACTCGTTGCTTAAAGGTGACTGGTGGGTGTCTGTCTCTCTCACTTTAGCTGAATCAAGTGAGGCTACGCCCGGTCCTTGTGAAGGTTAAAACAGCACATACTTGATGAAACATCGTTGTGGTTTTTGTATGCGTAGGTAAGAACGGTTCTTGCTAAGCCCGTAGCAGCCACGTAAAACTTGCAACAACAAAGTAGAGGACGTCTAACTTGTTTTTGCACGGCATGTTGTGATGTGATATGGTCAAGACATGATGAGTTATACGGTTTTGTATGAGATGATCATGTTTTGTAATGTTATCGGCAACTGGCAGGAGCCATATGGTTGTCGCTTTATTGTATGAAATGCAATCGCCATGTAATTGCTTTACTTTATCACTAAGCGGTAGCGATAGTCATAGAAGCAATAGTTGGCGAGACGACAACGATGCTACGATGGAGATCAAGGTGTCGCACCGGTGACGAAGGTGATCATGACGGTGCTTTGGAGATGGAGATCAAAAGCACAAGATGATGATGGCCATATCATGTCACATATTTTGATTGCATGTGATGTTTATCTTATTATGCTTCTTATTTTGCTTAGAACGACGGTAGCATTATAAGATGATCCCTTACTAAATTTCAAGGTATAAGTGTTCTCCCTGAGTATGCACCGTTGCGAAAGCTCGTCGTGCCGAGACACCACGTGATGATCGTGTGTGATAAGCTCTACGTTCAAATACAACGGGTGTAAGCCAGTTTTGCACACGCAGAATACTCGGGTTAAACTTGACGAGCCTAGCATATGCAGATATGGCCTCGGAACACTGGAGACCGAAAGGTCGAGCGTGAATCATATAGTAGATATGATCAACATAAGATGTTCACCATTGAAACTACTCCATCTCATGTGATGATCGGACATGGTTTAGTTGATTTGGATCACGTGATCATTTAGATGACCGGAGGGATGTCTATCTAAGTGGGAGTTCTTTAAATAATATGATTAAATTGAACTTTAATTTATCATGAAGTTAGTCCTGATAGTTTTTGCATATCTATGTTGTTGTAGATCAATGGCCCGTGCTACCGTTCCTTTGAATTTTAATGCATTCCTAGAGAAAGCTAAGTTGAAAGATGATGGTAGCAATTACACGGACTGGGTCCGTAACTTGAGGATTATCCTCATTGCTGCATAGAAGAATTATGTCCTTGATGCACCGCTAGGTGACAGACCTATTGCAGGAGCAGATGTAGACGTTATGAACGTTTTGACAAAAGCTCGGTATGATGACTACTTGATAGTTTAAGTGCACCATGCTTTACGGCTTAGAACCGGGACTTCAAAAACATTTTGAACGCCACGGAGCATATAAGATGTTCCAAGAGTTGAAATTAGTATTTCATACTCATGCCCGTGTCGAGAGGTATAAGACTTCTGACAGTACTTTGCATACAAGATGGAGGAGAATAGCTCAACTAGTGAGCATGTTTCTCAGATTGTCTGGGTACTACAATTACTTGAATCAAGTGGGAGTTAATCTTCCAGATAAGATAGTAATTGACAAAGTTCTCTAGTCACTATCACCAAGTTAGTAGAACTTCGTGATGAACTATAATATGCAAGGGATGACGAAAGGAATTCCCGAGCTCTTCGCGATGCTGAAGTCGGCGAAGGTAGAAATCATGAAAAAGCATCAAGTGTTGATGGTTAACAAGACCACTTGTTTCAAGTAAAGGGCAAAGGGATAGAAGGGGAACTTCAAGAAGAATGACAAGCAAGTTGTCACTCCCGTGAAGAAACCCAAAGCTAAAACTCAAGCCTGAAACTAAGTGCTTCTACTGCAAAGGAAATGGTCACTGGAAGTGGAACTGCCCTAGATACTTGGCGGATAAGAAGGATGGCAAACTTAACAAAGGTATATTTTGATATACAGATTATTGATGTGTACTTTACTAGTGTTCATAGCAACCCCTGGGTATTTGATACCGGTTCAGTTGCTAAAATTAGTAACTCGAAACAAAAAATGTAGAATGAACAGAGACTAGTTAAAGGTGAAGTGACGATGTGTGTTGGAAGTGGTTCCAAGATTGATATGATCATCATCACACACTCCCTATACTTTCGGGATTAGTGTAAAACCTAAATAAATGTTATTTGGCATTTGCGTTGAGCATGAATATGATTTGATCATATTAGTTGCAATACAGTTATTCATTTAAAGTCATAGAATAATTGTTATTCTGTTTACATGAATAAAACCTTCGATGGTCATACAACCAATGAAAATAGTTTATTGGATCTCGATCGTGGTGATACACATATTCATAATATTGAAGCCAAAAGATGCAAGGTTAATGATGATAGTGCAACTTATTTGTGGCACTGTCGTTTAGGTCATAATGGTGTAAAGCGCATGAAGAAACTCCATAGTTATGGACTTTTGGAATCACTTGATTATGAATCACTTGGTGCTTGCGAACCATGCCTCATGGGCAAGATGACTAAAACTCCGTTCTCCGGAACAATGGAGCGAGCAACAGATTTGTTGGAGATCATACATACAGATGTATGTGGACCAATGAGTGTTGAAGCTCGCGGCGGGTATCGTTATTTTCTGACCTTCACTGATGATTTGAGCAGATATGGGTATATCTACTTAATGAAGCACAAGTCTGAAACATTTGAAAAGTTCAAAGAATTTCAAAGTGAAGTGGAGAATCATCGTAACAAGAAAATAAGAGTTTCTACAATATGATCGTAGAGGTAAAATATTTGAGTTAGCGAGTTTGGCCTTCAGTAAAAACAATGTGAAATAGTTTCACTACTCACGCCACCTGGAACACCACAGTGTAATGGTGTGTCCGAACGTCATAACCATACTTTATTAGATATGGTGCGATCGATGATGTCTCTTACCAATCTACCACTATCGCTTTTGGGGTTATACATTAGAGACAGCTACATTCACGTTAAATAGGGCAACATCTAAATCCGTGGAGATGACACCGTATGAACTGTGGTTTAACGAGAAACCTAAGCTGTCATTTCTTTAAGTTTGGGACTGCGATGCTTATGTGAAAAAGTTTCAACATGATAAGCTCGAACCCAAATCGGAGAAGTAAATCTTCATAGGATACCCAAAAGAAACTGTTGGGTACACCTTCTATCACAGATCCGAAGGCAAGGTCTTTGTTGCTAAGAATGGATCCTTTCTAGAGAAGGAGTTTCTCTCAAAAGAAGTGAGTGGGAGGAAAGTAGAACTTGATGAGGTAATTGTATCTTCTCCTGAATTGGAAAGTAGTACATCACAGAAAATTGTTTCGGTGATACCTACACCAATCAGTGAGGAAGCTAATGATGATGATCATGAAACTTCGGATCAAGTTTCTGCTGAACGTCGTAGATCAACCAGAGTACGTTCCGCACCAGAGTGGTACGGCAACCCAGTTCTGGAAGTCATGTTACTAGACCATGATGAACCTACGAACTATGAGGAAGCGATGATGAGCCCAGATTCCGCAAAATGGCTTGAGGCCATGAAATCTGAGATGGGATCCATGTATGAGAACAAAGTGTGGACTTTGGTTGACTTGCCCGATGATCGGCAAGCCATCGAAAATAAAGGGATCTTCAAGAGGAAGACCGACGCAAACGGTAATGTTACTGTTTACAAGGCTCGACTTGTTGTGAAAGGGTTTCGACAAGTTCAAGGAGTTGACTACGATGAGACTTTCTCACCCGTAATGATGCTTAAGTCTGTCCGAATCATGTTAGCAATTGCCGCATTTTATGATTATGAAATCTGGCAAATGGATGTCAAAACTGCATTCCTAAATGGATATCTCAAAGAAGAGTTGTATATGATACAACCAGAAGGTTTTGTCGATCCAAAAGGTGCTAACAAAGTATGCAAGCTCCAGCGATCCATCTATGGACTGGTGCAAACATCTCGGAGTTGGAATATACGCTTTGATGAGGTGATCAAAGCATATAGATTTATACAGACTTGCGGTGAAGCCTGTATTTACAAGAAGTGAGTGGGAGCACTACAACCTTTCTGATAAGTATATGTGAAAGACATATTGTCGATCAGAAATGATGTAGAATTTTCTGGAAAGCATAAAGGAGTGTTTGAAAAGAGTTTTTCAAAGAAAGACCTTGGTGAAGCTGCTTACATATTGGGCATCAAGATCTATAGAGATAGATCAAGACGCTTGATAAGACTTTCGATGAGTACATACCTTGATAAGATTTTGAAGTAGTTCAAAATGGATCAGTCAAAGAAGGAGTTCTTGCCTGACTTGTAAGGTGTGAAGTTGAGTAAGACTCAAAGCCAGACCACGGCAGAAAAATATAGAGAGAATGAAAGTCATTCCCTATGCCTCAGCCATAGGTTCTATAAAGTATGCCATGATGTGTACCAAACATGTTGTGTACCTTGCCATGAGTTTGTCAAGGGGGTACAATAGTGATCCAGGAGTAGATCACTGTACAGCGGTCAAAATTATCCTTAGTAACTGGATGACTAAGGAAATGTTTCTCGATTATGGAGGTGATAAAGAGTTCTTCGTAAAGGGTTACGCCGATGCAAGCTTTGACACTAAATCCAGATGACTCTAAGTATCAATATGGATGCGTATTGAAAGTGGGAGCAATTAGCTAGAGTAGCTCTATGCAGAGCATTGTAGACATAGAAATTTGCGAAATACATACGGATCTGAATGTGACAGACCCGTTGACTAAACTTCTCTCACAAGCAAAACATGATCACACCTTATTACTCTTGGGTATTAATCACATAGCGATGTGAACTAGATTATTGACTCTAGTAAACCCATTGGGTGTTGGTCACATGGCGATGTGAACTATGGGTGTTATTCACATAACGATGTGAACTATCGGTATTAAATCACATGGCGCTGTGAGCTAGATTATTGACTCTAGTGCAAGTGGGAGACTGAAGGAAATATGCCCTAGAGGCAATAATAAAGTTGTTATTTATATTTACTTATATCATGATAAATATTTATTATTCATGCTAGAATTGTATTAACCGGAAATTTAGTACATGTGTGAATACATAGACAAAACAGAGTGTCCCTAGTATGCCTCTACTAGACTAGCTCATTGATCAAAGATGGTTATGTTTCCTAACCATAGACATGAGTTGTCATTTGATCAACGGGATCACATCATTAGGAGAATGATGTGATGGACTAGACCCATCCGTTAGCGTAGCACTATGATCGTTTAGTTTTACTGCTATTGCTTTCTTCATGACTTATACATGTTCCTATGACTATGAGATTATGCAACTCCCGAGTACCGTAGGATCACCTTGTGTGCTATCAAACATCACAACGAAACTGGGTGATCATAAAGATGCTCTACAGGTGTCTCCGAAAGTATTCGTTGTGTTGGCATAGATCAAGATTAGGATTTGTCACTCCGAGTGTCGGAGAGGTATCTCTGGGCCCTCTCGGTAATGCACATCATAATAAGCCTTGCAAGCAAATGACTAATGAGTTAGTCACGAGATGATGTATTACGGAACGAGTAAAGAGACTTGCCGGTAACGAGATTGAACTAGGTATAGAGATACCGACGATCGAATCTCGGGCAAGTAACATACCGATGACAAAAGGAACAACGTATGTTGTTATGCGGTTTAACCGATAAAGATCTTCGTAGAATATGTAGGAGCCAATATGAGCATCCAGGTTCCGCTATTGGTTATTGACCAGAGATGAGTCTCGGTCATGTCTACATAGTTCTCGAACCCGTAGGGTCCGCACGCTTAACGTTTGATGACGATCGGTATTATGAGTTTATGAGTTTTGATGTACCGAAAGAAGTTCGGAGTCCCGGATGAGATCACGGACATGACGAGGAGTCTCGGAATGTCCGAGACGTAAAGATTGATATATTGGACGACTATATTCGGACACCGGAAGTGTTCTGGAAAGTTTCGGAATTTACCGGAGTACGGGAGGGGTTACCGGAACCCCCCGGGGGAATGATGGGCCTTGGTGGGCCATAGGGGAGAGAGAGGGCAGCAGCCAGGAGGTGGCGCGCCCCCTCCCTAGGAGGAGTCCGAATAGGACTAGGGGAGGGGGGCGCGGCCCCTCTTTCCCTCTCCCTCTCCCTCTCTTTCCTTCCCCCCTTTCCTTCATTGGTGGACTCCTACTAGGAATAGGATTGCAATCCTATTCCTAGTAGGATTGCTCCCTAGCCGCACCATAGGAGGGCCGGCCGGCCTCCCCCTTGCTCCTTTATATACGGGGGCAGGGGGGCACCCAAAGACACACAAGTTGAATTGTTCTAGCCGTGTGCGGTGCCCCCTCCAGAAACACACCTCGGTCATACCGTCGCGGTGCTTAGGCGAAGCCCTGCGCCGGTAGATACATCATATCCGTCACCACGCCGTCGTGCTGACGAAACTCTCCCGTTAAGCTCAACTGGATCAAGAGCTCGTGGGACGTCATCAAGCTGAACGTGTGCTGAACGCGGAGGTGCCGTACGTTCGGTGCTTGATCGGTTGGATCGCGAAGAAGTTCGACTACATCAACCGCGTCACTTGACGCTTCCGCTTCCGGTCTACGAGGGTACGTAGACACACTCTTCCCTCTCGTTGCTATGCATCTGGTAGATAGATCTTGCGTGGTCGTAGGAAAATTTTAAAATACTACGTTCCCCAATAGTGGCATCATGAACCAGGTCTATGCGTAGATGATATGCACGAGTAGAACACAAAGAGTTGTGGGCGATACTAGTCATACTGCTTACCAGCATGTCATACTTTGCTCCGGCGGTATTGTGAAATGAAGCGGCCCGGACCGACATTACGCGTACGCTTACGCGAGACTGGTTTCACCGTTATGAGCACTCGTTGCTTAAAGGTGACTGGCAGGTGTCTATCTCTCTCACTTTAGCTGAATCAAGTGAGGCTACGCCCGGTCCTTGTGAAGGTTAAAACAGCACATACTTGATGAAACATCATTGTGGTTTTTGTATGCGTAGGTAAGAACAGTTCTCGCTAAGCCCGTAGGAGCCACGTAAAACTTGCAACAACAAAGTAGAGGACGTCTAACTTGTTTTTGCACGGCATGTTGTGATGTGATATGGTCAAGACATGATGAGTTATACGGTTTTGTATGAGATGATCATGTTTTGTAATGTTATCGGCAACTGGCAGGAGCCATATGGTTGTCGCTTTATTGTATGAAATGCAATCGCCATGTAATTGCTTTACTTTATCACTAAGCGGTAGCGATAGTCGTAGAAGCAATAGTTGGCGAGACGACAACGATGCTACGATGGAGATCAAGGTGTCGCACCGGTGACGAAGGTGATCATGACGGTGCTTTGGAGATGGAGATCAAAAGCACAAGATGATGATGGCCATATCATGTCACATATTTTGATTGCATGTGATGTTTATCTTATTATGCTTCTTATTTTGCTTAGAACGACGGTAGCATTATAAGATGATCCCTTACTAAATTTCAAGGTATAAGTGTTCTCCCTGAGTATGCACCGTTGCGAAAGCTCGTCGTGCCGAGACACCACGTGATGATCGTGTGTGATAAGCTCTACGTTCAAATACAACGGGTGTAAGCCAGTTTTGCACACGCAGAATACTCGGGTTAAACTTGACGAGCCTAGCATATGCAGATATGGCCTCGGAACACTGGAGACCGAAAGGTCGAGCGTGAATCATATAGTAGATATGATCAACATAAGATGTTCACCATTGAAACTACTCCATCTCACGTGATGATCGGACATGGTTTAGTTGATTTGGATCACGTGATCATTTAGATGACCGGAGGGATGTCTATCTAAGTGGGAGTTCTTTAAATAATATGATTAAATTGAACTTTAATTTATCATGAACTTAGTCCTGATAGTTTTTGCATATCTATGTTGTTGTAGATCAATGGGCCGTGCTACCGTTCCTTTGAATTTTAATGCATTCCTAGAGAAAGCTAAGTTGAAAGATGATGGTAGCAATTACACGGACTGGGTCCGTAACTTGAGGATTATCCTCATTGCTGCACAGAAGAATTATGTCCTTGATGCACCGCTAGGTGACAGACCTATTGCAGGAGCAGATGTAGACGTTATGAACGTTTTGACAAAAGCTCGGTATGATGACTACTTGATAGTTTAAGTGCACCATGCTTTACGGCTTAGAACCGAGACTTCAAAAACATTTTGAATGCCACGGAGCATATAAGATGTTCCAAGAGTTGAAATTAGTATTTCATACTCATGCCCGTGTCGAGAGGTATAAGACTTCTGACAGTACTTTGCATACAAGATGGAGGAGAATAGCTCAACTAGTGAGCATGTTTCTCAGATTGTCTGGGTACTACAATTACTTGAATCAAGTGGGAGTTAATCTTCCAGATAAGATAGTAATTGACAAAGTTCTCTAGTCACTATCACCAAGTTAGTAGAACTTCGTGATGAACTATAATATGCAAGGGATGACGAAAGGAATTCCCGAGCTCTTCGCGATGCTGAAGTCGGCGAAGGTAGAAATCATGAAAAAGCATCAAGTGTTGATGGTTAACAAGACCACTTGTTTCAAGTAAAGGGCAAAGGGATAGAAGGGGAACTTCAAGAAGAATGACAAGCAAGTTGTCACTCCCGTGAAGAAACCCAAAGCTAAAACTCAAGCCTGAAACTAAGTGCTTCTACTGCAAAGGAAATGGTCACTGGAAGTGGAACTGCCCTAGATACTTGGCGGATAAGAAGGATGGCAAACTTAACAAAGGTATATTTTGATATACAGATTATTGATGTGTACTTTACTAGTGTTCATAGCAATCCCTAGGTATTTGATACCGGTTCAGTTGCTAAAATTAGTAACTCGAAACAAAAAATGCAGAATGAACAGAGACTAGTTAAAGGTGAAGTGACGATATGTGTTGGAAGTGGTTCCAAGATTGATATGATCATCATCACACACTCCCTATACTTTCGGGATTAGTGTAAAACCTAAATAAATGTTATTTGGCATTTGCGTTGAGCATGAATATGATTTGATCATATTAGTTGCAATACAGTTATTCATTTAAAGTCATAGAATAATTGTTATTCTGTTTACATGAATAAAACCTTCGATGGTCATACACCCAATGAAAATAGTTTATTGGATCTCGATCGTGGTGATACACATATTCATAATATTGAAGCCAAAAGATGCAAGGTTAATGATGATAGTGCAACTTATTTGTGGCACTGTCGTTTAGGTCATAATGGTGTAAAGCGCATGAAGAAACTCCATAGTTATGGACTTTTGGAATCACTTGATTATGAATCACTTGGTGCTTGCGAACCATGCCTCATGGGCAAGATGACTAAAACTCCGTTCTCCGGAACAATGGAGCGAGCAACAGATTTGTTGGAGATCATACATACAGATGTATGTGGACCAATGAGTGTTGAAGCTCGCGGCGGGTATCGTTATTTTCTGACCTTCACTGATGATTTGAGCAGATATGGGTATATCTACTTAATGAAGCACAAGTCTGAAACATTTGAAAAGTTCAAAGAATTTCAGAGTGAAGTGGAGAATCATCGTAACAAGAAAATAAGAGTTTCTACAATATGATCGTAGAGGTAAAATATTTGAGTTAGCGAGTTTGGCCTTCAGTAAAAACAATGTGAAATAGTTTCACTACTCACGCCACCTGGAACACCACAGTGTAATGGTGTGTCCGAACGTCATAACCATACTTTATTAGATATGGTGCGATCGATGATGTCTCTTACCAATCTACCACTATCGCTTTTGGGGTTATACATTAGAGACAGCTACATTCACGTTAAATAGGGCAACATCTAAATCCGTGGAGATGACACCGTATGAACTGTGGTTTAACGAGAAACCTAAGCTGTCATTTCTTTAAGTTTGGGACTGCGATGCTTATGTGAAAAAGTTTCAACATGATAAGCTCGAACCCAAAATCGGAGAAGTAAATCTTCATAGGATACCCAAAAGAAACTGTTGGGTACACCTTCTATCACAGATCCGAAGGCAAGGTCTTTGTTGCTAAGAATGGATCCTTTCTAGAGAAGGAGTTTCTCTCAAAAGAAGTGAGTGGGAGGAAAGTAGAACTTGATGAGGTAATTGTACCTTCTCCTGAATTGGAAAGTAGTACATCACGGAAAATTGTTCCGGTGATACCTACATCAATCAGTGAGGAAGCTAATGATGATGATCATGAAACTTCGGATCAAGTTTCTGCTGAACGTCGTAGATCAACCAGAGTACGTTCCGCACCAGAGTGGTACGGCAACCCAGTTCTGGAAGTCATGTTACTAGACCATGATGAACCTACGAACTATGAGGAAGCGATGATGAGCCCAGATTCCGCAAAATGGCTTGAGGCCATGAAATATAAGATGGGATCCATGTATGAGAACAAAGTGTGGACTTTGGTTGACTTGCCCGATGATCGGCAAGCCATCGAAAATAAATGGATCTTCAAGAGGAAGACCGATGCAGACGGTAATGTTACTGTTTACAAAGCTCGACTTGTTGCGAAAGGGTTTCGACAAGTTCAAGGAGTTGACTACGATGAGACTTTCTCACCCGTAACGATGCTTAAGTCTGTCCAAATCATGTTAGCAATTGCCCCATTTTATGATTATGAAATCTGGCAAATGGATGTCAAAACTGCATTCCTAAATGGATATCTCAAAGAAGAGTTGTATATGATACAACCAGAAGGTTTTGTCGATCCAAAAGGTGCTAACAAAGTATGCAAGCTCCAGCGATCCATCTATGGACTGGTGCAAGCATCTCGGAGTTGGAATATACGCTTTGATGAGGTGATCAAAGCATATAGATTTATACAGACTTGCGGTGAAGCCTGTATTTACAAGAAGTGAGTGGGAGCACTACAACCTTTCTGATAAGTATATGTGAATGACATATTGTCGATCGAAAATGATGTAGAATTTTCTGGAAAGCATAAAGGAGTGTTTGAAAAGAGTTTTTCAAAGAAAGACCTTGGTGAAGCTGCTTACATATTGGGCATCAAGATCTATAGAGATAGATCGAGACGCTTGATAAGACTTTCGATGAGTACATACCTTGATAAGATTTTGAAGTAGTTCAAAATGGATCAGTCAAAGAAGGAGTTCTTGCCTGACTTGTAAGGTGTGAAGTTGAGTAAGACTCAAAGCCAGACCACGGCAGAAAAATATAGAGAGAATGAAAGTCATTCCCTATGCCTCAGCCATAGGTTCTATAAAGTATGCCATGATGTGTACCAAACATATTGTGTACCTTGCCATGAGTTTGTCAAGGGGTACAATAGTGATCCAGGAGTAGATCACTGTACAGCGGTCAAAATTATCCTTAGTAACTGGATGACTAAGGAAATGTTTCTCGATTATGGAGGTGATAAAGAGTTCGTCGTAAAGGGTTACGCCGATGCAAGCTTTGACACTAAATCCAGATGACTCTAAGTATCAATCTGGATGCGTATTGAAAGTGGGAGCAATTAGCTAGAGTAGCTCTATGCAGAGCATTGTAGACATAGAAATTTGCGAAATACATACGGATCTGAATGTGACAGACCCGTTGACTAAACTTCTCTCACAAGCAAAACATGATCACACCTTATTACTCTTGGGTATTAATCACATAGCGATGTGAACTAGATTATTGACTCTAGTAAACCCATTGGGTGTTGGTCACATGGCGATGTGAACTATGGGTGTTATTCACATAACGATGTGAACTATCGGTATTAAATCACATGGCGATGTGAGCTAGATTATTGACTCTAGTGCAAGTGGGAGACTGAAGGAAATATTCACTAGAGGCAATAATAAAGTTGTTATTTATATTTCCTTATATCATGATAAATGTTTATTATTCATGCTAGAATTGTATTAACCGGAAACTTAGTACATGTTTGAATACATAGACAAAACAGAGTGTCCCTAGTATGCCTCTACTAGACTAGCTCATTGATCAAAGATGGTTATGTTTCCTAACCATAGACATGAGTTGTCATTTGATCAACGGGATCACATCATTAGGAGAATGATGTGATGGACTAGACCCACCGTTAGCATAGCACTATGATCGTTTAGTTTTACTGCTATTGCTTTCTTCATGACTTATACATGTTCCTATGACTATGAGATTATGCAACTCCCGGGTACCGTAGGATCACCTTGTGTGCTATCAAACGTCACAACGTAACTGGGTGATCATAAAGATGCTCTACAGGTGTCTCCGAAAGTATTCGTGGTGTTGGCATAGATCAAGATTAGGATTTGTCACTCCGAGTGTCGGAGAGGTACCTCTGGGCCCTCTCGGTAATGCACATCACAATAAGCCTTGCAAGCAAATGAGTTAGTCACGAGATGATGTATTACGGAACGAGTAAAGAGACTTGCCGGTAACGAGATTGAACTAGGTATAGAGATACCGACGATCGAATCTCGGGCAAGTAACATACCGATGACAAAAGGAACAACGTATGTTGTTATGCGGTTTGACCGATAAAGATCTTCGTAGAATATGTAGGAGCCAATATGAGCATCCAGGTTCCGCTATTGGTTATTGACCGGAGATGAGTCTCGGTCATGTCTACATAGTTCTCGAACCCGTAGGGTCCGCACGCTTAACGTTTGATGACGATCGGTATTATGAGTTTATGAGTTTTGATGTACTGAAGGAAGTTCGGAGTCCCGGATGAGATCACGGACATGAAGAGTAGTCTCGGAATGTCCGAGACGTAAAGATTGATATATTGGACGACTATATTCGGACACCGGAAGTGTTCTGGAAAGTTTCGGAATTTACCGGAGTACCGGAGGGGTTACCGGAACCCCTCGGGGGAATGATGGGCCCTGGTGGGCCATAGGGGAGAGAGAGGGCAGCAGCCAGGAGGTGGCGCGCCCCCTACCTAGGAGGAGTCCGAATAGGACTAGGGGAGGGGGGCGCGGCCCCTCTTTCCCTCTCCCTCTCCCTCTCTTTCCTTCCCCCCTTTCCTTCATTGGTGGACTCCTACTAGGAATAGGATTGCAATCCTATTCCTAGTAGGATTGCTCCCTAGCCGCACCATAGGAGGGTCGGCCGGCCTCCCCCTTGCTCCTTTATATACGGGGGCAGGGGGGCACCCAAAGACACACAAGTTGAATTGTTTTAGCCGTGTGCGGTGCCCCCCTCCACAGAAACACACCTCGGTCATACCGTCGCAGTGCTTAGGCGAAGCCCTGCGCCGGTAGATACATCATATCCGTCACCACGCCGTCGTGCTGACGAAACTCTCCCGTGAAGCTCAACTGGATCAAGAGCTCGTGGGACGTCATCAAGCTGAACGTGTGCTGAACGCGGAGGTGCCGTACGTTCGGTGCTTGATCGGTTGGATCGCGAAAAAGTTCGACTACATCAACCGCGTCACTTGACGCTTCCGCTTCCGGTCTACGAGGGTACGTAGACACACTCTTCCCTCTTGTTGCTATGCATCTGGTAGATAGATCTTGCGTGATCGTAGGAAAATTTTGAAATACTACGTTCCCCAATAGTGGCATCATGAGCCAGGTCTATGCGTAGATGATATGCACGAGTAGAACACAATGAGTTGTGGGCGATACTAGTCATACTGCTTACGAGCATGTCATACTTTGCTTCGGCGGTATTGTGAAATGAAGCGACCCGGACCGACATTACGCGTACGCTTACGCGAGACTGGTTTCACCGTTATGAGCACTCGTTGCTTAAAGGTGACTGGCGGGTGTCTATCTCTCTCACTTTAGCTGAATCAAGTGAGGCTACGCCCGGTCCTTGTGAAGGTTAAAACAGCACATACTTGATGAAACATCATTGTGGTTTTTGTATGCGTAGGTAAGATCGGTTCTTGCTAAGCCTGTAGCAGCCACGTAAAACTTGCAACAACAAAGTAGAGGACGTCTAACTTGTTTTTGCACGGCATGTTGTGATGTGATATGGTTAAGACATGATGAGTTATACGGTTTTGTATGAGATGATCATGTTTTGTAATGTTATCGGCAACTGGCAGGAGCCATATGGTTGTCGCTTTATTGTATGAAATGCAATCGCCATGTAATTGCTTTACTTTATCACTAAGCGATAGCGATAGTCGTAGAAGCAATAGTTGGCGAGACGACAATGATGCTACGATGGAGATCAAGGTGTCGCACCGGTGACGAAGGTGATCATGACGGTGCTTTGGAGATGGAGATCAAAAGCACAAGATGATGATGGCCATATCATGTCACATATTTTGATTGCATGTGATGTTTATCTTATTATGCTTCTTATTTTGCTTAGAACGACGGTAGCATTATAAGATGATCCCTTACTAAATTTCAAGGTATAAGTGTTCTCCCTGAGTATGCACCGTTGCGAAAGCTCGTCGTGCCGAGACACCACGTGATGATCGTGTGTGATAAGCTCTACGTTCAAATACAACGGGTGTAAGCCAGTTTTGCACACGCAGAATACTCGGGTTAAACTTGACGAGCCTAGCATATGCAGATATGGCCTCGGAACACTGGAGACCGAAAGGTCGAGTGTGAATCATATAGTAGATATGATCAACATAAGATGTTCACCATTGAAACTACTCCATCTCACGTGATGATCGGACATGGTTTAGTTGATTTGGATCACGTGATCATTTAGATGACCGGAGGATGTCTATCTAAGTGGGAGTTCTTTAAATAATATGATTAAATTGAACTTTAATTTATCATGAACTTAGTCCTGATAGTTTTTGCATATCTATGTTGTTGAAGATCAATGGCCCGTGCTACCGTTCCTTTGAATTTTAATGCATTCCTAGAGAAAGCTAAGTTGAAAGATGATGGTAGCAATTACACGGACTGGGTCCATAACTTGAGGATTATCCTCATTGCTGCACAGAAGAATTATGTCCTTGATGCACCGCTAGGTGACAGACCTATTGCAGGAGCAGATGTAGACGTTATGAACGTTTTGACAAAAGCTCGGTATGATGACTACTTGATAGTTTAAGTGCACCATGCTTTACGGCTTAGAACCGGGACTTCAAAAACATTTTGAACGCCACGGAGCATATAAGATGTTCCAAGAGTTGAAATTAGTATTTCATACTCATGCCCGTGTCGAGAGGTATAAGACTTCTGACAGTACTTTGCATACAAGATGGAGGAGAATAGCTCAACTAGTGAGCATGTGCTCAGATTGTCTAGGTACTACAATTACTTGAATCAAGTGGGAGTTAATCTTCCAGATAAGATAGTAATTGACAAAGTTCTCTAGTCACTATCACCAAGTTAGTAGAACTTCGTGATGAACTATAATATGCAAGGGATGACGAAAGGAATTCCCGAGCTCTTCGCGATGCTGAAGTCGGCGAAGGTAGAAATCATGAAAAAGCATCAAGTGTTGATGGTTAACAAGACCACTTGTTTCAAGTAAAGGGCAAAGGGATAGAAGGGGAACTTCAAGAAGAATGACAAGCAAGTTGTCACTCCCGTGAAGAAACCCAAAGCTAAAACTCAAGCCTGAAACTAAGTGCTTCTACTGCAAAGGAAATGGTCACTGGAAGTGGAACTGCCCTAGATACTTGGCGGATAAGAAGGATGGCAAACTTAACAAAGGTATATTTTGATATACAGATTATTGATGTGTACTTTACTAGTGTTCATAGCAACCCCTAGGTATTTGATACCGGTTCAGTTGCTAAAATTAGTAACTCGAAACAAAAAATGCAGAATGAACAGAGACTAGTTAAAGGTGAAGTGACGATGTGTGTTGGAAGTGGTTCCAAGATTGATATGATCATCATCACACACTCCCTATACTTTCGGGATTAGTGTAAAACCTAAATAAATGTTATTTGGCGTTTGCGTTGAGCATGAATATGATTTGATCATATTAGTTGCAATACAGTTATTCATTTAAAGTCATAGAATAATTGTTATTCTGTTTACATGAATAAAACCTTCGATGGTCATACACCCAATGAAAATAGTTTATTGGATCTCGATCGTGGTGATACACATATTCATAATATTGAAGCCAAAAGATGCAAGGTTAATGATGATAGTGCAACTTATTTGTGGCACTGTCGTTTAGGTCATAATGGTGTAAAGCGCATGAAGAAACTCCATAGTTATGGACTTTTGGAATCACTTGATTATGAATCACTTGGTGCTTGCGAACCATGCCTCATGGGCAAGATGACTAAAACTCCGTTCTCCGGAACAATGGAGCGAGCAACATATTTGTTGGAGATCATACATACAGATGTATGTGGACCAATGAGTGTTGAAGCTCGCGGCGGGTATCGTTATTTTCTGACCTTCACTGATGATTTGAGCAGATATGGGTATATCTACTTAATGAAGCACAAGTCTGAAACATTTGAAAAGTTCAAAGAATTTCAGAGTGAAGTGGAGAATCATCGTAACAAGAAAATAAGAGTTTCTACAATATGATCGTAGAGGTAAAATATTTGAGTTAGCGAGTTTGGCCTTCAGTAAAAACAATGTGAAATAGTTTCACTACTCACGCCACCTGGAACACCACAGTGTAATGGTGTGTCTGAACGTCGTAACCATACTTTATTAGATATGGTGCGATCGATGATGTCTCTTACCAATCTACCACTATCGCTTTTGGGGTTATACATTAGAGACAACTACATTCACGTTAAATAGGGCAACATCTAAATCCGTGGAGATGACACCGTATGAACTGTGGTTTAACGAGAAACCTAAGCTGTCATTTCTTTAAGTTTGGGACTGCGATGCTTATGTTAAAAAGTTTCAACATGATAAGCTCGAACCCAAATCGGAGAAGTAAATCTTCATAGGATACCCAAAAGAAACTGTTGGGTACACCTTCTATCACAGATCCGAAGGCAAGGTCTTTGTTGCTAAGAATGGATCCTTTCTAGAGAAGGAGTTTCTCTCAAAAGAAGTGAGTGGGAGGAAAGTAGAACTTGATGAGGTAATTGTACCTTCTCCTGAATTGGAAAGTAGTACATCACAGAAAATTGTTCCGGTGATACCTACACCAATCAGTGAGGAAGCTAATGATGATGATCATGAAACTTCGGATCAAGTTTCTGCTGAACGTCGTAGATCAACCAGAGTACGTTCCGCACCAGAGTGGTACGGCAACCCAGTTCTGGAAGTCATGTTACTAGACCATGATGAACCTACGAACTATGAGGAAGCGATGATGAGCCCAGATTCCGCAAAATGGCTTGAGGCCATGAAATCTGAGATGGGATCCATGTATGAGAACAAAGTGTGGACTTTGGTTGACTTGCCCGATGATCGGCAAGCCATCGAAAATAAATGGATCTTCAAGAGGAAGACCGACGCAGACGGTAATGTTACTGTTTACAAAGCTCGACTTGTTGCGAAAGGGTTTCGACAAGTTCAAGGAGTTGACTACGATGAGACTTTCTCACCCGTAACGATGCTTAAGTCTGTCCGAATCATGTTAGCAATTGCCGCATTTTATGATTATGAAATCTGGCAAATGGATGTCAAAACTGCATTCCTAAATGGATATCTCAAAGAAGAGTTGTATATGATACAACCAGAAGGTTTTGTCGATCCAAAAGGTGCTAACAAAGTATGCAAGCTCCAGCGATCCATCTATGGACTGGTGCAAGCATCTCGGAGTTGGAATATACGCTTTGATGAGGTGATCAAAGCATATAGATTTATACAGACTTGCGGTGAAGCCTGTATTTACAAGAAGTGAGTGGGAGCACTACAACCTTTCTGATAAGTATATGTGAATGACATATTGTCGATCGGAAATGATGTAGAATTTTCTGAAAAGCATAAAGGAGTGTTTGAAAAGAGTTTTTCAAAGAAAGACCTTGGTGAAGCTGCTTACATATTGGGCATCAAGATCTATAGAGATAGATCAAGACGCTTGATAAGACTTTCGATGAGTACATACCTTGATAAGATTTTGAAGTAGTTCAAAATGGATCAGTCAAAGAAGGAGTTCTTGCCTGACTTGTAAGGTGTGAAGTTGAGTAAGACTCAAAGCGAGACCACGGCAGAAAAATATAGAGAGAATAAAAGTCATTCCCTATGCCTCAGCCATAGGTTCTATAAAGTATGCCATGATGTGTACCAAACATGTTGTGCACCTTGCCATGAGTTTGTCAAGGGGGTACAATAGTGATCCAGGAGTAGATCACTGTACATCGGTCAAAATTATCCTTAGTAACTGGATGACTAAGGAAATGTTTCTCGATTATGGAGGTGATAAAGAGTTCGTCGTAAAGGGTTACGCCGATGCAAGCTTTGACACTAAATCCAGATGACTCTAAGTATCAATCTGGATACGTATTGAAAGTGGGAGCAATTAGCTAGAGTAGCTCTATGCAGAGCATTGTAGACATAGAAATTTGCGAAATACATACGGATCTGAATGTGACAGACCCGTTGACTAAACTTCTCTCACAAGCAAAACATGATCACACCTTATTATTGTTGGGTATTAATCACATAGCGATGTGAACTAGATTATTGACTCTAGTAAACCCATTGGGTGTTGGTCACATGGCGATGTGAACTATGGGTGTTATTCACATAACGATGTGAACTATCGGTATTAAATCATGTGAGCTAGATTATTGACTCTAGTGCAAGTGGGAGACTGAAGGAAATATGCCCTAAAGGCAATAATAAAGTTGTTATTTATATTTCCTTATATCATGATAAATGTTTATTATTCATGCTAGAATTGTATTAACCGGAAACTTAGTACATGTGGGAATACATAGACAAAACAGAGTGTCCCTAGTATGCCTCTACTAGACTAGCTCATTGATCAAAGATGGTTATGTTTCCTAACCATAGACATGAGTTGTCATTTGATCAACGGGATCACATCATTAGGAGAATGATGTGATGGACTAGACCCATCCGTTAGCATAGCACTATGATCGTTTAGTTTTACCGCTATTGCTTTCTTCATGACTTATACATGTTCCTATGACTATGAGATTATGCAACTCCCGAGTACCGTAGGATCACCTTGTGTGCTATCAAACGTCACAACGAAACTGGGTGATCATAAAGATGCTCTACAGGTGTCTCCGAAAGTATTCGTGGTGTTGGCATAGATCAAGATTAGGATTTGTCACTCCGAGTGTCGGAGAGGTATCTCTGGGCCCCCTCGGTAATGCACATCATAATAAGCCTTGCAAGCAAATGACTAATGAGTTAGTCACGAGATGATGTATTACGGAACGAGTAAAGAGACTTGCCGATAACGAGATTGAACTAGGTATAGAGATACCGACGATCGAATCTCGGGCAAGTAACATACCGATGACAAAAGTTACAACGTATGTTGTTATGCGGTTTGACCGATAAAGATATTCGTAGAATATGTAGGAGCCAATATGAGCATCCAGGTTCCGCTATTGGTTATTGACCGGAGATGAGTCTCGGTCATGTCTACATAGTTCTCGAACCAGTAGGGTCCGCACGCTTAACGTTTGATGACGATCGGTATTATGAGTTTATGAGTTTTGATGTACCGAAGGAAGTTCGGAGTCCCGGATGAGATCACGGACATGACGAGGAGTCTCGGAATGTCCGAGATGTAAAGATTGATATATTGGACGACTATATTCGGACACCGGAAGTGTTCTGGAAAGTTTCGGAATTTACCGGAGTACCGGAGGGGTTACCGAAACCCCCCGGGGGAATGATGGGCCCTGGTGGGCCATAGGGGAGAGAGAGGGCAGAAGCCAGAAGGTGGCGCGTCCCCTCCCTAGGAGGAGTCCGAATAGGACTAGGGGAGGGGGGCGCGGCCCCTCTTTCCCTCTCCCTCTCCCTCTCTTTCCTTCCCCCCTTTCCTTCATTGGTGGACTCCTACTAGGAATAGGATTGCAATCCTATTCCTAGTAGGATTGCTCCCTAGCCGCACCATAGGAGGGCCGGCCGGCCTCCCCCCTTGCTCCTTTATATACGGGGACAGGGGGGCACCCAAAGACACACAAGTTGAATTGTTCTAGCCGTGTGCGGTGCCCCCCTCCACAGAAACACACCTCGGTCACACCGTCGCAGTGCTTAGGCGAAGCCCTGCGCCGGTAGATACATCATATCCGTCACCACGCCGTCGTGCTGACGAAACTCTCCCATGAAGCTCGACTAGATCAAGAGCTCGTGGGACGTCATCAAGCTGAACGTGTGCTGAACGCGGAGGTGCCGTACGTTCGGTGCTTGATCGGTTGGATCGCGAAGAAGTTCGACTACATCAACCGCATCACTTGACGCTTCCGCTTCCGGTCTACGAGGGTACGTAGACACACTCTTCCCTCTCGTTGCTATGCATCTGGTAGATAGATCTTGCGTGATCATAGGAAAATTTTAAAATACTACGTTCCCCAATAGTTCTATGTTGACACTAGATTTTTTTTGGAAGCAATAAGAGGCAACGGATATCGTTTCGTCCCCAAAGGTGGCACGTTCCCTACCGAAACCATCAGGCTTGTTGTGAGAAGCATTGGTTTGTGAGAAGTTAATACCCAAACCTGTCCCAAATGGGACAATTTTTTTACCACAACATGTTGATACCGCTCCATGATAGCATGCCATGTTTCATGAATTTCAGACGAGTTTTGGATTTACTAGAATTTAAAAATGAGGTATCTCAATGTTTTCGGCCGAGTGACGGTGGCAAGGTGTTTGAAATTCATTCTCATTTCTTGCATGGGACCTAAGCATGCAACGAATGACACAAATTTAATTTTCCAACCTATTTATATGCACTGGAGCATGTGCATGTAGTTCAATTTGAATTATGCACATAAAATGCCTAGAAAACCCAGTTAATGTATAAAAATGTCCAAATGAACCCCAAAAAATTCCAAAATTAGACACAACACTCCTGTTGTTCTATGATGACACTAGATTTTTTTAAAGCAAAAAGAGGCAACGAATATTTGTTTTGTCCCCAAAGGTGGCACGTTCCCTACCGAAACCATCACACTTGTTGTGAGAAGCTTTGGTTTGTGAGAAGCTTATACCCAAACCTGCCCCAAATGGGACAATTTTTTTACCACGGCATGTTGATGCCGCTCCATGATAGGATTCCAAGTTCCATGAATTTCAGACCATTTTTGGATTTACTAGAATTTAAAAACCAGGTATCTCAATGTTTGCGGCCGAGTGACGGTGGCAGGTTGTTTGAAATTCATTCTCATTTCTTGCATGGGACCTAAGCATGCACCAAAGGACACCGATTTGATTTTTCAACCCATTTATATGCACTGGAGCACGTGCATGTAGTTCAAATTTGAATTGTGCACATAAAATGCCTAGAAAATCCAGTTAATGTATAAAAATATCCAAACGAACCCGGAAAAAAATCCAAAATTAAACACAACACTCCTGTTGTTTTAAGTTGACACTAGAATTTTTTTGACAACAATAAGAGGCAATAGATATCGTTTCATCCCCAAAGGTGGCACGATCCCTACCGAAACCATCACACTTGTTATGAGAAGCTCTAGTTTGTGAGAAGCTTATATCCAAACCTGCCCCAAATGGGACAAAAAATTTACCACGACATATTGATGCCGCTCCATGATAGGATTCCAAGTTCCATGAATTTCAGACCATTTTTGGATTTACTAGAATTTAAAAACCAGGTATCTCAATGTTTGCGGCCGAGTGACGGCGGTAGGGTGTTTGAAATTCATTCTCATTTCTTGCATGGGACCTAAGCATGCACCGAAGGACACATATTTGATTTTTTAACCCGTTTATATGCACTAGAGCACGTGCATGTAGTTCAAATTTGAATTATGCACATAAAATTCCTAGAAACCCCAGTTAATGTATAAAAATGTCCAAACGAACCCAGAAAAATTCCCAAATTAAACACAACAATCATGTTGTTCTATGTTGACACTAGAATTTTTTTGAAAGCAATAAGAGGACACGGATATCGTTTCATCCCCAAAGGTGGCACGTTCCCTACCGAAACCATCATGCTTGTTGTGAGAAGCTCTGGTTTGTGAGAAGCTTATACCCAAACCTGCCCCAAATGGGATAAAAAATTTACCACGTCATGTTGATTCCGCTCCATGATAACATGCCAAGTTCCATGAATTTCAAACCAGTTTTGGATTTACTAGAATTTAAAACCAGGTATCTCAATGTTTGCGGCCGAGTGACGGTGGCAGGGAGTTTGGCATTCATTCCCATTTCTTGCATGGGACCTAAGCATGCAACCAAGGACACAGATTTGATTTTTCGACCCGTTTATATGCACTGGAGCATGTGCATGTAGTTCAAATTTGAATTATGCACCTGAAATGCCTAGAAAACCAAGTTAATGTATAAAAACGTCCAAACGAACCCTGAATAATTCTAATTTTTTTGACGACGCACCTATAGTTGCATGTTCACTGGAGATAAAAGTTCTAGCAATTCAAACACCATCCATTGCAGCTGTGACCTCATTATGTAATTCAAATCAAGATGAAAAAACAAGTAGATCGCACACAGTTTATTATCACCAACCATGTGAGATGCAGCACAAAATATCTTGGAGCACCGTCTGGGTGTCAAGCACACTAGTCTGCTCCTCAAATATCATTTCACCGTTCAATCGTCGCCGGTGAAATATGGGGACGTGGACCAAAATTTTTGACATTCAAACTCATCACACACAGGTTAAGCTATCTGAATCGTTTGTGATGTTCACATATCGTACATAATTCTGAATAAGGGACCGTGTCTGATGACACTTTGCGCGCCAGTTTTTTCGCTGAAGCGATTCCAAATTTTCAGCTTCCGCGGAAATATCTACCTCCCCGCCCCCTCCCCCTTACCAAAAACCACATTTCCCCTGTTTCCGCCTTCCTTTCCAAGTTGAAACCTTCACTCCTTGCTTGCAGCGCCACCTCCTCACTGGCGACCCTCTTTCACGCTACTCGGCCTCGTCTATCCAGGCAGGTAATCCACACCCGACCCCCATCCTCCTCCTCCTTCCACATCCCACATGCCCCGACCGCCGGCGTGAGCGCGGCACCTTCCACCCAAATCAGCGACCCCTCCACCAAATAAGCGCCGCCATAAGCCATGGTGAACGCAGTGTAGCCAAGATCTCAAGGAGCATTTGGCAGCGGAGAAGAAAATCACGGCCACACGCGCGGATGAGGTCGCGATGGCTGCCATTCGTGCCGACCCCCAGATCTTGGAGGAGCACCTTGCCATTTTCTAGCTACGCCGATTAAGCATGCTCGATTTACCCATTGCGTGTGCTGCTCCTGCCTTTCCTTAACAAATTCCAGTGAATTGTGCTATCTAATTTTACCATGCAATTTGTTGCTCTAGTGTATATGTTCTATATGTTGTGCAGTGTGGTGCTCACTTATTAACTGTTTGGTTAATTAGTTGTCATCTTCAGTTAAATGTTTGGTTCAATTCTGCAAATGTGATGTCCAATTCTTCAGGCTGTAATTTTGTATTGTCTTCCATGTGAGAAATAAATCGAATATATCTTTACAAAATACACGAGAAACGAATACAATTGCTATATTCCAAGTTTTCAAGCATGCTTGGTTTGGCTATACATTCTACAATGTGGTGCTCAGTTAACGTTTGGTTCATTTGTGTTGTGGTGTTTAGTTAACCATTTGGTTCAATTCTACAATGCGATGTTCAATAGTTGTGGGTGCATTCAATTATTGTATACCATGTGAGAAGTAAATCGAATTTGGTTTTACTAAATACATGAGAAACAAATACAATTGCTAGATTTCCAAGTTGTTAAGCTTGCTTGGTTTGGTTAACTGTCTGATCTTCTATTAGGAGTATGTTATATTGTGCAATGTGGTGCTCAGTTAGCGTTTGGTTCATTTGTTGTGGTGTTTAGCTAACTGTTTGGTTCAATTCTGCAATGTGATGTTCAATAGTTGTGGGTGCATTCTATTATTGTATACCGTGTGAGGAATAAATTGAATTTGGCTGTAGTAAATACATGAGAAACAAATACAATTGCTATATTTCCAAGTTGTTAAGCATGCTTGGTTTGGTTAATTGTCTGATCTTCTATTAGGAGTATGTTATATTGTGCAATCTGGTGCTCAGTTAATGTTTGGTTCATTTGTTGCGGTGTTTAGTTAACTTCTTGGTTCAATTCTGCAATGCGATGTCCAAATGTCGTGGGTACAATTTTGTATTGTTGTGCATGTGAGGAATAAATCGAATTTGGCTGCACTTAATACATGAGAAACTTATACAAGTGCTATTCCTAGTTCTTAATCATGCTTGGTTCGGATAAATGGGTTTTCCATGTGGCTTGAATTAATCTGATGAATCTGCAATGTGCTTATTTTTCATCAACATATTGTACTGATAGCATGCGAACCCTTACTTAACCTGATGACTTACTACCTTATATGTGTTGCAGGGAAACAATGGAAAGCACTGAGGTTTACAATCGAGGTTAGCACGTGCATGGTCCTTTGTCTAATAGCACATTATTGTGCAATTGCAGGAACCATTCTAATATTTAGGTTTTTAGCAATTTGGTCTTGCATATGTAGGTCCTGCTGTCAGAGGTTTTGACCCACTGTTCGACCATTTTTCCATATGGGGAAATGAGTTGTCCATGAATATCAATCAAGTCAAGAAACTCAGAAAGATTGTTAGGATAAAGAAATTAGCGACAAAAAACAACAAGATATTTGTCTGCACAATCAAGAAGACATCATTTCACTACAAGATGGTACTAACTATTATACCTTGCCTTTTTTATTCATTTGACCCATTTCCAATATAGAGAAGATATTTATGCACATCCTTGTTTTCGGGCCTTTCCAAAGCAGTTCACTGATGATTAGCTCTCAAACCACATGTATGGTCAGGAGGCGAGGAAGGTATTCATACAACACACACGGTTCAACATTGAAGTGATCCTGAAGAGGGCGAAGGATGGACGGTCAATCATCCACATGCACTGGCCTAAAGTTGCAAAGACCTTCAACATCAATGAAGGCTCAATATTCGCCTTCTGCTTCAGCAGTTTTCCAGATAAGATACATCTGTCTATGTACCCTCTATGTTGTTAATTTCGAAAGGTTGTAGATGTTGCATGTAAAACTTGGTGCTGGTGCAGTTGTGTAAAGGGGTAGCTAAGTGCTGAAGCTATATGATGTTGTACTCTGATGTATTTCAATTATGAAAATGAAATATATTGTGTGCTTAATATGAAATGTCAATTAGATTAATAAATGGATTATTAATAATAGGATAATTAGCCTGCTAATTGGGTTTTCCTATTGCAAACGGTTATTGAGAAAACACCGCGTGTGATGCATTCAATAACGCACACAGTTTCTAGGAATAAACCGTGTTAGATTATTGAACAATCACACACGACATCCTCTTGAAAACTGTTTGCGTTAGGCCACCTGGCGCAAACGTTTACCACGTAAAAAATGGGTGTGATGGACAGCCTTTGCCACATAGTTTATTCTACGCACCGTGTGGGATGCATTCAATAACGCAAACGGTAAAATTGTTAATACCGTGCGCAATGAAACGCTATCACAACGATTTAACGGGGAAAATCGTGTGAGATGTACCCGCGAATAGAAATGTTTTCCTTGGAGCGACTGTGTGGGATGTATATACGAACGGAAACGTTTAATGGGGACTGACTGTGTGGGATGTACTAACGACCGGAAATGATTTCGCCTGTATAATTTTATTTTTAGCACTGTTGTACGTATAACCGTATTTGGTCGCTCGCTGGTCGCACACGACCTTATTTTGCTGAGCGTGTGTGCCAAGAGGGCATATCCCCGATGGTTTTTAAGTCGTGTGGGAAGGACCCCCTATCGCCCACACTCACTAGGCGACGGTTTCAAATGCCGTCGCGGAAAGGGGTAAAAACCGTTTGTATAGCACCTTGTTGTACTAGTGCTAGTCTATGTATGGATTCTCTTATATTTGTATATTGGGAGGTTTATCAAGTACCCCCTCCATCCCATAATATAATACCCTATTACATCCAGTATAGAGGGAATAGTAGTTGTTGCAATTTTGTTTTAGGTTTTGTGTTGTTGTGAGTTAGGGTTTCAACTTTCCATGGTATTTTTTGATGGTATTTTACTTGTTCGATTGACATGGTGGAACCCTAGATTAGTGTCCTTTTTTGTTGTGCTTCTACTAGCAATCTCATTGATCTGCTACTTATCAAGACCTTCCGCACGCATGTGTGCACATATACATTGATATGCTACTTATCAAGTCCTTACCGTATTAGGTGATATTTACTCGATTATTGGTCATCGATCTCCTACTTATCATAGATCTCCTACTTCTTGATTTATGAGTCAATGCTTTGTCTAATAGGGTTATTTATGAGTCATTATTTGTTATCATTGATGGAAATATGCCCTAGAGGCAATAATAAAGTTGTTATTATTATATTTACTTATTCATGATAAAGGTTTATTATTTGTGCTAGAATTCTATTGATCCGAAACTTAAATACATGTGTGAATACATAAACAAATACCGTGTCCCTAGTGAGCCTCTACTAGACTAGATCGTTGATCAAAGATGGTTAAGGTTTTCCTAACCATAGACATGAGTTGTCATTTGATAACGGGATCACATCATTAGGAGAATGATGTGCTGGACAAGACCCAACCGTTAGCATAACATATGATCGTTCAGTTTATTGCTACTGATTTCTGAATGTCAAATACATGTTTCTTCGACCATGAGATCATGCAACTCCCAGACTCCGGAAGAATGCCTTATGTGCCATCAAACGTCACAACATAACTGGGTGATTAACTGATTATAAAGATGCTCTACAGGTATCTACGAAGGTGTCTGTTGGGTTGGCATGGATCGAGATTGGGATTTGTCACTCCGTATGACAGAGAGGTCTCTCTGGGCCCTCTCGGTAATACAACATCACAAGAAGCTTGCAAGCAAAGTGACTAAGATTAGTTATGGGATGATGTATTACGAAACAAGTAAAGAGACTTGCCAATAACGAGATTGAACTAGGTATGGAGATACCGACGATCGAATCTCCGACAAGTAACATACCAACGGATAAAGGGAACTATGTATGTTGTCATAAAGGTTCGACCGGTAAAGATCTTCGTGGAATATGTAGGAACCAATATGAGCATCCAGGTGCCGCTATTGGTTATTGATCGGATAAACATCTCACTCATGTCTACATCATTGTCGAACCCTTAGGGTTCGCACGCTTAACGCTCGTTGACGATATAGTATTATATGAGTTATGTATGTTGGTGACAGAATGTCCTTCGGTGTTCCAGATGAGATCACGGACATGACGAGGAGCTCTGAAATAGTCTGGAGGTAAAGATTGATATATGAGATAATAGTGTTTGGTCTCCGGAAGGGTTCTGAAATTCATCGGAAGGGGTTTCAGATGTTTCCCGAAATGTTTGGGTACGATAACATTTATTTGGGCCAAGGGGTAAAGCCCACGAGGCTTTAGGAAGGTGCAAAAGGAGTTTTGCGGAGGCTAAGGGGGCAGACGCCAGGGACCCTGGCATCTGGGTCCAGACGCTAAGGACCCTAGCGTCTGGTCCTGGAGTCCGAGAAGAACTCTTGCCTTGCGGGCTAAAACGACTTTGAGGAGGCTTTTTCTTCGAGAAACGATCCCGGGGCTCAACATATAAACAGAGGGGCAGGGCTAGCACGCAGAACAGATCAAGATTCACCAAGTCGTGTGCCGGCAACCCCGCCCCCTCTAGTTTACCCTCCATCATAGTTTCCGTTGTGCTTGGCGAAGCCCTGCATAGATTGTTCTTCACCACCACCGTCACCACGTCGTTGTGCTGCCGGAACTCATTCAGAAGGCTAGGACGTCATCGAGCTGAACGTGTGCTGAACGCGGAGGGGCCGTACGTTCGGTACTTGATCGGGATGGATCGTGAAGGTGTACGAGTACATCAACCGCGTTGTTAAGCACTTCCGCTTAGCGATCTTCAAGGGTATGAAGATGCTCTCCCCCTCTCGTAGCTATGCATCTCCATGGATAGATCTTGCATGTGCGTAGATTTCTTTTGTTTTCCACGCAACGTTCCCCAACAATCATTGAGTTGAAGGAGTCATTAGTTCCGTAGGTATGTTTTGATTTGTTGCTCATCAAGGGAATTTTGAGTAGTGTGCTCAATGTTTTATGAGCGGAAAGAGCCACAATTTTGCCTAAATAGGACATATGCACAATTTCGGTTATTGGTATGTGTTTTAGCAATTTTAGTTGTGTGCTCCACTAAAATCACAACGAAGGCTAATTAATCCATGGTGGATTTGGCACTAGTAGATTGGAACTACCTCATCGAGATCAACAATGTGATTTTAGTTTGTGTTTTAGCATTTCTAGCTTTATGAGTGGATTGGATCTACCTCATCCAGGTCAGAGAGTAACTAATAATGAGTTGATTAGGTTAGATCAACTCGTTGTCTTCTATAGCATATTTGCAAACATTCCTCTACCTAAAACATTGTGAACAACGTCTCTGCTACGCAAATTGAAAATGCCCAATAAATAGCGATATTACGCTCTTGTCTCTGTGTCATGGCACCCAACAATGTGTCTACGGATGCCGATTTTATTTTTGCTACCATGATTCACCTCTATGTTAGCTAGTTCACTACTCCATGATAATTTGAAATGTTGTGGCCTCCTTAAGCTTAACCCTTTTTTTCTGTAGTATAGTACAAAGTCCGTCATATTTTGCCTCTATTTTGAAAATTTGCATGGTATACCTTGATACGATTTAATCATACTTGTTCGTGGTATGGTTCACATGTCTCTTTAATAATTGCAGCTTCTACAATATTCGTACTCAGTAGCAACTGTTTTTGCATACAAAATCGGTACTTTTATTTAATAACATGGTACTAGCTTGTGTCACACTATGCAAGGCAACACTGGATTAGGATTTTTTTGGAGGAGCTTGGTTGGCGTGCATGCGTTATTCTATTCATAGAATTATTTTGTTATTTTCCAGTTTGCTACTTTTTAAATAATTTTTTTGAAGGAAGAATCTCTCCCAGTGACCAACTGAACAAGAACTATACTCTGCACCGAAGTTCTTTTAGATCTATGAGATGTCTTACATACAGGAAAAGTGTGCTAGAATGACAAAACTAGATGTCAAACTGTTTTTGGATATTATTGATATTTGCATCTCTTTTACTGCTTTTCTTATGGTTGTTAATGATGAATTACATGTACTATCTAGATATTGATTAGTCGATGGATATTTAGTTGATATTACAACTTTGTTCAATGGTTGGTAGTCGTCACCGCCGCATTTGATCATGAATGGTTGGCAGTTTGTTACTAGTCGTACATGTATCATTTATTAAGAATGAAAACAGTTATTAAGAGCAAATCTACATCGATGAGCTTTATTTTGTAAAAAACAAAACTTAGTTCACTAAATCCAAATTTAGCTCATGCTATTCAAAATTAGTTTACCTTATTTAAATGAAGATATGATTTATTCAAATTTTGCTCACTCATATTCAAATTTAGTTCACTCTCTTTTCAAATTAATTCACTCAAATTCATTTTTAGTTCTCTCTAATTCAAACTTTGCTCATGCAATAACTAATTAATCCACTCATCTCAAAATTATTTCGCTGGCATTCAAAGTTTACCTTGTTTTCATATTTATTTCACGCTATTCAAACTTAGTTCACACATTTCAAATTAAGCTTTTTGACAATTAAAATTAGGTTCTCTAACATCTAAATTACTTCACCTTTAAAAAATCAATGTAGTAAATCAAACAATAGTTCACGCTAATCAAAATTAGTTCAACATATTCAAATTAATTCCATGGCATTTAAAATTAGTTCACCTTATTCAAATTTGGTTCACTCTCATTGAACTTCAGTTCACTATAATATTCAAATTATTTTCTTCTCCTTCAAAATTAGTTTACCCGATTGAAATTTCAGTGCACAAATATTTAAATTTAGTTCACGCATTTTCAAATTTTGTTCACTCAATTCAAAATTACTTCACTAAATTCATATTTAGCACACTTTTTCAAAATTAGTTCGCTATCATTCTAATCTCAATTCATAATTCAGTTTATAAAGATTCAAATTTAGTTCGAGCACTATCAAATTAAATCACACAATTCAAAAATAGATCACTAAAGTTGATTCGCTAAATTCAAAATTATTTGACTCAAATTGAAAATTAATTCACTAATCTAAATTTAGTTCACGCTATTGAAAAAATAGTTTGATTAATTTTTCATAGTTCTCTAACATTTAAAATTATTTCATTTTATTCGAATTTATTCACTCTCATTCAAAATGAGTGCACCTTATTCAAATGTAATCTGCTTATTAGATTTCAGCTCACTCATATTAAAATTGAGCTCACTCATATTCAAATTAGTTCTCTCAATTTTCAAATTTAGTTCACTCAATTTTCAAATTTAGTTCACTCAAATTCAAAAAATAGTTCACTAATTTCAAATTTAAGTCATTCTGTTTTCAAAATTAGTTTGTTCAAATTGAAAAATAGTTCACTAAATTCGAATTAAGTTCACACTTTCCAGATTAGTTCACTCAAATTTAAAATTAGTTTACTAAATTCAAAATTCATTCACACTATTCAAAAGTTAGTTCACACATTTTCCAAAGTTTTATAATATTTAGAACTATTTTACCTTATTCAAATTTAGGAGTTGCAAGTATAAACCTCACACTACTAGCAGATTTAGTTTGGAAACCAGTGTACCAATTACAAGCTAAAAAGGGTCAAGAATAAGATAAAAAAAAACATGATACAACAAGACACATATTGCGAAATAAACTCATCCACACGTAAACAAAACAAAAGGAAAAACTAAGTACCTCACCTATTCTTTACAATGACAAATCTATCCTTGTCAAATATGAGGATCGAGAATTAAATATATATTATTTTCTCTCTTTGAACTAAGATTTTTGAAATCCTTTTTTTTTGCAGGATAAATATAAAAGTTTGCTTCTAGAATTGACAATTACTGGTATTCAAGCTCTCTTCAATCAACAACCATTTGTTCTTTCCAGTTTTAAGAGATACAATTGAGAATTATTATCTTTTTACTTCTCCCCGCTGACCTATTTTTAATCATCTTGTAAGAAATATCCTAGAAGTCTACAATAATATGGAATTGACAGTTCAGTTCTTCAGACTAAAGAAGACCTTCTTCCTCTTTTTTCCTCTAGTTTAATTTAGTTATGCTATTTTTTGCTCTATGATAATTCTTCGATTTGTTCTTATTGTAGGATTTCATTTTGCTTGTCACAAATTACTTCGAGTAGTTCAAAATGAAAATTCTAAGTTTTCGATTTCCTTTTTAATCTGCTTTCTAATTTTAAAGAAACACGTTAGGAACAATTTTAGAGCACTTCATAACATATATAGAAACAATTTTGATCATGCAGCTAGAGCACTTCATAACATATTCCCTCTATTTCCTTTCTTGTTGTATATTTTTTCCGTACAAGAACAAAGTAACAGTTGTTCAATTCTTACCACTTTATTTTGTCTCATTCCCTCTATTTCCTTTTATTATATTTGTTCTTTATTTTCACAAAGGCATGTGTGAGATTTAATTTCTTTACTAACCCATAATTTTTGGTAGATAAAAAGGCATTGGTTTTTGGAAAATGAAAATCTATTTACCAATGTTTCTTTGTTCTACTTTTCCTAGGAATAAATTATTTTTTGAAAAAATCATAATTTTTTTCCTTGCTATATTATCATTGTAAAGAAAAATATTTGCAAAACTGCATACAAAACAATTATTTTTATTATTGTAAGAATTTTTTCTCACAATGATTTTTCTTAAGTAGCTAGTTTTGATCATTTTCTTTTATATAAAACATTCCCTTTTCTAAAAGTAAATCTGGGTTCATCTTTTTGGAAAGAGACAGTGTAAAACCTGGAGGAAACAAAACACCCGAACGGAATAGTTTTTGAGCGAACCACATATTGAAAAAGTCGAACGAATCGGTTTCCCAGCGAACAAGTATGGTTGGTCGAAGAAATAGCCCAACAGTGATCGCGCTAGGCGTCGGGTCACCTAACCGGCGCAAGAGGCGCCCATTAAAAGCTCTCCAAAGCAAGGCCTCCCCCAACACAAACCCTATTCGGCACCTTAAGTGCACAAATAAGGGATATTTACAACTAGGGGTCCTCCTATTTGGCGCACCGCGAGCCAAAAAACGAGGGAACGCACCCCCTCGTCATGATGAGCCGAAAAAGGGACATTTTTTAATAGCGAATTTTGAAAAAAAAATCAAGGAAACATATAATGTCCATGAATTGAAAAACAATGTTCATGATTTTGAAAAATGTGCGAGAAATGATAAAAATGTCCACGGATTAATAATAATTTGCATACACAAAAATGTTTACGATTTTGAAAAATGTTTGTGCATTCAAAAAATGTTGAAGAATTGGAACAAAACAATCTGGATTCTAATAATGTTCATGATTTGCCCTAAAATGTTCATAAAAATTGTAAAATGCTCGCAAATTCCAAAAATTTTCCCTAATTTCAAAATAGTCAGCAGATTTTTTTTTGCTATTGAAAAAACTATTTAGGAATTCGGAAAATATTCACACGCTTCACAAAAATGTTCCTGCACTTCAGTAATTGTTCCCAAATTTCACAAACTGTTGGCAGATTCAAAAATATTCACGAGTTTCTACAAATGTTTAAAATTTCAAAAAATGTTTGCACATTTTAAAAATAGTTCAACAATTCGAAAATGTTCATGATTTAACAAAAAGTTTGTGAATTTTTATTTTTTTAAGAATTTTTTAAATGTTCTTCATTTAAGAAAATGGTGACGAATTTTAAATATGGTTATGATTTCACAAGAATATTTTCTCAAATTTGAAAGTTGTTTGCGAAATTTACAATAGAATAAAAACTAAATATAAAAGGGAAAGAAAAAAGGGAAAACAGAAAAGAGAAAAAGTAACGTAAAATAAAAAAGAAAAAAGAAAATGGGAAAATTAAGATAAAACTGGAAAACACAGGAAAAATGAAATAACCGGTTCACATAAGTTTGTAGAATGTTCCCAAGATGGATAATAAATAGTAAATGGGTCGGCCCAAACACAGGATCGAGTGCTCGATGGCTTACTAGGTCGCTAAGGCGTGACCTACGCGCCAAATAAGAGAAGAGAGAATTCTTTATTTAACACCGCCTTTTCTTTCACTATTTAGCACTGAAAAATCTTTTCTTCCCTATATAACACCGAGTCTAAAATTTATGTCCTATATGACACTTTCATCCATTTTGTGACTTAATGGTGTTAAATTACACTTGAAAAGACCATTTTACCCCTCATGTGATATGTGACCAAAATATTAATACATGATTATATAATGAAAAAAAGACATGTCCAGCCCGCTTGGTTTGCTAATACCAAGTTGAGCAGCCGAACTCCAAGTCTCACACACTGTTTGTACTAGAAGAACGCCCGTGCGTTGCAACGGGGCCACATTAATTTTAAGAGTTCAATATTAATCATGTTAATATTACATTTAATATTCTCATACATATCAAGTGACATTGGCGATCTTTTTTACCATCAAATCCTCACACACACACTATCCCTCCCTCTTCCTCACTCTCTCTCCCCTCTCTCTCTCTAACACACACACACACATCCATCTTATTGGGTACGGGATCATAATCCATCTATTTCACACACACACGCTAGTGCATAACAATATGGATTATGTCTATTATATTTGCTACCACAGCTCCATGACAAACAATACATCTAAATTCTCAATGTTATTTTTATGTAATATGCATTCTCTTTATCTAAATTCTCTCTCCCCCCCTCTCTCACTCAGACACACACACACTCTCTCTCACACACACACTAACACACACACACACACTCTGATATTATAGCACCAAAAACTTTTACCAATTACCATACTCTAGAACACCACACTCCTCACTGCATCGATGGGCATTGGGTGGTGTCTCTCCTCTATCTGGTCACCTGACATCCTCTAATTCTACGCCACCATCTCGATTATCTTCCTTGGCACCGAATTGTAAACACCTGCCCTCCTTCTCCTCCTTCCCTGAGCTCCACAACACCCGAGCTGACCGGGAATCAAATCTGGACTGCTGGTACGGGTGCCCATGAGCTAATACAACGATTCTCAATCAGAAATGACAAGAATGTAAAAAAGAGCACATACCTTGATGCAGAAACTGCTGCCGCCTACCAAGTGAAGACCAGCAGGGCGCTGCTCCGCCGTGGACCTGTGCTGGCTTGAGTCCATGTCCGTCGTTGGCCGCTGCTCGCATTCGTCCCACCCATCGCCCAAACCGGCGTTAGAAACAAACTCAATAGCCTTGCCACCTTCATGGCTCCAGTCCACGAGATCGAATCAAGCATCATAGAGTTCGGGGAGGAGTAGCATTTCCACCGTCAGCTCCTCGCTGATGTATCAGCATAGAGTGCGGGGAGGACATGGAACGTAAATACTGGGGTTTAGCGCTGGTGGCGGGAACGACCGACACAACCTCCTTGCATCGCTCCTCGCTGCCCGCCCTGCTATGGGGATCATAGTGCCCTGCCATAGGGTTCCGCGCTGGTGGCGGCGGCGGCGGCGTGGTAGTACGGTGAACTGGAGTTTTGCCTGCGTTGGATGTGATGGCGCGGGCGGAGTACCGAGGAGTCATGGAGGTCGGCCAGGGCCTGGGGCACAGAGGAGTCCTCCTGGTCAAGGAAATCGGAAAGAAGAAGAGGATGGCGGTGCGCCGGCGCGAGGGCACATGAGGGCAGGAGTCGAGAGGATCGGCCGTCCAGGCTCGCGAGGAGGGCAGCGATGGAAGGATCGCGTTAATGGTACCGTGTACAAAAATCCCATCAAAGCAAGTAAAATATACCAGCAATGCTTGATTGTTTCTGATTTATTTTTTATAGGCATTTTTGGATTTGTAGGGCATGTGCCCACGATCCTCGCACGCCCTACCTTTTTTTGACATGTATGATTCATGATAAGAAATGAAAATCACATCAATGTAAGGAAATATCCCATCAATGCTTGATTGATTGTGATTAATTTTTTTATATGGTAACTAATCCGATGGGTTTATGTGGGCGGTGAAGCGAAAAGGCAGGTGGGAGAGGAGACGAAAAATAACCGGTCAGAAAAAAATGAATTGATTGTTGCCCTGTACGTTTGGTTTTGGTATTTGAAGATTGATTACCATCCATTAGTTGGGTTACCAAAAAAGAAATCAATCAAGATATATCCGTAGCTAATCCTCCTTATCCAAACAATCACTTATAAAAGGCAAAGATCGGTGCATTAGCCAAATTAGGATTTGGAATTGATCGTCATGAAACTAAATTTTATTGATTGGTAATGTGCTATCAGTTCCTGCCGTTTATAACGTGTTTTGTTAGGAAACTTTGGAAATGTTAGGAAATTTTTTATTGTGAGGGTAAACAAATCAACGTGAGGAGATATGGTGGTGGGATGCGAGACGAAAATAAACCGGACGAAAATAAATCAGGCAAAATATAATCAGACGAAGTGGAAGGTGGGACGAAAAAAAACCTGGAATAAAGACTACCAACTGCTCCATTAGGAGTAGAGAGATACGGTAACTAATCCGATGGGTTTATGTGGGCGGTGAAGCGAAAAGGCAGGTGGGAGAGGAGACGAAAAATTACCGGTCAGAAAAATATGAATTGATTGTTGCCCGTTTGGTTTTGGTATTTAAAGATTGATTACCATCCGTTAGTTGGGTTACCAAAAAAGAAATCAATCAAGATATATCCGTAGCTAATCCTCCTTATCCAAACAATCACTTAGAAAAGGCAAAGATCGGTGCATTAGGCAAATTAGGATTTGGAATTGATCGTCATGAAACTAAATTTTATTGATTGATAATTTGCTATCAGTTCCTGCCGTTTATAACGTGTCTAGTTAGGAAACTTTGGAAATGTTAGGAAAGTTTTTATTGTGAGGGTAAAAAAATCAACGTGAGAAGATATGGTGGTGGGATGCGAGACGAAAATAAACCGGACGAAAATAAACCAGGCAAAATATAACCAGACGAAGTGGGAGGTGGGACGAAAAAAACCCTGGAACAAAGACTACCAACTGCTCCATTAGGAATAGTCAGAAAAATATGAATTGATTGTTGCCCTGTACATTTGGTTTTGGTATTTGAAGATTGATTATCATCCGTTAGTTGGGTTACAAAAAAAAAATCAATCAAGATATATCCGTAGCTAATCCTCCTTATCCAAACAATCACTTAGAAAAGGCAAAGATCAGTGCATTAGGCAAATTAGGATTTGGAATTGATCGTCATGAAACTAAATTTTATTGATTGGTAATGTGCTATCAGTTCCTACCGTTTATAACGTGTCTAGTTAGGAAACTTTGAAAATGTTATGAAAGTTTTTATTGTGAGGATAAACAAATCAACGTGAGGAGATATGGTGGTGGGATGCGAGACGAAAATAAACCGGACGGAAATAAACCAGGCAAAATATAACCAGCCGGAGTGGAAGGTGGGATGAAAAAAATCCTGAAACAAAGACTATCAACTAAGATACAGCGGCTAGTGGAGTGAGGTTGTTTGCTACACAGCGGGACAACGCCGAGCATGGCGTGTATGCGGGCGTCAAGGAACACGATGTGCATATGCCAACAGCGGGACGATGCCGAGCATGACGTGTATGCTGGACGTGTTGGCGCATTGCAGACGTACTGTAGTCAGCAAGCAAGTACACACACAGCTTAATTGATTTCCTGGCCGGCTATAGCAGTACGTGCACGTGGAGAGCGATGCTAACCGATCGTCTCTTGATGTGAAAATGTTGCGGCGACTTGTCGTACTAGCGTAAAAAAATATACTTGCGAACAAAAAAACTGGTTCAGTCCATCGCAGAAAAAATGGTTCATGATTGGTGCCGAAGCTGGATGGGGAGAAGGAGAGGATTGGACCAGTGGAGCGGATTCATATTACACGAAGGGCAAATGTGTCCTTTTACATGCAAGTTAACATCATTAGATGATAAGATGAACAAAAGTGTTATAAAAGGCATAAAATTTAGACGTAGAGTTATATAGGGAAAAAAAGATTTTTGATGTCAAATAGGGAAACAAAATTTAATACGGTGTTATATGAGGAATTCTTTCATAGGAGAACCCTACAACTCTCGCTCACATCTCTCTAACCGGCCGATCGTTATGAGAGTCCCTCAGGTTTGGGTTTTCAGAAGCCCTTCTGGTTTGGGAAATGTTCCCCTACGGTGCGTCGGCCGAGCGTTTCGGCCGGTCGCGTGCGAGTTAGACGCTCGCAGCTGGTGGCACACGCACCACTTTCATTGCTCTTATCTCATCCACGGGACGTCCTTCTCCACTCATTTTTTCTATCCCAAACGCAATCTATCTTCCTCTTTCTCTCTGCTTCCTCCAAATCACACAAATCCATGGCAAAACAAACCATGCACAGCTTGCAGCTTCGGCGAGAGCAGCGTCTGCTGGTCGCGGACACGCGCAGCTCGCGCTCTGCTCTAGTAGCACGCCGCATGCAGCACCGGCGAGGGCAGCATCTACTCGCCGCGGCCTTCCCCGGCAGATGGCTTGCTGCAGACGAAGATCAGCACGCCTCGCTCCGCTCGCAGGAGAGGGCAACCACCAACAGAAGATGATGCAATCTCGGCTCGGCGGAGCTACAAGCATAGGCTCGAGGCGCTGCAGCGAGCCACACAAATGCTGGAACCGGCGACGGCCCTGTTGCGACGGCTTCGGCGGCGATCCAGCTTTGCTGGAACCAGCTACTTCTTTTGCTGGAACCATCATTAATTTTTGCTACCACCCATCCGCCCAAAATTTTGCTACCAGGTGATTTTTGCTGCAACCGATGAACCATTTTGTTACAACCGTTTCGATTTTTTGTTACTACCGGTGTTTGTCAATTTTTGCTACATCCATCTTCTGTTTTTTCCTGTCTTTTTTGCTACATCCATATTTTGATTTTGCTGGAACTGAAGACATTTTTTGCTACATTCACCCACGGCGGTGTTGCTCAACGGCGGCGATGTTTTTTTTTTGCTACAATCGTCTCGGATTTTTCCTACTACCGGAGATGCCATTTGCTACCACCGGAGTTTTTGTTACTACCGGATTCTTCCTGGAAGCATCAGGATTTTTTGCTACCATCCTTTGTTTTTGTTTTGTTTTTGCTGGAACCATCCTAAAAAATTGCTACCATCGTCCTTTGATTTTGCTGGAACTGGCGAGGACAACGACCGACGACGAGGACGGCTGGTGAGGGCACCGACCGGCGACGAGGACAGCCGGCGAGGGCGGCCCCCGGATAGCACATGCAGCCGGCGAGACGAAGGGGAGCGACCAGATGCAGGGGCCTTTTTTTCTTTTCTTCGTACCTGCTCGTGAGGAAGAAGCGGATCGAACGGTTAGCGCACCTAATCCGATGGCTTTGGGCCGACCGGCCTAAATTTGGGCCGGCGCGCCGGCGCCTATCGTTGCCCTTCTGGTTTTGGGAACTTTCCAGAATATTCCCAACCGTATTTTAGAGGTTTTGGTTTTCTGGTTGTTGCTCGGTTTTTTCTTTTGTTTTCGTTTCATTTCCTTTCTCTCTTTTTTTCATTTTCATTTTTTCAAATGTGTAGACATTTTTAGAAATTCATGACATTTTTATTAAATTTAGGATATTTTTCACATTCAATTATTTTTCAAATCCGTCATCGTTTTTCAAATTCATGAACTTTAAAAAAAAATTAAGCTATTTTCAAAATGTAATAAAATCAAATTCTTAAACCATTTTTTTCCAAAACCCGTGAACTTTTGAATCCGTGAACCTTTTTTCAATTGTGGCAATATATTCAAATCCATGAACATTTTTGGAAATACACAAACTTTTCCCAGATTCATGATTTGTTTTTCAAAAAAAGTTACAAATCATTGAACTCTTTTTGATCCAGATTTTTTCGAAAATATATATTTTATGACTTTTGAAGATTTGTTCTTTAACAGCGGTCAAATGGTAAACCATTGACCGAAGAGACCTATGAGGTCGTCGGCGCTAAAGAAGCAGACTAGGAGCTCCCTGCCTCTAAAGCGGACCCAAGCAAACGAAACCACAAACCAGGACATGCTGTATAAAGCGCATGGTTAATGTTTCAACGTATCACGGATATTACATTTTCCTCGCCAACTCCACCAGGGCCAAGAGAAGAAAATGGTCAATAGGGTGCAAAACACACAATTCAGAAAGGAAGCAAAAAGGAGTATGAGATGCATGCAAGCTCGAAAAAGGAAGTGTACAAGTGCATGAATCTTCCTTTTTTGACAACTTAAAACTTTTTTTACCATATGATAGACAAGTCATTTACAATAAGATAAGAAACAAAGTCTGGGATAGAACTTTCCCAAAATTGTGAAGATCCTATTTCGAAGGAGTATTTCGCTATCCTATCTGCTACTCCATTGGCCTCTCGGAAGCAATGGATACATTCCGCTTTATTAAAATCTGCAATCAATTGTTTGCATTCCATTACTATAGCAACATCTGGTCCAAAGAAATCATCGCCTTCGTTGAAAATCTCAACTGCGTTTGTACTATCCGACTCAATAACCGTTGAGCTGCAACCGATTTGGATTGCAAGAATTATACCGTTGTGTCCGCATGGGTTTCTGCTGAATCCGCAGGTTGGCTAGAAGAGGATGGCCAAACTGTGGCAATTGCCCGCTCTGTATGGGGGAACCAGAAACCATGGAGCACCTTTTCTTTCGCTGTCGTTTCTCCCTCAGGCTTTGAGGCATGGTGAGAGACTGGCTACATCTTGTGAGCTTGAATATGTCCGTCTGGGCTACTTACAGAAACATAAAGGATTGATGGTATGACATGGTTTCCATCCAAAGGATCCATGGAAGGGCAATTTTTTTTTCTCGAATACGCACGAGTGTGCGTACTATATATTAAAGGAGATGATGGGGATTAAGAAACCCCTCCACGTTGTAGCTACATGAATTACATAGCCCAACTCCACCGTACCCACGCTAGTTTAACTATTGCCGTGAGTACCCACCTCCAAGGCCGCAAAAGCACTACTCATGTCCGATTTGAAGAGGCCTGCCGCAATCCAAGTCCTACCTTCATGGAAGGGCAATGGCTTCGCTCACTATGCTAGTATGTAAGACGATCTGGGACGAGAGGAACGCAAGGGTTTTTCGCAGCAAGTCGCACCCCCCCCCCCCCCCCAACTATTCTTCTTCGAACCATCAAGGGAGCGGCCGTGCTTTGGGCGACCGCGGGAGCAAAGATCTTGGAGCACATACTACCGGGAGAGTAGTGTGTTTCCTGTTTTTGCTCTCCCCTTTGTGGGGCTTTTTTCTCTCTCTCTGGAAACATTGTCAGGCTTCTTCCTCTCTTAATTAATAAAAAGGGGCAAAACTTTTGCCCCACGTTTCAAAAAAATAAAATCACCTTTATCATCTCGAGCAATAGCTCCCGTAGCACCTGACATGTTTTCAGAGGAAAATGATGCATCCATGTTTATATTGACGGTTCCCGCTGCTGGCTTCCTCCACAAGTGCTACCGCTTAGGCACCGGATGTTTGGGTGATGTAGCTTGGACAAAATTGGTGCAAAGGACTTTGATCGATGTGGCTGTACGATCGGATGATTGCATGTTTACCCCCTCACAAGTGCATGAATCTTCCTAGCGTTCACTAGAGGCCGACTGCTTGTGATTGGAGGAAACATTCACCGAGATATGGTCATTCACCGAGATCGGTAGCGGCTAAGAACGATCGTCCAGTCCTTTTCAGAAAAATGGTAACAAAAATCCACCGCCCGGTGACGCAATCCCGAACGAAGCACACATGCCCCAGGCCGGCGGTAGCTTGAGCCCCTGAGCTTCCCCTCCCCATCACCCTGCATGCCCGGCCTGCCGACGCGCGAATTCCATGGCGGGGAGGGGATCCACCTGTGCGCCCGGCCACTTGATCCACTTGCGTCCCGTTCCGCCAGAGGAAGAAACGAGGCCGACGGCGGGCTGCGGCTGGCGTGCTCGGCGCCATCCGAGCCCTGAAACTCCATTGGTCGTCGGGGGTAGAAAAGAAGTGTTGATGTCGATTCTCTGCGCGTCGGAGGGCTCGCTTAGTCAGCTGGTAGATTCTCTCAAGATAATTTGGTTTATTGTTCATCAGCGACCTCCCTTGGCTTCTGGCTACTGTGTATTGGCTAATGCGATAACCTCTACACGCAAGGATGCATTTCCTTTTTACGATGGTGACGCGCGAATGTGCGTGTGCATGACAACACATTGACTAAATTAAGTACCATGTCCGACTCAAAAATAATACGTAGTAATAATTAAGTACCACGCATGCATCATTGCTGCAGGGGTACTAATCTGAACTTCTTAATTAACACCACCTTTAGCGGAAGATTGTTTGGAGTTCTGGATCCTGTGAGATAGTACTCGTCCGGTACTGTCCTGGTGTACTGTTCCGCTGTCAATGACACAAAAACATCTCGTGCAGTGCAGCTGATGCAAGCCGGGAACTAAAATACCAGCAGTCTGCAGCTGATCTCGATTATATTCATTTTGATGATAAGTATTTTCGGACGGATGGTGTACTTGAGGAGTAAAGTAATGATTGGCATTCGTGAAGAATTAGCTTTTCGTCCAAACGAAATAGCACAAGAGCAATCGACCAGTGTGGCTAGCTTTCATTGATAAATAACATTTCCATTCAATCGTTTTATCAACTCGATATGAAATCATCTACAACCGGACTTAATAAACATACCCTCCACCCCCCTCCGAAATACCCGCAGACGCGATCGATTAGTGACCGGATGTGTCCATTTTAAGCCCCTATTTGTACTTCCATACAGACATACTCCTCATTTCCTTCTCATATGTCTGATCACTTGCATGTAATTGCTTGAGATGAAAGGAGAGAAGGAAAAAAATGAATAAAGAGAAACGGTGGTCCGGGATAGGCCACGTCCTACATTGCAGCATGACAGGGCGCGTCCGCGAGCCCTCATATCCTCTCTACATTTTTTCTCAATATAAGGGTTCGCGGACAGTCCAGGTGTATAGAGATGTTATGATGGGGCCAATTATGTCACCTTTTCCCTCTCTCCCGTCCGGTCATTGGTCGGGCGCGTCCGCGAACGTTCGAGAGGGATTTGAGGATGCCAGCTGTAGATGCTCTAACCACACTTGTTTTGTTTTGAAATCCAATAATAAAATTGGCATACCAGATGGTTTTGCGTTTTAATTATACCTAGCTTTTAGTCTTTAGCACTGCTATGTTGCTTTGGGGGATCTTCCTCTTGTAAGGGTATTTCTAATCAATTCCTCAAAAAGTAGTGCAGTATTCGGCGAAGTAAAGGTAGTGTAGTAAATTATTACTCCACTAACAGTGGCCACCTGGCCGATCCCATAAAAGTTAGAGTAAAAATAAAATTATCTAAATTTTGTGTATTAGCCACACGAACTTCAAACACTACACAATACATATCTTAAAAACAGTCAAATTAAAACATGCATACCATAACCGTCATAATATAAAGTTTTATCATCATGTTTTCAAATTAAAACATGCGAAGTTTACCCAAAAGACATCACTTCAAACACAATGTTTCATCCAAAATCATCACAGGCATAGCATGTATATGTTTGTCAATCGAGCCGGTGAAGCAATCAACTCCACGACCCTCTCGGGCAACGTTTTCACTAGTGCCATTCTCTCGGCCACCACCACCACCACCATCCACTTCTCGTTTTTGCATAACTCTTTATAGAAATGATGCACCGTGAAGGGCTTGTGGCAGTATATGGTGTTTCGATGCTTGAATAGTTATTAGATATAGGGCAATACGCTGTCACTTGCACACCGCTTGGTGGTGCATGGTTCATTTGGTTGATGCAACGGGACCATCAGTTGCATTGGTTATCAATGAAGCTCCAACGATGCTCAAGAGAACCTTGCGCATGGCTTGATCGCACGTCCACAGAGTTGTTGTAGTGGTCGGTAATTCTCTCCCAAAACATGGTCTTGGTTTGACCCGTTCCGATCATTGCATCCATGGAGATTGCGCACCAAGCATAACAAAGCGCAATGTCCTCCTTTTGGTTGTAGTTTTGGGTGCGTCCAACGCGCCGACCCATATTTTTCGGTGTGGCCGGCTAACCTCAGTTTTTCAACAAATATACACACATTTTTGCATAGTTTCACAAGCGAACAAAAAAGTATAGTTCCACAACCAAATAAATTTAGCATAGTTTACAAGCCGAATAAAAATTAAATTGTCTCAAATACATTTAAAAAAAGATACATCTATTGATTGCCAACATGAGCCCACATATGCTCAATCAAATCATTTTGCAGGTGAATGTGAGTTTCCCAACCACATATTTGATGATGAAATTGGATGAACCGTGCAAACGTTGTCGCTCCTCCTCCATACTCACGTACAATATTGTCACCCTGAAACTGAAACCCTTGATCGTAAATACGTTCCGGGCGCTCATCCTCTACGATCATATTGTGCATGATCACACAAGCAGTCATCACCTCCCACAACTTCTTGGTGCTCCAAGTTCTAGTAGGATACTGAATGATGCCCATCGAGATTGCAGAACACCAAAGGCACACTCCACATCCTTCCTAGCACTCTCTTGCTCTTGGGCACATATCTTCCTCTTCTCTGCGACATGGTTGGAGATTGTCTTCACAATAATGGTCCACTTAGGATGGATACCGTCACTAGGTAGTAATCTTTTTTTATAGTTGTGGCCGTTAATGTTAACATTGACTGATGGGCTGTTGCCTTCGGCAGGCCTTACAAACACCGGTGAGCGTTGAAGCACGCTGTATCATTGTGTGATCCGGCCATGGCAAAGAAAGAGTGCCAGATCCAGAGATCTTGTGAGGCCACTGCCTCAAGTATGACAGCGCAAGCCTTGACATGGCCCCTATACTGTCCTTACCAAGCAGAAGGGTAGTTCTTCCACTCATAGTGCATGCAATCTATGCTGCCAAGCATCCCTGGGAAGCCCTTGCTGGCATTCATCGCCAACAAGTGGGTTGTATCTTCAGCAGTCGACTCTCTCAAGTACTCAGGGCCAAACACAACAACCACAACCTTGCAGAACCTATACATGGACTCTAGGCACGTAGTCCCGCTCATACGCATGTAATCATCAATGAGATCATTGGGCACTCCATATGCAAGCATCTGGATAGCTTCAGTGCATTTCTGATAAGATGAGAAATCAATATTTCCAAAGGCATCCTCTTTGCACCCGAAATAATTATCGTATCCGACCACCTCCTCTCTAGTATGGTTGAAAACATGCCTAGCCATACGGAAACTCCGGCAAAATTTCTGATGTTTAAACAACGGGTTGGTTATGCCAAAGTAGTCCTTTCAAAGAAGAAAATTGCCGCTCTCTCGGTTGCGATTCAACGCCGGAATGAGCCCCAGAACAACTGCCGGTGCCTATTAAGGTGGTCATGGACCAACATGGCAGCCATCATCTCCTCCTCATCGGATGAGGAATCGTCGGAGTTGCACTGAAATTGTAGAAAAATAACTCATCGGCGGAGTCCATTTGTACCTTGAGGCAAACCGTCAAACAGTTTGCGGGCGTCGACGAAGAAACTGGCCGGCGAAGAGACGCGCGCCTCCCCTGGACCAGGTGGCTGGCCTGGCGGCGTCGGACGAGCGTGGCGCCGTCGGACAAAGATGCTGGCCGGTGCCGCGAGGGGCGACTTCGTGCTCGTAGCGACATCGGAATGGGGGTGGGAAGCTGCGGTGGCCCGACGTCGAGGCGGCGGTGTGTGGGGGGAGGTGTGGAGGCGCATACTGTTGGCCGAGACACCGAAACTGGGCGGCGACGAAGACGGGGTGGGGCGGGCGAGGGCTTGCTGTCGATAGGGGTGGAAGAAGAAGGACCAATGTGGGACCAATTGGCGGGCCAGGGGGAGGAGTAGGCGCGGGTCGCGCGTGTCCACTTCGTGTCAGCGTCGACGCAAATCAGACTCAAAATTGGATTAGGATTGGGTCCGCGGCGGATGAAAAGCGGACGCGCGTCCATTTTGGGTCAGCGCGTTGGATCGACTTTTCTGTCCGCGGCGACCTAAACGGTCACGTTCGGATAAAATGGGTCGACGCGTTGGAGTTGCTCTTACTTTAGTCACTGCCTGCCCATTCAGCAAGCCATGGCTTTTCTGAATCTGAAACTAACAGTGCTTGCCAGGAGCTACTCATCTGGACGGTTGGCCAGGCCTGAACGGACCATAGGTGTCAAGGTTAGGTACACAGGGTTGGACTTGTGCTGCGCGAAGCGATCCAGTATGAAGATACACGCAAAGCTACTAACAAGGCGCCAAGAACTGAAACACACCAGCTTTGCAGGAAACAGTTCATTCCCTACCTGGACAAGAACGTTACTCTAGTAAAAATCAAAGGAAGCACTCTACTGTATCCTCATAGGTGATAGCTGCAGAGTTCAGACAAAGGAGAACAATAATTTGCACGGGGTATGATTATGGGTTCCAGATCAATCAGTCATCCATCTATACGTCTCCTGCCAAACATGGTAGTATTTCTTGTTGGGGTATAATTGATAGTGCCACTGATTTCAACAGTAGCTGTCTTTTCAGCCTAGTGAAAGCACAGCAAGCACTCGTTCTAAACGCGTATGCATACCTGACACCGCAAGTGTATAATCTTCAGTCGGTCGCTTGTCACGACTCCGAAAATACTCTTAAAATATTCTCCAGCTGCTGCAACAAACAAGTATACGAGCTCGCCTTGTACTTACTTTTCATAGTACCTACCTAGTCGAAACAGAACAGAGGCCTGCCTAGCGAGGCTGGCCAGAACTCAGGAGCGTCAGTGTTTTCCTGGCTGATCTGCAGCGAGCGATTTGTAGCGATCTCGCTTGCAACTGCCAACTGAGGAGAGCGCCATGACGATCATACACTCCTGGCTTTGTTTGGATCAGTACACAACTGACAGTAGAGGCCTGCTGCATGTCGGCATCCGTCGCATTAAGCAGGCAAATTCCAGCCTAAATCCAAAACCTCGAAACTTCCACGAGTTCAGACAGGTGCATGTAACTGGTGCAGAGAATGGTTGGTGCTACGTCGGCGTCTTCCATTGCTCAATTTAGGCAATTGCTGAGGATCCCAGGCAACAGAAGAAGACGACGAGTGTCCATATGCCTGAATTGGCGATGTCTGAACTCTGAAGCCAGAAGGCAGTTGCTCGCACACGATCTCCCACCGAAGTGGTGCGCACCCGACAAGGCGAAAAGGGGGCCGAAGATCGACGAGAAACCCGGACTGCAAAATATGGTTGACTTACATCAAACATCAGCAGAAGATTTTTTCAACAGTGGCAGGTCGGTTCTGACGGTGACCATCGATCAAAGTGCAGCGGCGCCTCCCATTCGGCAGCGCTGACGGCAGTGCAGAGAGAGTGGTTAAGATAACCCCTTATTGTAATGGCACCTTAGCAAAATGTGCAACTACCCATCATTTGAATTTCGACATGAGCAAACCCTGCACTTGAAAAACATCCAGTTGATCCGGCTCCGTCGTTGATCTGGCAATGGCGGCAACTGCTGACAGGGACAATGCCCCTCTAGCCAATGATAGCTTTTGGTACGCTTTGGCTTTGGCTGATCACGCCTGCACTGCGTGTCGTCTAGGGTAGTTGAATATGCTAATGTCAACTTGAAAACAGGCTCGCAACACATAAGCCATGGGGGCGGACGTAGGAGACCCCCCAGAAATATCCATCCGCCCTCTACAATAGAAATTCTTTCTCCGGAGCAACCCTAGCCTAAAAGAATCGGTTCGTCGCCGTACATCGGCGTCACGACGCCGACGTCGCGCCTTTATCCCGGCATATTATAGGCGCCTGTGAATTTACAACTGCAATCATCTCCGCCATGGGCCGATTGAAATATCATTTGCGTACTTTTCGCCCTGGGGTATGGACTTAACACGTTTATGCATGCCCTTAAGCAGAAGAGAACAAGCCCGGGATTTGGTTTATTTCGTCCAATGCCCATCCGACAACGTGTTCGAGCAGATTTTAAAACCAGAAAACTGACTGAAAAAATTAAGCGTGGACTGATCAGAGGAGGGAGCTGAGCAGCAGGAGAGGGTGCGTGAGATAGAGGCCCAGTGCCGATCCGACAACCAGGCCTAATTAAAAAGGTGAGTGTGGACTGCTAGTAGTATCTGCCACCTCGCGCCCGCTCCAGGCTCTCCTCTTCTCCCTATAAATACCCCGTTCTCATCGCCTCCAAAGAGCAAGCGAGCTAAGCTACTTCATGTAAGCTTCTTCCTCTCCACCTACAAACTAAGTAGGAGCTCAGTCTCAGGTGCTGGGATAGCTCTGATAGTTCGTCTCTGGGAAATGGCCACCAACTCCAGATCGAACTCCAGGGCGACCTTCTCCAGCGAGATCCACGACATCGGCACCGTACAGAACTCCACCACGCCCAGCATGGTGTACTACACCGAGAGGTCGATTGCTGACTACTTCCCTCCTCACCTCCTCAAGAAGGTGAGCCACATCGACCGATCCGTCAATCATACAACTGCGCCGCCGGCCGTGTGATCGATTGCTCGATCCAGAGCTGTTTCTCTTCCGTGATCAACTGGGTCACTGCATGAATGACGCGAACTGTTCTCTCGATCTGCAGGTGGTGTCGGAGGTGGTGTCGACGTTCCTGCTGGTGTTCGTGACGTGCGGGGCGGCGGCGATCAGTGCCCACGACGTCACGCGCATATCGCAGCTCGGCCAGTCGGTCGCGGGCGGGCTCATCGTCGTCGTGATGATCTATGCCGTCGGACACATCTCCGGCGCGCACATGAACCCCGCCGTTACCCTCGCCTTCGCCATATTCCGGCATTTCCCCTGGATTCAGGTACGTACTCAAACAGTATACAACTCTGGGCAGCGGATGAAAAGAGCAGTGACGCTGCATATGCACTAGCTGCTAAATGCCTATAAATCATTCAGCTGCAAAAGTCATCCTACTAATAACCTTCTTTCCCTTTCTCTCAATCGATTACTACGAAGGAATATTTTTGCAAACGCCCCACCTATTTATCGAGCTTCGAGCATGGATGGATATAAGCCGGCGCATAAGAATAGCCGTCAATTGTTTTGCATAGCCACAATATTCTAAGGAAAAGTTGCTCCTGCCCTATGCAGTTGCTTCAGTTTTTTTTTAAGAAATCAGTTGCTTCAGTATTTGAAAAACCGTTTTCAGATTAGAAAACGGCAAGGTCATTGGGTGATTTAGTCATGGCTAAAAATTCAGTTTACTCGCACGTACTTTTCAGGATGTTGTCATGGACGTGATACTGCCAAATTCAATCGCTTCTTTAAGCATAGTCGGCGAATAATTGAGTCTGGATAGCATCTAGCTTGTGGACTTAGCTATAAGCTATAAGCAGAGTCAAAATCAACGGGTTAGCTAGGGTATATGCCCGTGTAACTTGTTATTCGAACCAACCAATCGTATACCTTTCATGAAGGTATTTATACACCAAAATGATGCCCAGAAGGAACTAAGTACATGCTACTCGCCTAGTACAGTTAGTAGCCACTTGGAGTAGCTTAACTTCTTCCCCTCACACGTCCCTTTCCTGGTCGATTTGTCTAGTTGGAGTTTGTTGGAAGCAATTACTACTTAGCATTAGCATGGAGCAAAAAGGCAGCACTATTATGCAGGTAATACGTGTGAGCGTGATCGATCGGGCACCAAACTAAAGCTCGGTCGCATCAGATATATGAAAAGCTATTCTTTTCTAGTCGGAAAATGAAGAACTTTCTTCCTTACCGCGATAGTTCAGTTAGTGGCAGCATCGATCACAGGAGATACACGGCCGGGGGCACTAACGCTGGTACTACTGTGCCACACCAACCGACCGGCTTAACACTGACATCGCATGCATTTTCACCGTGGCTAAGTTGGCCTCCGACCCGATCTAGAAGACGACCGCGTGCCGGCCTTTCCATGTGTCGTGGCCACAGGAGTTCTCCTGCTGCGTACGTACGTACCGGCTGCGGAGTGCGTGAGGCACCGAGGCAGGCCATGTCTGTGCGGGGCTCGCAGGTTCGTCGAGGACACGCGTGCCATAGGTGCTTTGAGATTTGATTTGAGGCATGTGCCACATATATCCGCGGCCCGGATCTGCCGGAGATCGCATGCAGCGCGGCCTTTCGATCGGCACCCTATTCCGATTCGATGGATGTGCATCGGTTCTGATGGATGATTGTGCTTGTGCTTGCGCAGGTCCCGTTCTACTGGGCGGCGCAGTTCACGGGCGCGATCTGCGCGTCCTTCGTGCTCAAGGCCGTGCTCCACCCCATCACCGTGATCGGCACCACCGAGCCGGTGGGGCCGCACTGGCACGCGCTCGTCATCGAGGTCGTCGTCACCTTCAACATGATGTTCGTCACCCTCGCCGTCGCCACGGACACCAGAGCGGTAAGTCGCCCGGCCGCCCGCCCCTTCATACGTACGCTTGGATCGATGATTGCCATTTGTCGATCTCTGTAATAAAACCATGGGTTATTCTGACGTCGTCTTTTCCCTTGTTGTTGTTCATGCAGGTGGGTGAGTTGGCCGGGTTGGCTGTCGGTTCCTCCGTTTGCATTACCTCCATCTTCGCAGGGTAAATATATACTACGTTAACCAGAGATTACTTAATTAACGCCTCCCCTTGCCGGCTAGTACTTAGTAATTTACAAATCACTACTTGGACTACGTAGTACTACAGTATCTAATCCATTCTCGCTCACGTCCAAAACGAGAAATTTCTTAATTAGGTCCAATTAATCACCACTTGGCTCTTGGCAACCAAGGGAAGAGCCAAAGCCGGAGTCGCTGATAACATTCTTAATTTTGGTAACCTTGACCGTATCCTCCATGGCTTAAGCTGGTATGGAACGATGGGGCACGCTAAGTACAATGGCATGATTGATAGTGGCCGCGTCAGACGATGAGTATATTAGTAGTAGTATATGCACTAATAATAATAAGCGGGGTTATTGATGGAATAAAACTGAGACGCGACGGCGACCGATCGAGTGCAGGGCGGTGTCAGGTGGATCGATGAACCCGGCGAGGACGCTGGGCCCGGCGCTGGCCAGCAACCGCTACCCCGGCCTCTGGCTCTACTTCCTGGGCCCCGTCCTCGGCACGCTCAGCGGGGCCTGGACCTACACCTACATCCGCTTCGAGGAGCCGCCTAAGGACGCGCCCCAGAAGCTCTCCTCCTTCAAGCTCCGGCGGCTGCAGAGCCAGTCCGTCGCCGCCGACGACGACGACCTCGACCACATCCCGGTCTGATCCAGCCGCCGCACGCCGGCCCAGGCCGGAGTGTGCGTCGTTGTTAGTTGTTATGTGTGTGCGTGTGTGTGCGTGTGTGGCATTTGTAACTCAGTGGTTGGTCGATGCATGCAGGGGAGTACGTGCGTGCGCGCATGTGTATGTTTATCCGCGCATGTCGCAGTAGTAGATTGCGCTCTCTCTTGCTCCGCAGTCGCACGCGTGCGCGCGCACAAAGTGTATCTCCCCTCCCGCAATTGCAGTACATAAAACACCCGTGGCTTTGGTTCTCCCTCAAAAGAACATGTGTTGCTTTTCACACTTCCCTTTCCTTTGAGCAGCAATCTTTGGAGGACCTCTACCTTTAATTTCGAGATTGAACCGTGGACTAGGCTTGCGATTCATCTTCATATAATACTAGATGATTCCCCGCGCGTTGCTGCGGAAATGTATGGTCAAAATATAAACGTTGATGATTATGTAAAATGATAATTTTGATGATCAGATTACTCTTTTAGTCACATGGAGTAGTGTTATGAGTTCAAGGAGAAAGAACAATTTACTTTACACTTTCCAGTATAGTTCTATGTGTAGGTGTTAACAACAGGAATTCCGCACCGACCAAAGTTTGGAAGTACATTATCAAAGACTTGGTCGCTAAATACTTTCCAAATGCACCAGGTCTCCGAATAGTAATTTCCATGAAAAATAGTTTGTTTATCTATTCTTTAACAATCTCTATCCCTCGATTAATTTGGTTGCCTTTTCTCCATTAGCATTGCAAGGCAAATGAAAAATCCAAGGAAAATACACATGAGCACTTGAGCTGGCAGAACATTTCCAAAGCGAATTCAAATGGAGTTAAAGATCCCTGAACTTTTAATAGGCACGCCATGGAATCAGGAGCCCTACTGGATTAGTAACAATAGATGTCAACAAGGAAGTTGCTAGTTATACAAAACAGCAATGGATGTATTACTATTCCAAACAAAAAGATTGATCACATGACATCATGACATGGGAGGAGAAAACACAGATGCATCAAGTAGCAGAACAGGGCAAGAACACAGCCCACTTTTTATTTTTTGCATTTATTCTCAACATAGATGAATTATACAATTAGAAAAAAAAATACTGCCATGAGACGGTACATAAAAGATCCGTTGCCAGACCACAATTGAAAGGCAACAAAATTGTAAGTGAGACTAATAAATATGGTCACAAAGTGATGGCACCTAGATTGGGAATGGCATGTTCGCAAAGGAGAACGCCCTCAATGTCGTGGTTCTCTTAAGTATGAAGATTTGCCCCATGTTACTCACAATAAGGGAACATTACTCGGAGATGCCAAATCATTTTTAAAGCAACCTAAAAAAAATGAAAATTTGAGCACCCACTTCACTACTCCTTTGGCAAAATTTGGGTCATTCCCACAATCAAATTGACAAAAAATGGAATAATTCAATGAGTCTATACCCCCAACAAAACATTGGGTCATTCCCACATTTGATAGAAGTGTACATATGGATATAGCATCAAAGTTCAATGAATTGACATACTGAACCCTTTACAACTGGTGCTGCATAAATATTGAACCATACATAACCGGTGATTATTTGCTAGACTTAGGTGACAATGATTACCATGAAGGCCATGATAATGGTAATGAAGAAAGCGTTGTGAATGAAAAATCAGAAATGATTCGGAATCCCGTATATTCAAAAAAAACTCTACAATGCTGCAAACATAAAATAGTGCTCGAACTATGAAGTTTCATTAGAGGAAAACAAAACATATCTTACACTCATAGTGCAGCGATGAAGTATTTTTCAAGCATAAAGAAATCATTGGTTGTCAATGATATACCCCCACATGATCTTAAACGACAGAACACTGATGAACTTTTAATATGTAATCCATGTCTTCATCTATTGGGGTGGCAATCAGATCTCAAAGCTTGCCAATACATTGCCCAAAGATGAGATGTATGATGTCAACATCATTGATTTATATCTTCTATATTTCAAATTTAAGTTGTCATGTGGCCAAAGCCCCCAGCCACTTCATGAAAAAGAGAAGGGATATGTGATGACACTGAAATAATCATAATGGTATGCATCAGTAATCATATAATTATGATACAACATATGGGCTTTTGAGATCAATATAATGCAAGAGGGAATATCGGGTTTACTTTGCATGACCTAGCATGCATGGCACAATTTTGGAGCAAAGGAGCCGACACCAACCTGATGTTGAAGACTATGGGAGAGATGCCACCCCACTATATGAAGGGGAATTTTTGTGGGAGCACGGGAAGTCGTCGAAAGGTGGCGGTTGTTGGGGAACGTAGTATTTTAAAATTTTCCTACGATCACGCAAGATCTATCTACCAGATGCATAACAACGAGAGGGAAGAGTGTGTCTACGTACCCTCGTAGACCGGAAGCGGAAGCGTCAAGTGACGCGGTTGATGTAGTCGAACTTCTTCACGATTCAACCGATCAAGCACCGAACGTACGGCACCTCCGCGTTCAGCACACGTTCAGCTTGATGACGTCCCACGAGCTCTTGATCCAGTTGAGCTTCACGGGAGAGTTTCGTCAGCACGACGGCGTGGTGACGGATATGATGTATCTACCGGCGCAGGGCTTCGCCTAAGCACTGCGACGGTATGACCGAGGTGTGTTTCTGTGGAGGGGGGCACCGCACACGGCTGGAACAATTCAACTTGTGTGTTTGGGTGCCCCCTGCCCCCGTATATAAAGGAGCAAGGGGGGAGGCCGGCCGGCCCTCCTATGGTGCGGCTAGGGTGCAATCCTACTAGGAATAGGATTGCAATCCTATTCCTAGTAGGAACTACCAAAGAAGGAAGAAGGGGGAAGGAAAGGGAGAAGGAGAGGGAAAGAGGGGCCGCGCCCCCCTCCCCTTGTCCTATTCGGACTCCTCCTAGGGAGGGGGCATGCCACCTCCTGGCTGCTGCCCTCTCTCTCCCCTGTGGCCCACCAGGGCCCACCATTCCCCCAGGGGTTTCTGGTAACCCCCCCGGCACTCCGGTATTCCGAAACTTTCCAGAACACTTCCGGTGTCCGAATATAGTCGTCCAATATATCAATCTTTATGTCTCGGACATTCCGAGACTCCTCGTCATGTCCGTGATCTCATCCGGGACTCCTAACTACCTTCGGTACATCAAAACTCATAAACTCATAATACCGATCGTCATCAAACGTTAAGCGTGCGGACCCTACGGGTTCAAGAACTATGTAGACATGACCGAGACTCATCTCCGGTCAATAACCAATAGCAGAACCTGGATGCTCATATTGGCTCCTACATATTCTACGAAGATCTTTATCGGTCAAACCGCATAACAACATACGTTGTTCCTTTTGTCATCGGTATGTTACTTGCCCGAGATTCGATCGTCGGTATCTCTATACCTAGTTCAATCTCGTTACCGGCAAGTCTCTTTTCTCGTTCCGTAACACATCATCCCGTGACTAACTCATTAGTCTTTTGCTTGCAAGGCTTATTATGATGTGTGTTACCGAGAGGGCCCAGAGATACCTCTCCGACACTTCGGAGTGACAAATCCTAATCTTGATCTATGCCAACACCACGAATACTTTCGGAGACACCTGTAGAGCATCTTTATGATCACCCAGTTACGTTGTGACGTTTGATAGCACACAAGGTGTTCCTACGGTATTCGGGAGTTGCATAATCTCATAGTCATAGGAACATGTATAAGTCATGAAGAAAGCAATAGCAGTAAAACTAAACGATCATAGTGCTATGCTAACGGATGGGTCTAGTCCATCACATCATTCTCCTAATGATGTGATCCCGTTGATCAAATGACAACTCATGTCTATGGCTAGGAAACATAACCATCTTTGATCAATGAGCTAGTCTAGTAGAGGCATACTAGGGACATACTGTTTTGTCTATGTATCCACACATGTACTAAGTTTCCGGTTAATACAATTCTAGCATGAATAAAAGACATTTACCATGATATAAGGAAATACAAAATAACATCTTTATTATTGCCTCTAGGGCATATTTCCTTCAGTCTCCCACTTGAACTAGAGTCAATAATCTAGATTACAAAGTGATGATCCTCACACCCATGGAGTCCTGGTGCTGATCATGTTTTGCCCGTGGAAGGCTTAGTCAACGGGTCTGCAACATTCAGATCCGTATGTATTTTGCAAATCTCTGTCTCCTTCCTTGACTAGATCGCGGATGGAATTGAAGCGTCTTTTGATGGGCTTTGTTCTCTTGTGAAACCTGGATTCCTTCGCCAAGGCTATTGCTCCAGTGTTGTCACAAAAGATTTTCATTGGACCCGATGCACTAGGTATAACACCTAGATCGGATATGAACTCCTTCATCCAGACTCCTTCATTTGTTGCTTCCGAAGCAGCTATGTATTCCGCTTCACACGTAGATCCCGCCACGACGCTCTGCTTGGAACTGCACCAACTGACAGCTCCACCGTTCAATAAAAATACATATCCGGTTTGTGACTTAGAGTCATCCGGATCAGTGTCAAAGCTAGAATCGACGTAACCGTTTACGACGAGCTCTTTGTCACCTCCATATACGAGAAACATATCCTTAGTCCTTTTCAGGTATTTCAGGATGTTCTTGACCGCTGTCCAGTGATCCACTCCTGGATTACTTTGGTACCTCCCTGCTAGACTTATAGCAAGGCACACATCAGGTCTGGTACACATCATTGCATACATGATAGATCCTATGGCTGAGGCATAGGGAATGACTTTCATTTTCTCTCTATCTTCTGCAGTGGTCGGGCATTGAGTCTTACTCAACTTCATACCTTGTAATACAGGCAAGAACCCTTTCTTTGACTGATCCATTTTGAACTTCTTCAAAATCTTATCAAGGTATATGCTTTGTGAAAGTCCAATTAAGCGTCTTGATATATCTCTATAGATCTTGATGCCTAATATATAAGCAGCTTCACCGAGGTCTTTCATTGAAAAACTCTTATTCAAGTATCCTTTTATGCTATCCAGAAATTCTATATCATTTCCAATCAACAATATGTCATCCACATATAATATTAGAAATGCTACAGAGCTCCCACTCACTTTCTTGTAAATACAGGCTTCTCCAAAAGTCTGTATAAAACCATATGCTTTGATCACCTCATCAAAGCGTATATTCCAACTCCGAGATGCTTGCACCAGTCCATAGATGGATCGCTGGAGCTTGCGTACTTTGTTAGCACCTTTTGGATCGACAAAACCTTCTGGTTGCATCATATACAACTCTTCTTTGAGATATCCATTCAGGAATGCAGTTTTGACATCCATTTGCCAGATTTCATAATCATAAAATGCGGCAATTGCTAACATGATTCGGACAGACTTAAGCATCGCTACAGGTGAGAAAGTCTCATCGTAGTCAACTCCTTGAACTTGTCGAAACCCTTTCGCAACAAGTCGAGCTTTGTAAACAGTAATATTACCGTCTGCGTCGGTCTTCCTCTTAAAGATCCATTTATTTTCGATGGCTTGCCGATCATCGCGCAAGTCAACCAAAGTCCACACTTTGTTCTCATACATGGATCCCATCTCAGATTTCATGGCCTCAAGCCATTTTGCGGAATCTGGGCTCATCATCGCTTCCTCATAGTTCGTAGGTTCATCATGGTCTAGTAACACGATTTCCAGAACTGGGTTGCCGTACCACTCTGGTGCGGAACGTACTCTGGTTGATCTACGATGTTCAGCAGAAACTTGATCCGAAGTTTCATGATCATCATCATTAACTTCCTCACTAATTTGTGTAGGAATCACTGGAACAATTTTCTGTGATGTACTACTTTCCAATTCGGGAGAAGGTACAATTACCTCATCAAGTTCTACTTTCCTCCCACTCACTTCTTTCGAGAGAAACTCCTTCTCTAGAAAGGATCCATTCTTAGCAACGAATATCTTGCCTTCGGATCTGTGATAGAAGGTGTACCCAACAGTCTCATTTGGGTATCCTATGAAGACACATTTCTCCGACTTGGGTTCGAGCTTATCAGGTTGAAGCTTTTTCACATAAGCATCGCAACCCCAAACTTTAAGAAACGACAACTTTGGTTTCTTGCCAAACCATAGTTCATAAGGTGTCGTATCAACGGATTTAGATGGTGCCCTATTTAACGCGAATGCAGCTGTCTCTAAAGCATAACCCCAAAACGATAGTGGTAAATCGGTAAGAGACATCATAGATCGCACCATATCCAATAAAGTACGGTTACGACATTCGGACACACCATTACGCTGTGGTGTTCTGGGTGGCGTGAGTTGTGAAACTATTCCACATTGTTTCAAATGAAGACCAAACTCGTAACTCAAATATTCTCCTCCACGATCAGATCGTAGAAATTTTATTTTCTTGTTACGATGATTCTCTACTTCACTCTGAAATTCTTTGAACTTTTCAAATGTTTCAGACTTGTGCTTCATTAAGTAGATATACCCATATCTGCTCAAATCATCAGTGAAGGTCAGAAAATAACGATACCCGCCGCGAGCTTCAACACTCATTGGCCCACATACATCGGTATGTATGATTTCCAACAAATTTGTTGCTCGCTCCATAGTTCCGGAGAACGGAGTTTTAGTCATCTTGCCCATGAGGCATGGTTCGCAAGCACCAAGTGATTCATAATCAAGTGATTCCAAAAGTCCATCACTATGGAGTTTCTTCATGCGCTTTACACCAATATGACCTAAACGGCAGTGCCACAAATAAGTTGCACTATCATTATTAACCTTGCATCTTTTGGTTTCAATATTATGAATATGTGTATCACTACAATCGAGATCCAATAAGAATAGACCACTCTTCAAGGGTGCATGACCATAAAAGATATTATTCATAAAAATAGAACAACCATTATTCTCTGATTTGAATGAATAACCGTCTCGCAACAAACAAGATCCAAATATAATGTTCATGCTCAACGCTGGCACCAAATAACAATTATTTAGGTCTAAAACTAATCCCGAAGGTAGATGTAGAGGTAGCGTGCCGGCGGCGATCACATCGACTTTGGAACCATTTCCCATGCGCATCGTCACCTCGTCCTTAGCTAATCTTCGTTTAATCCGTAGTCCCTGTTTCGAGTTACAAATATTAGCAACCGAACCGGTATCAAATACCCAGGTACTACTACGAGCATTAGTAAGGTACACATCAATAACATGTATATCACATATACCTTTGTTCACCTTGCCATCCTTCTTATCCGCCAAATACTTGGGGCAGTTCCGCTTCCAGTGTCCAGTCCCCTTGCAGTAGAAGCACTCAGTTTCAGGCTTGGCTCCAGACTTGGGTTTCTTCGTGGGAGTAGCAACTGTCTTGCTATTCTTCTTGAAGTTCCCCTTCTTTCCCTTGCCCTTTTTCTTGAAACTAGTGGTCTTGTTAACCATCAACACTTGATGCTCCTTTTTGATTTCTACCTCCGCAGCCTTGAGCATAGCGAAGAGCTCGGGAATTGTCTTTTGCATCCCTTGCATATTATAGTTCATCACGAAGCCTTTATAGCTTGGTGGCAGTGATTGAAGAACTCTATCAATAACACTATCTTCGTCAACTTTGCAACCAAGTTGAGTCATATGATTGTAGTACCCAGACATTCTGAGCAAGTGTTCACTGATAGAACTATTCTCCTCCATCTTGCAGCTATAGAACTTATTGGAAATCTCATATTTCTCAATCCGGGCATTTGCTTGAAATATTAACTTCAATTCCTGGAACATCCCATATGGTCCATGACGTTCAAAACGTCGTTGAAGTCCCGGTTCTAAGCCGTAAAGCATGGCACACTGAACTATTGTGCAGTCATCAGACCGCGACTGCCAGACGTTCAAAGCGTCTACATTAGCGGGAGGGGGCTTGTCACCTAGCGGTGCTTCAAGGACATAATTCTTCTGTGCATCAATGAGGATAATCCTCAAGTTACGAACCCAGTCCGTGTAATTGCTACCATCATCTTTCAACTTAGCTTTCTCTAGGAATGCATTAAAATTCAAAGGAACGGTAGCGCGGGTGATGTCTACACACGCTTCTACTCTTGTAGACTATGTTGGGCCTCCAAGCGCAGAGGTTTGTAGGACAGCAGCAATTTCCCTCAAGTGGATGACCTAAGGTTTATCGAACTCAGGGAAGTAGAGGTTGAAGATGGTCTCTCTCAAGCAACCCTGCAACTAAGATACAAGAAGTCTCTTGTGTCCCCAACACACCTAATACACTTGTTAGATGTATAGGTGCACTAGTTCGGCGAAGAGATGTTAAATGGCAAGTGATATGGATGGCAAAACAAAGTAATATAAATCTGTAATAAAAAGTGCAGCAAGCAAACAAGTGGTAAACGTGAGCACAAATGGTATTGCAATGGTGGAAACAAGGCCTAGGCTTCATACTTTCACTAGTGGCAACTCCCAACAACATTAACATAATCGAATCACATGATATTTCCCATAAAACATGCAAAGGGGACGCACTCGGAGGTCATTCCTTCGTGGTCAAGAGAGGACGAGAATTATGTAGGGCTACAAAAGCACACCTCAAAGTTCGTAGTTCTCAATCTAAGGATTTCCCAATGTCACCGCGGCCATCCAAAGAGAGTCCCACAATCACCACAACATATCTAAAGGATAGTCAAAGACAAGCACCAAGAGACTCTCAATCCTCAATCAACACATAAGAGAGGAAATCACTCATGAAAATATTTTTCTAATCCATGTCCAATAGACCGCTGTCACCTTGGTCTCGGGGATTATACTAGATAAAGACAAGTGAGTACATCAATCCAATACATAGAGGAAGGGGAAATATCATGGGATCACCCTAGATTAACATAGCCTATGATCACAACGAAGATCACATCATGGGAGAGAGAATTGACCACATAGCTACTGGTAGAAACCTCAGCCCCGAGGAGGAACTACTCCCGCATCATGGAGGGAGGAAGCAACGTCGATGGAGATGAATCCGGGGGCACTTCCCCGTCCTGGCAGGGTGCCGGCATAGGAATTCTGGTCCCCCGAAGCTTGATGGCGATGGCGGCGGAGATCGGAATCGCGTCTGGAGAAAAGGGGTCTGGAATCAGGGTTTCCGCGACACGGTGTAAATATATGCCAAAGGGGGGCATCAGAGGGGGTCAGGGGTGCCCAGGCGCCCCCCGGCGCGGCCAGGGGGGCCCGCGTGGGCAGGCCGCCTGGAGCCCCTGTGGGTCCCCTCCGGCCCTACTTTGGCCGCATGGAAGCTTCCGGAACGCTGATTTTTTATATATTTTTCCCAAAAAAATTCTGGCAATTTACGTAATGGGAAAACCTGAAATACAAAAACAGCAGAAAACAGAAACTGGCACTGGGGTGCACTGAGTTAATAGGTTAGTCCAAATATGATCAAAAGTGTATGAAAGTGTATAAATAACATATCAATATCACACAAAAGAGGCATGGAGCAAGCAGAAATTATAGATACGTTTTGGACGTATCAACATCCCCAAGCTTAATTCCTGCTCGTCCTCGAGTAGGTAAATGATAACAAGCATAATTTCTATGGTGACATGCTATTAACCATATAAGGACTTTTCATAGTCACATGACAAAAGCTTACTGAGACAATGAATCTGTAGTAATTAAGTTGCCTTATGAGAAAATCACAAAGAACTGAAAGTTTTACAATATGATACTGAAACATCAAATAGATTTGTAATGAGCATGGTCTGCAAATATGATAAAGTGATATCTTGCTTGCCCCCTTTAGTGAAGCAAAACATAAATGCATGGGAACCTCCAAGGTTTAAGTGATGACTAGATACAGTGATTTCAGAATAAACGATATCATAATCATGCAAAAGACAATGCTACTTTGGGACAATGCACATTACACTCAGAATGACAATCATGCTCTCAATAGTTGGTGCTTTAAAAGAAGGTGGAGACTCTTGAACCGTGGCTTTTGTTGGCAAGGTTGAAAACCCGTGGTCGGAAACAAAGACAAAACATGTACCAGAGCTCTTCGTTTTAAAAACAGAGGTAATAATTATTATTTTAGATTATGCATATTTCGTCAACGAATGCTAGCAGATAACTCAATTACTTCTCGAGCTGGACAAGTTTCGAGGAACGGCTCCCGAATGAGGACGATCACATCCTCTTAATCTCCTTTGTTTATCACTGCCAAAGTTTTTTGATTTCTCATGAACAAAGCGTGAAGGAGGGTTTGTTTGTTGTATAATTTTTTAATGAGCCGCGCGCACTCTATGCCAGTTCCATCTCGTATTATGGGTTTGCACATTAGACATGCAATCCCGGGGTGAAGCTTGTCCAACTTAAAAAGATCATGAATTAACTACTACTTCCTCATGAGCTAAAACAGAGGCACAAAATAGGAATGCTTTTTTGAATAATTTCGAGATGGTACATGAAAGTCTTCGTTAGGAATGCCAGGTAAATACCATGTATAGGAAGGTATGGTGGACTCATATGGCATAACTAGTTTAAAGGATTTGGATGCACAAGCAGTCAGTCCGCTTAGTACAGGTGGAGGTTAGCAAAAGACTGGGAGCGACCAACTAAAAGAGCAATGACGGTCATAATCATGCAGAGCGACAAAGCAACATTGAATCAGGCATGGAAGTTATATCGCTACTCAGAAACAAAAGATCATCAAGGCTTGACAGACTTCCTTTACAGTCTTGAATATGCGTGAGCATACGCCAAGTCAATCAAAATAAATTCTTGAAGGAAGATATTACTAAACCATACCACATCATAGGCAAACAAATCATGTTGGTACTCCAATGACACATTGGGAACCCCCCAGCTATTTGAGACTAACCATAAGAAAACATGAACTACTAAGCACCATTATGCACGTAGCATTTTTATCATAGACATATCAACCAATGCAACAGAAGCAAACTCTCTTAATAAGATAAGCATGATAACTAAAGAGAGTTCAAGCAACCAACTAAACAAAAGCTCTTTAAAAAGATAAGCATGAAAACTAAGAGCTAAGCATGACAGTAGCTATTGAAAGACCAAGAACATACACAACAAAGATAGACATGAAAATTCTATGTTGTGTTCTAGGTTGAAGTGGAGCGTGTTTCTCTCCCACACAAAGAAAGCTGAGTTCCGACTCGTTATGAAAAGCTAAGGAAAACTAAAAAGGAAACTAAAAGCAAGACGCTCCAAGCATAGCACATAACACATGAAGTGATAAAAATATAGTGGAATGAAAGACGAACTGATAATGTTGATGGAGAAGGGGATGCACGGGGGCATCCCCAAGCTTAGACGCTTGAGTCTTCTTGAATATTTCTTGGGGGTGCATGGGGGCATCCCCAAGCTTGAGCGTTTGACACTCCTGAATCTTTTTATCATCTTCCCTCGCACACTTCAAAACTCCCTTCATACATAACTCATCATAATCTGATTAGCGAGGTTAGTACCCATAATAAAATAATTTTTCCTTGCTGGAAATAAGGATATTCTTGAAGGTCTACTGTTTCTCAAGATTGTCAAAAGGTTTTTGCAAAGAAAAAGCAAGCTCAAGGTTTGCAAAATAAAGGAAAGGCAAAACAGGACAGAATCTGTGAAAAACAGAACAGCAGGTAGTAAATGATTTGTTCGGGGCACTGCTGCAACTCTAATAAAAAAACTCAAAACAAATGAATGAAATAAAATTATATAGAGCACGCTGTCGAAAAAATTCAGACCAAAAAGATGATCTGGTGATTTTATACGAATTGTTTTTTGTCCAAGGACAGAATCTGTTTCCTGGACAGCACGTCACAACTTTTAAACTTTCTTGAAATCAGAGGCTACACTTGGCACAAAGTTGAAAAGTAAAGATACAATGATGATGCTACTGTAGTAACAACATCAAGAGACAACAAAAGCAAAATAAAATTTTATTCTTTGTGGGCTGCCTCCCAAAAGCGCTTTCTTTTATGCCTTTAAGCTAGGCATAAGACTTTAATGATGTTCTCGTAGGAATAAGAGTTGAAGAACAAAAGAGAGCATCAAGAAGCAAATACCAAACACATTTAAGCCTAACATGCTTCCTATGCATAGGAATATTGCAATAGAATAATTCATTGAAGCACAAAGCAACTAGCATAGGAAGGCAAAACAAGCATAACTTCAAAATATTCACCATAAAGAGAGGAAACTTCTTATTATTAAGATATTTAGAACCAAGTCTCCCTCTCTCATTATAAATTTCAGTGGCATCATGGATGAACTCAACAATATAAGCATCACATAAAGCATTGTTACCATGATCCACATGCAAAAAGGTACTCTCACTCTCCACATAATCATAATCTTTCTCATTGGTAATAGTGGGAGTAGGACTATCATAAACAACTTGAACACTATAGATTAATTGTATATTAGGAGGGTGGTGTTCAACAAGGGAGTAATTCCCTCCATGATTATGACAAGTTTCATAAGGATAATTTCTCCTTATGTCATAGGTACCTTTATAATCACTATAGATTGGAGTTATAACATCATCATGGTAGAGAAGAGCATTATCATTGCTAGCAACTATATTTGTAAACATGTTGTCTTTATTCTTACTAGCAAGAGAATTATCAATTATCACATCACTAGTGGGTAAAGGATTTGCAATCCTATCGTCCCCAAGCTTAGAGCTTCCCATATCTTCACTTTCAGAGTTGGTACCAAAAAGATTTTCAAGATCATAAGTAGCATTATCATCAATTTCCCAATCACAATAAGTAACATGCATGTCATAATCAAAATCATCTTCAATAGTACCTACGGACGTATCATCAAGATGATAATTAAGGCAATAAACTTCACCTTCTTCTTTAAACTTACACCCGTTAGGATAAAAGTTGATGGGAGGAATATGCTCAGGCCAGGTTGATACCCATTCTTCTTCCTTCTTGCTCCTCTTCCTCCTCCTCTTCTTTTTCTTCTTCTTCACCTTAGGAGGGAGTGGTTGGAGATGAAGCTTCTCCACATATCCTGGTTTATCATTAGAAACAATAGGGGAAACTTGGGAGAAACTCTCCTTTTTATTAGCAGAAATATAAGAGACATTTTTATACTTTGGTAAAGTTCCCTCCTTTCTAATCTTACCTATGTAATCATTTTCATGGCAATTAACAACACAATAGAGATGGCAATTTTGCAAATTGTTTTTTATTCCTATGGCATTATCATCCAGCCAAGAAGTATTTTCTGATAACTCTTCACACATCAAAAATAACATAAGCTCATCATAAAGATCAGAGGTGATCATGTTATCACACAACCGGTTAACAGTTATGTTTCGAAAGTTCATGCATTGAAAATTAAAGTGACCCTCTATACGGCAAAGTTCACAAGTAAAAGGATAAAGGTCACACAATTCTCTAGCAATTTCATTTAAATCTCTGACCCAAGTGATTGTTCTTTCATGCTTATGTTGCTTACAATACTTCTCTTCTTCAATCATAGGCCTTTCACAAGGTCTATCCACTCCACAAAAATTAACATGCTTATATAAAACTTCATTTTTAGGAATTGGATCATGCATGTTGCAATCATCATGAACAATTTCATTTTCTTTGCAAGTCTCTTTAAAAGGTTTATGATACTTGATCCAATCCTCCTTAGGCATATTAAGATGTGAAGCAAAAGATTTGAGGAAATCAACAAGGAGTTGAGAATCAAGCCCAAACTTAGCACTAAACTTATTAAAACTTGTAGTTTCAACAAAGGACTTAATGCAATCATACTCATAAATTATGCCTGACTCTTTACCTTTGTCGATCTCCCAATCTTCAGTGTTGCGTTGAATTCTTTCAAGGAGTTCCCATTTAGCATCAATCTTTTTGTTTGTGAAAGAACCCATAGAGGAAGCGTCGAGCAAATCTTTACCCTGTCGAGAAAGCCTCGCATAGAAATTAGTAATAATCATATCTTTGGGGAGCCCATGGTTAGGACATTTTAGCATTAACGTTTTCAGTCTCCCCCAAGCTTGAGCTATGCTCTCTCCGTCATGAGGATAGAAATTATAAACATAATTCCTATTCTCATGGACTTCATGAAGAGAATAAAACTTTGAGTAAAAGAGAGACTGGATCTCTTCCCAATCCAGCAGGTGAGAGTCATCTAGTAGCCTATACCATTCCAATGCTTTTCCTTTCAGTGACAAGGCAAATAATTTCCTCATGACAAACTCCCTTGATACACCTGCAAGCTTAAATAATGAACATAGTTGTGACAGATATAGCAAGTGTTCACCGGGATGTTTGTCTCCTGCATAACGATTAGCCAAAACATAATCGATAATACCAGCTGGTATTTTATAGGGCACAATTTCAGTAGGGGGAGGAGCAACCACCACAGGTGTGGGGCGTCTTCCCGCAAGCAACGATCCAATAGCAAGGTTGTCCATAAGCATAACTAGTGAAATAAAAACAAGAAACAAAAAGATTTAATTACAAGATCTAAAGATATACCTTCAAGCGCTCACCTCCCCGGCAACGGCGCCAGAAATAGCTTGATGTCTACACACGCTTCTACTCTTGTAGACTATGTTAGGCCTCCAAGCGCAGAGGTTTGTAGGACAACAGCAATTTCCCTCAAGTGGATGACCTAAGGTTTATCGAACTCAGTAAAGTAGAGGTTGAAGATGGTCTCTCTCAAGCAACCTTGCAACAAAGATACAAGAAGTCTCTTATGTCCCCAACACACCTAATACACTTGTTAGATGTATAGGTGCACTAGTTCGGCGAAGAGATGTTAAATGGCAAGTGATATGGATGGCAAAACAAAGTAATATAAATCTGTAATAAAAAGTGCAGCAAGCAAACAAGTGGTAAACGTGAGCACAAATGGTATTGCAATGGTGGAAACAAGGCCTAGGCTTCATACTTTCACTAGTGGCAACTCCCAACAACATTAACATAATCGAATCACATGATATTTCCCATAAAACATCCAAAGGGGACGCACTCGGAGGTCATTCCTTCGTGGTCAAGAGAGGACGAGAATTATGTAGGGCTACAAAAGCACACCTCAAAGTTCGTAGTTCTCAATCTAAGGATTTCCCAATGTCACCGCGGCCATCCAAAGAGAGTCCCATAATCACCACAACACATCTAAAGGATAGTCAAAGACAAGCACCAAGAGACTCTCAATCTTCAATCAACACACAAGCGAGGAAATCACTCATGAAAATATTTTTCTAATCCATGTCCAATAGACCGCTGTCACCTTGGTCTCGGGGATTATACTAGATAAATACAAGTGAGTACATCAATCCAATACATAGAGGAAGGGGAAATATCACGGGATCACCCTAGATTAACATAGCCTATGATCACAACGAAGATCACATCATGGGAGAGAGAATTGACCACATAGCTACTGGTAGAAACCTCAGCCCCGAGGAGGAACTACTCCCGCATCATGGAGGGAGGAAGCAACGTCGATGGAGATGAATCCGAGGCACTTCCCCGTCCTGGCAGGGTGCCGGCACAGGAATTCTGGTCCCCCGAAGCTTGATGGCGATGGCGGCGGAGATCGGAATCGCGTCTGGAGAAAAGGGGTCTGGAATCAAGGTTTCCGCGACACGGTGTAAATATATGCCAAAGGGGGGCATCAGAGGGGGTCAGGGGTGCCCAGGCGCCCCCCCGGCGCGGCCAGGGGGCCGCGTGGGCATGCCGCCTGGAGCCCCTGTGGGTCCCCTCCGGCCCTACTTTGGCCGCATGGAAGCTTCCGGAACGCTGATTTTTTATATATTTTTCCCGGAATTTTTCTGGCAATTTACGTAATGGGAAAACAGAAACTGGCACTGGGGTGCACTGAGTTAATAGGTTAGTCCAAATATGATCAAAACTATATGGAAGTGTATAAATAACATAGCAATATCACAAAAAAGAGGCATGGAGCAAGCAGAAATTATAGATACGTTTTGGACGTATCAACGGGCCATTGATCTACAACAACATAGATATGCTAAAACTATGAGGACTAAGTTCATGATAATTTAAAGTTCAATTTAATCATATTAATTAAAGAACTCCCACTAAGATAGACATCCCTCCGGTCATCTAAATGATCACGTGATCCAAATCAACTAAACCATGTCCGATCATCACGTGAGATGGAGTAGTATCAATGGTGAACATCTTATGTTGATCATATCTACTATATGATTCACGCTCGACCTTTCGGTCTCCAGTGTTCCGAGGCCATATCTGCATATGCTAGGCTCGTCAAGTTTAACCCAAGTATTCCGCGTGTGCAAAACTGGCTTACACCCGTTGTATTTGAACGTAGAGCTTATCACACCCGATCATCACGTGGTGTCTCGGCACGACGAACTTTCGCAATGGTGCATACTCAGGGAGAACACTTATAGCTTGAAATTTAGTAAGGGATCATCTTATAATGCTACCGTCACTCTAAGCAAAATAAGAAGCATAATAAGATAAACATCACATGCAATCAAAATATGTGACATGATATGGCCATCATCATCTTGTGCTTTTGATCTCCATCTCCAATGCACCGTCATGATCACCTTCGTCACCGGCACGACACCTTGATCTCCATCGTAGCATCGTTGTCGTCTCGCCAACTATTGCTTCTATGACTATCGCTACCGCTTAATGATAAAGTAAAGCAATTACATGGCGATTGCATTTCATACAATAAAGCGACAACCATATGGCTCCTGCCAGTTGCCGATATCATTACAAAACATGATCATCTCATACAAAACCGTATAACTCATCATGTCTTGACCATATCACATCACAACATGCCCTGCAAAAACAAGTTAGACGTCCTCTACTTTGTTGTTGCAAGTTTTACGTGGCTGTTACGGGCTTAGCAAGAACCGTTCTTACCTACGCATACAAAACCACAACGATGTTTCATCAAGTATGTGCTGTTTTAACCTTCACAAGGACCGGGCGTAGCCACACTTGATTCAGCTAAAGTGAGAGAGACAGACACCCGCCAGTCACCTTTAAGCAACGAGTGCTCATAACGGTGAAACCAGTCTCGCCTAAGCGTACGCGTAATGTCGGTCCGGGCCGCTTCATCTCACAATACCGCCGAAGCAAAGTATGACATGCTGGTAAGCAGTATGACTAGTATCACCCACAACTCATTATGTTCTACTCGTGCATATCATCTACGCATAAACCTGGCTCTGATACCACTGTTGGGGAACGTAGTATTTTAAAATTTTCCTACGATCACGCAAGATCTATCTACCAGATGCATAGCAACGAGAGGGAAGAGTGTGTCTACGTACCCTCGTAGACCGGAAGCGGAAGCGTCAAGTGACGCGGTTGATGTAGTCGAACTTCTTCACGATTCAACCGATCAAGCACCAAACGTACGGCACCTCCGCGTTCAGCACACGTTCAGCTTGATGACGTCCCACGAGCTCTTGATCCAGTTGAGCTTCACGGGAGAGTTTCGTCAGCACGACGGCGTGGTGACGGATATGATGTATCTACCGGCGCAGGGCTTCGCCTAAGCACTGCGACGGTATGACCGAGGTGTGTTTCTGTGGAGGGGGACACCTCACACGGCTGGAACAATTCAACTTGTGTGTTTGGGTGCCCCCTGCCCCCGTATATAAAGGAGAAAGGGGGGAGGCCGGCCGGCCCTCCTATGGTGCGGCTAGGGTGCAATCCTACTAGGAATAGGATTGCAATCCTATTCCTAGTAGGAACTACCAAAGAAGGAAGAAGGGGGAAGGAAAGGGAGAAGGAGAGGGAAAGAGGGGCCGCGCCCCCTCCCCTTGTCCTATTCGTACTCCTCCTAGGGAGGGGGCACGCCACCTCCTGGCTGCTGCCCTCTCTCTCCCCTGTGGCCCACCAGGGCCCACCATTCCCCCGGGGGTTTCCGGTAACCCCCCGGCACTCCGGTAAATTCCGAAACTTTCCAGAACACTTCCGATGTCCGAATATAGTCGTCCAATATATCAATCTTTATGTCTCGGACATTCCGAGACTCCTCGTCATGTCCGTGATCTCATCCAGGACTCCGAACTACCTTCGGTACATCAAAACTCATAAACTCATAATACCGATCGTCATCAAACGTTAAGCGTGCGGACCCTACGGGTTCGAGAACTATGTAGACATGACCGAGACTCATCTCCGGTCAATAACCAATAGCGGAACCTGGATGCTCATATTGGCTCCTACATATTCTATGAAGATCTTTATCGGTCAAACCGCATAACAACATACGTTGTTCCTTTTGTCATCGGTATGTTACTTGTCCGAGATTCGATCGTCGGTATCTCTATACCTAGTTCAATCTCATTACCGGCAAGTCTCTTTTCTCGTTCCGTAACACATCATCTCATGACTAACTCATTAGTCTTTTGCTTGCAAGGCTTATTATGATGTGTGTTACAGAGAGGGCCCAGAGATACCTCTCCGACACTTCGGAGTGACAAATCCTAATCTTGATCTATGCCAACACCACGAATACTTTCGGAGACATCTGTAGAGCATCTTTATGATCACCCAGTTACGTTGTGACGTTTGATAGCACACAAGGTGTTCCCACGGTATTCGGGAGTTGCATAATCTCATAGTTATAGGAACATGTATGAGTCATGAAGAAAGCAATAGCAGTAAAATTAAACGATCATAGTGCTATGCTAACGGATGGGTCTAGTCCATCACATCATTCTCCTAATGATGTGATCCCGTTGATCAAATGACAACTCATGTCTATGGCTAGGAAACATAACCATCTTTGATCAATGAGCTAGTCTAGTAGAGGCATACTAGGGACATACTGTTTTGTCTATGTATCCACACATGTACTAAGTTTCCGGTTAATACAATTCTAGCATGAATAAAAGACATTTATCATGATATAAGGAAATACAAAATAACATCTTTATTATTGCCTCTAGGGCATATTTCCTTCAGCGGTGTCGTCGCTTCTAGCCAGCAGGGAGGTGGTGGACACAGGTCGTCCTTAAGGATCCGGGGTTGGGTGCCTCGGGTCTACGGTGTGGTAGTCCTGCACGGGATCACCCTCTCCATCTCCCTCTCCCCTACCTTTGTCGCCCCACTCCCCACCATCTCTCCCAGATCAGATCGAGGCGCAGGCGAGGCGGCGGGCAGATCAATGACGTGATGGAGGTAACTCTGTCAAGTTCCACGTATGCCAGGATAAGGAGAGGAAAAGGTGGTGGCATGGGTGCCTCTGCTCGCCCGTGTGGAAGAACGCCGGAGCGGTCAACTGTTCTGCTGCTAAGAAGAGCAAGGGATAAGAAGAGATCGACCAATGGGCTTCTTTTAGGCTTCTCTTTATTGGTTATTATGCCGTCTCATTGTTTATAGAAGCCTAAAGAGGCTTGCTTATGATTTTGTTACCCCTAGCAAAAAAAACAAGACTTACTGAAAAAAATTGTTAATGTGGCAAGTTTGCAAGTGAAGATAAATAAGAGTTAATGCTCACGTGGCAAGGCTTCTGAGTTGGATAGCTTGCAAGTCTAGAGAAATAAGATAGTGGGGATGAACTCTTAAGGTATTATAGATGTCTTAGGTATTGTTCTGATTTTTGTTTGTCAGGCTGAACAGGTTCGATAATTATCCTCATCACCTTCGGTGCTATCGACCAACCTCACAACGGTCTTCTTCTCCATCATCTACTGCAAACCTATCATGGAGGAACAATATGCACTGGCCTTGAACATGGAAATAAATAGGGAATCTGCTACTCGAAGACAATGCATAGAAAAGCATATAGTTGCTCGTATACTAATGCCATTGGCATGGACGGAGCCAAGAAGTTTATATGGGGTGATACGTCTCCAACGTATCTATAATTTTTGATTGTTCCATGCTATTATTTATGAAGTCTTGGATGTTTAATGGGCTTTATCATTCACTTTTATATCATTTTTGGGACTAACCTACTAACCCAAAGGCCCAGTCCAGATTGCTCCTATTTCAGGGCTTTGCAGAAAAGGAATATCAAATGGAGTCCAAACAGAATGAAACCTTCGCAAGAGAATTTTTTGGAAGAAATCACACACGAAAGACTTCGGGGCCAAGCCAGGGGATAGAGGGGCCACCCTCGAGGGTGGTGGGGGGGGGCCCTTCCCAGGGCGCCCCCCTGCCTCGAGGGCAGCACCTGTGGCCCTCGGTGCCCCTCTTCTTCCTATATATACCTACGTACCCCAGAAACTCCAAAGGCAGAGAGAAAACCCTAATTCCACCGCCGTAGCTGCTGTTCCCGTGGAGATCCCATCTTGGAGCCTGTTCCGGGAGGGGGATCCATCACGGAGGCCTTCATCCTCATCATCATCATCGCCCTCACCATGAGTTGTGAGTAGTTTACCACAGACCTTCGGGTCCATAGCTAGTATCTAGATGGCTTCTTCTCTCTCTGGATCTCAATACAAAGTTCTCCTCGGTCTTCGAGGAGATCTATTTGATGTAATCTCTTTTTGCGATGTGTTTGTCGAGATCTAATGAATTGTGAGTTTATGATCAAGGTTATCTATGAAAGATATTTGGTTCTTCTCTGAACTATGTGTGCTCATAATATCCTTGCAAGTCTGTTCGAATTATTGGTTTGGTTTGGCCTACTAGATCTATAGTTCTTGCAATGGGAGAAGTGCTTGGCTTTGGGTTCAATCTTGCGGTGTCCTTTCCCAGTGACAGTAGGGGCAGCAAGGCACGTATTGTATTGTTGCGATTGAGGATAAAAAGATGAGGTTTTCATCATATTGCTTGAGTTTATCCCTCTACATCATGTCATCTTGCTTAAGGCGTTACTCTGTTCGTATGAACTCAATATACTAGATGCATGCTGGATAGCGGTCGATGTGTGGAGTAATAGTAGTAGATGCAGGAAGGAGTCGGTCTACTTGTCTCAGACGTGATGCCTATATACAATGATCATGCCTAGATAGTCTCATAATTATTCGCTTTTCTATCAATTGCTCGACAGTAATTTGTTTACCCGCCATAGAATACGGCTATCATGAGAGAAGCCACTAGAGAAAACTATGGCCCCCGGGTCTATCTTTACCATATTACTTTTCCGTCAACTAGCCAATTTCTGCCGTCGTTGTTTATTTTTTTCTTTACTTTCTGTTTCTATATCAAAAATACCAAAAATATTATCTTATCATCTCTATCAGATCTCACTCTCGTAAGTGACCGTAAAGGGATTGACAACCCCTTATCGCGTTGGCTGTGAAGTTTTTATTTGTTTGTGCAGGTGGGAGGGACTGGCGCATGGTCTCCTATTGGATTGATACCTTGGTTCTCAAAAACTTAGGGAAATACTTATGTTATTGTGCTACATCTCCCTTTCCTCTTCGAGGGAATACAACGCAAGCTCAAGAGGTAGCAAGAAGAATTTCTGGCGCCGTTGCCGGGGACGCTTACGCAAAATCATATACCAAGTACCTATCACAAACCCTTATCCTTCACATTACATTTATTTGCCTCTCTTTTTCCTCTCCCCCACTTCACCTTTGCCGTTTTATTTTCCCTTCCTCCGCCGTGTGTTTTTCGTTCGCTTGCTTCTTGTTCGCTTGTGTGTGTTGGATTGCTTGCTTGTCATTATGGCTAGCCCCTTATCAGCTCCTTTATCTCCCGAGTTTGAAGTTCTTCACTTCAAGCTAAGGCAAGGAGAAAACTTAACAGATGCTTGGTTTAGGATGATGGAATCTTATCATAAGTGCACCTTAGAAGTGAATTTTAGAATCTTGCTTCGCAATTTTTATGTTGGATTGAATATGTCTCATAGACAACTCTTGGATTGTGTTGCCAAAGGAAATTTTATCGAAGTTGATCCTAGTTTCGCGCATGAAATCATAGAGGGAATAGTGGGAACACTACCTCCCCAAAAGGATTCAAACTCAACCCCGGAAGGGATGCAAGTTTTTGAGAAAATTTGTGAAGTAACGAAAATATTACAAAAATATCTTGAACCTCTTAAGAGTGTTAGTGGAAATCTCCACCGCATGAATATGTTGATTACTCTTTGCAATAAGCGGTTGGATGCTTTAGATCTTAAGATTTCTGAATATGAAGGGAAAGGCAAAGAACCTCCCGGATTCGAGCTTGACACCATCAAAAGGGTGAAAACCAAAGATGGCAATACCTAGATTTATCTTGTATCGTGCCTAGCTAGGGGCGTAAAACAATAGCGCTTGTTGGGAGGCAACCCAATTTTATGTTTTTTGTTTTTGTTGCTGTTAGGGAATAAATATTGCATCCAGCCTCTGATTAGATGTGTTTTCATGTTTTGTTTAGTGTTTGTGCCAAGTACTCCCTCCGTCCCGAAATTCTTGTCTGAGATTTATCTAGATACGGATGTACCTAATACTAAAACGTGACTTGATACCTCCATATTTAGACAAATCTAAGACAATAATTTTGGGACGGAGGGAGTAGAACCTTTGGTAAGACTTGTGTGAAGTTTATTTGATCTTGCTATGAAAAACAGAATCGTTAGCGCTCGCTAAAGTAGACTTCAGATTTTACTGGAGCGTGCTTTTTAGTTGATTCTTTTTGGCTGATTGGTAGACAAATTGCGCAAATTTACCAATTTAGTTTGAATTTTTTGGAGTTCCAGAAGTAGGAGAACCCAACAGATTACTACAGACTGTTCTGTTTTTGACAGATTCTGTTTTTTCGTGTGTTGTTTGCTTATTCCGATGCATCTATGGGTAATATTGGAGGATATGAACCATAGAGAACTTGGAGTACAGTAGGTTTAACACCAATATAAACAAAGTATGAATTCCTTGCTGTACCTTTGAGTGGTGGTTTGCTTTCTGTTACTAACGGAGCTCACGAGAATTTTTGTCCAAGTTTTGTGTTGTGAAGTTTTCAAGTTTTGAGTATTGCTTTGATGGACTATGGAACAAGGAGTAGCAAAGGCCTAAGCTTGGGTATGCCCATGGCACCCCAAGTAAATTCAAGATAATCAAAAAGCCTAAGCTTGGGGATTCCCCGGGAAGGCATCCCCTCTTTCGTCTTCATCCATCGGTAACTATACTTGGAGCTATATTTTTATTCGCAACATGCTATGTGTTTTGCTTGGAGCATGTTGTATAATTTGAGTCTTTGCTTGTTAGTTTGTCACAATCATCCTTGCTGGACACACCTATTTGAGAGAGTTAAATAGGGCCTAGAAATTGTTAGAACACTCTATGTGCTTCACTTATATCTTTTGAGTTGAATAGTTTTTGCTCTAGTGCTTCACTATTATCTTTTAGAGCATGGTGGTGGTAATATTTTGTAGAAATTGTTGAACTCTCATGCTTCACTTAGATCTATTTGAGAGTCTATTAAAACATCATGGTAAAGTGTTTAGGCTAAAGAAACTAGTCTTCACATGATAAACATCCAATGTCAATGTAGTAAAAAAATTCACATCAAGTGCATTGAATAGAAAGAGATGGTGGATGCTTGATAATTGTTTTGAGACATGATGATAGTGATATTAGAGTCATGATAGTGGAGTTATTATGAAATTGAGAAATACTTGTGTTAAGGTTAGTGATTCCCGTAGCATGCACGTATGGTGAACCGTTATGTGACTAAGTTAAAGCATGAGGTATTTGGAGAGTGTCAACCTTTGTGTGGAGGTTGGGGGCGCGCGATGGTTAACTCCTACCAACCTCCCCCCTAGGGGCATGCGTTGATTGCTTTGTTTTGATGACTCGTAAATTTTTGCAATAAGTATATGAGTTCTTATGACTAATGATGAGTCCATGGATTATACACACTCTCACCCTTCCACCATTGCTAGCCTCTCTTGTACCGCGCAACTTTCGCCGGTGCCATAAACCCACTATATATCCTTCCTCAAAACAGTCACCATATTGTTCCTCAAAACAGCCACCATACCTACCTATCATGGCATTTCCATAGCCATTCCGAGATATATTGCCATGCAGCTTTCCACCGTTCTGTTTATATGACACGCATCATATTGTCATATTGCCATGCATGATCATGTAGTTGACATCATATTCGTGGCAAGGCCACCATGCATAATTTTTTCATACATGTCACTCTTGTTTCATTGCACATACCGGTACACCGCCGGAGGCATTCATATAGAGTCATACTTTGTTGTTGTAGTATCGAGTTGTAATTTTGTGTTGTAGTGAAAGTGTGATGATCATCATTTTTAGAGCATTGTCTCAAGGGAGGAAAGACTGAATCTATAAAGCCCCTCCGCAAAAAAAGGAAAAAAAAGGGAAAGGCCAAAAAGAAAAAAAAGAAAGGCCCAAAAAAAAAAGAAAAACAAAAAAAAGGAAAAAAGGGAAAAGAAAAGGGACAATTGCTACTATCTTTTTCCACACTTGTGCTTCAAAGTAGCACCATGTTCTTCATTGTAGAGAGTCTCATGCTTAGTCACTTTCATATACTAGTGGGAATTTTTCGTTATAGAACCTGGCTTGTATATTCCAACGATGGGCTTCCTCAAATGCCCTAGGTCTTCGTGAGCAAGCAAGTTGGATGCACACCCACTAGTTTATTTTGTTGAGCTTTCATTCATATTTAGCTCTAGTGCATCCGTTGCATGGCAATCCCTACTCACTCACATTGATATCTATTGATGGGCACCTCCATAGCCCGTTGATACGCCTAGTCGATGTGAGACTATCTCCCTCTTTTTGTCTTCTCCACAACCACCTCTATTCCACCCATAGTGCTATGTCCATGGCTCACACTCATGTATTGCGTGAAAGTTGAAAGGTTTGAAAAGATAGAGCATGAAAACAAATGCTTGGCTGAAATCGGGGTTGTGCATGATATGAATATTTAGTGTGATAATAAGGGAGCATAGCCAACACTATATGATTTTTAGGGATAACTTTCTTTAGCCATAGTATTTTCAGAAGACATGATTGTTTTGTTAGTATTGCTTGAAGTATTGCTATTTCTTTTGTCAATATAGACTTTTGTATAGAATCTTTCAGATCTGAACATTCATGCCACAATTAAGAGAATTACATTGAAAAACTATATTGGTTAGCATTCCACATCAAAATTCTTTCTTTATCATTTACCTACTCGAGGACGAGCATGAATTAAGCTTGGGGATGCTTGATACGTCTCCAACGTATCTATAATTTTTGATTGTTCCATGCTATTATTTATGAAGTCTTGGATGTTTAATGGGCTTTATCATTCACTTTTATATCATTTTTTGGGACTAACCTACTAACCCAAAGGCCCAGTCCAGATTGCTGTTTTTTGCCTATTTCAGGGTTTTGCAGAAAAGGAATATCAAACGGAGTCCAAACGGAATGAAACCTTTGCAGGAGATATTTTTGGAGGAAATCACGCACGAAAGACTTTGGGGGCAAGCCAGGGACAGAGGGGCCACCCTCGAGGGTGGGGGGCGCGCCCCCCTGCCTCGAGGGCAGCCCCTGTGGCCCCCGGTGCCCCTCTTCTTCCTATATATACCTATGTACCTCAGAAACTTCAAAGGCAAAGAGAAAACCCTAATTCCACCGCCGTAGCTACTGTTCCCGTGGAGATCCCATCTTGGAGCCTGTTCCGGGAGGGGGATCCATCACGGAGGCCTTCGTCATCATCATCATCATCGCCCTCACCATGAGTTGTGAGTAGTTTACCATAGACCTTCGGGTCCATAGCTAATATCTAGATGGCTTCTTCTCTCTCTCTGGATCTCAATACAAAGTTCTCCTCGGTCTTCGAGGAGATCTATTCGATGTAATCTCTTTTTGCGGTGTGTTTGTATAGATCCGATGAATTGTGAGTTTATGATCAAGGTTATCTACGAAAGCTATTTGGTTCTTCTCTGAACTTTTTATGTGTGCTCATAATATCCTTGCAAGTCTCTTCGAATTATTGGTTTGGTTTGGTGTACTAGATCTATAGTTCTTGCAATGGGAGAAGTGATTGGCTTTGGGTTCAATCTTGCGGTGTCCTTTCCCAGTGACAGTAGGGGCAGCAAGGCACATATTGTATTGTTGCCATCGAGGATAAAAAGATGGGGTTTTCATCATATTGCTTGAGTTTATCCCTCTACATCATGTCATCTTGCTTAAGGCATTACTCTGTTCGTATGAACTCAATACACTAGATGCATGCTGGATAGCGGTCGATGTGTGGAGTAATAGTAGTAGATACAGGCAGGAGTCGGTCTACTTGTCTCGGACGTGATGCCTATATACAATGATCATGCCTAGATAGTCTCATAATTATTCGCTTTTCTATCAATTGCTCGACAGTAATTTGTTTACCCGCCGTAGAAATACCTCTATCATGAGAGAAGCCACTAGAGAAAACTATGGCCCCCGGGTCTATCTTTATCATATTACTTTTCCGCCAACTAGCCAATTTCTGCCACCGTTGTTCATTTGCTTTCTTTACTTTCTGTTTCTATATCAAAAATACCAAAAATATTATCTTATCATCTCTATCAGATCTCACCCTCGTAAGTGACCGTAAAGGGATTGACAACCCCTTATCGCGTTGGCTGCGAAGTTCTTATTTGTTTGTGCAGGTGCGAGGGACTAGCGCATGGTCTCCTACTGGATTGATACCTTGGTTCTCAAAAACTGAGGGAAGTACTTACGCTACTGTGCTGCATCTCCCTTTCCTCTTCGAGGGAATACAACGCAAGCTCAAGAGGTAGCATGGGGCAGCCCAATGATGCATGTATGATCATTGGAGGGGGCCATACATGAAAATTTTAACTCTCCAAATACACATACTCCCTCCGTCCCAAAATTCTCGTCTTCAATTTGTCTAAATACGGATGTATCTAGTCACGTTTTAGTGTTAGATACTTCACTATCTAGACATATCTAAGACAAGACTTTTGGGACGGAGGGAGTATTATATAAGGGTAATTTAAGGATTTTTTTAGCATGGGGGAGCCATGGCCCCGATTCGCCCCCCTCCTGGCCTTATCTCCGGCCATTGGGTTTGACCAAGAAAAGAGAGATTTGAGTCAACACCTTGACAAAGAGATAATGCATGTTCTTTGATGATGCATGTGTTGGGATACATGTAGGCTACACTAGCACAAATTGAAAAAACACCGTGCAAACCAGGAGCATGTTGGTGTTATAGATCATGGAATTAGAACTAGAAAATCATATTCATAGCAAAAGTTGAGTCGGAGCAGTCTATCAATGCACAAATAGTCATACAACCTCCTTCTCATGGGACCCGTTCCGTGATTTGTCCAGGCGTCATAGGTGCAACGCCTTCAATGCATCTACACGTACAGAGAGGAATGTCAGGTGCCTTGCTATATCCGATTACACGACTTAGGTGTGGGTGGTGGTGGCAGCGATGGTGAAAACATATCTTAGCCCCTAAGTTAGTTTTGGTGATGATGAGAAGTGATCAGGGGCCAATAGTATTCATGAGTACAGGAAGAGGTTTATCACCCAAATTATTGAAATCAAAAGTGGTTGGAGAAAAACCACATAAAGGGGGATAAAACAAGACGACATAATTGGATCAAAGCATTACATTTTCCTATCTTTGTCTCACATGAGGGCCGTAATATTAAATGGGTTGCGCGAGGAACACGAGTAGGATTCATGTGAAATACAAATCCTAGTTATTCCCAAATAACTTGTGCTAAAGTCGTGAAGAGAATCCCCGTTAATTTGTTTTTACCTCCAACTCTGTCTAGGAGTCTTTGGTCTTGCTCAGCGGTGGACGGGGGACAACAATGCTATTCTTAACCCCGAAGTATTTCCCTAATGGACCTCAAATCTTCAATTTGGCCCAAGATCTCGAGGTTATGCAGAATGTGAAGAAAACAGAAACAAATTTATGGGCCCCGTATATGATAACCCCTTCTTCTCCAAGGGTGAGGTTGGCTAAATTTCACTCCTCAGACATTGTTAGCAATTCAACCTCTCGTTTTAACCTCTATAGAAAACCATACTTCGATTTGTTGGAGGGAAAAGAAATCTTGAATCTCCCTTGATTTCTTCATGAGACTTGTTATTTTTGTTTTTGTGTGGATCTTGTCTCGTCACCTTTAGCTCGAGCAGAAGGCCCCTTATCCACAACATCTCAGTCAACCCTTGACATAGCCCTACACTTAGCTTTTGTAGCTGATTTCGACACTATCGTTTTTTCTTCTTCTCCATGACACCAAATTTCCACCAACAAACACATAATAGCCCAAGGTTGATGATCCATCGTCAAGACAACTAGCCCAATCGACATTACCATAACCGCTAACATTAAAAAACCATTACTCTTGAATGAGAGTCCCATACCAGGGCCGATGTTTAGAAACCTCGGGATTCTATAGACTGTGTCGGGGATATACCCCGCGGTATGACTCGGCCGGAAGTATGACCCGGCCAGACTTGGTGCTTCATTGGTAACCCACCGGAGGACTGGCGACTCACGGGTCTGGCGGCTCACTGGTCTGCCGACTCATGAGCCTGGTGATTCATTGGTGACCCGGTGGGTGTTTCAGACGATCGACAAGACTCAACGGCCCAGAAGGTGATTCATGGGAAAGCCAACTTACGATCTGGTGGGCCGGCTTATGACGAAAGTCATAAGGAATATTCTCCTACAAAGGAATTAAGACTAGGACTTCACTTGTAATAGAGTAATCCTAATCCTACTGGGACTAGTCATGTAACCCGCCCCTTCAACATATATAAGGAGGGCCAGGGCTCCCCAAAGAGGGGCAAAAAAGAAAGAAACAATCTCTAGGGCTAGACACAAGAAGGAGAGTCGGCATATGTGGCGACTCCATGAGGGTCATAATGAGATCTAGCCACAAACAACATTTAGGGTTATTACCGGATGATGTTTCCCGGGGCCCGAAGCTATCTAAATCCTTGTCTTGCGTTGGGTCTCTCGATTCTGCTCAACCCCTCTCAAGCTACTACATAGATGCGTTGGCCTCATGACTAAGTCCTCACGCTAGGACATCTGCCGTGGCAATTCCACGATAGTTGACGCCCACCGTGGGGCCTGCGCACGCTGGTGATGAGTTCTTGGAGGGATTTCCTGAGAGATCAAGGAGTTTGTAATTTTTCAGATGAAGATTTTACAGTCTATGAGATTGAAGTCGATGAGATTAGGGTTGCATTGCGTGCAGCCGCCACCCAAAAAATCACCTGGACAGACAGGAGTACGATCTATCCAATCCGCCTAGCCGCAAGTTTCGCCGAGACCGGCAGAATTAAGATCCATCTAATTTGCATGGCCGCAAGTTCCACCAAGACCGGCAAGATTTCCTGCTGCTGCTAATTGAAGGAGCTAGTCCGGCTCGACATGTGTTTTCATTGTACCACAATCAGATTCGATCACGGCAATCAAAGACGGCCATCAACCAACTGTCACCTGATGTGAAGCTCGTGCACTACTTCGTTTTGAGAAGCCCAGGAATCATCAATATTTCCTCTGCTGCCAAGTAAACCAGCTGATGTTCAAGGACGATGCAACCAACTGCAAAAACAAGCAATCCAACCGCTGGCTAAATCCATGGCCATAGTCTAGCAAACACCGCGTCCATCATCGAGGAAACAGCCACGACTTGGGAACGAGTTATCCGTGGACTCGGACTCCCCCATTGACCGACCACTTCTTCTGCGGCCTTGCTCGGCAAATCGCCGACTCGCCGGTCTGTCCAGTCTACAAGCTGCCCTAGAGCGGGCTCCTACGACTTTACCTGCGCCGCCTCCGTCACTCCCGCTGTGGTTGACCCCGGGCTGACCGCTGTGTTCGCCCGTCGTGCTGGGCCGCTTCGGTCGCGACGAAAAATACCAGGTGCTATTTACCCTATTTATTTTTAAGCACATATTAAAACATCCGAGCAAAACTACTTTGCCCTGTTGTATTTTATGTGTAGGAGAATTATTCATTACAAAGTGATATTATACCGTGGATATGGAGGCACGCCAACATCATTTAGCACAGGTGGTTGTCGTTACTCAAACGGACTCCCGCACCGTCTTACAACACCGTGGCCGTCTCTCGTGACCGCACCGGCTTATAACGCCGTGGCCATCTCTCGCGACCGCGCCGGCTTACAGCAAGGAGTACAACTTGCCCGTCCACGATGGCTTACAATGCCATGGCCGACTCATCTGTTGTCCGAGCAAATCAGGTGATATCCATCTAAGTTTGTTTTATCATCACATATTATTTTTATCAAAAGAACAGTTTATCCTTGCCTTGGTCTGCAGTACTTGTTTATGAAAGACAATTATTCACTGCAAAGACGCGCCCAGTGGCCTTAAGCCGCCGTTTCCATCCTGACTCGCTGACGCACCCAATGAGGGAAAATTTTAACCCAGTGGAATAAAGAAAGAGTCAAGTTGCATAAAAAATTGGTCAAACATGACCCGGAGGATCCTTCCTGAGCCGCCCGGTGCCGCATTTTAAGCCGCCACCTCAGCCATCGTGGCTGCAACCCTACAGTTGATTTATCGGTGTGACTGAAGATTGTCTCACCGCTACAGTATTTTGTAGGTTTATTTATCGGTGTGACTGAAGATTGTCTCACCGCTACAGTATTTTGGAGGATTATTTATCGGTGTGACTGAAGATTGTCGCACTGCTACAGTTTTTTGGAGGATCATTTGTCGGCGTGATATTTGTGCCACTGCACGTTAAAAATTGGAGCATGTCATTCACCAATGGGCTGTCAAGTGGATTAGCACAGCTAATCGCTTCCGTCGCCAGACGGCTGTTTCCTCAAATAACCGTGAGCCGCCTCGCCGTGTTGTACTTCCTCTGCCTTAATGATGGGATCCGTGGGCCTCCGTCTGCATAGGTTTCACCCCAAAGTCATGATTGCCTCTGTGTTGAGCCATCGAGATCGCGTTGAACCGCCTCTGCTGTGTTGAGCTGCCGACGTGACCTCGTCTCTGCCTACAACCCGCCACGACCCGTGCCTCTGGGTCTTCCCGAATCCGAAATGCCGCGGAGAGCCGCCTTGGGATTTCCAAATCGCCAAGTTTCGAGCCATCACTGGGGCTCTGACCCGCCGTGTCAGGCCGCCGTCTCCGGCTCATGGCCATTGCATGTGGTTTCCTCTGCCCCACGCCCGCCGCCGTTTCACCACACGGCCAACTATTTTTTCCCAATGAGGATAATTGGTTCACTGCAAGAGTGATGGTCATATCATGGATATTATACGTCAGCGTCTAACCCGCCATAATGATCAATGAATGTATGTACAAGCCACAACCTCTACGGTCCAGTCTACATCAACACGACGCGACGGACTCGCACGTCCGTGCGGCTTACCGCGCCTGCGATTGACTCGCATGTCCGCTCTAGCTTACAACACTGCGGCAGGCTCATCGGTATGTACCGCCTCTGATGCTACGATCGTCTTTAACCATTTGTCTCTTGCGGCTTGGTATACATCAACACACCGGACCACACATGTCTGTACGAGTTGTTTATTGAGTATAAAGCCAGTCACTACTTGGGTAGCCCAGTTTTCTTCCAACAACTCTGGAGCAAATTATCATATATTTTCAGCCGCCGTCTGTACTGGATAACTCAATAGGCAGATGCACAAGTCACCACCACTACAGTTTTGGTTAAACTTCAAACAGTCAGTTGGAAGGAACCATTGGCCGAGTTGCTGACACGGCTCATACGGATCATTTATAACCCGCGGCGGTCACCTCAACCTTCTGTGGATTCACATCGCGCTATCAACACCAATGATATACACCTTATGCTATGGGCAAATATGGAGAGTCCCAAGCCAACTCCTCGAGTAGTCTCAAGACTCGGGGGCTACAATGATATGACTCAGCAAGTCTTGCCAGTTTCGGCAAATTCAAGAACCCCAGGATAATATAGGGAAAAATAACCCGACCCCGGAGGTAACTGCCCTGTTGGTGAAAATTTCAAAACCGTTAGAAATATTTCCGGCTCAAAATGAAGATTCTGGCCCAATATCCGGTTCTAAATCATGCTCAAGGAAAAATATGTCTCCCACAAAGCTCTGAAGCTCTCAATATCCGGTTTACAATACCGGCTCAAGAAGAATATCCATCTCTCGCAAGTTCGAATTCTCAGGAAAATTACAGGGACCAAAGAGATTTGGATGCATAGTACAACTCAAACGTAGGTCCTCGATGAGAATAATTCGTAAGTATGTCACTTGGGGGCTTCCTGTTCAAACATAGGTGTATTCGACCAAAGAGAACACATCGTTACTACCCATTTGACCGGGTTATGTTCAAACATAGGCGTATTCAACCAAAGAGGACATAACCTGTGGATCATCCTACCTGTACCCAGCTGCTTCAACTCCATCGAATCATCCTGATTGACCCGGCGAACTCTTGGCGATCAGTCTTATATGGCATATTCGACCAAGACCTGAGCTTGCTAAGGTTCAAACGCCGGCTGTCATGTGAGAGCACAACTTACAGATAGTCAGGATAAGATCCAGGCTCAAAATGCCGCCTTCCATGAAACTTGGTTAAACATGCCTGTTTGCATGCAGCAACTCTGACCCTGCGTACTCTCTATAAGACATATCTGAACTTATCTAGGTTCAAATGTCGATTGGGTATCTATGAGAGCCGACTACAGAATGCAAGGATACTCCAGTGGCTCAGGCTAGTTTCATTGAAGTTTTCTATTATCATATACATACATCATCATACATTGCATCATACACATACATCATCATATATTACATCATACATTTATCATCATTACATCATCATAACATGCATCATATATGCATAGATATACTGATTTATATTGCAGGAACCGTTTTTTCAAACCAGGTTATAATGTATTCAAATCTTTAATAGCCAACATGGTTGGATTTATTATTGTTATCAATAATCAGTATTATGATTGAGGTTTTCAAAGTCGCTTTCGCGCAATGGCTATTATCTTATCAATGTATATGATTTATTCTATAATGAAAGGAATAGTCCCGAGCCGCTGCAGGCCTACGACCCGACACTTGGGGGCTATATTATTGAAATTGATATTACATCAAATATTCAAGTCCCATGTGACTGCCAGCATGCACCATGGCACTTGGGGGCTAATGCAAAGTCATTTTTTGCTCACCTTATTGAAGACCCGACTCATCACATTGTAATGAGCCGGCCCTTGGGGGCTACCAATTGCTCCTGTCAACAATTCAAGGTACACAAGTATTAATCCATCATATTGAAGGGTCCACTGCTTAGTTGGTAAAGCACAAAGCTCTTAATCTTGTGGACATGGTTCAAGCCTCATGATGAGGATTACATCATATGATGTTCTTTTCAAAGAAGTATATGTAAAGTCCCAGCTCAATATTATCTTACTGAGCCGGCCCTTGGGGGCTACACATTGCAGTTAAAGTCTACATGATCATATCTAAAGAAGTCCCTGCTCATTACTGCATAATGACCCAGCCCTTGGGGGCTACACTGGTTGAAGTTTTTATGAGCATAAGACCATTACATGTCCCAGGTTGCTGCAAGCATGACAACCTGGCACTTGGGGGCTACATATGTGGAATATTCAGTATTGACTAGTGACTGAGATGAACAATCTGGATTTGTTCAAGGTTGCAACATTTATATTGAAACAAGTCTTAAGCTATCACTATTTTCTCCTCTTAAGACTTGGGGGCTACAGGTAATATGCATATAAAGGAGGAACGTCTTCAAATCATCAGTTTTTATAACACGACAATTTTGGCAATGATAAATCGACAAGTTTTATATCTTCAAGCCGGCTGAATGTCAGATGAGTATTTAAAAGACCAATATATTTTAAGCTGACGCTTTCGAAGCTGACTCAAGTGGATTATTTCTTACAATTTTCTCTATAAGAGACTAATGTGAGCAAATTGATTCTGAGGCTGGCCTGTTAACCCAGATTTTTCAAAGGAAGTATCTGGATTTTTTGCATTGGCAAAGTTTGAACATATTTGCTAAGGAAATTTGCTATGAGATCATGGATACATATCAAGGAGGAACTGACAAGGATTTAAAGATGATCAGGTCCCGGCTTACAATTTTTTTAACCCGGAGCACAACTTGTCAAAATTGTTCTTGTGTTTATGTTGCAGGAAGGATCAATTTAACATGGATAAAATCCAAATTAAACTGGGGGCTAATGTCGGGGATATACCCCGCGGTATGACCCGGACGGACTTGGTGCTTCATTGGTAACCCACCGGAGGACTGGCGACTCATAGGTCTGGCGGCTCACTGGTCTGTCGACTCATGAGCCTGGTGATTCATTGGTGACCCGGTGGGTGTTTCAGACGATCGACAAGACTCAATGGCCCAGAAGGTGACTCGTGGGAAAGCCAGCTTATGATCTGGTGGGCCGGCTTACGAGGAAAGCCATAAGGAATATTCTCCTACAAAGGAAGAAATACTAGGACTCCACTTGTAATAGAGTAATCCTAATCTTACTAAGACTAGTCATGTAACCCGCCCCTTCAACATATAAAAGAAGGGGCAGGGCTCCCCAAAGAGGGGCAAGAAAGAAAGAAACAATCTCTAGGGCTAGACACAAGAAGGAGAGCCGACTTATGCAGCGAATCCATGAGGGTCGTAATGAGATCTAGCCACAAACATCATGTAGGGTTATTACCAGATGATGTTTCCCGGGGCCCGAAGCTGTCTAAATCCTTGTCTTGCGTTGCGTCTCTCGATTCCGCTCAACCCCTCTAAAGCTACTACATAGATGCGTTGGCCTCACGACTAAGTCCTCATGCTAGGACATCTGCCGTGGCAATTCCACGATAGACTACATCAAGCTGTCCACTTCTGGGGGTCATCCATAGATCTACTTACTATACTTACTACATATGTAAGCTGGTCTAGTGTCACATAAGTAAAAAAGTGCGCGAACAAATAGTTGTTATTTTTCTTTGTTAACTCGTTCACCAAGTTATGCTGTCAATTGGTGATTTTGTTCAATGGGGGTTGGAGCTACCCTACATCCAAGCATTCCCATATAACTTAGGAGATCTAAGGTATAGTTTCGTAGAGATAGGGTTGTTCCCCGTTTTGATCTATCATCTTCGATACCTAGGAAATATTTTAGCCAACCAAGATCCTTAAATCAAATGCTTCGCATAGGCATTTCTTCAGTTTTCTAATAGCCTCTATGTTATTTCCTATTATTATATGCCATCCACATATACTACAAGAATAGTACTCTGATGATTGGGATGTTTATAGAAAAAGTGTGATCTATTTATACTCCATATTACAAACTGCTTGCCCCAGTAAACCCAAATCCTTGATGGTTGATTCAAACCGTAGAGAGACTTTCTCGAACTACAAATGTTCCAAGCAGTCTCAGGTGTATGATGTCCAGAAGCAACTTCCGTGTACACTTCCTCTATTAGATCACCATGTGATAAGGCATTTTAACATCAATTTGGTGTAGCGTCCATCCAAAATTAGTTGCACACAAAATCGTAGTCCTTACTGTATTCATCTTTGCAACTCGGGTGCATGTTTCCTCTTAGTCAATATCATAGGTTTAGTTGTACCATGTAGCTACTAGTCTTGCCTTGTATCGCTCAACCTTACCCTCTTGATTTTGCTTCACCGTGAAGAACCAATTACAACTACTTGCATTCTTTCCTTCTGGAAGATTTTTTGGCCCCGGTGTTTCTTTCTTTCTCAGGGCCTCCAACTCTTCCCTCCTGGCTTCACACTATTCTGGATTTTGTCTTGATTCTTTCCAGTATTGTGGAACAACCGCGGCTTGAAATCATGTGACAAATACCCTAAATAATGGTGGTAGGGATTCATAGGTGATATAATTACTTATGGCATGCTCAAGATTTCCCTCGCTCAAAGTTCTCCTTGCTACATCCTTCTCGAGAGAAATTGGTATAACATGCTGACGCTTCTTGAGTACTTGAATTCTCATATGACCCCAATTCAAATGAGATTACTGTAGCTTGAATTTCTTCTAACTATCCCTCTATTATGTATTTTCTTTTAATTGCCCCCTGCACGTGTTCATCCAGATTCGTTCATCCATAGATCTCTTCCTTCCAACATGAACCTGAGGATTGTTATCCTCATTTTGTCTCCGCCACCTCTTTTTGTTTAGCCCCATCAAGTACAACCAAAATGAATGATCCCACTATTGTCATCGGTGGTATTGCCTGCTCCTCGACACCACTTGTGATGCACCCCGTCTTGACCACTCTGCATAGGTTGTGGGTGGTCAAGTTCTTCGATGAATTTACGAGATCTGTCTTCACACCATAGAAAGGCTCGGCTTCTCAAAAGGTAACAACCATACTTACAAATGTATGGCTTTTAGTAGGATCCCAACATTTATAGGGTCGCTGCCCCGCAAGATATCCAAAAAAACATTTGTTTTACAGCTCATGGATCAAACTTCCCCTCTAATGGTTTGTGATCTCTAACAAAGCAAGTAAACCAAAATAATTTCGGAGTAACTGAGAATTTATCCTCCCCAAGTAGCATCTCACAAGGAGAATTCATGCTAAGCCTTTTTAAGCATTCGAATGATCACGAATTTTGCAGTCTTTAAAATTTCACATGAATTTTGGCATATTCATGGTTAACATAAAATGCGTCAATTCTTTATTTGTGCAATGCCATTCTGAGCCAAGGTATCTGGATATGATGTATGGTGCATTATGCCTTGTGCTGACGGAAAAACTCCACATTTATTATTCGTATTATGTTCCATTGTTAGATCTGATCACCTACCCCTGCACGTTACATTGGTTTTGCACATAGGCGTAAAACTCTCGAAAACATTAGAGTACCTCATATGTATGTCGCATGTGGTACACCCGAGTCACACGAGTGTGGCAATATATAAATAATACGAAATATTTCTTTCCAGTGACAGAAACGACAGGACATGTTCACACATCGGAGTGAACCAACATAACTGGGGATATGCTCTTGATTCCTTGACTCAAATACGAGATTATTGTAGTGTTTGCATATTCACATGCATCATAGATAAGCTTACCCTTGTCTAATCCACACATTACATCAAGAAACATCTTACTCACCTTATCATAAGTCATATGTCCCATGTGACAATGAGGGATCATCGACATTGTCTCACTTTCTTCAACTAGTACATCCAAAACATGCTAGCAAAAGACTTAGACACTTCACAATCCATATACCATAATCCATTACACATGTTTCATGTCTCAAGTTTCCTTCCAGACACCCTCTCCTTAATCATGCACATTTTCTTATCAAGGGCTGCTCAACCGTATATATGGTCAATCAAAGCACTAAGCGAAAGCAAGTTCACAGGAAAAGCTGCAACATGTAGTACATGAGATAATTTAATACCAGGTGTACATTGAGCTGATCCAACTGCATTAATAGACTATGAGGTGCCACCAACTGTTTGTATTGTTTCGCGATGTGTAGTTGGGCACTAAGTATATAATTCAAAATCACTTGAGGTACCTATCACATGCTTGCATGCTCCGAAATCTAATATCAAAACTTGAAGGAAATCATGTATATATAGATGCATTTGCAAAATTACCTTCACTCGTGTAGGCAAAGTGGGCAAAGTTCCCAAAGTTTTCATCCTCCTAGCTTCTACTCTTTAACTCCCCTTGAGAGGTTGTTGACGTCCCTTCTTCTTGTGTTGCCAACTTTTTATTGAAGCCGCTAGAATAATTCAACCACCTAGGGTTATCTCTGCCTCTAACTCCCTGGTATTCTCTTCATTCAAGAGCTCTTCTCCTACCACTTATTTATATGTGTAGTGCTATTGAGATGAGGCTTATGTGACATTTATCTTCTTAGTTGAAGCACTCTCTTGCATCCTTCCATTCACTCACATAATTGCTAAGCAAGATGCACTCGCTTCTCCAATATTGGTCAAATTCAACCTGACCTCCCTTACCATTGTTACAAATACATTCTCAAGTGAGGGAAGCTTTGGCTAATTAAACAACCCATCACTTCTCCCCTCAAATTATGAGTTGATTCCCGTCAAGAACTTCATCACTCTACTATGCTCTACCCAGTTCTTTGTGACAACTATATATTGTAGATGTGGCAAATCTAGTGAATAATAGTTGTCTAGGTCAGCCCACAAATGCCGCGGTTATGTGGCATACTTTGTTCGCACTTCCCCGAGCGCGCTTCAGCTCATTTCCAATATCCTCATTCTGTGACTTATGCATTATGTTCCCTTTCCTATAGTACATCATCTCCATGTTTCCATACCTTCGTCGCATAAGGAAGAGTCTCCATGGTTGCTGAAATGGATGGAGTCAAGGAGTTTGGCAATAATGTCATCACTAGAGAGTCGATGATGCTCCACTTATACCACACTTCTCTTGCCATGTTCTCTGATTCATTGAATTTCCCTCCGACATAGACTTGCAACCCTTTGCACTCAATATTAGCAATGCCCTTCTAGACCGCCCTATGTAGTTTTTGACCCTTTCCAGCTTGATGTCATTTGGCATGAATTCTATTTTCTGAGTCACCTCAGGCCGAGGAACAGGCGAACCTGAGGAAGGCACACCTTCTTTCCAAGCAGTGAGGAGCTCATCTAGCTGCTACAATTCCTTTGCCAATCCCTCATTGCCCCCCATCTATCCAAGCTTGAATCACACCTGTAATAATGTCCAGCAACCACTGCTCCCCACTTTCAACCATCCTTGCTACCTCCTCCCCTCAGAGTGTATTTCCACCTCTCCTTCTTCCACACAAGCATTCTCTTCATCTTAAAATCACCAACAAACACTACCAGCCAACCATCATCTCGATTGCTCACTGTTGGGAAACGTAGCATGCAATTTAAAAAAAAAAATCTACGCTCACGCAAGATCTATCTAGGTGATGCATAGCAACGAGAGGGGAAGAGTGTGTCCACGAACCCTCGTAGACCGAAAGAGGAAGCGTTTGACAACACGGTAGATGTAGTCGAACTTCTTCTCATTCCAACCGATCAAGTAATGAACATACGTCACCTCTGAGTTCAGCACACGTTCAGCTCGTCGATGTCCCTCGAACTCTTGATCCAGCAGAGTGTCGAGTAAGTAGATGAGTTCCTTCAGCATGACGGCGTGGTGACGGTGATGATGAAGTGATCCGTGCGGGCTTCTCCTAAGCACTACGAGATTATGACCGTGGGGGTAAATGGTGGAGGG
>LR738714.1:584507042-584535122 GCA_902687465.1 Secale cereale
CCGCACATGGCTAACAATGATGTTGTGTGTCTTAGGCGCACCCCTCCCCACATATATATAGGTTTAAGAGGGGAGGTGGCAGCCAAGGGGCGTCCAAGTAGGCCGAATCCTACTTGGGTTGCCACCCCAATTTGCGCCCCTTCCTTATTTTGTATAGGGGAAAGGAAAGAGAAGGGGAGGGAGAGAAGGAAAGGGGGGAGGCCGAATCCTCCCCCTTACTTCCTCCTTCCCTGTCTTTCCTCCTTCTCCTATTCGGCCTAGGGGAGGCGCACCAGCCCACTAGGGGCTGGCCCGTCCCTCAGTTGACCCAATAGTCCCTTTGCCGGGGGTGCCCAGAACCCCTTCCGGTGACCCGATATCACCCGGAAAACTTCCGGTGTCCAAATATCATCATCCTATATATGAATCTTTACCTCTCGACCATTTTGAGACTCCTCTTCATGTCCGTGGTCTCATCCTGGAGTCCGAACAACATTCGGTCATCAAATCACATAACTCATATAATATAAAATCGTCATCAAACGTTAAGCATGCGGATCCTACGGGTTCGAGAACTATGTAGACATGACCGAGACACTTCTCCGGTTAATAACCAATAGCGGAACGTGGATGCTCATATGGGGTCCTGCATATTCTACGAAGATATTTATCGGTCGTACCATAATGACAACATACGTTATTCCCTTTGTCATCGGTATGTTACTTGTCCGAGATTCAATCGTCGGTATCATCATACCTAGTTCAATCTCATTACCGACAAGTCTCTTTACTCGTTCCGTAATGCATCATCCTGCAACTAACTCATTTATCACATTGCTTGCAAGGCTTCTTATGATGTGCATTACCGAGAGGGCCCAGAGATACCTCTCTGATCTTGAAGTGACAGATTCTAATCTTGATCTATGACAACCCAACAAACACCTTCAGAGATACCTGTAGAGCATCTTTATAATCACCCAGTTACGTTGTGATGTTTGATAGCACATAAGGCATTCCTCCGGTATCGGAGAGTTCCATAATCTCGTAGTCGGAGGAACATGTATTTGACATGAAGAAAGCAATAGCAATAAAACTGAACGATCAATATGCTAATCTAATGGATGGGTTGTGATAGCCTGGCTTATTAGGGATGATAGACTACTCATATAAATAAGGAATTCCTTCTTTTCCGGGGGCCCATTATGATAGAACTCCAAAGTTAAGCGTGCTCAGCTTGGAGTAGTTTCAGGATGGGTGACCGACCGGGAAGTTGCTCCCGGGTAGGCATGAGTGAGGACAAAGTGCGCAGAAAAGACTAGTATTGATATGTGAGGCCAGTCTAGATCCCGCCAGGAGTAACGACCACCGGCGGGTGTGTCTGGGGCGTTACATGGGTCATGTCCACACATCATTCTCCTAATGATGTGATCCCATTCATCAAATGACAACACATGTCTATGGTCAGGAAACTTAACCATCTTTGATTAACGAGCTAGTCTAGTAGAGGCCTACTAGGGACTTCTTATTTTGTCTATGCATCCACACATATATCAAGTTTCCAGTTAATACAATTCTAGCATGAATAATAAAAATTTATCATGAAATAAGGAAATATAAAATACAACTTTATTATTTCCTCTAGGGCATATTTCCTTCGGTCTCTCGCTTGCACTAGAGTCAATAATCTAGATTACATAGTTATGATTCTAACACCCATGGAGTCTTGGTGCTGATCATGTTTTGCTCGTGGAAGAGGCTTAGTCAACGGGTCTGCTACATTCAGATCCGTATGTATTTTGCAAATCTCTATGCCTCCCTCCTTAACTTGATCATGGATGGAGTTGAAGCATCTCTTGATGTGTTTAGTTCTCTTGTGAAACGTGGATTCCTTCGCCAAGGCAATTGCTCCAGTGTTGTCACAACAGATTTTCATTGGACCCGATGCACAAGGTATTACACCTAGATCGAATATGAACTCCTTCATCCAGACTCCTTCATTTGCTGCTTCCGAAGCATCAATGTACTCCGCTTCACACGTAGATCCTGCCACGGCGCTTTGCTTGGAACTGCACCAACTGACAGCTTGACCATTCAATAAAAATACGTATCCGGTTTGTGACTTAGAGTCATCCGGATCAGTGTTAAAGCTAGCAACGACGTAACCATTTACGACAAGCTCTTTGTCACCTCCATAAACGAGAAACATATCCTTGGTACTTTTCAGGTACTTCAGGATGTTCTTGACCGCTGTCTAGTGATCCACTCCTGGATTACTTTGGTACCTCCCTGCTAGACTTATAGCAAGGCACACATCAGGTCTGATACACAACATTGTGTACATGATAGAACCTATGGCCGAGGCATAGGGAATGACTTTCATTTTCTTTCTATCTTCTGTAGAGGTCGGGCATTGAGTCTGACTCAACTTCACACCTTGTAACACATGCAAGAACCCTTTCTTTGACTGATCCATTTTGAACTTCTTCAAAACTTTATCAAGGTATGTGCTTTGTGAAAGTCCTATCAAGCTTCTTGATCTATCTCTATATATCTTTATGCCTAATATATAAGCAGCTTCACCGAGGTCTTTCATTGAAAAATTCTTATTCAAGTATCCTTTTATGCTATCCAGAAATTCTACATCATTTCCAATCAACAATATGTCATCCACATATAATATAAAAAATGCTACAGAGCTCCCACTCATTTTCTTGTAAATATAGGCTTCTCCAAAAGTATGTATAAAACCATATGCTTTCATCACCTCATCAGAGCGTATATTCTAACTCCAAGATGCTTGCACCAGTCCATAGACGGATCGCTGGAGCTTGCACATTTGTTAGCACCTTTAGGATCGACAAAACCTTCTGGTTGCATCATATACAACTATTATTTAATAAATCCATTGAGGAATGCAGTTTGGACGTCCATTTGCCAGATTTCATAATCATAAAATGGGACAATTGCTAACATGATCCGGACAGACTTAAGCATCGCTACGGGTGAGAAAGTCTCATCGTAGTCAACTCCTTGAACTCGTGAAAACCTTTTGCGACAAGTTGAGCTTTGTAGACAGTAACATTACCATCAGCGTCAGTCTGCTTCAAATTTCATCGGGAAAGTCCACCAAAGTACATAGTTGGTTCTCTATGGCTCGCCGATCATCGGGAAAGTCCACTAAAGTGCATAGTTTGTTCTCATACATGGATCCTATCTCAGATTTCATGGCCTCATGCTATTTTGTGGAATCTGGGCTCATCATCGCTTTCTCATAGTTCCTAGGTTCGTCATGGTATAGTAACATGACTTTCAGGACATGATTACCGTACCACTCTCGTGCGGAACCTTCTCTGGTTGACCTACGAGGTTCGGTAGTAACTTGTTCTGAAGTTTCGTGATCATCATCATTAGCTTCCTCACTAATTGGTGTAGGCATCACGGGAACGGTTTTCTGTGATGAGATATTTTTCAATTCGAGAAAAGGTACAATTACCTCATCAAGTTCTAATTTCCTCACACTCACTTCTTTCGAGAGAAACTCCTTCTCTAGAAAGGATCCATTCTTAGCAACAAAGTCTTGCCTTCAGATCTTTGGTAGAATGTGTACCCAACAGTTACTTTTGGGTATCCTATGAAGATGCACTTCTCCGATTTGGGTTCGAGTTTATCAGGCTGAAGCTTTCTCACATAAGCATCGCAACCCCAAACTTTAAGAAACGACAGCTTAGGTTTCTTGCCAAACCACAGTTCATACAATGTCGTCTCAACTGATTTAGATGATGCCCTATTTAACATGAATGCAGCTGTCTCTAATGCATAACCCCAAAACAATAGTGGTAAATCGGTAAGAGACATTATAGATTGCACCATATCTAATAAAATACGGTTACGACGTTTGGACACACCATTACGCTGTGGTGTTCCAGGTGGCGTGAGCTATGAAACTATTCTAGATTGTTTGAAATGAAGACCAAACTTGTAACTCAAATATCCGCCTCCGCAATCAGATCGTAGAAACTTTATTTTCTTGTTACGATGATTCTCTACTTCACTGTAAAATTCTTTGAACTTTTCAAATGTTTTAGACTTGTGTTTCATCAAGTAGATATACCCATATTTGCTCAAATCATCAGCGAAGATCAGAAAATAACGATACCCGCCGCGAGCCTCAACACTCATCGGACCACATACATCAGTATGTACTATTTCCAATAAGTCATTAGCTCGCTCCATTGTTCTGGAGAACAGAGTTTTAGTCATCTTGCCCATGAGGCATGGTTCGCAAGTATCAAATGATTCATAACCAAGTGATTCCAAAAGCCCATATGTATGGAGTTTCTTAATGCGTTGTACACCAATATGACCTAAACGACAGTGCCAAAAATATGTTGCACTATCATTTTCAACTTTGCATCTTTTGGCATCAATATTATGAATATGTGTATCACCACAATCGAGGTTCAACAAAAATAGACCACTATTCAAGGGTGCATGACCATAAAAGATATTACTCATAAAAATAGAACAACCATTATTCGCTTATTTAAAGGAATAACCGTACCGTATCAAACACGATCCAGATATAATGTTTATGCTCAATGCTGGCACCAAATAACAATTATTCAGGTCTAAAACTAATCCCGAAGGTACATGTAGAGGTAGCGTGCCGACGGTGATCACATCGACTTTGGAACCATTTCCCACGTGCATCGTCACCTCGTTCTTAGCCAATCTTCATCTAATCCGTAGCCCCTGTTTCGAGTTACAAATATGAGCAACCGAACCAGTATCAAATACCCAAGCGCTACTATGAGCATTAGTAAGGTACACATCAATAACAAGTATATCAAATATACCTTTGTTCACTTTGATATCCTTCTTATCCGCCAAATACTTGGGGCAGATCCACTTCCAGTGACCAGTCCCTTTGCAGTAGAAGTACTCGGTTTCAGGCTTAGCTCCAGACTTGGGTTTCTTCCCTGGAGTAGCAACTTGCTTGCTATTCTTCTTGAAGTTCCACTTATTTCCCTTGCCTTTTTTCTTGAAACTAGTGGTCTTGTTAACCATCAACACTTGATGCTCCTTTTTGATTTCTACCTCCGCAACTTTGAGCATTGAGAAGAGCTCGGTAATTGTCTTCTCCATCCCTTGCATATTATAGTTCATCATGAAGCCTTTGTAGCTTGGTGGAAGTGATTGGAGAACTCTGTCAATGACACTATCATCTGGTAGGTTAACACCCAGCTGAGTCAAGTGATTATGATATCCAGACATTCTGAGTATGTGTTCACTGACAGAACTATTCTCCTCCATCTTGCAGTTATAGAACTTGCTGGAGACACTTCATATCTCTCAACTCGGGCATTTGCTTGAAATATGAACTTCAACTCTTGGAACATCTCATATGCTCCATGGCGTTCAAAACATCTTTGAACTCCCAATTCTGAGTCGTAAAGCATGGCACACTGAACTATCGAGTAGTCATTAGACTGAGTTTGCTAGACGTTCATAACATTAGTAGTTGCTCCTACAGCAGGCCTTTCACCTAGCGGTGCATCATGGACATAATTCTTCTATGCATCAGTGAGGATAATCCTCAAGTTACGAACCCAGTCTGTGTAGTTCCTTGATACGTCTCCGTCGTATCTATAATTTTTAATTGTTCCATGCCAATATTCTACAACTTTCATATACGTTTGGCAACTTTTTATACTATTTTTTGGGACTAACATATTGATCCAGTGCCCAGTGTCAGTACCTGTTTGTTGCATGTTTTTTGTTTCGCGGAATATCCATATAAAACGGAGTCCAAACGGGATAAAAACGGACGGAGATTTTTTTGGAATATATGTGAATTTTGGGAAGCGGAACCAACGTGAGACGAAGCCCGAGTGGCCCACGAGGGTGAGGGGCACGCCTGGGGGGGCGGGCACGCCCTGGGCCCTCGTTGCCACTCCGTAAGGCGGTTGATGCCATTATTTCGCCGCAAGAAAGCTAATATCCGGATAAAAATCGTGTCCAAAAATCAGCCCAATCGGAGTTACGGATCTCCGGGAATCTATAATACCTAAATAGTTGATCCCCACTACAAGTATTCTCTCAACATGCACACACCCCACGTCATCATGCATGCCACATCAGCATTTTCAGTTCCAAACAGCACATCAGCCGTGGGCCCTCTCTAACCAACTACTATCTCTTCCAAGCGCTCTCTTCTTGAAGATCAATCGGCCGGAGAGTAGTTAATAAAAGAAAAAGGAAAAAAACAACCGAAGCCTAACCTTCCATCCCTAAAACAATATTTTTCCTTTGGCTAAACGACCGACCGAAGGCTAGCTCCTCTTCCTCGAACCCATGATACGGCTCTGTCTCCTTATTAATGTTGTCTCCTTTGCCTCAAAAAATAATTATTATTAACGTTGTCTCCTCGCCTCCCCTCCCCCACCCAACATCCCATTGTTTCAATTTCTGATAGAAACGGTTGCCCTTTCCTCTGCCCACGAGTGCCTCCTCCATAAATCCATCTATCCCCTACCTTGGTTGTTCATTAGGTGGAACCATGACAGGGACGCCCTAAACACTGCCCACTAGCAACTGTCCTTGCAGCGCCTTTATCCAGATCTCCTATTCATGTCGCCGCTGCCACCGCGGATCATCGTTCTTCCACCGTGATCTCTTCCTCAGTGAGTTTCTCTTTAATTTGTGGAGTGGTGTTCAGCTTCTTTATTCTCCATTGTTGATTTTCCCTTGGACTGAAGTCAAGACATGTACAATTGTACATTAGGGAGTTGCTCGACATGGCTGTGTAATATTCTAGAATTTTGTTTGTGCGGCCGCCGGGGAGGGATTTCCTATCATTCGTTGGGAAAATTTTATTTACCAGATTATTTACTGGTTTAGAGAATATAGTGTTCAACCATTATCCAAGGTTAAGATTGTACTCCGTATCTTACTTTTGTCAAATTTGATTATTTTTCTAGATAAACTCGAAATATTTTCATTATCCGGTTCGTCAGATGTATACATTTAAACGCTCACGTTTGACATGCCATGGAAGTTTGCTCTTTGAGACATTGTTCATTGACCCGCCGAAAGAGTTGGATTTCAGTTCAGATATACAATGGATTCTGGATTTTCATTGTGGAACAACAAAATCGTTTACCCTTTTGTTATCTAGAGATGCATCTTATATGGTTTTGTCAAATATTTAGGTGATTAAAGTGGGGCCAAAATAAAACAGCTCATGCATTGATTTTGAGTACCTGAAGTTGGTCCATGAGGAGCAAGTGGCAACAAATTTTCTGAGTATGATGCTGATTTTTCCAATGATTTACATGGGAAGGGTGAATCTAGCTGTGATGATCCCGATTTGCTCAGCAAACAAATAAGTGCATTTGGAATTGTTTTTTGTGTTCAATCATTACCCATTACCTATGTATCTCTCTGTATATGCCAAAGGTATGACCGTCTGAACCTTTGTACACCGTTTCATTGCAACAGTACTATGTTGTAACTTTCTACTCAAAAACCTGTGGGGTCTTTGAGTTAATAATTGTAGTTCTTGCTTGGTTTCAGAAAATGACAAAAGAGGGATGGCCATATCTCTACCAAGTTGGATACATGGTAGATTGTATATTTAACGATACCTTTTATGGTTAGCTTAACTAAATTTAACTATTCAAAGTATCGTCTCACAGATTACTACTTGGAGTTTCATCACTTAGTGGTATGCTCTGCATTCCTCACTTAATTTACACTGTAGAATCATGTGTGCTCTATCATCCTAGTTGGTACTTGTATCCTTGAGTACAGAATGAGAGTTAATTTGAATAATGGCGACATGTCTTTGTGTCTGGGCTAACCAACTGCATCTGTTGGTGAAACCACACACCACTTGCTGGTCAACAATGGTGTGCCTGCCCGGTCCCATAACAAGTGTTTTTCTCTCGTGAATTTTCTAATACTGAAATTTATTTTTATTCACTATTCACTACACATGGGTGGCACTTCAACAGGGCACCAGCCAGACATAAATGTACTCTCATTTTTATGTTCTGATGAATTTATAAACTGATATATGACAATCAACATTTTCTTTAAACTGATAATTCAAGCTTGCTTACATTGGCTGATGATGGGTGGCGAAATGTCTTCTATCTTCAAAATTTGGAAGTCTTCTGAATTAGTCAGTGAGATGTTGCTATATTTACATGGGCTATCCAATTATATTTCTGTAATGATTGGCACATTAATTCCCTCTATCAAATTCCATCAACCAGACCATGCAATTGTTCAAACAGATTTATAAACATGGCTCTTATAAATGATAGTCACCAGTGGAAGTACGTAGTGTTATGTGTACAAGGAGTAGCAATAAATAAAAATAAGATGACATAAGTAAACAGATTAAGTTTTTGTTTTAGGTATCGTACCCATTTTCCAAATGCTTACTGATAGTATTTTTCTTTTTTCTTTTTTCATACTGCATCCATCTAATATTTCTTGCAGCATTTAGACAAAACTGGAGGAGAACTCGATACACTAAGCAATTTTGGTCACAGCAGGGTTCGAGTTTGGAAGCTACTGACTACATTTCAGGAAGACCATTTATCGACTACCAACATCTACATATGCATGTACAAAACATAAAAAAGTGTAACCTACTGATTTTATTGTTATATAATGTGAATAAATATGTAAATTTGATTTTAGATTGGAACATATTTCATGGAGATCTAAATGTTCAAGATGATGTTATGAAATTGAAGCTGTCTAACCTGAAGTATGAGCATGCATGAAAGATTAATAATTTTTCATCACCGGTTTTTTCAGACGACTTGATAATTTATTCTCAATGGCCGAAAAACCATTTGATGCACCTATAATGCATACATGGCGCATGCACTTTTGTACTCCCTCCGTTCCAAAATATTTGTCTTTCTAGACATTTCAAATGGACTATAACATACAGATGTATATAGACATATTTTTTAGTGTAGATTAACTCATTTTGCTTCGTATGTAGTCAGTTATTGAAATCTCTAGAAAGACAAATATTTGGGAATAGAGGGACTACATTATTTTTTCTTACATCGTATAATGCAATTTCCATTTCTATCTTCCAATTTTTTTCTCAAAGTTCCCGCTGCAACGCGCAGGGTATCTTCTAGTTTAAGAAATGGCGAAGGGCCAGAATCTGGGAACACAGAAACAGAGAGAGACAGAGAGACAGATCCAATCTCGGAGGGGCTCTCGCCCCTCCCACGCCATGGAGACCATGGACTAGAGGGGAAACCCTTCTCCCATCTAGGGAGAAGGTCAAGGAAGAAGAAGAAGAAGGAGGGGGGCTATCTCCCCTTCGCTTCCGGTGGCACCGGAGTGCCGTCGGGGCCATCATCGTCACCGCAATCTACACCAACAACTTCATCGCCGTCATCACCAACTCTTCCCCCCTCTATGCAGCGGTGTAACCCCTATTCTACCCGCTATAATCTCTACTTAAAAATGGTGCTCAACGCTATATATTATTTCCCAATGATGTATGGCTATCCTATGATGTTTGAGTAGATCCGTTTTGTCCTATGGGTTAATTGATGATCGTGATTGGTTTGAGTTGCATGTTTTATTATTGGTGCTGTCCTATGGTGCTCTCCGTGTAGCGCAAGCATGAGGGATCCCCGCTGTAGGGTTTGCAATATATTCATGATTTGCTTATGGTGGGTGGCATGAGTGACAGAAGCACATACCCGAGTAAGTAGGTTGTTTGCGTATGGGAATAAAGAGGACTTGATACTTTAATGCTATGGTTGGGTTTTAACTTAATGATCTTTAGTAGTTGCGGATGCTTCCTAGCGTTCCAATCATAAGTGCATATGATCCAAGAAGAGAAAGTATGTTAGCTTATGCCTCTCCCTCAAATAAAATTGCAATAGTGATTACCGGCATAGTTATCGATTGCCCAGGGACAAATAACTTTCTCGTGACAAAAAGCTCTCTACTTAAACTAATTTAGTTGTGTCTTTATATTAACATACCCTAGTCTTTATTTATGTGCTCTTTTTATTCTTGCAAACCTATCCTACAAAAACCACAAAGTACTTCTAGTTTCATACTTATTCTAGGTAAAGTAAACGTCAAGCGTGCGTAGAGTTGTATCGGTGGTCGATAGAACTTGAGGGAATAGTTGTTCTACCTTTAGCTCCTCGTTGGGTTCGACACTCTTACTTATTGAAAGAAGCTACAACTGATCCCCTACACTTGTGGGTTATCAAGACCTTTTCCTGGCGCCGTTGCCGGGGAGCAATAGCGTGGGTTGAATATTCTCGTGTGTGCTTGTTTGCTTTATCACTAAGTAGATTTTATTTGCTGTTGTAAGTTGTTCTCTATCTTTATTTATGGATATGGAACACAAAATACCAAAAACCTTAGGTGTACTTGCTACTCATGGAGAGGGGAACCTCCTAAAACCCTCGATGCTCATTATGTGAAAGATATTATGTACTATTTTGATAATCCCAAGAAAACCCCATTCAACTATGTAATGGGAGTAACGTTGGATCATCGTGAATACTTTAGGGATTATCACTTGACACAAAAAGGGAAACTATTATGGGATCAAATTTATATGTTGCGTTGGTATGCTCGGCAACTATGCTTGGGATATGATTATACTTGTTGCTCTAGGATGAAGGCTCCACACCTTCCCTTTACATGCAAATTTAATGATAATGAAACCTTAGCTTCTTATGCTAATGGTATTGATGACCCACAAGTGTAGGGGATCTATCGTAGTCCTTTCGATAAGTAAGAGTGTCGAACTCAACGAGGAGCAGAAGGAAATGATAGGAAGTTTTCAGTAAGGTATTTTCTGCAAGCACTGAAATTATAGGTAACAGATAGTTTTGTCATAAGGTAATTGGTAGCAAGTGACAAAAGGTAAAAGTAAATAAGGTGCATCAAGGTGGCCCAATCCTTTTTGTAGCAAATGACAAGCATGGACAAACTCTTATATAAAGTAAAGCGCTCCCGAGGACACATGGGAATTATCTTCAAGTTAGTTTTCATCACGATCGTTCGATTCGCGTTCGGTACTTTGATAATTTGGTATGTGGGTGGACCGGTGCTTGGGTGCTGCCCTTACTTGGAAAAGCCTCCCACTTATGATTAACCTCTAATGCAAGCATCCGCAACTACAAAAGAAGTATTAAGGTAAACCTAACCATAGCCTGAAACATATGGATCCAAATGAGCCCCTTACAAAGCAACGCATAAACTAGGGTTTAAGCTTCTGTCACTCTAGCAACCCATCATCTACTTATTACTTCCCAATGCCTTCCTCTAGGCCCAAATAATGGTGAAGTATCATGTAGTCGACGTTCACATGACACCACTAGAGGAGAGACAACATACATCTCATCAAAATATCGAACGAAGACCAAATTCACATGACTACTAATAGCAAGACTTCTCCCATGTCCTCAGGAACCAAAGTAACTACTCACAAGACATAATATTGTTCATCATCAGAGGGGTATTAATATGCATAATGGATCTAAACATATGATCTTCCACCAAATAAACCAACTAGCATCAACTACAAGGAGTAATCAACACTACTAGCAACCCACAGGTACCAATCTGAGGTTTGGGTACAAAGATTGGATACAAGAGATGAACTAGGGTTTGAGTGGAGATGGTGCTAGTGAAGATGTTGATGAAGATAGCCCTCCCCAAGATGGGAGAGTTGTTGGTGATGATGGCGGTGACGATTTCCCCCTCCCGGAGGGAAGTTTCCCCGGCAGAATAGCTCTGCCAAAGCCCTAGATTGGTTTCCGCCTCGGTTCCGCCTCGAGACGGCGGCGTCTGGTCCCGAAAGCCTCCTTATGATTTTTTCCAGGTCAAAACACTTCATATAGGAGAAGATGAGCACCACGGGCCTACCGGCTGGCCCACGAGGCAGGGGGCGTGCCCCCCACCCTCGAGGCCAGCCGGTGGCCCCTCTCGTGGGTTTCTTTTGCTAGATATTTTTTATATTTTCCGAAACGATTTTATGTGGAGTTTTAGGGCTTTTGGAGTTGTGCAGAATAGGTTTCCAGAGTTTGCTCCTTTTCCAGCCCAAAATTCCAGCTGCCGGCATTCTCCCTCTTCTTGTAAACCTTGCAAAATAAGAGAGAAAAGGCATAAGTATTGTGACAAAACATGTATGAACAGCCCATAATGCAATAAATATCAACTTATAAGCATGATGCAAAATGGACGTATCAACTCCCCCAAGCTTAGACCTCGCTTGTCCTCAAGCGAAAGCCGATATCGAAAAATATGTCCACATGTTTAGAGATAGAGGTGTCGATAAAAACAGAATAAGGACATGAGGGCATCAGGATCATTCTCATAATAGCAACTTATATAAATATATTCATATGATTCTTATGCTAAAGTAACAATTCATCCACAATATCAAGTATGCATCATAAACTTTATTGGAAACTAACAAACTTTGGTCTAGGTCATTGAAGCAATTGCAAATTATCATAACATCGGTAAGAGTCAATATAAGAGCTTTTCAGCAAGCCTACATACTCAACTATCATATAGTCATTCAAAATTGCTCACACTCACGCAATACTTATGTTTATGGAGTTTTAATTGGACACAAAGACATATAGGGGCTTATGGTGTTGCCTCCCAACCTTTTACCTCAAGGGTAAAGTCAACAGTAATAGATCATGAAAACTTACATCCAAGTGGGTATATATGTCAGGATCTTTCCAACACAATGTGCTTGCCAAAGGATAAAATGTAAAAAGGAAAGGTGGGTTTCACCTTGACACTTATAAGACAAGAATAAAAGATAGGCCCTTCGCAGAGGGAAGCAGAGGTTGTCATGTGTTTTTATGGTTGGATGCACAAAGTCTTAGCATAGAAGAACTTCACTTTATATTGCCACTTGTGATAAGGACCTTTATTATGCAGTCCGTCGCTTTTATTACTTCCATATCACAAGATCGTATAAAGCTAATTTCTCCCACACTAATAAATCATACATATTTTAGCAGGTTTGCAACATGACAACTTACTTGGATGGATCTTTCTCAATCCATAGATAGGTATGGTGGACTCTCATGGCAAAACTGGGTTTAAGGATATATGGAAACACAAGTAGTATCTCTACTTAGTGCGAGGAGTTTTGGCTAGCATGAGGGGGAAAGGCAAGCTCAACATGTTGGATGATCCATGACAATATACTTTATTTCGGATATAAGAAGACATAACCCATTATGTTGTTTTCCTTGTCCAACATCAACTCTTTAGCATGTCATATTTTAATGAGTGCTCACAATCATAAAAGATGTCCAAGATAGTATATTTGTATGTGAAGCCTCTCTTCTTTTATTACTTCCTATTAATTGCAACGATGACCAAAACTACTCTTGTATGTGAAGTCATTACTTCCCATAAGATCGATATGATCTCTTTGATTCTCTTTATGTTTTCTTTCTTTTTATCATGACCCAAGTGAGGAAATCAAGCCCTTGACTCAACACTAATCTTTATTATATAGCTCACGGACTCGATTACAAAGGGTAAAGCTCACAAAGCAAAAGCTCACAACTAGATCATGCTAACTTTATTGTAATAGATCAATATACTACCAAAAGGATCAAACTAAGTAAAACGGTAAAGATAGGAGTGATGGTGATACGATACTGGGGTCACTCCCCCAAGCTTGGCAGTTGCCAAGGGGAGTGCCCATACCCATATGATTATGTCTCCTTCTTCGGGGGTGGTGATGATGGAGTTGCAAGTAGTGACGGGGGATCCTCATATATCGAGCGTAGGAGATCTTCCAGCTTGCGGATAATACCCTTGAGAGCAGCTATGTAATCCTTCAACAAAAGATTTTCACTTGTGAGATGCTTGTTTCGAATCTGAGCTAACTCAATCATCCTGAAAGCTTCTAGCTCAGTTGAGGTAAAGAGATTAGGAAGGGATTTAGAGGTGTCTTCTTCTCCCGCTGCCGCTGCCGGAGCCGGATCTTCCACCTCCATCTTGATCTTCTTCTCCTTGTGGATCTCCTCAGGTCCTTCCCTCTTCAGATCTATCTTCATTAGCCAAGTATCGTTGCCTTCGTTGTTGGAGGAGGGAGACGACATGATGCATGGCTTCGCAAACCTTAAAAGAAAACAGCTCAAAACGAGAACAGAGGATTTTTGCGTGATACAGAGGTCAAAACCTTCGAGAGTACATATAATGAATTTTTCCCGAACAAAAGGAGTAACCTACAAGAAAACGGAGTCCAGGGGACACACAGGGTGTCCTCGAGGCAGGGGGGCGCGCCCTCCACCCTCGAGGACGCCTCATGTCTCTTCCGTACTGCGGTTTATTTTTCTATTTTTCTAAATATTCCAGAACGGAGAAAAAATGCCTTTAAAACTGTTTTGGAGTCGGTTTACTTACCGTATCACATACCTCTTCCTTTTCGGAGGCTGAATCGTTCTGGAAAGTGTCCCTTATGTGTTCCTCCGGGGTTATGGTTTCAATAACATTAGTTTCAATGTTTATAGGATTACCTGAGATATAATGTTTGATCCTTTGACCATTCACCACCTTCGGATTTGTGCCTTCGAAGTTGTTGATTTTTATGGCACCGAAACGATAGACCTCCTCGATAATGTAGGGTCCTTCCCACTTGGAGAGAAGTTTTCCTGCAAAAAATCTTAAACGAGAGTTTAATAGCAAGACATAATCACCTACGTTAAACTCACGCTTTTGTATTCTTTTGTCATGCCATCTTTTAAATTTTTCTTTAAACAGTTTGGCATTCTCATAGGCCTGGGTTCTCCACTCATCGAGACAGCTAATGTCAAATAGCCTCTTCTCATTGGCAAGTTTGAAATCATAGTTGAGCTCTTTAACAGCCCAATATGCCTTATGTTCTAGCTCGAGAGGCAAGTGACATACTTTTCCATATATCATCTTATATGGAGACATACCCATATGATTTTTGTATGCAGTTCTATAGGCCCATAATGCATCATCTAGTTTCTTGGACCAATTCTTCCTAGACCTATTAACTGTCTTTTGTAAGATTAATTTCAACTCCCTATTACTTAACTCTACTTGACCACTAGTCTGTGGGTGATAGGGTGATGCAATTCTATGGTCGACATCATACTTTGCAAGCATCTTACGGGAAGCACCATGAATAAAGTGTGAACCACCATCAGTCATTAGATACCTAGGGACTCCAAACCTCGGAAATATAACTTCTTTAAGCATCTTAATAGAAGTGTTATGATCGACACTACTAGTTGGAATAGCTTCTACCCACTTGGTAACGTAATCAACATCAACTAAAATGTGCGTGTAACCATTAGAGGGAGGAAACGGTCCCATATAATCAAAGCCGCAAACATCAAATGGTTCAATAACAAGTGAATAATTCATAGGCATTTCTTGACGTCTACTAATATTACCAATTCTTTGACATTAATCACAAGATAAGACAAACTTACGAGCATCCTTGAAGAGAGTAGGCCAATAAAAACCGGATTGCAATACCTTATGTGCAGTTCTATCTCCCGCATGGTGTCCTCCATAAGCTTCGGAATGGCACTTGCGTAGGATCTATTCCTGTTCATGCTCAGGTACACAACGTCTAATTGTACCATCTACTCCTTCTTTATAAAGATGTGGGTCATCCCAAAAGTAATGCCTCAAATCATAGAAGAACCTTTTCTTTTGCTGATATGTGAAGCTAGGTGGTATAAACTTAGCAACAGTGTAATTAGCATAATCAGCATACCATGGAGCAGTACGAGAAGTACTTATGACAGCTAGTTGTTCGTCAGGAAAGCTATCATCAATAGGTTGTGGGTAATCAAGTATATTCTCTAACCTAGACAAATTATCTGCTATAGGGTTCTCAGCTCCCTTTCTATCAATAATATGCAAGTCAAATTCTTGCAGCAAGAGAACCCATCTGATAAGTCTAGGTTTATCATCTTTCTTTTCCATAAGGTATTTGATAGGAGCATGATCAGTGTGAATAGTTACCTTAGAATCAACAATATAGGGTCTAAACTTATCACAAGCAAATACAGCTGCTAAAAATTCTTTCTCAGTGGTAGCATAATTTCTTTGGGCATTATCTAGAGTTTTACTAGCATATTGGATAACATTCAATTTCTTATCAACTCTTTGCCCTAAAACAGCTCCTATAGCATAATCACTAGCATCGCACATAATCTCAAAGGGTAAATTCCAGTCAGGAGGCTGGACAATAGGTGCAGAGATCAATGCTTTCTTAAGTATTTCAAATGCTTCTAGACAATCATCATCAACGACAAACGGAATATCTTTTTGTAAGAGATTAGTCAGAGGCCTGGAGATTTTGGAGAAGTCCTTTATGAACCTCCTATAAAACCCGGCATGACCAAGGAAACTTCGTATACCTTTGATGTCCTTAGGGCATGGCATCTTTTTAATAGCATCAACTTTAGCTTTGTCAACTTCAATACCTCTTTCAAAAAATTTATGTCCCAAAAAAATGCCTTCATTAACCATAAAGTGGCACTTCTCCCAATTCAAGGCCAAATTAGTGTCTTCACATCTCTGCAAAACTCGATCAAGGTTGCTTAAGCAATCATCAAAAGAAGTTCCGTAAACGGAGAAATCATCCATGAATACCTCAACAATATTTTCACAAAAATCAGAGAATATAGCCATCATGCATCTTTGAAAAGTAGCAGGTGCATTACATAAACCAAAAGGCATACGTCTATAAGCAAAGGTACCGAAAGGACAAGTAAAAGTGGTCTTTTCTTGATCCCCTTTTGACACAGGTATTTGAGAGAAACCAAAATAACCATCTAGAAAGCAGAAATGAGTATGTTTGGATAACCTTTCTACCATTTGATCTATAAATGGCAAGGGGTAATGATCTTTCTTAGTAGCTTTATTTAACTTACGGAATTCAATTACCATCCTATAACCTGTAACTATTCTTTGCGGGATCAATTCATCTTTATCATTAGGAACGACAGTCATACCTCCTTTCTTAGGAACACAATGGACATGACTTACCCACTGGCTTTCAGCAACTGGATAGATAATACCTGCTTCTAGGAGCTTTAGTATTTTCTTCCTTACTACTTCTTTCATCTTAGGATTTAACCGCCGCTGATGATCAATAACTGGTTTAGCATTTTCTTCCAATTTTATCTTGTGTTGGCATATAGTGGGACTAATGCCCTTAAGATCACCCAGAGTATATCCAATAGCAACACGATGCTTCTTCAGAGTTTTCAATAATTTTTCTTCTTCCTGCTCTGAAAGGTTAGCACTAATAATAACAGGATATATCTTCTTTCATCAAGATAAACATACTTAATATTATCATGCAAGGGTTTAAGTTCAAACACGGGATCACCCTTGGGTGGAGGGGGATCCCCTAGGATTTCAACAGGCAAGTTGTTTTTCAATACGGGTCCCTGTTTAAAGAATATTTCATCTATTTCCCTTCTCTCATTCATATGCATATCATTTTCATGATCGAGCAAGTATTGTTCTAAAGGATCATTTGGAGGCACGGCAATAGAAGCAAGACCAATAATTTCATCTTTACTGGGTAGTGCCTTTTCAAGGGGTTGTCTACGGAATTTAGCAAAGTTAAAATCATGAGACATATCCCCTAATCCAGCAGTAACAATATCTTTCACGCAGTCTATCTTGGCATTAACGGTATTCAAGAAGGGTCTACCAAATATAATGGGACAGAATGCATCTTGTGGGGAACTAAGAACAAGAAAATCAGCAGGGTATTTAACCTTCCCACACAAGACTTCTATATCTCTAACAATCCCAACTAGTGAAATAGTATCTCTATTAGCGACCTTAATAGTAACATCAATCTCTTCTAACTCAACAGGTGCAATATCATGCATAATTTCGTTATACAAATCAAGAGGGATGATGCTCGCACTAGCACCTACGTCACATAAACCATGATAGCAATGATCTCCTATCTTAACAGAGATAACAAACAAGCCTACAATAGGTTTATGTTTATTCCTAGCATTGGGTTGGGTTTGGCTATTCTAGCAGACTCTTCTTGGAGATAAATAACATGTCGATCTAAATCTTCTACCAAGAGATCCTTAACCATAGCAACACTAGGTTCAACTTTAATTTGCCCAGAGGGTGTAGGTGTTCTAGTATTACTCTTATGAACTACAGTTGAAGCTTGAGCATGATCCTTTATCCTAACAGGGAAAGGTGGTTTCTCAACATAAGCAGTAGGTATAACAGGATCAACATTATAAGTGATAGTCTTTTCTTCAAATTTAATAGGTTCAACTACTTTTACTTCAATAGGGGAATGGTATTTAAACCACTTCTCCTTGGGGAGATCAACATGAGTAGCAAAAGATTCACATAAAGAAGCTACTATCTCAGAGTCAAGTCCATATTTAGTGCTAAACTCACGGAAAACATCGGTATCCATAAAAGCTTTAACACAATCAAACTTAGGGGTCATACCTGACCCCTTACCTTCGTCGAGATCCCAATCTTCGGAGTTGTGTTTAATTCTTTCCAATAAATCCCATTTGAATTCAACAGTCTTCATCATAAAAGAGCCAGAACAAGAATTATCGAGCATGGTGCGATTATTGAGAGAAAGCCGAGCATAATTTTTTTGGATGATCATCTTTCTTGAAAGCTCATGATTGGGGCATGAATATAACATTGACTTAAGCCTCCCCCAAGCTTGAGCGATGCTTTCTCCTTCGAGAGGCCAAAAATTATAAATATAATTACGATCATGATGAACCTGGTGCATAGGGTAGAACTTCTGATGAAATTCCAACTTCAGACGATTATAGTTCCAAGATCCCATATCATTGCATAGCCTAAACCATGTCAATGCATCTCCCTTCAAAAATAAAGGGAAAACCTTCTTCTTGATAACATCCTCGGGCATACCTGCAAGCTTAAACAATCCACAAACTTCATCCAAATAGACTAGGTGTAAGTCGGGATGCCTTGTTCTGTTTCCTGTAAAATGGTTTTCAAGCAGTTTTTCTATCATACCCGAAGGAATCTCAAAGAAAAAAATTTCAATAGGTGCAGTAGGTTGAGGACCAACTCTTTGCTCTTCTACTCGGGTTGAAGATACCCCGAACAAGCCCCTCAAAGTATTCTGAGCCATAGTAACAAGTGACAATAAATTTCAGCACACTATATAAATATTTCCTTACCAAATTCCACTTACCAAAGGCGCTTCACTCCCCGACAACGGCGCCAGAAAAGAGTCTTGATGACCCACAAGTGTAGGGGATCTACCGTAGTCCTTTCGATAAGTAAGAGTGTCGAACCCAACGAGGAGCAGAAGGAAATGATATGCATTTTTCAGTAAGGTATTTTTTGCAAGCACTAAAATTATAGGTAACAAATAGTTTTGTGATAAGGTAATTGGTAGAAAGTGACAAAAGGTAAAAGTAAATAAGGTGCAGCAAGGTGGCCCAATCCTTTTTGTAGCAAAGGACAAGCCTGGACAAACTCTTATATAAAGTAAAGCGCTCCCGAGGACACATGGGAATTATCATCAAGTTAGTTTTTATCACGATCGTCTGATTCGCGTTCGGTACTATGATAATTTGGTATGTGGGTAGACCGGTGCTTGGGTGATGCCCTTACTTGGACAAGCTTCCCACTTATGATTAACCTCTAATGCAAGCATCCGCAACTACAAAAGAAGTATTAAGGTAAACCTAACCATAGCCTGAAACATATGGATCCAAATCAGCCCCTTTCGAAGCAACGCATAAACTAGGGTTTAAGCTTCTGTCACTCTAGCAACCCATCATCTACTTATTACTTCCCAATGCCTTCCTCTAGGACCAAATTATGGTGAAGTGTCATGTAGTCGACGTTCACATGACACCACTAGAGGAGAGACAACATACATCTCATCAAAATATCGAACGAAGACCAAATTCACATGACTACTAATAGCAAGACTTCTCCCATGTCCTCAGGAACCAAAGTAACTACTCACAAGACTTCTCCCATGTCCTCAGGAACCAAAGTAACTACTGACAAGACTTAATATTGTTCATGATCAGAGGGGTATTAATATGCATAATGGATCTGAACATATGATCTTCCACCAAATAAACCAACTAGCATCAACTACAAGGAGTAATCAACACTACTAGAAACCCACAGGTACCAATCTGAGGTTTGGGTACAAAGATTGGATACAAGAGATGAACTAGGGTTTGAGAGGAGGTGGTGCTGGTGAAGATGTTGATGAAGATAGCCCTCCCCAAGATGGGAGATTTGTTGGTGATGACGGCGGTGACGATTTCCCCCTCCCGGAGGGAAGCTCTGCTGGAGCCCTAGATTGGTTTCCGCCTCGGTTCCACCTCGAGACGGCGACGTCTGGTCCCTAAAGCCTCCTTATGATTTTTTCCAGGTCAAAACACTTCATATAGGAGAAGATGGGCACCGGGGGCCTACCGGCTGGCGCATGAGGCAGGGGGCGCGCCCCCACCCTCGAGGCCAGCCGGTGGCCCCTCTCGTGGATTTCTTTCGCCAGATTTTTTATTATTTTCCGAAACAATGTTCTGTGGAGTTTCAGGTGTTTTGGAGTTGTGTAGAATAGGTTTCCAGAGTTTGCTCCTTTTCCAGCCCAGAATTCCAGCTGCCAGCATTCTCCCTCTTCTTGTAAACCTTGCAAAATAAGAGAGAAAAGGCATAAGTATTGTGACAAAACATGAATGAACAACCCATAATGCAATAAATATCAATTTATAAGCATGATGCAAAATGGACGTATCAGGTATATATGATTATTATGATGTGGAACAAATAGAAGAATTCATTGCTTTTAAGGGTGCTTATGAAATTGAATCTCTGTTTAAAAAGTATGATGCTTTTGATGATGATGTTTATAGGCCTGAAAATCTTGCAATATTGAAATATTGCTATGAATTATGAATATAACTCCGACATTGATGCGTTTATTGAGAAGGTCTCTGCTGTCCAAGAAGAGACTAATATTTTACATGAAACTATGGAAGAAGAAACTGATGACATTGTGAGATCATTAGATGAAAAAGATGACGAGGAGAGCGAAGAACAAAAGGAGGAAGAGCTGATTAGCTAACCGTGCCCACCTTCTAATGAGAGTAACTCTTCAACTCATCCATTGCTTAATTTCCCTTCATGCGTACCGAAGGATGATTGCTATGATGATTGCCATGATCCCTTTGATTCGTTTGAAATATCCATTTTTGATGATGATTGCTATGCTTGTGGCCAAGATGCCAATATGAATTATGCCTATGGAGATGAACTTGCTATAGTTTCTTATGTTAAACATGAGATAGTTGCTATTGCACCCACACATGATAGTCCTATTATCTTTTTGAATTCTCCAAACTACACTATATTGGAGAAGTTTGCACTTATTAAGGATTATATTGATGGGTTCCCTTTTTCCATTGCACATGATGATTTTGATGAATATAATATGCATGTGGTTGCTGCTCCTACTTGCAATTATTGTGAGAGAGGAACTACATCTCCGCCTCTCTATGTTTCCAACACGATAAAATAGCAAGAGACTGCTTATACTATGCATTGGCCTTTACTTGATGTGCATGAATTGTTCGTGTATGACATGCCTATGCATAGGAAGAGAGTTAGACTTTGTTTTTGCATGACACGTATCACTTTGTGCTCACTACTAAATGCCAAATCATTGCTAATTAAAATTGGCTTTGATATACCTTAGGATCCGGGTGGATCCATTACTTGAGCACTATATGCCTAGCTTAATGGCTTTAAAGAAAGCGCTGCCAGGGAGACAACCCGAAAGTTTTAGAGAGTCATTTATTTCTGTTGTGTGCTTTTATAAAGTTTAAAAACAAAAAAATAAAGAGGGGAACCTAAAACTTTTACAAAAAGAACAGTAAAAGTAAGAAGGACGAGCACCGTTGAAATGGGGGAGCTCCTTGAACTTTGTTCATGCCCATGTAAACTTTGCAAATCTTGAATTATAGAAACTTCTAAATAAAAATAATTATCCCCTTGTACAATTCCATTGTATTATAAAAATAATGTGCCAAGAGTTTCCCTTAGGATGATTAAACTGCTTGTTGGTTTGTGCGGTGCAAAAACAGAAACTTTGGCTGTAGTGCGCGATTTTACATTTTTTACCGGAACGTCGATCTGAAACTTTCTTTAAAGTATTGCTATAAAAAATTTTGTTTTTTCCTAATTTTGCCAGAAGTTTTAGAGTTACAGAAGTATGGTTAATATTCAGATTACTAAAGACTATCCTGTTTCCACAGATTGCTGTTATAGCTTCATTATTTGCATATGTTTGAATTATTATTGAAGCCTCCTTGACTTGGGGCCATAGAATTGTGATAGCATACAATGGGTAATGTTTTATCATAATTATACAATAATGTTAGCGCAGTACATGATGGGATTTCATTGATCATATGCACTAACCCCGCCACTAAAAGTTAGGTTTAGTTTTGAGTGGATGAAGTGTTCGAAGATCGAGGAGGTCTCGATGTGAGAAGAAGGAGGAGAGGCAAGAGCTCAAGCTTGGGGACGCCCAAGGCACACCAAGTAAATATTCAAGGAGACTCAAGTGTCTAAGCTTGGGGATGCCCCGGAAGGCATCCCATATTTCTTCAACAAGTATCGGTATGTTTTCGGATTCGTTTCGTTCACATGATATGCGTAAACTCTGGGAGCGCTGTGTGCTTTTTCTTTTTCTTTTAATAAATGCTCCATGCTAGTATGAGATAGTCCTTGGTTTATTTATAGAATGCTCTTTGCACTTCACTTATATCTTTTGAGTATGGCTTTATAAATGCTTCATGTGCTTCATTTACATCATTTGAAGTTTGGATTGCCTGTTTCTCCTCACATAAAAAACCGCCATTTGTAGATTGCTCTTTTGCTTCACTTATATTTGTTAGAGCATGGGCATATCTTTTGTAGAAAGAATTTAAACTCTCTTGTTTCACTTATATCTATTTAGAGAGTTGACATGAATTGGTCATTCACATGGTTAGTCATAAAATCCTACATAAACTTGTAGATCGCTGAATATGATATGTTTGATTCCTTGCAATAGTTTTGCGATATAAAGATGGTGATATTAGAGTCATGCTAGTGGGTAGTTGTGGATTGTAGAAATACTTGTGTTGAGGTTTGTGATTCCCGAAGCATGCACGTAAGGTGAACCATTATGTGATGAAGTCGGAGCATGATTTATTTTTTGATTGTCATACTTTGTGTGGAGGTCGGGATCACGCGATTGTTAACTCCTACCAACCCTTCCTCTAGGAGCATGCGTGTAGTACTTTGTTTCGATGGCTAATTTTTTTGCAATAAGTATGTGAGTTCTTTATGACTAATGTTGAGTCCATGGATTATACGCACTCTCACCCTTCCACCATTGCTAGCCTCTCTTGTACCGTGCAACTTTCGTCGGTACCATACACCCACCATATACCTTCCTCAAAACAGCCACCATACCTACCTATCATGGCATTTCCATAGCCATTCCGAGATATATTGCCATGTAACTCCACCATTCCGTTTATTATGACACGCACCATCATTGTCATATTGCCTTGCATGATCGTAAGATAGCTAGCATGATGTTTCCATGGCTTGTCCATTTTTTGATGTCATTGCTATGCTAGATCATTGCACATCCTGGTACACCGCTGGAGCCATTCACATAGAGTCATATTTTTTCTAGCTTCGAGTTGTAATCTTTGAGTTGTAAGTAAATAAAAGTGTGATGATCTTCATTATTAGAGCATTGTCCCGTGTGAGGAAACAAAAAAAAAGAGAGAAAGGCCAAATAAAAAAAAGATGGCACAAAAAAAAGAGGGGGCTAAAAAAAGGAAAAGCCCCTCCAAAAAAAGAGAGAAAAACACAGAAGGGACAATGTTACTATCCTTTTACCACACTTGTGCTTCATCATAGCACCATGTTCTTCATGATAGAGAGTCTCCTATGCTGTCACTTTCATATACTAGTGGAAATTTTCATTATTGAACTTGGCTTGTATATTCCAACAACTGGCTTCCTCAAATGGCCTAGGTCTTCATGAGCAAGAAAGTTGATGCACACCCACTAGTTTTCTTTTTGAGCTTTCATACACTTATAGCTCTAGTGCATCCGTTACATGGCAATCCCTACTCACTCACATTGATATCGATTGATGGACATCTCCATAGTCCATTGATTTATCTAGTTGGATGTGAGACTTTCTCCCTCCTTTGTCTATCACCACCTTCTATTCCACCCATAGTGCTATATCCATGGCTCATGCTCATGTATTGCGTGAAAGTTGAAAAAGTTTGAGAATACTAAAGTATGAAACTATTGCTTGGCTAAAACCGGGGTTGTGCATGATTTAAATACTTTGTGTGGTGAAGATGGAGCATAGCCAGACCATATGACTTTGTAGGGATAACTTTCTTTGGCCATGTTATTTTGAAAAGAAATGATTGCTTCATTAGTATGCTTGAAGTATTATTGTCTTAATGTCAAATGATAGACTATTGCTTTGAATCACTCGTGTCTTAATATTCATGCCATGATTAGATTACATGATCAAGATTATGCTAGGTAGCATTCCACATCAAAAATTATCTTTTTATCATTTACCTACTCGAGGACGAGCAGGAATTAAGCTTGGGGATGCTGATACATCTCCGTCGTATCTATAATTTTTGATTGTTCCATTCCAATATTCTACAACTTTCATATACTTTTGGTAACTTTTTTATACTATTTGTTGGGACTAACATATTGACACAGTGCCCAGTGCCAGTTCCTGTTTGTTGCATGTTTTTTGTTTCGCAGAATATCCATATCAAACGGAGTCCAAACGGGATAAAAACCGTCGAAGATTTTTTTGGAATATATGTGAATTTTGGGAAGCGGAACCAACATGAGGCGATACCTGAGTGGCCCACGAGGGTGAGGGGCGCGCCCGTGGGGGGCAAGCGCGCCCTGGGGCCTCGTGGCCACTCTGTAAGGCGGTTGATGCCCTTCTATCGCCGCAAGAAAGCTAATATCCGGATAAAAATTGTGTCCAAAAATCATCCCAATCGAAGTTACGGATCTCCGGGAATTTAAGAAACGGTGAAGGGCCAGAATCTGGGAACGCAGAAACAGAGAGAGACAAAGAGACAGATCCAATCTCGGAGGGGCTCTCGCCCCTCCCACGCCATGGAGACCATGGACCAGAGGGGAAACCCTTCTCCCATCTAGGGAGAAGGTCAAGGAAGAAGAAGAAGGAGGGGGGGCTCTATGCCCCTCGCTTCCGGTGGCACCGGAGTGCCGCCGGGGCCATCATCGTCACCGCAATCTACACCAACAACTTCACCGCCGTCATCACCAACTCTTCCCCCCACTATGCAGCGGTGTAACCCCTCTTCTACCCGCTGTAATCTCTACTTAAACATGGTGCTCAATGCTATATATTATTTCCCAATGATGTATGGCTATCCTATGATGTTTGAGTAGATCTGTTTTGTCCTATGGGTTAATTGATGATAGTGATTGGTTTGAGTTGCATGTTTTATTATTGGTGCTGTCCTATGGTGCTCTCCGTGTCGCGCAAGCGTGAGGGATCCCCGCTGTAGGATTTGCAATATTTTCATGATTTGCTTATGGTGGGTGGCGTGGGTGACAGAAGCACAAACCCGAGTAAGTAGGTTGTTTGCGTATGGGAATAAAGAGGACTTGATACTTTAATGCTATGGTTGGGTTTTACCTTAATGATCTTTAGTAGTTGTGGATGCTTGCTAGAGTTTCCAATCATAAGTGCATATGATCCAAGAAGAGAAAGTATGTTAGCTTATGTCTCTCCCTCAAATAAAATTGCAATAGTGATTACCGGTCTAGTTGTCGATTGCCTAGGGACAAATAACTTTCTCATGACAAAAAGCTCTCTACTAAAACTAATTTAGTTGTGTCTTTATCTTAACAGCCCCTAGTCTTTATTTACGTGCTCTTTTTATTCTTGCAAACCTATCCTACAAAAACCACAAAGTACTTCTAGTTTCATACTTGTTCTAGGTAAAGTGAATGTCAAGCGTGCGTAGAGTTGTATCAGTGGTCGATAGAACTTGAGGGAATATTTGTTCTACCTTAAGCTTCTCGTTGGGTTCAACACTCTTACTTATCGAAACAGGCTACAACTGATCCCCTACACTTGTGGGTTATCATTGCTACCATCATCTTTCAACTTAGCTTTCTCTAGGAAGACATTAAAATTCAAGGGAACGGTAGCAGCGGCCATTGATCTACAACATAGATATGCAAAAACTATCAGGACTAAGTTCGTGATAAATTAAGTTCAATTTATCAGATTACTAAAGAACTCCCACATAGATAGACATCCCTCAAGTCATCTAAATGATACATGATCCAAATAAACTAAACCATGTCTAAGCATCACGTGAGATGGAGTAATTTTCAATGGTGAACATCTCTATGTTGATCATATCTACTATATGATTCACGTTTGACCTTTCAGTTTTCAGTGTTCTGAGGCCATGTCTGTACATGCTAGGCTTGTCAAGTTTAACATCACACGCAATCAAAATATGTGACATGATATGGCCATCATCATCTTGTGCCTTTGATCTCCATTTCCAAAGCACCATCATGATCTCCATCGTCACTAGCTTGACACCTTGATCTCCATCATAGCGTTGTGGTCGTCTCGCCAACTATTGCTTCTACGACTATCGCTAACTCATAGTGACAAAGTAAAGCAATTACATGGCGTATGCATTTCATACAATAAAGAGACAACCATAAGGCTTCTGGCGGTTGTTAGATATCTTACAAAACACGATCGTCTCATACAATAACGTATAACTCATCACGTCTTGACCATATCACATCACAACATGCCCTGCAAAAACAAGTTAGACGTTCTCTACTTTGTTGTTGCAAGTTTTACCTGGCTGCTATGGGCTTCGAGCAAGTACTGTTCTTACCTACGGCACAAAAACCACAACGGTGATTTATCAAGTTTGTTGTTTTAAACTTCAATAAGGACCGGCCGCAGTCAAATTTGATTCAACTAAAGTAGGAGAAACAGACACCCGCCAACCACCTTTATGCAAAACTAGTTGCGTGTCTGTCGGTGGAACCAGTCTCATGAACATGATCATATAAGGTTGGTCTTGGCTGCTTCATCCAACAATACCGTCGAATCAAAATAAGACATTGGTGGTAAGCAGTATGACGATCACCCCCCACAACTCTTTGTGTTCTACTAGTGCACATCATCTACGCATAGACCTGGCTCATGATGCCACTGTTGGGAAAGGTAGCATGCATTTCAAATAAAATCTACATTCACGCAAGATCTATCTAGGTGATGCATAGCAACGAGAGGGGAAAAGTATGTCCATGTACCCTCATAGACCAAAAGCGGAAGCGTTTAACAACGAGGTTGATGTAGTCGAACTTCTTCTCGTTCCGACCGATCAAGTACCGAACGTACGACACCTCCGAGTTCTGCACACGTTCAGCTTGACGATGTCCCTCGAACTCTTGATCCAGCAGAGTGTCGAGGAAGTAGATGAGTTCCGTCAGCACGACCGTGTGGTGACGGTGATGATCAAGTGATCCGCGCAGGGCTTCGCCTAAACACTACGAGATTATGACCGTGGGAGTAAACGATGGAGGGGGGCGCCGCACACGACTAACAATGATGTTGTGTGTCTTAGGCGCACCCCCTCCCCACATATATATAGGTTGGAGAGGGGAGAAGGCAGCCAAGGGGGCACCCAAGTAGGCCGAATCCTACTTGGGTTGCCACCCCAATTTGCCCCCCTTCCTTATTTTGTATAGGGGAAAGGAAAGAGAGGACGGGGGGAAGGAAAGGGGGGAGGTCGAATCCTCCCCCTTCCTTCCTCCTTCCCTTCCCTTCATCCTTCTCCTATTCAGCCTATGGGAGGCGCACCAGCCCACTAGGGGCTGGTCTGTCCCTCACTTGGCCCAATAGGCCCATAACTTTGCCGGGGGGGG
>LR738714.1:584535152-584549560 GCA_902687465.1 Secale cereale
GGGGTGCGCGGAACCACTTCTAGTGACCCGATATCACCCGGAACTCTTCCGGTGTCCAAATATAATCATCATATATATGAATCTTTACCTATCGACCATTTCGAGACTCCTCGTCAAGTCCATGATCTCATCCGGGACTCCGAACAACATTCAGTCATCAAATCACATAACTCATATAATACAAAATCGTCATCGAACGTTAAGCGTGCAGATCCTATGGGTTCGAGAACTATGTAGACATGACCGAGACACTTCTCCGGTCAATAACCAATATTGGAACCTAGATGCTCATATTGGCCTACAAATTGTACGAAGATCTTTATCGGTCGTACCATAATGACAACATACATTATTCCCTTTGTCATCGGTATGTTACTTGCCGAAGATTCAATCGTCGGTATCTTCATACCTAGTTCAATATCATTAGGTAAGTCTCTTTACTCATTCCGTAATGCATCATCCCGCAACAAACTCATTAGTCACTTTGCTTGCAAGGCTTCTTATGATGCGCATTACCGAGAGGGCCCAGAGATACCTCTCCGATACTCGGAGTGACAAATCCTAATCTTGATCTATGCCAACCCAACAAACACCTTCGGAGATAACTATAGAGCATCTTTATAATCACGCAGTTATCTTGTGATGTTTGATAGCACACAAGGTATTCCTCCGGTATGCGGGAGTTGCATAATGTCATAGTCGGAGGAACATGTATTTGACATGAAGAAAGCAATAGCAATAAATCTGAACGATCAATATGCTAAGCTAACAGATGGGTCATGTCCATCACGTCAATCTCCTAATAATGTGATCCCGTTCATCAAATGACAACACATGTCTATGGTGAGGAAACTTAACCATCTTTGATTAACGAGCTAGTCTATTAGAGGCTTACTAGGGACTAGGTGTTTTGTTTATGTATCCACACATGTATCAAGTTTCCGGTTCATACAATTATAGCATGAATAATAAACATTTATCATGAAATTAGGAAATATAAAATAACAACTTTATTATTACCTCTAGGGCATATTTCCGCCACTCGCAACTAGGGCTGCAAGAAAAGCTCGAGGCTTGTGAGCCGCTCGAGATCGACTCGTATTTTAGCTCGACTCGAGTTTGACTTGAAAAGAAATGAGTCAAGTATGAACAGTTTATGTAGCTCGATCGAGAAACAAGCCGATCTTGAGCCAGCGTTAGCTCGCTCAATTTTAGCTCGATAGCTCGATATAATATAAGCATATTAAATAATCTTCATATCTATTGCCAAGAATTAGGATCATTGATTTCCATATATGTTATGTATGATTTTTTTTCTTCACTTAACCTACTAGCAAACATGGAAATTAAGCATGGAGTAAATTTAGTCTTGATATGACACGTGGCCACCATATGTTCAATATCTTGTTATTTTGGTCAAAGTTAGAGAGCAGGCGCACCTTCGTCGTCTTCTGTCCACTATCTCTTGTTATTAAGTACTAGTAGTCACTTGAGAAATAACTAGTCGAATTTATAGTGATTTTTTCCTGTTGTGGCATATCTTACTTTAAAATTTGCCATAAAATAATTTAAAATAATCATCTTATCTAGCTCGAAACTAGCTTGAGATCGACTCGAGATCGTTACATGTTGAGCACGAGCTACTTTCTGCAGCTCGACCATGAGTTTCACACATTTTGAGCTCGCTCGAATTTTAGTATGAGTTGAGCTGAGCCTAGGCCAACTCGCTCGAACTCGACTCATTTGCAGCCCTACTCGCAACCCAAGCTCCGATACCATGTTGAAGTAGGGGAGAGAGAGGGTGGTGGATGAGACAGAGAGCGAACTTGTGGTGTTGTATTCTTTTGAAGTTAGGGTTTCCTGTATAGGAAGGCAACACATATATAGGTTATTGGGTTACAAGGGCATTTAGCGCGTGCATAAACACACCAAAGCACAGAGAAGACATAATCCAACATGCCACTTTATTCATATATGAAATGTTCAAATACACCAATGATATATGTATGGTTTATTAGCTACAAAAAACAATAGGTGGAGTGGAATCCCTTCTAAAAACTAGTAGATGGATACAAAAAGTATCTTGTACCCTTTGACACACCTAGTTTAGTTGTCAATTGCACAAGTTGTACTAATCTAACAAAGATATCAGTGGATATGATAATAGTAGTGGTTGCAGTTTGCAATAGATAATTATGGATGCTATTTATGCTTCTAAAGTAAGGGAAATGTGTTCCGTACAGAGAAAATGTGAATAGATCCCAAAGTCTAGCATTTCTCAACTTGATAGTACATAAATCTAAACACAAACATAAATCAAGCCTGTGCAATTCGATTTTGACATTTCATAATTAACTAGAAATATATACATTGAAGTGCATCCATGAAATCAAGCAGTATCCATATAGTACATGGCTAATGATCGACCTTAGATACCCAATACCATGGTTACACCTAAATTATTTAGTAGAATACTACATAGCATTACATTAAGCACCTTTATATGTTGTTGTGCCAATATCCTCACATGAGGATCAAGACTCACTTTGGCTTATCTTTAATGAGTTGGTATAGGTCATGTATCAGTATTCATCATTTCTGTCATTGGGCTACCCTCGATGCGCTCCATACAATGCACACCATTTTTGATGATATCTTATCATCGTAATGTGACCAGATTTGGAATAAAAACAAGGATCCCATTTACATCTATGAATAGTGTAGGGAAACGTTGCATGGAAAACAAACAAAAAATCTATGTACACGCAAGATCTATCAATGGAGATGCATAGCTATGAGAGGGGGAGAGCATCTTCATACCCTTGAAGATTGCTAAACGGAAGCGTTTATCAACGCGGTTGATGTAGTCGTACACCTCCATGATCCGTCCCGATCAAGTACCGAATGTACGACACCTCCGTGTTCAGCACAAATTCAGCTTGATGATGTCCTCGCATTCTTGATCCAGCAAGAGGGGTGAAGTAGTAGATGAGTTCCGGCAGCACTACGGCGTGGTGAAGGTGGTGGTGAAGAACAATCTCCGCAGGGCTTCGCCAAGCACTACATAAACTAGACGGAGCATAAACTAGAGGGGACGGGGTTGCCGACACACGGCTTGATGTATCTTGATGTGTCTTGGGTGCTAGCCCTGCCCGTCTATTTATATGTTGAGCCCTAGGGTTAAAACTTGGAGTAAAAACCCTCCTCAAATTTGGTTTTGCCCGCAAGGCAAGAGTCCTACTCGGACTCCAAGCCCAGATGCCAGGGTTCCCAGCGTCTCCGCCCTAGACGCCACGGTCACTAGTGTCTAGCCCCTCGCCTCCGCAAAAGTTCCTTTTGCACTTTCCAAAACCCTCGTGGGCTTTATCCCTTAGCCCAAATAAAGTGTTCTCGTGCCCAAACATTGCGTGAAACATCCGAAACCCATTCCGGTGAATTCCGGAACCTTTCCGGAGATCAAACACTATTATCCCATATATTAATCTTTACCTGCGGAATATTCCAGAGGTCCTCGTCATGTCTGTGATCTCAGCCGGAAACTCCAAACAACATTCAATCACAATCATACATAACTCATATAACACTATATCGTCAACGAATGTTAAGCATGCGTACCCAACCGGTTCGAGAACTATGTAGACATGACCGAGATGCCTCTTCGGTCAATAACCAATAGCGGAACCTGGATGCCCATATTGGTTCCTACATGTTCTACGAAGATCTTTATCGTCCGAACCGTTATGACAACATATGTAATTCCCTTTGTCTGTTGGTATGTTACTTGCCCGAGATTCGATCATCGGTATCTCTATAACGAGTTCAATCTCGTTACCGGCAAGTCTTTTTACTCATTCTGTAATACATCACTCATTAGTCATTTGCTTGCAAGGCTTCTTATGATGTGTATTACCGAGAGGGCCCAGAGATACCACTCCAATACTCGGAGTGACAAATCCCTATCTTGATCCATGCCAACTCAACAAACACCTTCAGAGATACATGTAGAGCATCTTTATGACCATCCGGTTATGTTGTGACATTTGATAGCACACAAGGTATTCCTCCGGTATGCGGGGGTTGCATGATCTCATGGTCCGAGGAACATGTATTTGACATACAAAAAAGTAGTAGCAATAAACTATACGATTCAAATGTTAAGGTAAAGTATGGCTCTCGACCATCACATCATTCTCCTAATGATGTGATCCCGTTATAAAATGACAACTCATGTCCACAGTTAGGAAACCTTAACCATCTTTGATCAACGAGCTAGTCTAGTAGACGCTCACTAGGGAAAAAGTATTTGTTTATGTATTCACACATGTATTTAAGTTTTAGGTAAATACAATTATAGCATGAATAATAAACATTTATCATGATTAAGGAAATATAATAATAACCATTGCCTCTGTGGCATATTTCCATCAGTCTCCCACTTGCACTAGAGTCAATAATCTAGTTCACATCGCTATGTGATTAACACCCATAGTTTTCATCGCCATGTGATTAATACCCAAAGAGTTTAACTAGAGTTAATAATCTAGTTCACATCTCCATGTGATCAAAACTCCAAGAGTTCTAACCTATGATCATGTTTTGCTTGTGAGATAGCTTTTAGTCAACGGGTCTCCAACATTCAGATCCATGTGTACTTTGCAAATTTCTATGTCTACAATGCTCTGCATGGAGTTAATCTAGATAATTTCTCCAACGTTAAATACACATCTAGATCGATAGTCAGAGTCATGCGGATTAGTGTCAAAGATTGCATTGGTGTAACCTTTTACGACAAACTCTTTATCACCTCCATAATCGATAAACATTTTCTTATTCCTTTAAGGATAATTTTGACCATTGTCCAGTGATCCACTCCTGGATCACTCTTGTACCCCCTTACCAGACATGTGGCAAGTCACACATTAGGTGCAAGGCACACATTAGGTCTGGTACACAGCATGGTTTTCTTTGTAAAATCTATGGCTGAGGCATAGGGAATGACTTTCATTCTCTCTCTATTTTTCTATCGTCGTCGGGCTTTGAGTGTTACTCAACTTCATACCTTACAACTCAGGCAAGTACTCCTTCTTTGACTGATCCATTTTGAAGTTCTTCAAAACTTTATCAAGGTACGTGTTCTGCTAAAGTCGTATTAAGCGTCTTGATCTATCTATAGATCTTGTGATGCCCAATATGTAAGTAGTTTCACCGAGGTCTTTCTTTTTGAAAAACTCCTTTCAAACAACCCTTTATGCTTTCCAGACAATTCTACATCATTTCCGATCAACAATATTTCATCCACATGTACTTATCAGAAATGTTGTAGTGCTCCCACTCACTTTGTTGTAAATACAAGCTTCACCGTAAGTCCGTATAAAACCATATGCTTTGATCACCTCATCAAAGCGTATATCCCAACTCCTTGATGCTTGCACCAGTCCATAGATGGATCGCTGGAGCTTGCACACTTTCTTAGCACCTTTAGGATCGACCAAATCTTCTGGTTGCATCATATACAAATCTTCCTTAAGAAATCCATTAGGGAATGCAGTTTTTTCAGCCATTTGCCAGGTTTCATAAAATATGGCAATTTCTAACATGATTCAGACAGACTTAAGCATTGCTACATGTGAGAAAGTCTCATCGTAGTCAACACCTTGAACTTGTCAAAAACATTTTGCGACAAGTCAAGCTTTGTAGATAGTAACATTACCATCAGCGTCCGTCTTCCTCTTGAAGATCCATTTATTCTCTATGGCTTGCCGATCATTGGGCAAGTCCACCAAAGTCCACACGTTGTTCTCATACATGGATCATATCTCAGATTTCATGGCCTCAAGCCATTTTTTGGAATCTGGGCTCATCATAGCGTCTTCATAGTTTGAAGGTTCGCCATAGTCTAACAACATGACTTCCAGGACAGGGTTACCGTACTATTCTGGTGCGGTACATGTTCTGGTCGACCTTTGAGGTTCAGTAGTAACTTGATCCGAAGTTTCAAGATCATCATCATTAGCTTCTTCTCTAGTTAGTGTAGGCATCACATGAATATTTTCTCTAATGAGCTACTTTCCAATTCAAGAGAAGGTACGATTACCTCATCAAGTTCTACTTTCCTCCCACTCACTTATTTCGAAACTCCTTCTCTAGAAAGTACCCATTCTTAGCAACAAAGATCTTGCCTTCGGATCTGTGGTAGAAGGTGTACCCAATAGTTTCTTTTAGGTATCCTATGAAGACACACTTCTCCGATTTGGGTTCAAGCTTATAAGGCTGAAGCCTTTTGACATAAGTATCACAACCCCAAACTTTTTAAAACTATAGCTTTGGTTTCTTTCCAAACCATAGTTCATACAATGTCGTCTCAACTGATTTAGATGGTGCCGTATTTAACGAGAATGGAGCTGTCTCTAATGCATGACCCCAAAACGATAGTGGTAAAGTCGATAAGAGACATTATAGATCGCACCATATCTAATAAAATACGGTTACAACGTTCGGACACACCATTACGTTGTGGTGTTCCAGGTGGCGTTCGTTGTGAAACTTTTCCACATTTTTTAAATGAAGGCCAAACTCGTAACTTAAATATTCGCCTCCACGATTAGATCGTAGAAACTTTATTTTCTTGTTACGATGATTCTCTACTTAACTCTGAAATTCTTTTAACTTTTCGAATGTTTCAGACCTGTGTTTCATCAAGTAGATATACTCAAATCATTTGTGAAGGTGAGAAAATAACGATACCCACCGCATGCTTCAACACTCATCGGACCGCATTCATCGGTTTGTATTATTTCCAATAAGTCATTAGCTCGCTCCATTGTTTCGGAGAACGGATCTTTAGACATCTTGCCCATGAGGCAAGGTTTGCAAGTATCAAATGATTCATAATCAAGTGATTCCAAAAGTCCATCAACATGGAGTTTCTTTATGCGCTTTACACCAATATGACCTAAACGGCAGTGCCACAAGTATGTCGCACTATCATTATCAACTTTGCATCTTTTGGCATCAATATTATGAATTTGTGTATCACCACGATCGAGATTCCAGAAGAATAGACCATTCCTCTAGGGTGCATGACCATAAAAGATATTACTCATATAAATAGAACAACCATTATTCTCTGACTTAAATGAATAACCGTCTCACATTAAACAAGATCCAGATATAATGTTCATGCTCAACGCAGCCGCCAAATAACAATTATTCAGGTCTAAAACTAACCCCGAAGGTAGATGTAGAGGTAGCGTGCCGACGGTGATCACATCGACCTTGGAACCATTCCCGACGCGCATCGTCACCTCGTCCTTAGCCAATATTTGCTTATTCCGAAGCTCATGTTTTGAGTTACAAATATGAGCAACCGAACCAGTATCAAATACCCAGGCGCTGCTACGAGCACTAGTAAGGCACACATCAATAACATGTATATCAAACACACATTTGTTCACTTTGCCATCCTTCTTATCCACCAAATACTTGGGGTAGTTCCTCTTTGAGTGACCACTCCCTTTGAAGTAGAAGCACTCAGTTTTAGACTTAGCTCCAACTTTGGGCTTCTTCACAGGAGCGGCAACTTGTTTGCTGTTTTTATTGAAGTTCCCTTTCTTTCCTTTGCCCTTTTTCTTGAAACTAGTGGTCTTGTTAACCATCAATACTTGATGCTCCTTCTTGATTTCTACCTCCACCTATTTCAGCATCGCAAAGAGCTCGGGAATTGTCTTATCCATCCCTTGCATATTATAATTCATCACGAAGCCTTTGTAGCTTGGTGGTAGAGATTGAAGAACTCTGTCAATAACACTCTCCGGTGGAAGATCAATTCCCACCTAAGTCAAGTGGTTATGATACCCAGACATTTTGAGTATGTGTTCATTGACAAAACTATTCTCCTCCATCTTGCAGCTATAGAACTTGTTGGAGACTTCATATCATTCAACCTGGGCACTAGCTTGAAATATCAATTTCAGCTCCTGGAACATCTCATATGCTCCATGACGTTCAAAATGTCTTTGAAGTCCCAGTTCTCAGCCGTAAAGCATGGCACACTGAACTATAGAGTAGTCATCAGATCGAGCTTGCCAGACATTCATAACATCTGCTTTAGCTCCTGTAGTAGGTGCATCACCTAGCGGTGCATTAAGGACATAATTCTTCCATGCAGCAATGAGGATAATCCTCAAGTTACGGACCCAGTCTGTGTAGTTGCTACCATCATCTTTCAACTTAGCTTTCTCTAGGAACGCATAAAAATTCAAGGGAATGGTAGCACGGGCCATTGATCTACAACATAGATATGCAAATACTATCAGGACTAAGTTCATGATAAATTAAGTTCAATTAATCAAATTACAAATGAACTCCCACTTAAATTAACATCCCTCAAGTTATCTAAGTGATACATGATCCAAATCAACTAATACATGTCCGATCATCATGTGAGATGGGGTTGTCATCAATGGTGAACATCTCTATGTTGATCATATATACTATATGACTCATTCGAGACCATGTATTTACATGCTAGGCTCGTCAAGTTTAACCCAAGTATTCTGCATGTGCAAAACTGTCTTACACCCTCTGTATGTGAACGTAGAGTCTATCACACCCGATCATCACGAGGTGCTTTGAAACTACGAACTTTAGCAACGGTGCATACTCGGGGAGAACACTTTTATCTTGAAATTTAGTGAAGGGGGTCATCTTATAATGCTATCGCCGTTCTAAGCAAAATAAGACGCATAAAGGATAAACATCAGAGGCCTTTGGTGTCCCTTTCAGTCAAGAATTGGGGCTTCACAATTACTAGCCAATATTTATCTCATGCCTTCAAAATATGTGACATGATATGGCCATCATCATCATGTGCTTTTGATCTCCATATCCAAAGCATCGTCATGATCTCCATTGTCACCGACTTGACACCTTGATCTCCATTGTTGCTTCGTGGTCGCCTCACCAACTATTACTTCTATAACTATTGCTAAATAATAGCGATAAAGTAAAACAATTACATGACACTTGAATTTCATACAATAATTAAGAGACAACCTTAAGGCTCCTGTCGGTTGTCGATATTACAATACATGATCATCTCATACAATAACTCATCACATCTTGACCATATCACATAACAACGAGCCCTGCAAAAACAAGTTAGACGTCCTCTAATTTGTTGTTGTAAGTTTTACGTGTTTACTACGGGCTTCTAGTAAGAAACGTTCTTACCTACGGCACAAAACCACAACGGTGATTTATCAAGTTTGTTGTTTTAACATTCAACAAGGACCGACCGCAGTTAATTCGATTCAACTAAAGTAGGAGAAAAGACACCCGCCAGCCACCTTTATGCAAAACAAGTTGCATGTGTCGGTGGAACCAGTCTCATGTATGTCGACATGTAATCTTGGTCCGGGCCGCTTCATCTTAAAATACTACTGAATCAAAGTAAGACGTTGGTGGTAAGCAGTATGACCATCACCGCCCACAATTCTTTGTGTTCTACTTATGCATATCATCTACGTATAGACCTGGCTCTGATACCACTGTAGGGAAACGTTGCATGGAAAACAAAAAAAAATCTACGCACACGCAAGATCTATCTATGGAGATGCATAGCAATGAGTGGGGGAGAGCATATCCATACCCTTGAAGATCGCTAAGCGGAAGCGTTTATCAATGCGGTTGATGTAGTTGTACACCTTCACGATCCCGTCCCGATCAAGTACCGAACGTATGGAACCTCCGCGTTCAGCACACGTTCTGCTCGATGACGTCCTTGCCTTCTTGATCCAGCAAGAGGGGCGAAGTAGTAGATGAGTTTCGACAGCACGACGTCATGGTGATGGTGGTGGTGAAGAACAATCTCCGCAGGGCTTCGCCAAGCACTACAGAAACTAGACGGATGATAAACTAGAGGGTACGGGGTTGCCGGCACACGGCTTGGTGTATCTTGATGTGTCTTGGGTGCTATCCCTGCCCCTCAATTTATATGTTGAGCCCTGGGGTCGAACTTGGAGTAAAAGCCTCCTCAAAGTCGGTTTTGCCTGAAGGGCAAGAGTCCTACTCGGACTCCAGGGCTAGACGCCAGGGTTGCCGGCGTCTAGCCCTAGACGCCAAGGTCCCTGGCGTCTAGCCCCTGGCATACGTAAAACTTCCTTTTGCACTTTCCGAAACAATCGCGGGCTTTACCCCTTGGCCCAAATAAAGTGTTCTCGTGCTCAAACATTTCGGGAAACATCTGAAATCCCTTCAGGTGAATTCCGAAACCTTTCCGGAGATCAAACACTATTATCCCATATATTAATCTTTACCTCTTGACTATTCTGGAGCACCTCGTCATGTCCGTGATCTCATCCGGAAACTTCGAACAACATTCGGTCACCATCATACATAACTTATATAACACTATATCGACAACAAACATTAAACATGCGGACCCTACGTGTTCAAGAACTATGTAGACATGAACGAGATGCCTCTCCGGTCAATAACCAATAGCAGAACATGGATGCCCATATTGGTTCCTATATGTTCTACAAAGATCTTTATCGATCGAACTGTTATGACAACATATGTAATTCCCTTTGTCTGTCGGTATGTTACTTGCCCGAGATTCAATCGTCGGTATCTCTATACCTAGTTCAATATCGTTACCGACAAGTCTCTTTACTCGTTCCGTAATACATCATCTCGTAACTAACTCATTAGTCATTTGCTTGTAAGGCTTCTTATGATGTGTATTACCGAGAGGGCCCTGAGATAACTCTCCGATACTTGGAGTGACAAATCCCAATCTTGATCCATGCCAACTCAACAAACACCTTCGGAAATACCTGTAGAGCATCTTTATGATCACCCAGTTATATTGTGACGTTTGATATCACACAAGGTATTCCTCCAGTATCCGGGAGTTGCATGATCTCATGGTTTGGGGAACATGTATTTGACATACAAGAAAGCAATAACAATAAACTGTACGATTCAAATGCTAAGCTAACATATGGGTCTTGTCCATCACATCATTCTCCTAATTATGTGATCTCGTTATCAAATGACAACTCATGTCCATGGTTAGGAAACCTTAACCATCTTTTATCAACGAGCTAATCTAGTAGAGGCTCACTAGGGACACTGTATTTTTTTTATGTATTCTCACATGTATTTAAGTTTTCGATCAATACAATTCTAGCATGAATAATAAACCTTAATCATTATTAAGGAAATATAATAATAACCATTGACTCTAGGGCATATTTCCATCAAATAGATCAAACGATAAAGATAACACTAAAATATATCATAGATTAAAGTTCAGGGTTGATTTTCTACTCCCGGGTGTGCCCACACCTGGGTGAACACTACATCGAAAAAATATAATCAATCGGGATCCAAAACTTCTGAAATTTTGTTACATCAAACATGATCAAATGTTTTAGGTTGTTGCAAAATTCCATCAACAAATAACATTCAGGGAGCTCTTGACAAAAATATACTCTTGACAAAAATATATTTACTAAAACGTGCACAAACTTTTAGTAGTTATTTTTGTTGAGAGCTCCTTGAATGATATTTGTGGATGAAATCTCGCAAAAACCTAAAACATTTGATCATGTTTGGATCATGTTTGATTCTATTTTTTGAAGTTATTGTTTACCTGTGTCTAGCCAAACCTTTCTAATTCATAGATGACATAGAAATGTCATGATAGATTGATTGTAATCATCTTCGATGGTTCGTATGATCCTACACACTGAACCACACCGGAGGATCTTGCTATATAGTTACCATTCAAAACCCATAGTCACAAAGGACTACTAGCTTTCATCATGGGATAAATACATTTTTTTAAGATGCGCCTACTGTTGATTGGTTCTAGGGAATCCTCTAATATGGGATATGCAGTTCTCCTTGTTCTCTATCTTTGTTTATACTCTTGCGGTCCATGTAGCTTTTTGGACAATGTCAAAAATTTCAAAAAATAGGATCTAGACATGGGGGGTAAGGAGAAATCCTCCACTAAGAGGAGGAGGGTGGCACCTTTCGGGCCTTCCGTGTGTCCCGCCAACTAGCCTTCCCCTTGTTGCTTTGTCCCGACATCTTGCTTTTCATCCTATTGTTCTACTATCATTTTCCAAAAAAAAATCTGCACAAAAAACATACATTGCCAAGTTGTATTCTAGAAGCCATGAGTAGGATTAATTTTAAAGATAATCAAATATTCATTTTACATAATTAAACTTCAAGAGAAATGAATATATTATTTGACGAATCATACCTATTGAAAGAGCAATACAGAAGCAGGATATCCAATTTGGTGCCCAGGCTCATCTACTCCCGCTCAGAAACAAAATAAAAAAAAATACTAGAAAAATATAAAAACTCCAAAAATTTTGTGTGTGATAGATAATTTGCCGCGTGAGGTCCGCTCCAAATTTTAACCTATTTGACATCTGAGTAGCTCTCGACAAAAAAGACAAATCGGGTCAGAACGGTGCGTGAACAGTAAATATTTTTACAGGCCCCGATTTTGTCTTTTTTCTTGAGAGCTGCTCAGAAGTTCAAATGGGTTGAAATTTGAAGCGGACCTCGCGTATCAAATTATCTACCACCCAAAAAAATTGATTTTTTTAAAATCTAGTATTTGTTTTGATTTTTTTTTTCGAGCACATGTGCAGATGAACTCAGGAGCAGAAACTCCGTTTCCTTGGAGATGCGACAATAAATGAGGAAGAAAAATAAGAGCCCGCCACTCCTAACAGTCGATTAGTGGCCACCGCGTGCAACAAAATTGTCTAGTGGGGTCTAGTTCTCATTTTCCTTTTTTCTTAGAAAATTTGGTAATCGTTAAGAAGACGCATAACACTTCTTCCTATTTAATGCAGATTTTTTTATGAAAAATCTTTCAATCTATTTATCTTCAATCATGGTAGTACAACGAATACCATAAATAATAAAAATTACATCCAGATCGATAGACCACCTAGCGCCGACTACAAATACTAAAGCGAGCCGAAGACGCGCCGCCGTCATCGCCCCTCCATCGTCGGAGTCGGACATAACTTGTTGTAGTAGACAATCGGGAAGTCGTGGTGCTGAGAGCATCTCCAGCCACGCCCCCAACAACCTCCCCCCCCTAAGCCGGTTTTTTGCCGCCGGCGCCGAAAAATCGACCCAGTCGCGCCCCCGAAGGCCCATTTTTCGCCGGCTCGGGCCGAATATGGCGCCGACGGATCCAAGCCGAACTCGGCGCGCTGGGGTGCTTGGGGGCACCGGCCGAATCCTTTCTGGCGCAAAAACTGGTGGGTCCATCTTGGCAGCGACTCGGCGGTTCTCGTCGCTTCGTCGTCCTCATCGCCTCGGTTCCCACGGGGGAATCAATGCCAAAGCTGCCGCGCTGCCGCGCCGGTCAGCCTCCATTGATGCCCTCATGGGCGGCACGGCGACGCGCGTCCCGCCCTCTCCCGCCACGCGTACACACGGCGGTCATGCGGTCGCCGCCCGATCGCGGCTATAAAAGCCGACCCACCCACGCCGGTGAGTCGCACACTTCCCCTCTCCACTGCCGACGCTCCCGCCTCTCCTCTCTTCTCGCTGTTTCCTTCTCTTGCCATGGCCGAGCGCTACCCCGGCGATGGTGCGGCGGCGAACGGCTTCTGCCGCCGCCACCTTCGCGAGGAAGAGGCCCGCCTCCTCTATGAGTCCGAGTACCCGGCCCCGCACCCGCGGTAGCAGCATCCGTATCAACGAGCCCTCCCCCATCTCTGCCCGACTCGTCAGGCCGAAGGTGGAGCCGGGCCTCGCCGCGGAGTACGAGGCCATGGCTCGGGCTGGCTTTGACGACGAGGCCGCCCTAAAATGGACGCGGGATGATTACCTCCATGACGAGATGGTCCGGCAGCGCCGAGCCCTCGAGGAGATAGCGGCCTGCCGGCGTGGGCGCAAGGAGGCCGGCATCGCCGTCTTTGACAACGATGACGAGGACGCACCCGGACCGTCCAACCCCCCGCGCCTCGGCGACCCTGGGCATGGGAGCAACAGGGACTGCTGCCACGGCGGAGGCGACGACGACGACGAAGGCGGCGACGACTACACGAAGTTCCATAGGCTCCTCGGCATGTAGAACTTCAGGGCGGCTTGGAACGGCGAGGGCGAGGGCGAGGGCGGGCCTAGTAGTGTTTAGGGTTTAGTGGCTTTTTTATCTTCTTTTATTGTAAGCATCTGTAAAATAGTCGATGAACTTGCCGAAGTTTGGTCGAATTTGCGCCTTGTTTGTCCGGACTTGTGGCCGGCTTTTGGTTTTGAAAAGAACGAAAATACGCCGTGGGGGCGGCGACTGGGGAACATAACGCCCCCACGTCGCGGTTTTCGCCGGCTCATCCCAGGCGGCGCTATTTGGGCGTCCC
>LR738714.1:584549618-584587518 GCA_902687465.1 Secale cereale
GGGGGGGGGGGGGGACGGCTGGAGATTCTCTAAGGCCCCATAGGACCAGCGCACCAGAACAACAACCACCGCATATGAAGAATAACGTAAATCGGAAGGATCCAATCCGAAAACACACGAACGTAGACGAACACCAACGAGATCCGAGCAAATGCACCAAAGATAGATCCAGCGGAGACACACCTCCACACCCCCACCAACGATGCTAGGCACACCGTTGGAACGGATGCTAGGCGGGGAGACATTTATTCCTCTTCAGGGAGCCGCTGCCGTTTCGACTTCTTGAGTAGAACACAAACCCTAACAAAACTGAAAGGAACGACTAAAAACGAAGCCCTCCCGCCGGCCCTTGACAAGATCCACCGTGCCTCCATAGCCCTAGGGCCACCGGAGACAAGGCGAACCTGCCCCGACGCCGGCAAGAGGCAAAAACCCTAGCTGTTTTTTTTTTTTGGGGAGAGGAAGAGGCGGCGACTGTTTCATTTGTGATTATGCCTGAGAGAAGGGGATTCTATTTAATGCAATTGCTTGTAGATTAAGCTTTAGTCTGTACAAAAAAGAAATCCACAAATAACCCGCCTTTTGACAGGTTTTAACTTTGAATAATTTGGCCTCATGATTTTTATATTGATGGATCTATTAAAAGTGATATAGAAAATTAAATGTATTAAGGAAAACGAATTATCATTTTCCCCCTTAACTTCGGGATGGTCCTCAGGTGTTGCTGTCTTGTTTGGTGGCGATGATCTGAACGCAAACGAACATCAAGTGAACAATTTGTGGCCCGCAAAAAAAAGTGAAGAATTGGTGGTGTTATCTATTGCTCCTATCTAATCGAAACGGCCAAAAGTACATGCTTATTCTTATACTGCTACCCGTATATAACAGATAGAAGAAGCATAGTCTTTCATTTGTCTCTTTATTACGACCTTTTAGCTTTTGTCTTCATTTAGCCCGTGCAGCGGAGTATCAGTTGGCTACCTAATGATTTTGTAATCACCCCGTCATTATCGTTGCATGATAACTAAGGATGTAGATATAGCTGCCAAAGGAAAATCATAGCACTAGTTTTCTCAATAAAAATTCTTAACTTTGGAGTAGCTCGGCAAGTTGTGGCTTAAATATTTCTATGGGTTTGACGATATTGCACCCCCCCCCCCCCTAATGGTCACAAGGGACTGGATTCCACCATCATTATTACGATAAAAACAACCATAAGATACCAGAATTCGCTAACCGAGTTGTTGGATGTATCACTAGGCTACATCCCAGTTCTCTTGAATATGGTATAATACCAATTTGATGTCGTTTACATGCTAGTAATTCTTTTTTTGTAGGCAGCCAAAAATGTATTGTAGAAACTTTCGATACCTACGGATTATTGAAAGAGCACTCACACCGTGCGCTCCAAAGGAGTAGTAATATCCACGCAAAAACCCATGAGTTTTAACAAAATAGTCAATTGAAGGACCGCCAACTTTTTTCTTGAAAGATGGTTTCACTATTTGTACTTGCTTTTTTTTTTTATCCATGCTTAGTGATTTCAACAGGACCAGGACCAAGCACCTGATTCCGGATCGGGATTCCTCACGAAAATGGATCGATCCTATGAGCTCCACTCTTCACTTGCTACCGCCGTTATTATCAGCATGGAATCAGAGACCATGAGCACATAACACACAACCTAGAAAAACATTCTTCACGTCGGTCCATCCCAAAGGATCCATTCCCGTGGTCGCACCCACTGGAGACAAGAACTCAACGACGGCCACTCGCCCGGAATGTCGTCACGTATCACTGGATCCGCAGCCGTCCTCCCTGTCATGGCCTCATGACTTCATGAGTTGCACAGCCGCACGAGTCGTTATTGGCCAATGGCCACGCATGGCAAGGTCTCGATCGAGCCTCTTTTGTGCCTGGATGGCATTCTTTACGGCATCTACAGTTGGACCGAACAAATCTGGCCTTTCAAACGCCCGCAAATGCATCCGGAAGTGTTCGTTTTGACTCTTTATTTTTTTCGTTTACACAATCATGGCTCCTACTTTCTCCTTGTATATTTGGTCGCATGCATGTGATTGGTGAAGAAGGATTAAGAGAAAGAAAAGAAATAATAAAGAAAAAATGATGCTCTATGGTGACCTAATCCTATGCGGCGGACGCATGACCACTGACCAGGCACGACACTCCTCATACTCATCTGATACACGACATAAATATGAGGATTTCGGACAACACTAGCATTTAAGAAGGCTTTGAGGGGTCCGGTTGGGTTAATTTTTTGCCATATTTTGCTTTTCTGTCATGTCCGGTCAAGTGGTCCCGTGTTAGTCGTGACAACTTTAGGAGTCCGACTGTAAATGCTCTTACTGTTCCTGATGATATTCTTGGAGGGCCTCCGGCCATCAGCCTAGGTTGTGGCCGTCAATCTTCGTCTATATTGGGAGACAGTGTTTGTACGTAACTGAGTACGCACTCGCCAAAGGGCTTGGTCTCTGCTGTATTTCCATTTATGGAATTGTGAATGCTACATTTGTACCAAAGACATGTGTATCTTTTATTTTATTTTTGCGAAAAAATATATGACTCTTTTAGGCTAGCTTAGCCTACATAAACCTCTTACATTGCGAAACAACCTATAATTAGATAAAACTTGTAGTTAGATGATGGAGGGCAGTAATATCCCTGTCCATTAGATTTCAAGTTTCAGACTTGACATTGGTGCTCGCATTTTCTTGAATTTATTTCAAACCTTTCAGTGATGTGCATTCAGTGGGAATAGACGTTCACGTAGACTATGAAGGCGTCTGTGCCGACTTTATCAATCTCAAGATGATGTGTCAACTCAGTATCTCAGAGGTGTTTATTAGCATAGGGTGTACGTGTGTGCGTGTATAGGATGAGTGTATGTGCGTACGTATGAGTGTTCGTATCTGTATCGTGATCAATAACACGTCTTATATTTTGATACGGAGGAAGTAATTTGGAAAACCACAAATTCACCGTAAATTTTCTCTGTTCAAATCAATCTAGATGAATGGAAAATCTGTTGTACGTAAATAATACTCCTTCAGTCTAAATTAATTGAGGCAGCTTTAGTAGCAAAATTTGATCTACACCATCACATTCACTTCATGCATGGCTCGAACTTTGGACCACATTTTTGTGTCATGATACATGCATGTTACGCAAACTGTCATCAAATTGAATTTATCTCGATCTAAAAAATCAATTTCTTGATTTTTTTTAATTGTGAACTATAAATTCAGTACATTTTCATCATGACGTTATTCCAAGGCTTGGACTTGTGTAATGTATATTCCCTCCGTCCATAATATTAGAGCAATTTTGACATTACATTAATATCAAAAACGTTTTTATGTTATGAGACAGAGGGAGTAGCTTTTCGACCTTAAAACAAAGTGCACGAGTGCATCTAAGTCTCTCCCATATGGCCAGATCGGGGAGAAAAGAGCATCTTAGGCTTGATATATTTCTTTGACGAAAATTATCGGATCTTCTATAAATGTTCGAAAGTACAAAATATCTCAAACATAATAAAAATTATATCAAGATTTTGAGGCCACAGAACAACCACTGCTGCCGTCAGAACGGTGTGCAACGCGCCAGTGTCGCCGCTTCCCTACCGGAGCCAGCTTTACCTTGTTGAAAGCAGTCAGGTAGTCTTCATGCATGTGCCCCTAAGGACTAGTGCCTTGGAGCCACAGTTATCGCCGTTGAACTTTTGCATAGATCTGAAACACCTGACATCAAATCTCGCCGTATGACAAAAATCCTAACCTCAACACCCCAAGGAAACGACATGATCTACGTCGGAGCTCCGTGGACTATGTCCTGATGGGCGAAATCGAGGAGGATCGGAGCCCGAAAGACATACTCAAAGAAGAAGTGCCGCCATCCTCCCGAGCGTCATGCTCGCGAGGACTAAAAAACACTAACCTAAACTACTAACCGGAGTGAATACACCAGGATTCCCCTCCTCGCCACCTGTAGCGACCGCGATCCGAATGGACCGAAGTCTCTGTGTTCTGTGTCATCCCTGGATCGGTAATGCTGACACATACAGTACTTGAAGAATTTATAGAGTGGCAATCACACACTTATTACAACGAATGTCTCAAAAGAGAACTTCTACGAAAGTATATGGCATAAGGCCATCTAACAAAATAACAGCGGAAGGCTTGGAAGATAAGTGAGTCCATCAACTCCAACGGCATACCTGAGTGCATGACAAACGACCTAGCGCACCTTACTCCTCTTCTGAAAAGTCTACAACGTAACATGTTGCAGCCCGAAACGGGTCAGCACATGGAATATGCTGGCAAGATAACACAGTAGCACCAGTAACAGAATAAAGGCTAACACTATATGCATATTTGGCTGGTGGAAGCTCTAGGGTATAAAGTTTTTGCGTAAAGCCAATTTTCCCCTACAACAAAGCAATAACTTTTATTTTAACTATCATGGTAGTTGAAACATCATTGAGAAGGTACCTCCAACTCAATCCCAATTAATTTTTAGAGTGATGAGATCAACCAATAATTCAAGTACCAGATACTCAAGATGTCCATAACCGGGGACACGGCTAATCATGATTAGTTTGTACACTCTGCAGAGGTTTGCGCACTTTTCCCCACAAGACTCGATCTCCTCCGTTGGATTTCCGGCACTGCATGGTGTTTGAGAAACGGATGACTGAGACACAGTCTTTCAGAAGCATTTACTCTTTACCCCGGGTGGACCCATACACCTACTTTCCCTACATCTGCTAGTCCACCACTGAAAGAGCTCACACAACTTACTCATACTATGCCAGAGCCCATAATGGCATTGTGGCTGCACACAGAAGTTTCTAGCATGAATAGTTTTATAACCCCTTTGAGCCTGGGTGGCATTCCATAGGATAATCACATGGTTCCTCCGGGGTTTCCTAGGATAACACTGGATTCTCTAGGTGCCCTGCAACCCATCCACCCAGATGTGTATTCAAGTAGCCACCTTAAGTTGAACCATTAATTAACAACTCACATCTGTCATGGATACTCTCAAACCAAAACCACGTCTACGAGCATAGCATGACAACCTACGCATAACGTAGAAGTAACTCATAGGGTTTTGAAAATAATGCAGGTAATAGGTTCTACCTCAATCTACTTCCGAGACCCACAAGTTAAGAGATCCTACTCATGCAATGTGCGAGGGTTTGATCTAATGCAGAAAAACTGGGTAATAAAGGGGTATGATCAAAGTGTTACTTGCCTTTCTGATGATTCACAAAATCTAGGGACTCGTAGTAGCACGCTTCGCACTCCGGAAATTCTATCGCAATCAAACAATAGTGTCGTGGTTTTGTCACGGCAGATGTCCTAGCGAAAGGACTTAGTCGTGAGGCCATCGCTACGGGTTAGCTTCAAGGGATTAAAGCGGACAAGGATGCAGGGATCTATAATAGTTCGGCCCCTTCGATGAAGGTAAAAGCCTACGTCTAGTTTGGTGTAATATTGCTAGGGTTTCGATGACTAGGGAGCGAATACGCTGTGCCTGTGTCTCGAGTTGTTCTCCCTCTGAACCGTTGCCGGGTCATCCCTTTATATACACGAGGTGACGCCCGGTCCGGTTTACAGAGTCCCGAGGCCGGCTCATAAATGTGTCCGGCTCGGTCTCTATCTTTCCTACCTTACATCACAAGTTACACGCCGTATGGCGTTTACAAATTATGGGCCCTAACACCTCTTGGGCTCTAAGCCTTTCTGGCACAAGCATCATGCTCCATGCTCTACTGGGCTTTAGAAGAAATAATCTTGACAGGCATAAACCGGCCCCTCCTGGGCGGTTTATACCCAGTAGTAATATCCCTGACAAATAGCATACATATGCAAACAAGCAAAGATGCACAGGTAAAACTCCAAATAAGAAGATCTAACGAGAAAGTTCAACTGAAGAACTCCAGTTTACAAAAAGAATCAAATCAAACGGAGCAACGAAACTCAAACTACGAAATAAACAGGATCTGTTTACTAGATTGAAATAAAGTCAAATTTTACAGTACCAAAACCTTGTTCAAGTTGGTTAAACGGAAAGAGGGCTTCGAGACGAAGATCTAGGCACTTGAATCGCCTGATTCCGACTTACGAGCGGAGAGAAAAACTAAAAAGAAGATCAGGGCAGAAATCGCGATCGAAAATAATTGCGGAAAAGTCCTGAGAAAAAACGGACGAACAGACTAACGAACGAACGTTCGCTGTCTGTTACTAAGAGACGAAAAACGTTCGTTAAAACGAACGAACAGACGGACGTCCGCTACTTAACTATATCGACGGAAAAACCGAACCGATATATTAAAAAAACAGATCTAGGGTTTCGAAAAAAAGTTGATCAATTTAAAAAAAAGGGCGACGGCGGCGGTTCGGCGGCTACCTCGGCGGCGGTGAACTCTAGCGGCGGCGGGCAGCTCCGGCGGGGCGGTGGCTACTGGCGGTGGTGGTGCAGCGGCGGCACTCCGGCGGGGTGGCGGCGCGGGCGGGGTGGCGGCGCGGGCAGCGGGGCGGGCGGCGCGGGTGGCGTCAGCGGCGCGCAATAGCGACGGCGACAGCTTAGGGCGGCGGAGGCCTAGGGATTGCGGGGCTGGGGGCTGGCGGCTTTGCGGGCCTCGGGCCTCGCCTTATAAAGGCCGGCTGGAGGAGTCCTAGTCGGCTACGACCCGACTAGGTCGGTTGCCCTTTTCTTTTAAACATTCCTCAGGTAGTAAAAATGGCGAAAAAAATACTAAACGAACTCGAAAAATTCCGAAATAAATTTTAACCGTCCTCTAATAATATTTAGGACAAAGTGAACATTTTTCCCAGACCTAAATACAATTTTGAAAAACATATATTTTTCCCATGCAAATAAAATCGCAAATAAATTCGAATAAAATTCCAAAAGTGATTTTAATATTTTTCCTCCAATAATTCTTATATTTTGGAGAAGTCTGATACGTCCAAAACGTATCTATAATTTCTGCTTGCTCCATGCCTCTTTTGTGTGATATTGCTATGATATTTATGCACTCCCATACACTTTTGTTCATATTTGGACTAACCTATTAACTCAGTGCACCCCAGTGCCAGTTTCTGTTTTCTGCTATTTTTGTAATTCAGTTTTTCCCATTACGTAAACTGCCAGAAAAATTCCGGGAAAAATATATAAAAAATCAGCGTTCCGGAAGCTTCCATGCGGCCAAAGTAGGGCCGGAGGGGGGCCACCAGGGCTCCAGGCGCCCTGGCCACGCGGCCCCCCTCCAGGCCGCGCCGGGGGGGGGGGGGGGCGCCTGGGCCCCCCTTAGCTCCCCTGGCGACACCCTTTGGCATATATTTACACCGCGTCGCAGAAACCCTGATTCCAGACCCTTTTTTTCCAGACGCAATTCCGATCTCCGCCGCCATCGCCATCAAGCTTCGGGGGACCAGAATTCCTGTGTCGGCACTTTGCCGGGACGAGGAAGTGCCCCCGGATTCATCTCCATCGACGTTGCTTCCTCCCTCCATGATGCGGGAGTAGTTCCTCCTCGGGGCTGAGGTTCTTACCAGTAGCTATGTGGTCAATTCTCTCTCCCATGATGTGATCTTCGTTGTGATCATAGGCTATGTTAATCTAGGGTGATCCCATGATATTTCCCCTTCCTCTATGTATTGGATTGATGTACTCACTTGTCTTTATCTAGTATAATCCCCGAGACCAAGGTGACAGCGGTCTATTGGACATGGATTAGAAAAATATTTTCATGAGTGATTTCCTCTCTTGTGTGTTGATTGAAGATTGAGAGTCTCTTGGTGCTTGTCTTTGACTATCCTTTAGATATGTTGTGGTGATTGTGGGACTCTCTTTGGATGGCCGTGGTGACATTGGGAAATCCTTAGATTGAGAACTACGAACTTTGAGGTGTGCTTTTGTAGCCCTACATAATTCTCGTCCTCTCTTGACCACGAAGGAATGACCTCCGGGTGCGTCTCCATTGCATGTTTTCTGGGAAATATCATGTGATTCGATTATGTTAATCTTGTTGGGAGTTGCCACTAGTGAAAGTATGATCCCTAGGCCTTGTTTCCACCATTGCAATACCATTTGTGCTCACGTTTACCACTTGTTTGCTTGCTGCACTTTTATTACAGATTTATATTGCTTTGCTTTGCCACTCCTATCATCCATATTTTACCATCTCTTCGCCGAACTAGTGCACCTATACAACTCCTAGTTGTATTAGGTGTGTTGGGGACACAAGATACTTATCGTATCTTAGTTGCAGGGTTGCTTGAGAGAGACCATCTTCAACCTCTACTTCCCCGAGTTCGATAAACCTTAGGTCATCCATTTGAGGGAAATTGCTGCTGTCCTACAAACCTCTGCGCTTGGAGGCCCAACATAGTCTACAAGAGTAGAAGCGTGTGTAGACATCAAGCTATTTCTGGCGCCGTTGCCGGGGAGGTGAGTGCTTGAAGGTATATCTTTAGATCTTGCAATTAAATCTTTTCGTTTCTTGTTTTTAGTTTCACTAGTTATGTTTATGGAAAACCGTGCTATTGGATCATTGCTTGTGGGAAGACGCCCCACACCTGTGGTGGTTGCTCCTCCCCCTACTGAAATTGTGCCCTATAAAATACCAGCTGGTATTATCGATTATGTTTTGGCTAATCGTTATGCAGGAGACAGACATCCCGGTGAACACTTGCTATATCTGTCACAACTATGCTCATTATTTAAGCTTGCAGGTGTATCAAGGGAGTTTGTTATGAGGAATTTATTTTCCTTGTCACTGAAAGGAAAAGCATTGGAATGGTATAGGCTACTAGATGACTCTCACCTGCTGGATTGGGAAGAGATCCAGTCTCTCTTTTACTCCAAGTTTTATCCTCTTCATGAAGTCCATGAGAATAGGAATTATGTTTATAATTTCTATCCTCAAGACGGAGAGAGCATAGCTCAAGCTTGGGGGAGACTGAAAACGTTAATGCTAAAATGTCCTAACCATGGGCTCCCCAAAGATATGATTATTACTAATTTCTATGCGAGGCTTTCTCGACAGAATAAAGATTTGCTCGACGCTTCCTCTATGGGTTCTTTCACAAACGAAAAGATTGATGCTAAATGGGAACTCCTTGAAAGAATTCAACGCAACACTGAAAATTGGGAGATCGACAAAGGATATGTGGAGAAGCTTCATCTCCAACCACTCCCTCCTAAGGTGAAGAAGAAGAAAAAGAAGAGGAGGAGGAAGAGGAGCAAGAAGGAAGAAGAATGGGTATCAACCTGGCCTGAGCATATTCCTCCCATCAACTTTTATCCTAACGGTTGTAAGTTTAAAGAAGAAGGTGAAGTTTATTGCCTTAATTATCATCTTGATGATACGTCCGTAGGTACTATTGAAGATGATTTTGATTATGATATGCATGTTACATATTGTGATTGGGAAAATGATGATAATGCTACTTATGATCTTGAAAATTTTTTTGGTACCAACTCTGAAAGTGATGATATGGAAAGCTCTATGCTTGGGGATGATAGGATTGCAAACCCTTTACCCACTAGTGATGTGACAATTGATAATTCTTTTGCTAGTAAGAATAAAGACAACATGATTACAAATATAGTTGCTAGCGATGATAATGCTCTTCTCTACTATGATGATGTTATAACTCCAATCTATAGTGATTATAAAGGTACCTATGACATAAGGAGAAATTATCCTTATGAAACTTGTCATAATCATGGAGGGAATTACTCCCTTGTTGAACACCACCCTCCTAATACACAATTAATCTATAGTGTTCAAGTTGTTTATGATAGTCCTACTCCCACTATTACCAATGAAAAAGATTATGCTTATGTGGAGAGTAAGAGTACCTTTTTGCATGTGGATCATGGTAACAATGCTTTATATGATGCTTATATTGTTGAGTTCATCCATGATGCCACTGAAATTTATAATGAGAGAGGGAGACTTGGTTCTAAATATCTTAATAATAAGAAGTTTCCTCTCTTTATGGTGAATATTTTGAAGTTATGCTTGTTTTGCCTTCCTATGCTAGTTGCTTTGTGCTTCAATGAATTATTCTATTGCAATATTCCTATGCATAGGAAGCATGTTAGGCTTAAATGTGTTTGGTATTTGCTTCTTGATGCTCTCTTTTGTTCTTCAACTCTTATTCCTACGAGAGCATCATTAAAGTCTTAAGCCTATCTTTATGGCTATAAAGAAAGAGCTCTAGGGAGACAACCCTTGTTATCTTTGCTTTCAGTTTGTTTTTTCAGTTTTTAGTGGTATTGATGTTTGTTACTACTGTAGCAACATCATTGTATCTTTATTTTTCAGCTTTGTGCCAAGTGTAGCCTCTGATTGCAAGAAAGTTCAAAAGTTGTGACGTGCTGTCCAGGAAACAGATTCTGTCCTTGGACAGAAAAATTCGTATAAAATCACCAGATCATCTTTTTGATCTGAATTGTTTTGACAGCGTGCTCTATACAATTGGCCTTCGAGCGTCTGTTCTGAGTTTTCTGATTTGAGTGGCAGAAGTGCCCCGAAAAATTCATTTACTACCTGCTGGTCTATTTTTCACAGATTCTGTCCTGTTTTGCCTTTCCTTCATTTTGCAAACCTTGAGCTTGCTTTTTCTTTGCAAAAACCTTTTGGCAATCTTGAGAAACAGTAGACCTTCAAGAATATCCTTATTTCCAGCAAGGAACAATTATTTTATTAAGGGTACTAACCTCGCTAATCAGATTATGATGAGTTATGTATGAAGGGAGTTTTCAAGTGTGCGAGGGAAGATGATAAAAAGATTCAGGAGTGTCAAACGCTCAAGCTTGGGGATGCCCCCATGCACCCCGAAGAAATATTCAAGAAGACTCAAGCGTCTAAGCTTGGGGATGCCCCCGTGCATCCCCTTCTCCATCAACATTATCAGTTCGTCTTTCGTTCCACTATATTTTTATCACTTCATGTGTTATGTGCTATGCTTGGAGCGTCTTGCTTTTAGTTTCCTTTTTAGTTTTCTTTAGCTTTGCTTGCTTTTCATAACGAGTTGGAACTCAACTTTCTTTGTGTGGGAGAGAAACACGCTCCACTTCAACCTAGAACACAACATAGAATTTTCATGTTTATCTTTGCTGTGTATGTTTTTGGTCTTTCAATAGCTACTGTCATGCTTAGCTCTTAGTTTTCATGCTTTTCTTTTTAAAGAGCTTTTGTTTAGTTGGTTGCTGGAACTCTCTTGAGTTATCATGCTTATCTTGTTAAGAGAGTTGGCTTATGTTGCACTGGTTGATATGTCCATGATAAAAATGCTATGTGCATAATGGTGCCTAGTAGTTCATGTTTTCTTATGGTTAGTCTCAAATAGCTGGGGGGTTCTCAATGTGTTAATGGAGTACCAACATGATTTGTTTGCCTATGATGTGGTATGGTTTAGTGATATCTTCCTCCAGGAATTTATTTTGATTGACTTGGCATATGCTCACGCATATTTAAGACTGTAAAGAAAGTCTATCAAGCCTTGATGATCTTTATTTTCTGAGTAGCGATATAACTTCCATGCCTGATTCAATGTTGCTTTGTCGCTCTGCATGATTATGACCGTCATTGCTCTTTTAGTTGGTCGCTCCCAATCTTGTTGCTAACCTTCGCCTGTACTAAGCGGACTGACTGCTTGTGCATCCAAAATCCTTTAAACCAGTTATGCCATATGAGTCCACCATACCTTCCTATACATGGTATTTACCTGCCATTCCTAACGAAGACTTTCATGTACCATCTCGAAATTATTCAAAAAAAGCATTTCTCTTTTGTGCCTCTGTTTTAGCTCATGAGGAAGTAGTAGTTAATTCATGATCTTTTTAAGTTGGACAAGCTTCACCCCGGGATTGCATGTCTAATGTGCAAACCCATAATACGAGAAGGAACTGGCATAGAGTGCGCCCGGCTCATTAAAAAATATACAAACAAACAAACCCTCCTTCACACTTTGTTCATGAGAAATCAGAAAACTTTGGCAGTGATAAACAAAGGAGATTAAGAGGATGTGATAGTCCTCATTTGGGAGCCGTTCCTCGAAACTTGTCCAACTCAAGAAGTGATTGAGTTATCTGCTAGCATTCATTGACGAAATATGCATATTCTAAAAGAATAATTATTACCTCTGTTTTTAAAACCAAGAGCTCTGGTACATGTTTAGTTTTTGTTTCCGACCACGGGTTTTCAACCTTGCCAACAAAAGCCATGGTTCGAGAGTCTCCACCTTCTTTAAAGCACCAACTACTGAGAGCATGATTGTCATTCTGAGTGTAATGTGCATTGTTCCAAAGTACCATTGTCTTTTGCATGATTATGATATCGTTTATTCTGAATTCATTGTATCTAGTCGTCACTTAAACCTTGGAGGTGCCCCTGCATTTATGTTTTGCTTCACTAAAGGGGGCAAGCGAGATACCACTTTATCATATTTGCACACCATGCTCATTACAAATCTATTTGATGTTTCAGTATCATATTGTAAAACTTTCAGTTCTTTGTGATTTTCTCATGAGGCAACTTAACTACTACAGATTCATTGTCTCAGTAAGCACTTGTCATGTGACTGTAAGAAGTCCTTTTATGGTTAATACCATGTCACCACAGAAATTATGCTTGTTATCATTTACCTACTCAGGGACGAGCAGGAATTAAGCTTGGGGATGTTGATACGTCCAAAACGTATCTATAATTTCTGCTTGCTCCATGCCTCTTTTGTGTGATATTGCTATGATATTTATGCACTTCCATACACTTTTGATCATATTTGGACTAACCTATTAACTCAGTGCACCCGAGTGCCAGTTTCTGTTTTCTGCTGTTTTTGTATTTCAGTTTTTCCCATTACGTAAACTGCCAGAAAAATTCCGGGAAAAATATATAAAAAATCAGCGTTCCAGAAGCTTCCATGCGGCCAAAGTAGGGCCGGAGGGGGGCCACCAGGGCTCCAAGCGCCCTGGCCACGCGCCCCCCTCCAGGCCGCGCCGGGGGGCGCCTGGGCCCCCCTTAGCTCCCCTGGCGACCCCCTTTGGCATATATTTACACCGCGTCGCAGAAACCCTGATTCCAGACCCTTTTTTTCAGACGCAATTCCGATCTCCGCCGCCATCGCCGTCAAGCTTCGGGGGACCAGAATTCCTGTGCCGGCACCCTGCCGGGACGGGGAAGTGCCCCCGGATTCATCTCCATCGACGTTGCTTCCTCCCTCCATGATGCGGGAGTAGTTCCTCCTCGGGGCTGAGGTTCTTACCAGTAGCTATGTGGTCAATTCTCTCTCCCATGATGTGATCTTCGTTATGATCATAGGCTATGTTAATCTAGGGTGATCCCATGATATTTCCCCTTCCTCTATGTATTGGATTGATGTACTCACTTGTCTTTATCTAGTATAATCCCCGAGACCAAGGTGACAGTGGTCTATTGGACATGGATTAGAAAAATATTTTCATGAGTGATTTCCTCTCTTGTGTGTTGATTGAAGATTGAGAGTCTCTTGGTGCTTGTCTTTGACTATCCTTTAGATATGTTGTGGTGATTGTTGGACTCTCTTTGGATGGCCGCGGTGACATTGGGAATTCCTTAGATTGAGAACTACGAACTTTGAGGTGTGCTTTTGTAGCCCTACATAATTCTCGTCCTCTCTTGACCACGAAGGAATGACCTCCGGGTGCGTCTCCATTGCATGTTTTATGGGAAATATCATGTGATTCGATTATGTTAATGTTGTTGGGAGTTGCCACTAGTGAAAGTATGATCCCTAGGCCTTGTTTCCACCATTGCAATACCATTTGTGCTCACGTTTACCACTTGTTTGCTTGCTGCACTTTTTATTACAGATTTATATTGCTTTGCTTTGCCACTCCTATCATCCATATTTTACCATCTCTTTGCCGAACTAGTGCACCTATACAACTCCTAGTTTTATTAGGTGTGTTGGGGACACAAGAGACTTCTTGTATCTTAGTTGCAGGGTTGCTTGAGAGAGACCATCTTCAACCTCTACTTCCCTGAGTTCGATAAACCTTAGGTCATCCACTTGAGGGAAATTGCTGCTGTCCTACAAACCTCTGCGCTTGGAGGCCCAACATAGTCTACAAGAGTAGAAGCGTGTGTAGACATCAAAGTCATATTATCTCCGCTCATATATTTTATTAAGAAATATTTTTTGGAGATAAAAATAATTATAACCAAAGTGATCCTCGTACCGGTATTTGAGAAAACTCAAATACGAAAACGGTAAAATCACCAACTCTCTCCGTGGGTCCTTGAGTTGCTTAGAATTTCGAGGATTGCAACACAAAAATGCAATAAAAATATGATATGAAATATGATCTATTTATACCATTCCAAATTGAAAATTTGGGATGTTACAAACCTACCCCCCTTAAGATGAATCTCACCCTCGAGATTCGGGTTGACTAAAGAATAGGTGTGGGTTGTCCTTGCGTAGATCATCCTCTCGTTCCCAGGTGGCTTCATCTTTGGTATGGTGACTCCATTGAACTTTGCAAAACTTAATAACCTTGCTGCGGGTGACTCTGCTTGCATACTCGAGGATCTTGACCGGTTTCTCCTCGTAAGTTAGGTCACTATCTAACTGAATTGCTTCCAGGGGCACTGTGTCTCTTAAAGGAATATCGGTCATCTCAGCATGGCACTTCTTAAGCTGAGAAACATGAAACACGTCATGAACTCCTAACAATCCTTCGGGTAACTCTAACTTGTAGGCAACCTGTCCCACGCGTTCTAAAACACGGTATGGCCCTACAAATCTCGGGGCTAACTTTCCTTTAACTCCAAAACGTTTAACTCCCCACATAGGCGACAATCTCAGGTATGCTCTGTCTCCGATTTCATAGACTACTTCCTTGCGCCTTGAGTCTGCATAACTCTTTTGCCTGGACTGAGCTACCTTCAGTCTATATCTAATCAACTTAACCTTCTCTTCTGACTCTTTGATGAGATCTGGTCCGAATAACTGACGGTCTCCGAATTCATCCCACATCAATGGCGTTCGGCATCTCCTCCCGTACAATGCTCCGAACAGTGCCATTTTCAAACTGGCCTGATAACTGTTGTTGTACGAGAACTCCGCATAGGGCAAGTTGTCATCCCAATTAGATCCATAATCCAACACACAAACTCTCAACATGTTCTCCAGAATCTAATTGACTCTCTCGGTCTATCCATCTGTCTGCGGATGAAAGGCTATACTGAATTCTAGCCTAGTTCCCAAAGTCTGGTGTAGCTGATGCCAAAACTTTGAGGTGAATCGTGTTCCTCTATCTGATATGATGGTCCTCAGAACTCCGTGCAGACATACGATCATGGTCCTGTATATCTTGGCCAACTTCACACTGGTATATGTGGTTTTCACGGGGATAAAGTGGGCTACTTTGGTCAAACAATCCACTACTACCCAGATTGAGTCATATCCCGATCTGGTCCTGGGTAATCCGGTGATAAAATCCATGCCAAGCTTATCCCACTTCCATTCGGGTATCGGCATAGGCTGTAGTAATCCTGCTGGCTTTTGATGTTCCGCCTTCACTCTCTGGCATACATCACATACGGCTACATACTCGGCAATATCCTTTTTCATTCCCGTCCACCAGAAACGTTCCTTCAAATCCAAATACATCTTAGTGTTTCCGGGGTGTATCAAGTATGGCAAATCATGTGCTTCCTGTAGTATCAACTTCCTGATCTCGGCGTTGTTGGGCACATAGAATCGATCCTCAAACCACAAGGTGTCGTGTTCGTCCTCACCAAAACCCTTGGCTTTTCCTTCACTCATCTTCTCCTTTATCTCGACAATCTCTTTGTCATCCGTCTGGGCTTCTCGTATCTTTCCCAACAATGTTGACTGAACCTCCAAAGTTGCAACAAAACCTCTAGGAACTATCTCCAAACGAAGCTCCCTGAGATCTTCTGTTAACTCCTTTGGCAATCCTCGCTCTACTATGATATTGGCATAACCCTTCCGGCTCAAAGCGTCTGCCACGACATTGGCCTTGCCTGGATGATACTGCAGCTTCATATCGTAATCCTTTATGAGCTCCAACCATCTCCTCTTTCCGAGGTTCAGCTCCTTCTGGGTGAAAATGTAATTCAAACTCTTGTGATCCGTGTACACATCACAAAAATTTCCAATAAGAAAATGTCTCCAGGTTTTGAGCGCATGCACCACGGCTGCTAGTTCCAGATCATGCGTAGCATAATTCAACTCGTGTTGTCGAAGTTGTTGAGATGCATAAGAAACAACTCTTCCGTCCTGCATGAGTACTCCTCCAAGTCCTAGGCGTGAAGCGTCGCAATACACTTGGAAATCCCTACGTATATCTGGCAAGATCAGCACTGGGGCTGTCGTCAAACGTTTCTTCAACTCCTGGAAGCTTTCTTCACACTCTTTGGTCCAATAAAACTTGGTGTCCTTCTTCAACAATGCTGTCATAGGCTTGGCAATCTTGGAGAAATTTTCTATGAATCTCCGGTAATATCTCGCGTCCAAGAAAAATGCGGATTTCTCCAACTGAGGTGGGTGCCAACCACTCAGTGACTGCCTGCACCTTGACAGGGTCCACTACTATACCTTCTCCTGATATAAAATGTCCTAATAATCCAACTTCCTTCAACCAAAACTCACATTTTCTAAACTTGGCATACAACTAATGTTCTCTGAGCTTCTCCAGAGCCAAACACAAATGCTCCTCGTGTTCCTCTTCGTTCTTCGAGTACACTAAGATATCATCAATGAATACCATGACAAACTTATCCAAGAACTCCATGAACACCTTATTCATCATACTCATGAAAAAGGCAGGGGCGTTAGTCAATCCAAATGACATAACCGTATACTCATATAGCCCATACCTTGTGGTGAAGGCTGTCTTAGGTATATCCTTCTCTCGGATCTTCAACTGGTGGTATCCTGATCGTAGATCGATCTTGGAGAATACTTTAGCTCCTTGGAGTTGGTCGAACAAATCATTGATCATCGGCAGCGGGTACTTATTCTTAATCGTCACTTCGTTCAATGCCCGATAATCAATGACCATTCCTTAAAGATCCATCCTTCTTCTCGACCAAAAGCACAGGGGCTCCCCAAGGTGATGAACTTCGTCGAATAAATCCTTTCTCCAACAAATCCTCAATCTGCTTCTTGATCTCCTCCAGATCATTTTTTTAGCAACCGGTACGGTCTCTTCGATATTGGTCTGGTGCCAGGCTATAGCTCTATCAAAAACTCAATATCCCTATCCGACGGAATGCCTGGTAGCTCCTCTGGAAATACATTTGGATAATCCCTTACTATAGGCACTTCCTCCTGAACAACTCCGAAGAGAGAATGTACTTGTGTCCTCCTAGGCGAATGCCTAGATACATACTTGATCCTTTTTCCCTCCGGGGTGGTAAGTAAAATAGACTTACGGGCACAATCGATGTTCCCTCCATACATCGATAGCCAATCCATACCTAGTATCACATCCAATCCTTGTGACTCCAAAACTATCAGGTCTGAAGGAAAAACATGGCGTCCAATGGTCAATGGCATCTGAAAACATACTTGATTTGCCATATATTCCACTCCTGGTGAGCTTACTAACATAGGGGTCATAAGGACTTTGGTGGGCAACTTATGTTTATTCACGAACCCCCTTGAGATGTCTGAATGCGATGCACCAGTATCGAAAAGAACTACTGCAGTAAATGACTTAACCAAAAACTTACCGACAACTGCATCAGGTTGCTCTTCAACTTCCTCCACGGTTACGTGGTTCACTTGTCCTTTGTTGAAAGGGTCGGGCTTCTTCCCAGCGCTTCCATTGCCGTTCCCATTCTTAGCTTCAGGGCACTCCGTGGCGTAGTGTCCATTCTTCCCGCACTTTAAACATGTAATGTGACCTAAATCCCTCTTGGCGGGTGTGGATGGGGTAGAGCGGTTCTGATTATTTCTTGCTTCATTCCCATTCCCATTCTTGGAGCTATTGTGGTTGTGAGAACTCCCTCCATTATGGGTGTGGCTTCCATTGTTATGGGTGTAACCTCTCGAGTTCGGGGTGAAACGGGGCTTCTGCTGGGCTCCAGAGTTATTCCTTCCTTGTCCATACTTCCTCTTGCGGCTCTCTATCTGCTGCTGCTTCCCTTCAATCATAAGCGCCTTATCTACCAACTCCTGGTAGTTGTTGAAGGTTGCCACCATCAACTGAATGCTCATCTCATCGTTCAACCCTTCCATAAACTTCTCCTGCTTCGCGGCATCTATGGCCACATCGTCAGGGGCATAACGAGATAGAGTACTAAACTCATCTACTTACTGAGTCACAGTATGATTTCCTTGGTGCAAGTTGTGAAACTCTCGCTTCTTCATGCTCATGGCTCCAGTTGAGACATGGGGAGTGCGAAAAGCTTGCTGAAATTGATCCCAAGTGGCATTGGCTACGGGGAAAGTGGCTGTGTAATTATCCCACCATGCTAGTGCTGGTCCAACCAATTGATGTGTGGCAAAGCGCACCTTCTCAGTATCCGTGCAATTTGCAGTGGTCAATTCCCTTCCTATCTTGCGCAGCCAGTCATCAGCAACTATTGGTTCAATGCTACTAGAAAACACCAGTAGTTGCAACCTTAGAAAATGGGTTAGGTTGTCCACGGGTGGTGGTGGAGGAGGGTTGTTGTTGTTGTTCTGATTGTTCTGGTTGTTCTGACAAGAAGTTGCATCAAAGTGTTCTGCTGCTGGATTAACTGAGTGAGCTCAGGGGAGAAACTGAAATCCGGGCTCACGTCTCGGAGGCATCTGATGGGTGTAGAGGGAATAGATTAGAATAGAAATGAGGTCTAAGGGAAAATTCACTACCCATATGTACATGAGACAAACACAATCATATGACACCAATCAATTTCAAGCAAGGGCATACAAAGATCTAACTAACATTACAAAAGTGCTCTAAATTCTACTTTCTGGGGGAAAACTACTGGTCATAGGGTGGTCAACTAGAAATTTTGATTGGCAGAAGATTCTATGATATCTGCTCTAGCTTCATCTTCATAGTCATCATCACTATCATCAGGGTCCAAGTTAGTGTCGTCGATGATGATGTAGTCCTCAGAACGAATCTCCTTGGGTTCTTCTTCTTCTCCTCCTCCTCCTCGCACTGGATCTCCCATGAATACTCCTAGCTTCCTTTTCAAGTCATCATTCTTCTCAACAAGTATTGTCATCTCCTCCTCGTATCCGTCATGTGTAGACTTGAGTTCCTCTTCTAGCTCCAAGTTCCTGGTTAACGCATTCTTCAAATCTATCATCCATGCGCACATATGGAGCTCCTGTCGACGAATGTGCTGGTTTAACTCCTGGATGAACGCTGCAATGGATCTATCCTTCCGGGTGCTGATCATGTCCCATTGCTCATCTTGGCATCCACATATCTAGTAGATAGTGTCCTTCAGTTCCTTCTTGTAGACTTCTCCAATACGCCCCATAGTAATGTGGGCTGCCATACTCTTTCCTAGACTCCAGGTTGGTGCATCAAAGGAAAACTCTATGGGCTCAGTGGATGGTGCGAAAGTCCTCCCGGGAATTTGAACTTGAATATTCCATCGCTCCTCTTCTGGTAAAGTGGCGGTGTAGGTCCCGGTGAAGCTTGGTATTCCGATGTTCAGGTACCTAGTGACTTCCTTCAAGTGTCGTCCAAAAGGTGTGTCTTCATCCGGTTGAGTGAACTTGTTCCTTGGGTCCACCATCCTAAAGAGTAGAAAATGGAGAGGTGTCAGAAATGAGTAGAGAAGAGAGACCTAGGGTTTTTCTTAGTGGTCGTGTCCTACATTCAGCGTGTGCTCTGATACCATCTTGTAGCAACCGCGATCCGAATGGACCGAAGTCTCTGTGTTCTGTGTCATCCCTGGATCGGTAATGCTGACACACATAGTACTTGAAGGATTTACAACAGAGTGGCAATCACACACTTATTATAACGAATGTCTCAAAAGAGAACTTATTACAAAAGTATATGGCATAAGGCCATCTAACAAAATAATAGCGGAAGGCTTGGAAGATATGTGAGTCCATCAACTCCAACGGCGTAGCTGAGTGCATGACAAACGACCTAGAGCACCTTACTCCTCTTATGGAAAGTCTGCAACGTAACATGTTGCAGCCCGAAACGGGTCAGCACATGGAATATGCTGGCAAGATAACAATGTAGATCTAGTAACAGAATAAAGGCTAACACTATATGCATATTTGGCTGGTGGAGGCTCTAGGGTATAAAGTTTTTGCGTAAAGCCAATTTTTCCCTACAACAAAGGAATAACTTTTATTTTAACTATCATGGTAGTTGAAACATCATTGAGAAGGTACCTCCAACTCAATCCCAATTAAAGTAGTCATCATTAAGCCAACAAATTAATTTTTAGAGTGATGATATCAACGAATAATTCAAGTACCAGATACTCAAGATGTCCATAACCGGGGACACAGCTAATCAAGATTAGTTTGTACACTCTACAGAGGTTTGCGCACTTTTCCCCACAAGACTCGATCTCCTCCGTTGGATTTCTCGCACTGCATGGTGTTTGAGAAACAGATGACCGAGACACGGTCTTTTAGAAGCATTTACTCTTTACCCCGGGTGGACCCGTACACCTACTTTCCCCTACATCTGCTAGTCCACCACTCGAATACCTCACACAACTTACTCTTACTATGCCAGAGCCCATAATGGCATTGTGGCTGCACACAAAACTTTCTAGCATGAATATTTTTATGATCCCTTTGAGCCTGGGTGGCATTCCATAGGATTATCACACGGTTCCTCCGGGATTTCCTAGGACAACACTGGATTCTCCAAGTGCCCTGCAACCAATCCACCCAGATGTGTATTCAAGTAGCCACCTTAAGTTGAACCATTAATTAACAACTCACATCTGTCATGGATACTCTCAAACCCAAACCACGTCTACGAGCATAGCATGGCAACCTACGCATAACGTAGAAGTAACTCCCAGGGGTTTCAAAATAATGCGGGTAATAGGTTCTACCCCAATTTACTTCCCAAGCCCACAAGTTAAGAGATCCTACTCATACAATGTGCGAGGGTTTGATTTAATGCAGAAAAACTGGGTAATAAAGGGGTATGATAAAAGTGTTACTTGCCTTGCTGATGATTCACAAAACCTAGGTACTCGTAGTAGTACGCTTCACACTCCGGGAATTCTATCGCAATCAAACAATAGCATACATAAGCAAACAAGCAAAGATGCACAGGTAAAACTCCAAATAAGAAGATCTAACCAGAAAGTTCAACTGAAGAACTCCGGTTTGCAAAAAGAATCAAATCAAACGGAGCAACGAAACTCAAACTACGAAAGAAACAAGATCCGTTTACTAGATTGAACTAAAGTCAAATTATACAGTAGCAAAACCTTGTTCAAGTTGGTTAAACGGAAAGAGGGCTTCGAGACGAAGATCTAGGCACTTAAATCGCCTGATTCTGAGTTACGAGCGAAGAGAAAAACTAAAAAGAAGATCAAGGCAGAAATCGCGATCGAAAATAATCGAGGAAAAGCCCTGAAAAAGAAAAACGGACGAACAGGCTAACGAATGAACGTTCGTTGTCTGTTACTAAAAGACAAAAAACGTTTAAAAAAACGAACAGACGGGCGTCCGCTACTTAACTAAACCGATACAAAAACCAAACCGATCTATTAAAAAAACAAATCTAGGGTTTCGAAAAAAATCGATCGGTTAAAAAAAAACCGGCGGCGGCGGCGTTTCGGTGGCTACCTCGGCGGCGGTGAACTCCGGCGGCAACGGGAGGCTCAGGCGGGGCGGCGGCGGCGCTCCGGCGGGGTGGCGGCGCGGGCGGCAGCGGTGGCTTAGGGCAGCCTAGGGTTTGCGGGGCTGGGGGCTGGCAGCTTCGTGGGCCTCAGGCCTCGCCTTATAAAGGCTGGCTGGAGGAGTCCTAGTCGGCTACGGCCCGACTAGGTCGGTTGCCTTTAAAAAACAGTCCTGACGTTGTAAAATGGGCGAAAAAAAATACTAAACGGACTCAAAAAATTCCGAAATAAATTTTCACCGTCCTCTAATAATATTAGGACAAAGTGAACATTTTTCCCGGACCTAAATGCAATTTCGAAAAACGCGTATTTTTCCTACGCAAATAAAATCGCAAATAAATGCGAATAAAATTCCAAAAGTGATTTTAATATTTTTCCTCCAATATTTCTTATATTTTGGAGAAGTCATATTATCTCCGCTCATATATTTTATTAAGAAATATTTTTTGGAGAGAAAAATAATTAAAACCAAAGTGATCGTCGTACCCGTATTTGAGAAAACTCAAATACGAAAACGGTGAAATCCCCAACTCTCTCCGTGGGTCCTTGAGTTGCTTAGAATTTTGAAGATCACAACACACAAATGCAATAAAAATATGATATGCAATATGATCTATGTATAACATTCCAGATTGAAAATTTGGGATGTTACACCATCGGCAGCCAGAGCGGCAGGCTGAGGGAAGGCGAATCCATGGGGTCACCGGCGAAGCCTGGAGGTGAGAGTTTGTACTATCTACCTAGGGTTAGGTGAGTATTTGTGTAACTATATTTGCCTTCTTAGACTTGATATCTTATTTTGATTGTTCAAAGGGCGACTGTGGAGTCACTAAATAAACCCCCATTCCTGGAGGTTCTGACCCACCACGACGAGGACAGTGTGGGGCGTAGGTTGGTGTCTGAAGAACTCCGATCTGGTCCGCCTCAAACTGGGTCACCAGCCACACAATGGGAAGGAGCCATTGAGAAATCTGGAGGAGGGAGTACTTGACTAGCTTGGAGAAGGGCCTCCGGGCCGCCACCGCCGCTGTTGCCGCACTCTGGAAGAATCTGTTCGTGCGTTGCCTCTGGCCATGGGATATGGGTATGAACGGGAAGGGGCATCGGGACCAAATTAGCTTTTGGGGATGGTCCTTTTTGCAACTTTTGCGCACACAACGCCCCATCTGAATCTGTGCCATTAATCTTCCATCGAATGGTACATATCCATTTTTTCTATTTTTGCATCATAGACTTACATTCTATACTAGTTGCTCCCCTTTGTCTGCATGTCCTTGTTGCTTTACCCAGGCGCAATCATTGATGTTTAACTTTTTTAAGCAAGGCAACAGACTTGCCATTTTCATTAATTAAGGAGAAGGTTTAGACATAAGTCGTAGAGTAGCAAAAAAAAACTGCTCCCGCGACATTAGAGTGCTCAGGTGCCTCGCTCCAGCCAGCGCCCAAAGATGGGCTTCCTCTTTGATCTTGGCAACGACAACAGAATTTGAGGTAGCTGAGTTGTGGAATACTAACATTTCGCTCTTTCCAAATTTCCCACGAGACAAGCATGATCACGGAGACAATCGCCTTCTTGGTGTAGCCACCTGAATCAATCATTTTTAGCCACCACTCATGAACAAAGACCTTATGTCGCCAGGTCATCAGTGAGTGACCATGCATGCCTAGCCAAGCGATGACCTCATTCCAAATGCGGATGGTGAATCTACACTAGAATAGGAGATGAGCAGTGGACTCCTGAACCTGCTTACACGGGGGGCAAATGATGCAATTTGGCCATCCCCATCGCTGCAAACGATCGACCGTCCACACTCGATTTTGAACAATCAACAAAGCAAAGAATTTGCACTTAGGTTGACCCAAGTCTTCTAGATTGTGGTAGAGGTTGTACTAAGAACTGGCCCCGCGAACCGAGCCTTGTAAGTTGTGGCCAACGAACATTCACCACTGGAAGTGAATTTCCAAGATATTTTGTTATTCTTGTCCGAGTTGAGAGTAACATCATGGAGCATCTCCCAAAGGGCAGCGAACTCCTGGATATCGATCAAGGTGAGGCCCTTACTAGTATCGATCTGCCTGATTCAGAAGTTATTGTCCAGGGACTTGCTGACCAAGCACGCCTTCTTTTTAGATATCTCAAAGATCTTGGGCGCAACATCTCTTGGTCGGAGACCATGAAGCCATGTAGATTCCTAGAATTTATCCTTTTTACCATCACCAATGGTCACCATCGTGAAAGACGCAAATCGATCATCGTCACCGTCGCTACAAGGTGTTTCCATACTGGACCAAGTCTTGGGTGGGTCGGCCCACTCGAACCACAACCAGCGAAGTCGAAGGGCAGTCGCAAATTTCTCGAGGTTTAGTACACCCAAGCCACCATAAGCCTTGGGCTTGCAAATAGTATTCCAGTCGACCTTGCACTTGCCGCAAGAAACCTTGTCAGAGCTTACCCAAAGAAAGGCACACCTGATGCTGTCAATTTTCTTCCAAACTTCAGCAGGGAGCTCATCTGGATCACAACCACTTAGCCCCATCACAATAGTTATCGCCTGAACGCAGCAGCAAAAATTACTCTAATGCGCGGGGCAAGTGGGCTCTGATGGGGAACGTGGCATCAACATCAAAGAATTCCTATGAAAGACACAAGATCTATCTACACATGTCAACTAGAACATCCAGGCATGGTAAACTGCCAAAGCTTCTACTGTAGTGTAGCACGAGGGTTCAACCTTCTCCTTGCTGAGTTGCATGGCCCGCATCATGTTCAATTGGAAAGTCTGGAAAAGGTGCTTCCAACTCCTGGTTCAGTGTTTGAGGTTACCAAATAAAGATGAATCCTGCGCAATCAGAGATTAAGCCATAAGATCCCACCCAGAAACTGGAAGAGTCGGGGGCAGCTACCTAAGGAGTCTTCCCTCCATCAATTCAATGACAAAATAGCTCTATTGAGACGGCCATTGACAACCCTCTTGAATGTGGCTTGCTCCTAGTTTTTCTTCCCCCGCCCATTCTATCTAGGTTGATGGCCATACCAGATTTCGTGTCCGATCGAACGTGAAACTAGCCCAATGAGCTTCTTGGATTCCAAACCAGAAAGAAAGATCACGCACAAGAAAATAGAGTTGGAATGAAAGATGGGGTAAAGATGAACTTTCTTACGGAGATGCATAGAAAAGAGAGGGAGTGTGTCTATGTACCCTTGTAGACTGAAAGTGTTAGAGTACGTAACACATTTGATATAGTTGTAATCTTCGCGATCCAATCACGTTCCAATCCGATCTAGTGCCGAACGGACGGCGCCTCCGAGTTTATCACACATACGGCTTGGCGGCGTCCTCTCCTTCTTGATCCAGCAAGCGAGAGAGAGGAGGTAGATGAGATCTAAACTAAAACGATGGTGTGGTGGTGGTGGCAGCGGAATTCCGACAAGGCTTCGCCAAGCGTGTACCAAAGAATATGGAGAGTAGTGGGGGAGAGACCGAGCAAGCGTAGAAGGGGTGATTGCCCCTGCGCCTCCACACTATATATATAGGGGTGAGGGAGGGGTGTGCCAGCCCAATAGCCCCCCTCCTAAGGCAAGGGGCGGTGGCCAAGGGAGAGGAGTGCCCTCCAAGCCAAGTGGAGGGCCCTCCTCTTTAGAGTTTCCCCTCCCCAGGCGCATGGGCCATGTAGGGGCTGGTGCGTCTACTCCAATAAGGCCAAGGCGCCCCCTACAGCACGTGTTGGCCTAAGGTGTGTGGTGTATCCTATGGAAGCTTTCCCGTACAATACCGGAAAAAATCAAAGTTTTTCCAAAAACTGACTAACAACTTTTCATATATGAATAGTTACCTTCGTAGCTCCTCGTGATATCCTGGATCCCATCCAGGACTCCGAACAACCTTCAACTATTAATATCTCAAAACTACCCTAGCACTATCGAACATTAAGCGTGCAACCCTACGGGTTTCAAGAATCATGTATACATGATCGAGACTCCTCTCCGGTCAATAACCAATAGCAGCACCTGGATGGCTCTATTGGTTCCTACATATTCCACGAAGATCTTTATCGGTTGAACCACGATGTCAAGGTTTCTTTCAATCTCGTATGCAATTCCCTCTGTCCGGCGATATCTTACTTGTCCGAGATTCGATCGTTGGTATCTCCATACCTAGTTTAATCTCGTTACCGACAAGTGTCTTTACTCGTTCTATAATACAAAATCCTGTGACTAAACTTATTAGTCACTTTCTTGCAAGCTTGTTGTGATGTTGTATTATCGAGAGGGCCGAGAGATATCTCTCCGTCACATGGAGCGACAAATCTCAGTCTCCATCCATGCAACCCAACAAATACCTTCGGAGATACCCGTAGAGCACCCTTATGAGCATTCCATTACGAAGTGATGTTTGATAGCACACAAAGTATTCCTTCAGTATCTGGGAGTGGCATGGCCTAAGGAACGGATACCTGACATTAGGAAAGCTGTAGCAAATAACTAAATGATACAATCTGATGCTAAGCTTATGGTTGGGTCTATCCATCACATCATTTTCCTAATGATGTGATCCCCTCATCAAATGACAACTCATGTCTATGGTTAGGAAACCTTAACCATCTTTGATCAATGAGCTAGTCTATTAGAGGCTTACAAGGGACACAATGTTGTCTATCTATTCACACATGTATTTAAGTTTCCAGACAATACAATTCTAGCATGAATAATGAACATTTATCATGAACTAGAAATATGAAAGCCATTTTATTATTGCCTCTAGGGCATATTTCAACATTCTCCCACTTGCACTAGAGTCAATAATCTAATTTACATTGTAATGAATCTAACAATCATGGAGTCCTGGTGCTAATATTTTGCCCGTGGAAGAGGATTAGCAACAGATCTGCCACATTCAAATCCATATGTGCTTTGCAAATTTCTATGTCTACAATGCTCTACTTGGAGCTACTCTATCTAACTTCTCTAAGATTCAATATGTACCTGGATTAGTGTCAAAGCTAGCATCGACGTAACCCTTCACGATGACATTTTCTTCACTTTCATAAAAAAGAAACATTTCCTTAGTCCCTTTTAGGTACTTAAGGATATTCTTGACCGTTGTCTAGTGATCTACTCCTGGATCATTCTGGTACCTACTTGCCAGACTCATGGCAAGGCACACATCAGGTCTTGTACGCAACATGTCATACATTATTGAGCCTATGGACGGGTCATAGGGGATGACTTTCATCATTTCTCTTTCTTCTGCCGTGGTCGGGCTTTGAGTCCCACTCAAGTTCACACCTTGCAACACAGGCAAGAACCCCTTCTTTGACTTTTCCATTTTGAACTCCTTTAAAATCTTGTTAAGGTATGTGCCCCATGAAAGTCCTATCAAACGCCTTGATCTATCTCTATAGATATTAATGCCCAATATGTAAGCAGCTTCACTCAGGTCTTCCATTGAAAAAAATCTTGTTCTAATAACCCTTTGTGCTTTCCAGAAATTCTATATCATTTCCAATCAATAATATGCCATCCACACATAGTATTAAAAATGCTATAGAGCTCCCACTCACTTTCTTGTAAATACATTATTCTCCATAAGTTTGTATAAAACCAAAAGCTTTGATCACCTCATCAAAGCATATATTCCAACTCTGAGATGCTTGCACCAGTCCATAGATGGATCGCTGGAGCTTTCATATCTTTTTAGCATTCTTAGGATCCACAAAACCTTTGGGCTGCCTCATGAACAACTCTTCCTTAAGGAAACCAATTTTCACATCCATCTGCTAGATTTCATAATCGAAAAATGTAGGAATTGCTTACATAATCCTAATAGACTTTAGCATCGCTATGGGTGAGAAAGTATCATCGCAGTAAACTCTTTGAACTTATTGAAAACCCTTTACGATAAGTCGAGCTTTATAGATGGTGATATTACCATCAGTGTTTGTCTTCCTCTTAAATATCCATTCTTTCTCATTGGCCTGTCGAACATCGGGTAAGTCTACAAAAGTCCATACTTGGTTCTCATACATGGATCCTATCTTGGATTTCATTGCTTCTTCATAGTTCGTAGGTTCACCGTTGTCTAACAACATAACTTCAGGCATGATTACCATAACAGTCTGGTGCAGAACGTGTCCTAGTCGACCTACGAAGTTCAGTAGTAGCTTGATCCGAAATTTCATGACCATCATCATTAGCTTCATCTCCAGCTGGTGTAGGCATCACGGAACTTAATTTTGTGATACATTACTCTCCAATTAGAGAGAAGGTATGATTACCTCATCAAGCACTACTTTATTTCCTCCCACTCACTTCTTTTGAGAGAAACTCCTTCTCCATAAAGGATCCATTCTTGGCAACAAGATCTTGCCCCCGGATCTGTGATAGAAGGTATACCTAATGATCTCTTTAGGATACCCTATGAAGACGCACTTCTCCGCTTTGGGCTCGAGCTTACCAAAATGAAGCCTCTTGACATACGTGTCGTATCTCCAAGCTTTATGAAATGATAGTTTATGTTTCGTTCCAAACCATCACTACAAAAAAATACACTTCCGTGATGATACGTGTTTGTCACAGTAGGTCACGTTTTCTGTCATGCATGTACATCCATGACAAATTTATGACAGAATCAAGATATTCATACATGTGCTATCGTAGAAGTGTTCCATGACATTACCAAATTTATCATCACGCAAGTGTCCACTTCCATGACGATAAATCACGCGTCACAGAAGTGCTTTCGTCAAGGGTGACCGACACGTGGCATCCACCGTAACGGAACGCCGTTAAGCTATCAGGTCCGGTTTTGGATACGATAACCCGTTAACAGCGCCGACCAATGGGGATTTTCCACGTGTAAAATAATCATTGGCTGGACGAAACACGTGTCGGCTCATCGTTGGGACATATGTCATCCTCTCATAGGACCCAAAGCGCCTATGATACGTCGACACGTGGCACGGCCCAACAGAGGCCCATTCCTGTGAAAAGGCCGGCCCATTTTACTTGGTCAAAAGGTGGCGGGACGGCCCATGGAAAGCATGTTAACAACCTGTTCGCATATAGCCCATTTACAACCCGCTAACCCAGGGCCCATTACGACATATTCCGAATTAGGCCCAGTAGTGTCATCTGGGCTGTCCAATATGATTCCAGCCCATTTTAAGTTCCGGTCCATGTATGGCCCATGACGTCTTTCGGCCCATATGAGGCCCTTTTGTAACTCTTGGCCCATTAACGGCCCGTAGTGAAACTGGCTGTAATGAACAGTATCACCTTATACCCATTAACGGCCCATTCATCCATTGGGTCGTTTGCAGCCCATGTTATCTTTCGGCCTTCTCAGGGCCCATTTATTCTTGGCCCATTAACGGCCCGTGGTGAAACTGGCCCGTAATGAACAATGTATCACTTTATACCAATTAACGGTCCATTAATCCATTGGGCCGTTTGCAGCCCATGTTATCTTTCGGCCTTCTCAGGGCCCATTTATTCTTGGGCTCATTTCCAGCATTCGGTTATTTACGGCCCGTTATTGCCATTTCTGCTTGCGGGCCAAATCCAGCCCTTGGTTACAGTCGACCGGTTTGTGGCCCGTTAATACGTTGGGCCATTTCCATAGCGTCATCAAATACGACCTATGAACGACGGCCCGTTATGGTCGGCCCGTGAACGGACAACTCCAACTCTAGCCCGTTTACGGCCATAATGCGGTCTGTTTTTGGCCCACGTTTGGCCAATCGATCATATGGCCCATCTAAGGCCCATTGATGATACGAACCATAGAAGGCCCATTGTTTCTACAGCCCGTAGAAGGCCCATTGTTTCTACGGACCGTAGAAGGCCCATTGTTTCTATGGCCCGTAGGAAGCCCAGCATCACTACAGTAAATATGTAGCCCGTGGCCTGTTAAAGGCAAGAAACTACTATAGGTTTAGACCTGCTAATGGCCCAAGATGATTAGAGGCCCACGTTTTGGCCCATATGAGTAACGGGCCGGCCTGAAGACCGACAACACTGAGATCCACTAAACCTACCGGCCTAAATTACTGCATACCGACCAAAGAATAAACCTAGACTATACAACAAAGAAATTACTGCATATTACATCCACTTGGAATCAAAGTTCGCTATCGGTGATAATAAAGCGCAACATGACCGCTGATTTCATACACTGGGCATCAAAGGTCGCCACCAGTGCATATAAACGCGCCGACAAAAGAATATACAAAATGAGAGCACTTCATAAGGCACTAGACCTGGCAAGCTAGGGCCCCGCAAGTAGCCGAACAAGCTGATGAGACCTTAGTTGTGTCAACGATAGATGCTTCATCCCTAGCTATAAGGCACCATAGCGCACAAGGCAGTCCCTTGACATCTTCATTACATCTTTGACTTCAAGTCAGAGCTGAGCTGAAGCAAGCCTTTCCGCTTTAAGTTGAGACTGAAGAAGTCGAACTGATTGAGGCAGCGACTGCACAGAGGTTGTCTCACACCTGCTGGTGAGTAGCTTCAACTCACTATCTTCATCAAGACAGGACCTTGGGGTCATCTCGCCGTTCTCAAGATGGTTTGGCTCACTATCTTTCCTAAAGTTCTACCTGGCATAAGAGAGACGACTCTGAAAGAGAAACAAGGAGACACGTAACAAGTTTCACAATTATATAAGCAAATAAATGGATATGCTCTGCATAAGGAACATGTTTTACAACTACAATTTAAAACTGGTAGTTGTTGCAAACATCTAATCAGATGTAAACAGCAGTGGAGGAAATGATGCCTATCCAAATCTATACTAGAACAAAGTTTGAAGGCTTGAGGAGGATGAACTTACATTACATGTTAACACGGGCTGGACAAAGCCCTTCTCCATGTTGATGGAAAGACAATTCAAATAATTACCCAAAGAAAATTCTTTATAAACATTGCCATTATTCTACATTTTGCAAAGAGTAAATATAGATCAAATAATATTGGAAGAAATAGAGGATAATGAAGCTTAGGTGCAGACTAATGATACATAATCAAATAGCTATTAATTAAGTACATCGTTAGAAGGCAAAAGGTACTGACAAGAGGAATATAGACATCAACGTGTGCAGTGGCATTGTCTTTATCCAACATTTTGGTAAGAGTAAATGTAGATATGATAATTTGGAGAAAGTGGAGGGCAGGGCAGATAAGATGCAGAGTAATGCTAGACAATCAATTATCTCGCGATGCATGTACAATAATACCACCACCGTCCGTTATTAGGTGTTGCTCAAATGGATGTATCTAGCACTATTAAGTTTTATATACATCTAGTTGATCAACAATTAATTCGATACAGAGGGAGTACATGACAACAGGTACTTACATGAGCAATCCAAAACTTCATAACCCTTGTGTTAATTCTATATTTATCTAAGAGTAAATATAGATCTTATAATTTCAAGCAAAGGGAGGATAAAGAAGCGAACATTTACAGTGATGCTACATAATCAAACAACAATGGGTGTAAGTATGCTGACAAAGGACAAGAGGTACTGACAAGAGCAATGCAGAGCCAAGTATTACCGTGAGATCCTATGATCCTTTGTGCAAGGAGATTAATCTGAAATTAGTTTTCATACAAGAGAGAAGGTAAGGCACATGCAAAAATTTAGGAGTTCAAAATTTGAATTGATATCATAGACAGTACCTGACGCTGGGCTGTCAGCAGTTCTAATAGGGGTTTGGCCACTGGAGTAGAGGTAAAGTCTGTTACAGTTGGGCCTGTGTTTTTTGTGGCTGCTGACCTATCTGATTTAACAGGTATCACTACCTTTTCCAAATACCTAGTTTGTACTCCTTGAGGATCAGCAATCACCCTCTTCCTTTTGGACATCTATTATGAAAGAACAACATTTGACTGGAAAAACATAGTATGACGACACATGGAATAGGTACAGAAAATGGATAGCTATGGCATATACTCATATATGATGCTTAAAGTAAGAAGATGGTGTAACAAAGTAGAAGTAATGCAAGAGTTCAGATGCAAAATATGTGCGACCAATACAACCTTGCCAAGTTAGAGCATGCACCTTGATGGGTGAATAAGATAGGCCATCCTCCACCATGCCAAGTTTGTTAGCCAATGGATTGTTCCGCAATATTCCTCTCATGCGCCCATTCTCATATTCATTTTGATAATGTTCAATACCTGACATGCATGAAAACATAAAAACAAGTGAGATTATCTTTGTAATGTAGAAGTGATTCTAATCCAATATTCCTCCCTGTAAACCCCTTTGTGCTATCTCTGCAATTCTTCTAAGAGGTGCCATGCATGCTGTAATTTAGTGTGTGCATTAATATAATGTGGCCTACTACTCAAAATATGAGAGCTCCAGAAGTGATGATACTTCGCAGATGACAGCTTTAACATATAGTAAAGAAGAACAAGTCGACCTGAACTGACAGATTCAAAATATACTAAGGGAGAATAACTCGACCTGACTAGTCGACCGCAACAGAAGAGGATCATCTTAAAGAAGAGCAGAAGAGCAAGCAGATTGAAGATATTACAAGTCTTTATATACAATGTCGGTTGGCCACCCATGATGAACCAGAGTGCACAGAGAAATACTATTCCTTCCGGTCTCTCCATGTGTGGCTCACATGCATTTTGAAACTAAAGTAGGAACATTTAGCTGACCAATTAAACATCTCCCAGTTTTACTAACATCAGCATAATATCAGATTTGAATTTGTACAACTAAGCTTGTTTAGCTCGATGGGTGGAGCAGTGCTATTATGACACGAACCACGTAGGCTGATCGTGGTCATCATAAAATGGGGAAGCCGTAAGCATGATGAGTATAGTGTTGACCGTGGCAGTGGAATGGCAGATCTGAAGCTGCAAATCGCGCAAAGGGTAGTTAGCAACCGATATTTGCTTTGAAATAACAACTAAGATTTGGTATGGACAAGAAAGTACAGTCAATAAGTGACAAAGAAATGCAATTCTGCTGTCTCTCTATATGTCGCGTCATGCATTTGAAAACTCAAGTGGGACCTTTAGCTAACTAATTAAATGTGTTTGTTAACTAATATCAGTATCGTATCACAAATCATATTTGAACAACTAAGCTTTGGAATTTTGAGTGTTGTGTTGTTTAGCTTGAAGGGTGGAGTAATGCTAGTATGACATAAAGCACCTACGCAGATCATAGTAGAGTAGATAAAAGGGGAAAACCCTAAGCATCAAGAGTTAAATCAAGAAAGTGGAACTAGCTGGACCAGTGGGTGGCGCAGATGCTTCTCGAAACGAATATAGGAACATTAGGTGACCAATTAAACGTTCTCTGTTTTAGTAATATGAGCATCATATCAGATTCGTATTTCAACACGTAAGATTTGGAATTATGAGTGGCATGTTGTTCCACTTGATGGGTTGAGGTCTTGAGGAGCAGTGCTAGCACGACACGAAGTAGTGAAGCACCTACGATGATGGTAGTGAATACAAAGGGGGGAAACCATAAGCTTTACGAGTATAGTGACCATGACATGGCGGATCTGAAGGTGCAAACCGGACAAAGCTACTTCACAACCAATGTTTGCATTCAACTAGCCACTACGATTTGGTATGGACAAGAAAAGTACAGTAAACAATTTAAGATCTATTTTCCGGGTGAGATCAAAACTTAAGCACATATGGAAGAGTACTACCCCTCTTGCAACGCCGTGTAGGCCCCTGCTAATACGTTGATGGTGATGCGGGTGCAATGGCTGTCGGCGGCGGGGAAGAAGACTTTAGATGGCAGACGGCCGGGTTGGGGGATAAATCATGTTGCCGTGGACGAGGCAGTCGTAGGAGCGCCAACAACAAAGTGGATGACGGCGCCGATGAAGCGAGACGAAGCGATGAAAGGATCCTGGTCCGGCGCCGTGGATGAGAGACGTCCATCTCTTGAAGTGGACGATAGGGTGGGGGTAGCGGCTCCGGCAAGGTGGAGTATGGGGTGGCGGACGGAGGAGGCTGGCCAAAGTGGGGAGGTTGTCGTGGCGCCGACGGTGTATGAATGGGGAAATGGAGGGGCAGGGGGATCTCAAACTTTGGGACACTCTTGTCTGAAATGTGGGAACGTTATGAACTTATTCCCCGTTTAAAATTTCGACATCACGTCAGTTGGGGATAGGACGGTAATCTCGCATCTCCCAAATATTTGCCGGTAACTATTTCGGGCGAGGAGAGGGTGTTTTCCCGCCCACGGTGTATGAACGGGGCTGAAAGGTAGGGCGGTTGTGTCACATCTGAGGGAAGTTACACATCTGCCCCTATTTAAAATATTAGCCTACACAGATTTCGGACGAGGAGAGTTTGTTTTGCCGCCCACCGTGGATGAATGGGGAAATGGAGGGAGAGACACATGTCTTTCGGACGAGCTTGAATCAAATGTGTTTTGCCGCCCACGTTTGGCGCCCACCATGTCTGAATGGGGTCAGAGGCCGTCGTGTCACGTCTGATTAAAGTTACTAGTCTACCCCTATCGACAGTAATGTAAATCCGGTCGATAAGGATGTCAAGTGGCAGGGTAGACAGTAATTTACATCTCGCAAACACTTGCTTCGGGCAGCCCACAAATGATAGTGGGTGTTTAGCTGCTTCGTTCAAAACTTGGGAGAATTAGCATTCACGTTTGCCCTGGGCCCTGACAACTAAACCCAAATCCAATTTTTATTCGATTACGAATATCCACAGATAATTCTACGTTTTGTTATTTATTTCTTCAAAACCACAACAAAGATTTATTCCACCTTTATATATGATTATGATTTAGAAATGCCATGATCTTCGAATTTAGTAGGTTGGATACACTTTGAGTCAAACAGTTATTTCATCCAATACAATATGCTCACACGAAAAACAGTTCACCTTATGTCAATCATACAAGTACCAAGGATTACCTCGCCTAAAAAATTCGGATCATTACAACACATGGACAACATAGGGGGTCTTACAACATAATCCATTCAGAGACATGACACAACATGCAAGTACAAATCTGATGAAAATTTCAACGGCTATCTATAGAAGAACTGGGATTACCCTGGGCTTCAGATAGCAAAAGCAGCAGGACCTCCTCCGTCTTCAAATGCAACATTCTTACTTCCTCCAATTCTTGGGTTGCTTGTATAATGTGTGCAGCTAATTGCGTAATTTCCAGCTTCAAGATCGAAATTACCTCATTCATGGCAGCAACACCATCTCTTTCTGCCTCTAGTAGAGCCTCGAGAACTATAATATTTGTGCTCAGGCTGCACTCCGGCAGTGTTGCCTCTACACTGCTACCATCTGGTAACATGGATGGTGCACTGCTTCCACAAATAGATTCTGGGGTTGTACATTGTATCCTAGTGTGAACGGCATCCTGAAAGGTTTTCGCTGGACGTAAGTAAGAGATAGTTATCGCATGATCCAGGCAGTAAGCTTACATGGTAAACGACATAGCAATTATTGCCGAGCATGGCAAGCTATGTTTAAATGGTTCGAAGCAGCATCAGCCGAAAAGAAATTAAAATGGTAAGATGAAAACTTGAAAGGGAGTGTACCACCGCTATATTTAAGTTCCCAAGGCATCTAAGCCGTTGAAATAATCTGAGAAAGCACTTAACAGTGTGGCCTCATATAAACTACGAAGGCAATCTGGTGATGAAGTTCAGAGGAAAAGTTAAGGACTCAAATGAACTAGGCATGCATTTCTTTACGATAGTACATCAGGCACTACTGACATATTGGCCAACTCAGGTATAGCGTAACAAGTAGCAAACAAGCATTCGAATCAAGCAATACAACAAAGCAGACAACTGAACTATTTGTTATTCTATAGGATTATAGGTTGAGGGCACAAGCCAAGAAAGCAGCCCACGCGCATTACATTTCACATGTACTAAAACACACTGGCTTAGCATATGTTGCTGTGAAGCCTCGCTGCTGTTGCAATGTTCTTTGAAAATATTGTCAGCATCTCATGGTTGCAAATCTACTTGTTGTAGTTTATTCTGCACCCTCTATTTAGATAAAATTAATTTTAATCACACGCACTGGTTCGAATTGATAATCAATGGTTCATCTAAACTAATGAAAGGAGGGTGTGTGCATACACGACAATATATCTGCTTCCCTCTATTTTTATGCTTGTTCGAGGTGCCAGCCCCAAAAGAACAAATATTTTGCTTGATGGGGTTGGCAGCTCCATAATTAATAGAAGCATCAAATTAGTCATGCAACTTGGGAATATCAAGAACACACAAAAAAGTAATGAACAGAGGCTCGTAGAAGTGATGTAATAGCTACCATCAGAAAATGTAGGGTAAAACGAACAAAAACCAGCGGAACCACATGCTAGTTTCCTGATGTGTAATTAAGCATAGAGAACATCAAGCAGTCTGATGGAACCAACAGGTGGCATCAGAACAACACCATTATCATAAATATAGCATGCACGAAGTAAAATAGTAGGCAGTGATATCTAGGAAGTACAGTAATACTTAGGACAAAACAAAGCATATTAACTATATGTGCACTGGTATGTAATTTAGCACATGTAACATGTTTTACTGCCAGAAGTATGGCCCTATAGGTGCAAGCAGAATAACACGTCTCATGAAAAACTGAATGATGCCCTGAAGAAATTCAAAGGTGCGGTGCTTATGCTAAGAAAGTGAACGTAGCCGCCGGCAGTTGGATAATAGTACCTGATTCTCGGCGACGTAAGGGTATCGTTGGCATACTTGATAGATAAGGATCGTCGATGGTGCTCGTGTTGCGGTTGAGTTTGGGCCGGTTGTCGCCGTCGCTGAAGCGGCTCCGGTGCTACGGTTGCGGCGCCTGTCGACATACATGAAAGCTTATCTGTGGTAAGTGAACAGTTGCACGATAAAGAGAAAAACCAAAGGAGTACGGATCGAAATAACCTGATGAGGATGCGGCATCAGTAAAGCAGGGCTGGTGGAGTTGAATATGGTGTCCGTGGAGAGGGGTCCGGTGCAGTGGACGAAGGCTTCAGCGGGCGCGTTGTACAGTGCTTTCGGTGAGGCGGGTGTGTTGCGGCGGACGGGGGCTTGTATGAAGGGCCAGCGAAGGGACGGACGAGGGAGTCAGTGAAGGGCCTACACTGTGGTGGACGAGGGCGCCGGTTAAGCAGATCCGGTGCGGTGGACCATGATGGCGGTCAAGGAGATCTGGAGCGGTGTACAAGCCAGGCGTTGAAGCGGCTCCGGTGAAGTGGTGAGTTGGTAGTTAGGGGTTCCAAGGTGCGGAAGGTAGATCCATCGGGGTGTGAGGTCCACCGCTGCGGCGGAGGACTAGATTCGACGGCTTGTCGTGGTTTGGGGGGTCGGGGAGGGGAAGGGGAGGGGCTCTGGGGAATAATGTTGGGGGCAAAGAGGGGAAAACAATGGAGTTACCAAAGCCGCCCTTTTCCGTTCATGTGGCAGGGGTAAAACAGGAATATCCCAGGGCTAAACTTTCAGGCGCGAGATATTTCGAAACTTAGATTGCCCATTCAATTCAAATATGGATCATTGAGCTACTACAAGCAAATACCATCATATGGTCCAATTCAAATGAAATTCCAAATGTGTTTATCCTAAATATGATGACAAAAGCAAAAATGTGTATGTGTATGAATAAAGTGGATGATTATAAAGTTTGAACATGCCCGTATGTGTATATCTCTAGGTTTGATATATGAATTTGAAATCACGAAATCCCGGCTTAAAAATGTACCTTCGTTTAAATGAATTACAAAAGCTAATGATGGAGTTGAATTCCAAAATTCCAACCTTAGGTTTGTAATTCTGGTACATCAAAGTATATCACGCATGTTCAGAAGTATCGTTATCTCATAGTCCAAACTGTGAAACAAATTGATCAACCTTGAGTGCACACACTATTGACGTGTATATCTCAATTACGCTAAAGTCCCTCAAGTATAGACACCTCACTCTTTATCTGAAGCCAACCCCCCCCC
>LR738714.1:584587605-584719324 GCA_902687465.1 Secale cereale
CCCCCCGTTGCCCCCCACACACACAGAGAGAGAGGAGTCATTCTCTCCCCCAAACACCAACACACAAGCACATTAACACCCCTCTCTCTTCTGAAGTCTGGACCCTAGGTCTCTATCACTTTCTCTCTTGGGCATGCACACATCTCTTCCCACACTCTCTAGCTAGGTCACCCGGCATCTCTCTTTCCAAGCACACACACTATGTAGAGTGTATCTTCCCCATACACACAAAACGTCGCCCCCAAACGTCTATCTCCCTAGTTATGTGGTTCTCGCACACTCACCTCACACACAACCCCCACTGCAAAACAAGCACACTTTGTCTCCTTGTGCACCACTCTCCTCTTTCTATCTCTCCCACATGCGGACCCGCCCCAGCTCCTCCCTGTATACATATATGTCGTGACTCTTTCCATAGCTCCCTAATGTATCATCGTTCTCGATCTCGCACATTGTTCTCTACTCCATCTATTCTAGATCTCTCATGAAGTCCCTATCACACACAAGATGACTCGCTTCCCTTGCGTCTCCGTACATAGGCAAATTTCAAACAACATCAACATTGTCTCCCTATCTATACGCCATTTATGGACACAAACACCCCCTCTCTCGCCCCCTCTCTTTCTCTCTCTCTCTCTCTCTGTCACTAGCTCTCTCTCTCTTGCCCTCTCTCTCTCTCTCGCTCTCACACCCCTCTCCCACACACAATCGATGTCTCTTCCAAATAGCCTGCCCCCACACCCGCACCCATGCTATCCCACTACTACACATGTCACGCCATTCCCCCTTCCCTTTATACTAGGTTTACATCATTAGCGGTCTCTCTACTCCACATACACACACTCCCTCTCACACACAAACTGGCACACAAACACACAGACACGCACAAACACCCATTAATCTGGATCCTCATCTCTCCCCATGTCCGCATGTGTATCTCGCACACTCACTCTCTAATTATGTATATGTGTCTCCACGTTACACAACACAAAGCCCCATGTACATGTCTCTCTCTATCCTCCACACACATAGACACAAAGAATCTGTTATCATTGCCTTAGTCTCTAGACATATCACACACGCACACACTCTCTCTCTCTCTCTCTCTCTCTCTCTCTCTCTCGCAAACATGCTCAACAAGGGTTTCCCCGTGAATAACTTACCATCTATTCATCAACAGTCGTGGCAGTACGGCGAACACGAGACGTGAAAAAGAATAAATCTACACGTGCTTAGACCACCTAGTATGACTACTAGGACTAGAGCAAGCCAAAAAGCGCGTCGCTGTCACCCCCTCCTTATCGGTGACGGGAAAACCTTTATTTTACACAGTCGAGAAGTCATTGTGCTAAGGCCTCACATGCTGATGCATTATAGAATGTAGATGCTAGTTTACGGAAACAAGTATCGATAATACATTTGTATCTCCATACTTATATTTCTTCTCTTACAAAAAAACCGAGTTGGTGATGATGGTACGCATGCCATCTTGCAATATAGACCGTCTGATCTATATCTGACTAATGGAAATTAAACTAAAAGATACCCATGCCCCTCTCCACATTTGTAGACAAGGCCTTCCCTGGTTCATCCTTGTCTCCAACAACCTCATTGTTGAGCAATTAAGAACGGAAGCCTCTGGAACAAACTGGCCTGGTGGCCGCTGCCGGCGTCGTCAATCCCCATGCCTCCGCTCAGTCAGACCACCAATCACCACCACGCCCCACTCCTCTTCACCTTATCTCCTAGTTTCTCGAGATATCATTAGTTGTTACACATGGGATTACTCCCACATGAGTCAATCACAACGAGTGTTTTTATAAAAAATGCATCTTGATGTTCCGTGCAATGCACGGATCTTGCTAGTACTCCTATAGAAGACTAAGTTGGTGATGATGGTGTGTCTGCCATCCGTCGTTTGTGACCATTAGATCTACATCTAACGACTGTGAGGTAAGTTATTGCCTTTTCTCACGAACATCCCACTTGTCTACCAATTTGCAGAAAAACCCGTAATTAGTATCTTAAAACCAACCACATCCCTCCCTGACCTCACCAAAATAGCCCAAGGAATATATTCTAATTGAAACATAATATATCTCTAGTGATATATGTATATCAAAATTAGAGTGTTTTGTATCAAGTATGTGAATAAGTATTATTCTAATTATGATTCGTTGCAACGCACATGGACATTGCTAGTATTTCCAACCATGCAATAATTTTTCCCTAGTATTCCATAGTTTCGAGTTTTCCATCAAGATATTAGTCACTCATGGTTTATATTTACTTTCAATCATGTACACATATGCACTATGTAACTAGCCTTGCTTATTGGGTTCAAAAGCTTAAATTTCACTCCTACTTACAATATGTAGAGTATTTAACAAAAACTACCACTTTCAACCAGCCCTAGGAAGAATCTATTGTACAAAAAATAGCAAAAACATACCCAAAATTTCTTAATCCACACCAAAAACTACTACCTACCGATTAGGTTAGTTTAAACCCATTTATGACAGGGTTGGCCCACACATCCGTGCTGACGAGGCAGCTTAAACCAACACATTTTGTTTGACCGTTGACATGAGGGACCCACATCTGACCTTCTATCCTGTTATTCCCCCTCAAATCATTATTATTCATGAATATTACTTCAAACAGTAGTGATGCATGTTCGTCGGTGGCGCCGGTGATGAGTGAGTTGGCCGCCGCTCCGTCGGACGGGCCGGACGCCGCGCTAGCCTCTGCACGGGTTGGCAGGCTGGCCCGAGCGTGACTCACGACCGAGCAAGCCGCCGCGCTGGCCTTCGCTCGAGCCAGACGGCTGTCCTTAGCGCGGTGCGCGCGAGCAAGCCGCCTCGTCGCCGTGCCAATCTAGCTAGCAAACCTTGCAGACAAGCAGCTGGACGGAGCTATCTTGGCTAGCTAGCGGCCGCGAGCACCGGACAGAGCTGGCATACGGGCTGCCGCAAGATGGGCTCCGCACAGCCGACGGTCTTGACCTTGCCTTCTGCTGGCGGCGGTAGCTGCGTCCCATGGCCGAGAATGACTAGGTGGACGGGCCGGTGGTAGGAGGTCACTCGGGCATTTTTGTGCAGACTGACATGTAGGTCCCACAAGTCATAACGCCTGGTCGAATAGAAGGTGTTGACTTAATGGGCAACATGGGCCCTGTTTGGATACTCTAAGTCAGAGGTTAGATTATAACCCTGAACTAACTCTAACCAAAGTGGTGTTTGGATGGCAGGGTTAGATTGACAACAAATGTATCCAAACAGGGCCATGGGTCGAAACGTGCCTATAATGCCACTTTGTAGAGTAGTCATTTCTTGGTAGGGCTGGTTGGTAAGAGCATGTACAATGGTTGATAAGGTAGTCTTATCTTAAGTCTGCCATGTATGCAAGTGGTAGTAGTTTCTTGGCATTATTAGTGGTTTCTTGCATTATTAGGGGTTTCTTGTAAGGAACAATGTACTACTAGCGACAAAAGGCGATTCTAGGTTGCGTTGTACTCCAACGAGTACTACTAGTGGTCGCGGGAGTGTATACCTCGTTTCGTGGGTTCGATCCCGGCCGAACGCACGGCGGCCTTTTTTTAAATAGTAACTTTGCAGCGAGCCAATATTTACACGGGTAGTCTGAGTTTTGAAGTCAAACGGACATGCGGCACCACAATCTGGGTGCACTGGATAGCCTAGCCATGTGAACGGGTTTCCCTTCCCAGCATCTCATGGCTCGCGTGCTCTCCCTAGCCGCACCTCGCTTGCAGCTTCCTCATCAGCTAGTAGCACATTTAAACTAGCGCCTCCCAATTAAGCCCGAGGAGCCGGAAAAGCCTGGTGGGGCATTGGGAACTATGCAATATGGCTCTGTACGTAAAGTGCTCTACTACTATTCTGTATCTTGTGGCGTTGCACGCATGGACTTCACTCCATTATCGGCTCTACAATAAAAGAAATTCCTCTTGACGTGTTTTTTTAAACGAAGGCAAAAGCTTTGCTTCATCTCATTCATAAAGAAGGAACTACTAACAAAGTTCGATGAGATCCATTACACCTCCACAAATGGAAGCGAAAAGCCTAGTCTCGCTGTATCAAATAACTCAAATGTTCCGCCCCCGTAGTAACCGCCGTTGATAAACAGGCTGCTAGTATGTGCGTGAGAGGAGCGGCTGAGGCCCTCCACTATGTGTTCGGTGCCAGAAATCTAAAAAGTTTGCCACATACACTTCGATGCCAAATGAAAAATATTTAGCACCGGCACCACAACGTGAAGGATTTGGCATCCATCCACCTCTGGCCCATCTAGCTATAAACTAGTAATATATTAGCTCAAATCAGTGTCTCGCTAGTGGTGCTGGGGGTGCTTCGTATGCAATAGTATAGTGGCTGCTTTGTTTATTGCCTCAACGAAATATGGCGTCGGAGCAAGTAGAAGCATCGATGCCCTGAAATTTTTATATGGCATTGGCTGGGCAATGTACGCACCGGTGCAAAATGTTCAAAAACTGAATTTGGCACCGGTTTTGGCCTACATTGTGGAGGGCCTGAGTAGGCCAGCTACGAGAGCGGAGCGGTTGAATAGAGCACCGAGAGTACCCATTAGGCCACTACGCAGGTGTACTTTCCCTGCATTAATAGTACAGCGATGGTTCTAGAGAACAGTAGTACCCTCCACTTCCAACTGTAGCTCCTTGGCCCTGAGATTCAAGAGTTCAAAACTGGTGCACTATACTGTACAGTACATAGCACTAGTAGTACCCTCGCACTACTAGTTGAGAAAGCAGTACTAGTACTGCTACAGTATGAGTACGTACTACTCCGTCACATAATGTAAGACGTTTTTTGACACTAGTTGGCATGTACAAAAAATAGCCAAAACATACCCAAAATTTCTTAATCCACGCCAAAAACTACTAGCTAGTGCCAAAAATTTCTTACTACTGCTATTATTAACAGTATAATGCAATCCCATAATGTCCCATAATGCTAGTACTAGTAGTAAATAATGTACTCGTAGTAAATAATGTACTAGTAGTAAATAATAGCCTCATCCCTTCGCTACAGTTGGAAGGGACGAGGCCCTACGGTTACTACGCTCTTACCTCCTCCTCGCTAGTTCCCCTCCCCCCGAAGAGAAGGCAGTTCGTCGCTGCTCCCATGGATCCGCCAGGCGGTTCTCCTCCTCTTCGGGGCTGGGAGACCTTGGACGACGATCCTCTGGGAGAAATCGCACGTCGCTCCAACGTCCTCACCGTCGCAAGACTCGGTGCTTCCTGCGCCAACTTTTTCAAGACGATGCTTAAAATGTCTTGGGAAAAGGACATGCTTGTTGGTCTTCCATGCGTCCTCGAGGAGAAGATTCTTCTATGGGACAATCCTTCGAACAGTCCACCGCTCCCTGGCCATGGTTGCACATTGACTCCGCTAGAGTTGCCGACGTTGAGAGGTAGTCGGATTTTGTCCAATGAGCAGGTCAGTAATGGAGTTTGATCATGTATTACTTAGTTATTCCATTTCTATCCCGTAATTTCTCTGCTGCCCACCGTCTTCTATATAGGTCTGGGTCGGTGCCAACGAAGATTGGCTTGCATACCTTCGTCCGGATACCACCATCATTTTGCACAAACATCCACAGCAGTGCGGCCATTCCGGTAGACCCCTTCTCCACCATTGGGATCGGCCCTTTGGACTGGCTGGGCTTGAATACGTATGATGATGCCTACATGAGATTGAAGAAGATAGCAATTGCGAACCCGTCGACAAAGCGACGCAGCTACGACGATTACTATCTCATCGCGGTGTTCGACATAAGGATTGCCATCAATGCAAGAGGCACTAACAGCAGAGGCTGGCGCATGTTGGCGGCGGCAGATTTGTACTCCTACACGTTCGAAGCCACCGTGCACCATCCAGGCCGCATCTTCGCGGTGACAAGCTAGGGGACTTGTTTCATTTGGTTGCCATCCTACGGTACGGGAGATTACAAACGGAATGCACAAAATAAGATCGCCGATCCTGGATGTTCATTTGCATCCGCGATCGGTCTAACCTGGAACCTTCTACCCAGGTATTCCATTTTTTTAACCCTCTCGCCTTGTCTTTCATTGTTGTACTAGTAATCTACTTACATACTAGTAGGAGTACTTTTTACCTTGGAGGACGCGTATAGCTAGCTAGGCCCTTGAAGACTTGAACCCACTAGCTGCCACCATTTTTGTTTTTCCATGTCTTACTATCTCATCCATGTAGCCAAGAGTGGCTATATATAATAAGCCGGTTATTTTACTTCCTCTATACCGGAGCGGTACTATTTGCTGCACAATATTACTGACCGCCATATTTGAGCACAACATTATTATGCATGGACCTTGACTATGTACGTCACCATGTGTCTAGATATGAGATGCCGCGTGTACCAGATGAACGGCGCCGTGTTTGACCCCCGTGATGCTACGTGGGTGCCGAGGAACACTCTTGGAGAGTACTCGCTTTTCATTGGGGACAGCTACCCCATTGTGAAGTGGATGCCACCTTCCGTGCATGACACGGAAGGCATGTCGTTCATGAAACATGGTTGTGTCTTTAGTGCGCACCACCGGATGCACGACATGCTGGGACACGCTATCCCTGATTAATGCCGCTTCAGCTTGGATGAGTCTCCATCGTGTGGAACTGGACTAGAAAGCTACGGCAACGATTCCCGTTGCCCACCGCTATGGATCGTGCCATCCATGAAGAACACCTAGGACTGGAACCTGGAGGACATGTAGCCCATCTATAACGTGTAACTGGAGTATGGTAAATTGTGAACGGTAGCGCTGTGAATATATGTTGACTAATTGTGCACAAATTTATCACATGAATTGGAGATGAACTTGTGTGTCATACTGGCATTTGTCCTTTAGAATTTATTACTAGTAAATGTGTTATGTGTACGTGCAACTTGTGTGGTTGTTCCACGGGCTTCAACACGCTTTTTGAGAAAAAAAAGGTGGCACAGCTTTGGATATACGTGACGTGGCGGTATCATACAGTAGTATCGTTCGCTATAGTTGTACTCCGTGTAGTACACTCCTACTAGGACGATAGCTCCTATAAAACCTTGCGCTTGGCTCTTTGCCTCTTCGGGAGGTTCAACAGTTCGTACTCGTGTGAACCTTGCACTTGGCTCTTCGCCTCTTCGGAAGGTCCAACAATGATGATACTACATTACACATTATGCTTCTGGCAATCTGACACTAATTGAACTACTACACGTCCACCGCGAGGGCGAGGGCGAGGGAGACGGAGAGGGAGAGGGCGTTGTAGTCAAAACCCTCTCCTCGTCCTGTGAACCACCGCCCGCGTGGGAGAGGGAGAGGCGTAGTAAGCAAGCTTCTCCTCGTTTGGCGAGTTGACGGGACTAATCAAAGCAGTACTAGTACTAGTCCATACTGCGTCCTTTCCGGTATAGGCTACATGTCTATCCTTAATTATAGCATGCAACGACCTTCACTTAATCTTCTTCTCTCAATGGTCGCATGGACACATAAGCCTGCTACTTTTGGGCGTTAATTATGCCCTGGTCAATGTGTAAATCTCTAAATGTACAGTCTTTCATGGACGTAGGGAGTAGGTTGAGCACTTGAGCGTGAGCGTGTTTGTTGCGTCGTGTGCTGTGTGCCGCATGGGTGCGTGAGTGTTGCGTGCGTCCATGTGTACGTGTGAGTGTTGCATGTTGCATGCATGCATGGGGCTTTGATACGTCTCCAACATATCTATAATTTTTTTATTGTTCCATGCTATTATATTATCCTTCTAGATTGTGTTATGGGCTTTATTATGCACTTTTAAATTATTTTTGGGACTAACCAATTAACCTAGAGCCCAATGCCAGTTTCTGTTTTTTCCTTGTTTTCGAGTTTTACAGAAAAGAAATATCAACGGAGTCCAATTGATGTGCAAATTTTTGGTGATTTTTTCTGGACCAATAGAAGCCCCCGAAGTAAAAGAGTTGGGCCAGGAGAGCCACGGACTACCCACGAGGGTGGGGGGCGCGCCCACTCCAGGTGGGCGTGTGCCCCTATCTCGTGGACTGCCCGGAGGCCCCCCTGACTTGTGCCCTACGCCAAAAAATCCTATAAATACTGAAACCTAGACCGGGAGTTCCGCCGCCGAAAGCCTGTGTAGCCACCGAAAACCAATCTAGACCCCGTTCCGGCACCCTGTCGGAGGGGGAAACCCTCACCGGTGGCCATCTTCATCATCCCGTCGCTCTCCATCATGAGGAGAGAATAGTCCACCCTCGGGGCTGAGGGTATGTACCAGTAGCTATGTGTTTGATCTCTCTCTCGTGTTCTTGAGATGGCACGATCTTGATGTATCGCGAGCTTTGCTATTTTAGTTGGATCTTATGATGCTTCTCCCCCTCTACTCTCTTGTAATGGATTGAGTTTTCCCTTTGAAGTTATCCAATCGGATTGAGTCTTTAAGGATTTGAGCACACTTGATGTATGTCTTGCATGGGATACCTCTGGTGACAATGGGGTATTCTATCGATTCACTTGATGTATGTTTTGGTGATCAACTTGCGGGTTCCGTGACCTTGGGAATCTATGCATAGGGGTTGGCACGCATTTTCGTCTTGACTTTCCGGTAGAAACTTTGGGGCACTCTTTGAAGTTCTTTGTGTTGGTTGAATAGATGAATCTGAGATTATGTGATGCATATCGTATAATCATGCCCACAGATACTTGAGGTAACAATGGAGTATCTAGGTGACATTAGGGTTTTGGTTGATTTGTATCTTAAGGTGTTATTCTAGTGCGAACTCTATGATAGATTGAACGTTACTACGGACTCTTGAATAGATCGATCAGAAAGAATAACTTTGAGGTGGTTTTGTACCCTACCATAATCTCTTCGTTTGTTCTCTCCTATTAGTGACTTTGGAGTGACTCTTTGTTGCATGTTGTGGGCTAGTAATATGATCCAATTATGTTATCCTTGTTGAGAGAACTTGCACTAGCGAAAGTATGAACCCTAGGCCTTGTTTCCTAGCATTGCAACACCGTTTATGCTCACATTTACCACTTGCTACCTTGCTGTTTTTATATTTTCAGTTTACAAAAACCTATATCTACCATCCATATTGCACTTGTATCACCATCTCTTCGCCGAACTAGTGCACCTATACAATTTACCATTGTATTGGGTGTGTTGGGGACACAAGAGACTCTTTGTTATTTGGTTGCAGGGTTGTTTGAGAGAGACCATCTTCATCCTACGCCTCCGATGGATTGATAAACCTTAGGTCATCCACTTGAGGGAAATTTGCTACTGTCCTACAAACCTCTGCACTTGGAGGCCCAATAACATCTACGAGAAGAAGGTTGTGTAGTAGACATCAAGCTCTTTTCTGGCGCCATTGCCGGGGAGGTTAGTGCTTGATGGTATATCTTTAGATCTTGCAATCCAATCTTTTAGTTTCTTGTTTTATCACTAGTTTAGTTTATAAAAGAAAACTACAAAAAAATTGAATTAAGATTACCTCGTATGCTTCACCTTTTTAATATCTTTCGTGAAAATGATGGGAAGGAAAATTGTGCTCAAGTACTAGAAGAAGAATTACATTGAATGCTTGGCATAAAATATGTGCATGATGAGCATGATTGCAATGTTGTTAGTATGAATTCTTTGAATACCCATGATGCTAATGATATGCAAAGACACAAGCTTGGGGATGCTATGTTTGATGAAGATGATATGTATAGTCCCCCAAGTTTTGATGAGCAAATTTACTATGATGAAAGCATGCCTCCTATTTATGATGATTATATTGATGAAAGTGGATTTGGAGAGGTCAAGACTTTATTTAGTGATGAATCCACTATTTCGGAAGAGGCTCCAATTGATTATGAGAACAAAGTTGCTATCTATGATGATTATTGTGATGACTTATATGCTATTAAGAAAAATGATAACCATGAAACTTGTCATCATGATTTTAATTTTCAATTGGATTATGCTTCACATGATAGTTATTTTGTTGAGTTTGCTCCCACTACTATTGATGAGAATAAATTTGCTTATGTGGAGAGTAGTAAAATTTCTATGCAAGTAGATCATCAAAAGAATCCTTTACATGATAGTTATATTGTTGAATTCATTCATGATGCTACTGAAAATTATATAAGAGAGGATCATATGCTTCTACATATTGCAATAATATCGAGTTTCCTCTCCATGTGCTTAAAATCTTGAAGTTATGCTTATTTTCCCTTCCTATGCTAGTTGAATTATCTTTCCCATAAGTTGTTTGCTCACAAAATCCCTATGCATAGGAAGTGGGTTACACTTAAATGTGCTAGTCATATTCTTCATGATGCTCTCTTTATGTTTCAATTCTTATCTTTATGCGAGCATCATTGAAATCATCATGCCTAGTTAGGGGCGTTAAACGATAGCGCTTGTTGGGAGGCAACCCAACTTTATTTTAGTTTCTTTGTTTTTGCTTCTGTTTAGGAATAAATATTGCATCTAGCTTCTGGCTAGATGTGGTTTTGTGTTTCAATTAGTGTTTGTGCCAACTAGAACCTTTGGGAAGACTTGTGTGAAGTCTATATGATCATGCTGTGAAAAACAGAATCGTTAGTGCTCGCTAGAATGGTCACCAGATTTTATTGGAGTGTGCTATTTAGTTGAATCTTTTTGCAGCTGATTAATAGACAAATTCCTCACGTTTACCAATTTATGTCAATTTTTTTGGATTTACACAAGTATGCGAAAGCTACAGATTACTACAGACTGTTCTGTTTTTGACAGATTCTCTTTTTCGTGTGTTGTTTGCTTATTTCGATGCATCTATGAGTAGTATTGGGAACTATGAATCATAGAGAAGTTGGAATACAGTAGGTTTAACACCAATATAAACAAAGAATGAGTTCTTTACAGTAACTTTGAGTAGTGGTTTGTTTTCTTATACTAACGGAGCTCAACCGATATTTTTGTCTAAGTTTTGTGTTGTGAAGTTTTCAAGTTTTGAGTATTGCTTTGATGGACTATGGAACAAAGAGTGGCAAGAGCCAAAGCTTGGGGATGCCCAAGGCACCCCAAGATAAAATTCAAGGACATTTAAAAGCCTAAGCTTGGGGATGCCCCGGGAAGGCATCCCCTCTTTCGTCTTCATCCATCGGTAAATATACTCGGAGCTATATTTTCATTCACCACATGATATGTGTTTTGCCTGGAGCGTCATTCTATTTTATTTTTTTTGCTTGCTGTTTCAATAATATCCCAAGATCTGAAATTCTTAAATGTTAGAGAGTCCTCACATAGTTACATAATTATTCAACTACTCATTGATCTTCGCTTATATCTTTTGGAGTAGTTTGTCATTTGCTCTAGTGCTTCACTTATATCTTTTAGAGCACGGTGGTGATTTTATTTTGAAGAAATTGTTGATCTCTCATGCTTCACTTATATCCATTTGAGAGTCCATTAGAACAGCATGGTAATGTGCTTTGGCTATAAAACTAGCCTTCACATGATAGGCATCCAAGATGCATGTAGTAAAAACTTTCACACTAAGTGCATTGAATATGATGAGAAGTTGGATGCTTGATAATTGTTTTGATATATGAGGATAGTGATATTAGAGTCACGCTAGTGGAGTTATTTTGAAATTGAGAAATACTTGTGTTAAGGTTTGTGATTCCTGTAGCATGCACGATGGTGAACCGCTATGTGACGAAGTTAGAGCATGAGGTATTTGTAGAGTGTCATCCTTTGTGTGGAGGTCGGGGGCGTGCGATGGTTAACTCCTACCAACCTCCCCCCTAGGAGCATGCGTTGATTGCTTTGTTTTGATGACTCGTAAATTTTTGCAATAAGTATATGAGTTCTTTTGACTAATGTTGAGTCCATGGATTATACGCACTCTCACCCTTCCACCATTGCTAGCCTCTCTTGTACCGCGCAACTTTCGCCGGTACCATACACCCACTATATATCCTTCCTCAAAACAGCCACCATATATCTTCCTCAAAACAGCCACCATACCTACCTATCATGGCATTTCCATAGCCATTCCGAGATATATTTCCATGCAACTTTCCACCGTTCCGTTCATATGACACGCTTCATATTGTCATATTGCCATGCATGATCATGTAGTTGACATCGTATTTGTGGCTAGGCCACTATGCATAATTTTTCATACATGTCACTCTTGATTGTTGCACATCCCGGTACACCGCCGGAGGCATTCATATAGAGTCATACTTTGTTCTAGTATCGAGTTGTAATTCAATGAAAGTGTGATGATCATCATTATTAGAGATTTGTCCCATGTGAGGAAAGGCTAAATCAAGAAAGCCCCTCAAAAAAAGGGAAGAAAAGAAAGGCCAAAGAAAAATAAAGGCCCAAAAAAAGGGGACAATTGCTACTATCTTATTCCACACTTGTGCTTCAAAGGAGCACCATGTTCTTCATGATAGAGACTCTCATGTTTAGTCACTTTTATATACTAGTGGGAATTTTCATTATAGAACTTGGCTTGTATATTCCAACGATGGGCTTCCTCAAATGCCCTAGGTCTTCATGAGAAAGCAAGTTGGATGCACGCCCACTTAGTTTCTTTTGTTGAGCTTTCATACATTTTTAGCTCTAGTGCATCCGTTGCATTGCAATCCCTACTCACTCACATTGATATCTATTGATGGGCATCTCCATAGCCCATTGATACACCTAGTCGATGTGAGACTATCTCCCTCCTTTTTGTCTTCTCCACAACCACCTATCTATTCCACCCATAGTGCTATATCCATGGCTCACGCTCATGTATTGCGTGAAAGTTGAAAGGTTTGAAAGAATAGAGTATGAAAACAAGTGCTTGGCTGAAACCGGGGTTGTCCATGATATGAATATTTTGTGTGATGAAGAGGGAGCATAGCCAGACTATCTGATTTTGTAGGGATAACTTTCTTTAACCATAGTATTTTGAGAAGACATGATTTATTTGTTAGTATGCTTGAAGTAATATTATTTCTTATGTCAATATAGACTTTTGTATTGAGTCTTTCAGATCTGAACATTCATGCCACAATTAAGAGAATTTCATTGAAAACTATGTTGGTTAGCATTCCACATCAAAACTATTGTTTTTATTATTTACCTACTTGAGGACGAGCAGAAATTAAGCTTGGGGATGCTGATACGTCTCCAACGTATCTATAATTTTTGATTGTTCCATGCTATTATTTTTTCCCTGTAGGATGTGTTATGCGCTTTATTATGCTCTTTTATATTATTTTTGGGACTAGAGCCCAGTGCCAGTTTCTGTTTTTTCCTTGTTTTTGAGTTTTACAGAAAAGGAATATCAAACGGAGTCCAATTGATGTGCCAATTTTTGGTGATTTTTTCTGGAACAAAAGAAGCCCCCGAAGTAAAAGAGTTGGGCCAGGAGAGCCACGGGCTGCCCACGAGGGTGGGGGGCGCGCCCACTCTAGGTGGGCGTGTGTCCCTATCTCGTGGACAGCCCGGAGGCCCCCCTGACTTGTGCCCTACGCCAAAAAAACCTATAAATACTGAAACCTAGATCGGGAGTTCCGCCGCCGAAAGCCTCTGTAGCCATCGAAAACCAATCTAGACCCCGTTCCGGCACCCTGCCGGAGGGGGGAACCCTCACCGGTGGCCATCTTCATTATCCCGGCGCTCTCCATGACGAGGAGGGAGTAGTCCACCCTCGGGGCTGAGTGTATGTACCAGTAGCTATGTGTTTGATCTCTCTCTCGTGTTCTTGAGATGGCACGATCTTGATGTATCGCGAGATTTGCTAGTTTAGTTGGATCTTATGATGCTTCTCCCTCTCTACTCTAATGTAATGGATTGAGTTTTCCCTTTGAAGTTAGCCTATCGGATTGAGTCTTTCAGGATTTGGGAACACTTGATGTATGTCTTGCGTGGGATACCTGTGGTGACAATGGGGTATTCTATCGGTTCACTTGATGTATGTTTTGGTGATCAACTTGCGGGTTCCGTGACCCTGGGAATCTATGCATAGGGGTTGGCACGCGTTTACGTCTTGACTTTCCGGTAGAAACTTTGGGGCACTCTTTGAAGTTCTTTGTGTTGGTTGAATAGATGAATCTGAGATTGTGTTATGCATATCGTATAATCATGCCCACGGATACTTGAGGTGACAATGGAGTATCTAGGTGACATTAGGGTTTTGGTTGATTTGTATCTTAAGGTGTTATTCTAGTACGAACTCTATGATAGATTGAACGTTACTACAGACTCTTGAATAGATCGATCAGAAAGAATAACTTTGAGGTGGTTTCGTACCCTACCATAATCTCTTCGTTTGTTCTCCGCTATTAGTGACTTTGGAGTGACTCTTTGTTGCATGTTGAGGGCTAGTAATGTGATCCAATTATGTTATCCTTGTTGAGAGAACTTGCACTAGTGAAAGTGTGAACCCTAGGCCTTGTTTCCTATCATTGCAACACCGTTTATGCTCACGTTTACCACTTTCTACCTTGCTGTTTTTATATTTTCAGTTTACAAAAACCTATATCTATCATCCATATTGCACTTGTATCACCATCTGTTCGGCGAACTAGTGCACCTATACAATTTACCATTGTATTTGGTGTGTTGGGGACACAAGAGACTCTTTGTTATTTGGTTGCAGGTTGTTTGAGAAGGACCATCTTCATCCTACGCCTCCCACGGATTGATAAACCTTAGGTCATCCACTTAAGGGAAATTTGCTACTGTCCTACAAACCTCTGCACTTGGAGGCCCAACAACGTCTACAAGAAGAAGGTTATGTAGTAGACATCCTGCTTACTCCCTCCCATTGACATGTTCATATTTCAAGCTTCCTCTGTTCCCTCCATATGGTGATACTCACTCTGTTCCCAAATATAGAGTAAAATCCCCCTTGTTCCCAAATACGGAGTAAAATCATCCCTCTGTTTCCAAATACGGAGCATTTGTCTTTCTAGAGATTTCAACAAGTGACTACGTACGGAGCAAAATGAGTGAAGTGAGCGTAGAAAGGAAGTCTTCACGATCCATTATTCCCCATCTCCGTCAGAGAGAACTATTCAACTAGTCTTTGCAGTGAAGTGACAATACACGGTGCAGCAGAGTGGACACTTAATTAATAAGCTGAACCAGCATGTTGGTGTTACTATGCTTCTATCCTCCATTAACTGACATATGGGGCCTCTTGTGGTAGACACATATGTCATCGGTGTAACTATTTACACTCCGAAGGATGGTATATCCTGGTAGTAGTAGTAGTAGAATTGAGATTTAATGCACTTTCTTCCCCGTCTTTCACTCTTCTTCCTCCTCTCTTCTTCTTCCTCCTTGCTACCTCTTGAGCTTGCGTTGTATTCCCTCGAAGAGGAAAGGGAGATGCAACACAGTAGCGTAAGTATTCCCAATCCAGTAGGAGACCACGCGCGAGTCCCTCGCACCTGCACAAACAAATAAGAACTTCGCAGCCAACACGATAAGGGGTTGCCAATCCCTTTACGGTCACTTACGAGAGTGAGATCTGATAGAGATGACAGTTTATATTTTTGGAATTTTTTGGTTTAATAAAACAGAAAATAAAAGTGGTAAAAGTAAGTAGATCCAGATTGATAAGTTGAGAATAGACCCGGGGGCCATAGTTTTCTCTAGTGGCTTCTCTCACGATAGCGATATTCTATGGCGGGTAAACAAATTACTGTCGAGCAATTGATAGAAAAGCGAATAATTATGAGACTATCTAGGCATGATCATTGTATATAGGCATCACTTCCGGGACAAGTAGACCGACTCCTGCCTGCATCTACTACTATTACTCCACACATCGACCGCTATCCAGCATGCATCTAGTGTATTGAGTTCATACGAATAGAGTAACGCTTTAAGCAAGATGACATGATGTAGAGGGATAAACTCAAGCAATATGATGTAAACCCCATCTTTTTATCCTCGATGGCAACAATACAATACGTGCCTTGCTGCCCCTACTGTCACTGGGAAAGGACACTGCAAGATTGAACCCAAAGCCAAGCACTTCTCCCATTGCAAGAACTATGGATCTATTAGGCCAAACCAAACCAATAATTCGAAGAGACTTGCAAGGATATTATGAGCACACATAAAAAGTTCAGAGAAGAACCAAATATCTTTCATAGATAACCTTGATCATAAACTCACAATTCATCGCATCTTGACAAACACACCGCAAAAGAGATTACATCGGATAGATCTCCTCGAAGACAGAGGAGAACTTTGTATTGAGATCCAGAGAGAGAGAAGAAGCCATCTAGATACTAGCTATGGACCCGAAGGTCTGTGGTAAACTACTCACAACTCATGGTGAGGGCGATGATGATGATGGTGAAGGCCTCCGTGATGGATCCCCCTCCGGTGGAGCTCCGGAACAGGCTCCAAGTTGGCATCTCCACGGGAACAGAAGCTACGGCGATGGAATTAGGGTTTTCTCTCTGCGTATGGGGTTTCTGGGGTACGTGGACTTATATAGGAAGAAGGAGGGGACCGGGGGCCACCTGAGGGGCCCTCGATGCAGGGGGCGCGCCCTGGGAAGGGGGGCGCGCTCCCACCCTCGAGGGCCACCTCTCTATCCCCTGACTTGGTCCTCAAGCTCCGCGTGCGTGATTTTCTCCAAAAATATCTCTCGCGAAGGTTTCATTCAGTTTGGACTCCGTTTGATATTCCTTTTCTGCAAAACCCTGAAATAGGCAAAAAACAGCAATCTGGACTGGGCCTTTGGGTTAGTAGGTTAGTCCGAAAAATGATATAAAAGTGAATGATAAAGCCCATTAAACATCCAAGACTTCATAAATAATAGCATGGAACAACAAAAAATTATAGATACGTTGGAGACGTATCAAGCATCCCCAAGCTTAATTCCTGCTCGTCCGCGAGTAGGTAAATGATAAAGAAAGAATTCTTGATGTGGAATGCTAACCAATATAATTTTTCAATGTAATTCTCTTAATTGTGGCATGAATGTTCAGATCTGAAAGATTCAAGATAAAAGTCTATATTGACATAAGAAATAACAATACTTCAAGCAATACTAACAAAGCAATCATGTCTTCTCAAAATACCATGGCTAAAGAAAGTTATCCCTACAAAATCATATAGTCTGGTTATGCTCCCTCTTCATCACACAAAATATTCATATCATGCACAACCCCGATTTCAGCCAAGCATTTGTTTTAATACTCTATCTTTTCAAACCTTTTAACTTTCACGCAATACATGAGCGTGAGGCATGGATATAGCACTATGGGTGGAATAGAGGTGGCTGTGGACAAGATAAAAAGGAGGGAGATAGTCTCACATCAACTAGGCGTATCAATGGGCTATGGAGATGCCCATCAATAGATATCAATGTGAGTGAGTAGGGATTGCCATGCAATAGATGCACTAGAGCTAAATATGAATGAAAGCTCAATAAAAGAAACTAGTGGGTGTGCATCCAACTTGCTTGCTCACGAAGAGCTAGGGCGTTTGAGGAAGCCCGTCATTGGAATATACAAGCCAAGTTCTATAATGAAAATTCCCACTAGTATATGAAGGTGACTAAGCATGAGACTCTCTACAATGCAGAACATGGTGCTACTTTGAAGCACAAGTGTGAAAAAAGATAGTAGCAATTGTCCCTTTTCTCTTTTCTCTCATTTTTTGGAGGGGCTTTCTCCCTTTTTTTATTATTAGCCCCTCTCTATTTTTTTGGGCCATCTCTTTTTTTTATTGGCCTTTCCTCACATGGGACAATGCTCTAATAAAGATGATCATCACACTTTTTGTTATAACTCGAAATTACAACTCGATACTACAACAAGTATGACTCGACATGAATGCCTCGGGCGGTGTACGGTATGTGCAAATAATCAAGAGTTACATATATGAGAGATTATGCAAGGTGGCTTTGCCACAATTACGATGTCAACTACATGATCATGCATGGCAATATGACAATATGATGCGTGTCATATAAACGGAGCGATGGAAAGTTGCATGGCAATATATCTCGGAATGGCTATGGAAATGCCATGATAGGTAGGTATGGTGGCTGTTTTGAGGAACAATATGGTGGATGTTTTGAGGAACGATATATAGTGGGTTTATGGCACCGGCGAAAGTTGTGCGGTACAAGAGAGGCTAGCAATGGTGGAGGGGTGAGAGTGCGTATAATCCATGGACTAAACATTAGTCATAAGAAATCATATACTTATTGCAGAACTCTACGAGTCATCAAAACAAAGCAATCAATGCATACTCCTAGGGGGGCGGTTGGTAGGAGTTAACCATCGCGCGCCCCCGACCTCCACACAAAGGTTGGCACTCTACGAATACCTCATGCTCTAACTTCGTCACATAGCGGTTCACCATATGTGCATGATATGGGAATTACTAACCTTAACACAAGTATTTCTCAATTTCATAATAACTCCACTAGCATGACTCTAATATCACTGTCCTCATGTCTCAAAACAATTATGAAGCATCCAACATCTCATTCTATTCAATGCACTTTGTGTGAATTTTTTTACTACATTGACATTGGATGTTTATCATGTGAAGACTAGTTTCTTTAGCCGAAACACTTTACCATGTTTTTTTAATAGACTCTCAAATAGATATAAGTGAATCATGAGAGTTCAACAATTTCTATTACCACCACCATGCTCTAAAAGATATAAGTGAAGCGCTAGAGCAAAAACTATTCAACTCAAAGGATATAAGTGAAGCACATAGAGTGTTCTAATAATTTCTAGGACGTATTTAACTCTCTCAAATAGGTGTGTCCAGCAAGGATGATTGTGGCACACTAACAAGCAAAGACTCAAATTATACAAGATGCTCCAAGCAAAACACATATCATGTTGCGAATAAAAATATAGCTCCAAGTATAGTTACCGATGGATGAAGACGAAAGAGGGGATGCCTCGGGGAGGCATCCCCAAGCTTAGGATTTCTATTATCTTGGATTTACTTGGGGTTCCATGGGCATCCCCAAGCTTAGGCCTTTGCTACTCCTTGTTCCATAGTCCAGCAAAGCAATACTTCAAAACTTGAAAACTTCACAACACAAAACTTGGACAAAAATTCTCGTGAGCTCCGTTAGTATGAGAAAGCAAACCACTACTCAAAGGTACATCAATGAATTCATTATTTGTTTATATTGGTGTTAAACCTACTGTATTCCAACTTCTCTATGGTTCATATCCTCCAATATCACTCATAGATGCATTGGAATAAGCAAACAACACACGAAAAACTGAATCTGTCAAAGACAGAACAGTCGGTAGTAATCTGCAGGGTTCGCCTACCTCTGGAACTCCAAAAATTTCAAAATAAATTGGCTAATTTGCGCAATTTGTCTACCAATCAGCAGCAAAAAAAATCAACTAAAAATCACGCTCCATTAAAATCCCACGACTACTTTAGCAAGCGCTAACAATTCTGTTTTCACAGCAAGATCATATAAACTTCACACAAGTCTTCCCAGAGGTTCTACTTGGCACAAACACTAAACAAAATATGAAACCACATCTAATCATAGGCTAGATGTAATATTTATTCCCTAACAGCAACAAAAACAAAAAACATATACTTGGGTTGCCTCCCAACAAGCGCTATCGTTTTACGCCCCTAGCTAGGCACGATAATTAAATGATGCTCACACGAAAGACAAGAATTGAAGCACAAAGAGAGCATCATAAAACATGTGACAAACACATCTAAGTCTAACATACTTACTTTGGATAGGCATCTTATAGGCAAATAAATTAGCAAGGCAAGCAAGATCTAGCATATGCAAGGAAGAAGAAAGAAACAAGATCAATCTCAACATAACAAGAGGTGATTTAGTAACATGAAATTTGTTACAACCATATTTTCCTCTGTCATAATAATTCCATCTAGGGTCATGAGAAAATTAAACAATATAGCTATCACAAAACATATTCTCAATACGATCCACATGCATACGAAGTTGACACTCTTCCAAAATAGTGGGATCAATATTAACTAAAGTCATGACCTCTCCAAACCCACTTTCATTATTATTGCAAACATTATTATCAATCTCATATTCATCATGGGGGTTAAATAAATTTTCAAGATCATAAGAAGAATCACCCCAATCATGATCATTGCAACAAGTAGTGGACATATCAATACTGGCATCCCCATGCTTAGGGTTTTGCATATCTTTAACACAATTGACATCAATAGAATTTATAATAACATCATTGCAATCATGCTTTTTACTCAAAGAGCTATTGTGAATCACTTTATATTTTTCTTTCAATACTTCATCACAATTTTCAGATTTACTAATTTCAAGCAAAACCTCATAAAGATAATCTAGTGCACGCAGCTCACTAGCAATAGGTTCAACATAATTGGATCTCTTAAAGAGGTTAGCAAGTGGATGAGGATTCATACTTTAGCAAGCAAAGATGCAAGCTAATTGAGGGCACATAGCACACAAGCAAACGAGAGGCAAGCGAACGATAAACACACGACAAAAGAAGGGCAAATAAAACAGCAAGGGTGAAGTGGGGGAGAGGAAAACAAGAGGCAAAAATGTAATGCGAAGGATAAGGGTTTGTGATAGGTACTTGGTATATGACTTTTTGCGTAAGCCTCCCCGGCAACGGCGCTAGAAATTCTTCTTGCTACCTCTTGAGCTTGCATTGTATTCCCTCGAAGAGGAAAGGGTGATGCAACAAAGTAGCGTAAGTATTTCCCTCAGTTTTTGAGAACCAAGGTATCAATCGAGTAGGAGACCATGCGTGAGTCCCTAACACCTGCACAAACAAATAAGAACTTCGCAGCCAACGCAATAAGGGGTTGTCAATCCCTTTACGGTCACTTACGAGAGTGAGATCTGAAAGAGATGATAGTTTATAGTTTTGGTATTTTTGGTTTAATAAAACAGCAAATAAAAGCGGTAAAAGTAAAGTATATGTAGATTGATATGTTGAGAATAGACCCCGGGGCCATAGTTTTCTCTAGTGGCTTCTCTCATGATAGCGATATTCTACGGCAGGTAAACAAATTACTGTCGAGCAATTGATAGAAAAGCGAATAATTATGAGACTATCTAGGCATGATCACTGTATATAGGCATCACATCCGAGACAAGTAGACCGAATCCTGCCTGCATCTACGACTATTACTCCACACATCGACCGCTATCCAGCATGCATCTAGTGTATTGAGTTTATACGAACAGAGTAACACTTTAAGCAAGATGACATGATGTAGAGGGATAAACTCAAGCAATATGATGTAAACCCCATCTTTTTATCCTCGATGGAAACAATACAATACGTGCCTTGCTGCCCCTACTGTCACCGGGAAAGGACACCGCAAGATTGAACCCAAAAGTAAGCACTTCACCCATTGCAAGAACTATAGATCTAGTAGGCCAAACCAAACCAATAATTCGAAGAGACTTGCAAGGATATTATGAGCACACATAAAAAGTTTAGAGAAGAACCAAATATCTTTCATAGATAACCTTGATCATAAACTCACAATTCATCGGATCTCAACAAACACACCACAAAAGAGATTACATCGAATAGATCTCCTCGGAGACCGAGGAGAACTTTGCATTGAGATACAGAGAGAGAGAAGAAGCCATCTAGATACTAGCTATGTACCCGAAGGTCTGTGGTAAACTACTCATAACTCATGGTGAGGGCGATGATGATGATGATGAAGGTCTCCGTGATGGATCGCCCTCAAGTGGAGCTCCGAAACAGGCTCCAAGATGAGATCTCCACTGGAACAGAAGCTACGGTGGTGGAATTAGGGTTTTCTCTCTGCATATGGAGTTTCTGGGGTACGTGGACTTATATATGAAGAAGGAGGGTACCGGGGGCCACCTGAGGGGGCCTCGAGGCAGGGGGCGCGCCTTGGGAAGGAGGGCGCGCCGCCACCCTCGAGGGCCACCTCTCTGTCCCCTGACTTGGTCCTCAAGCTCCGCGTGCGTGATTTTCTCCAAAAATATCTCTTGCGAATGTTTCATTCCGTTTGGACTCCGTTTGATATTCCTTTTCTGCAAAACCCTGAAATGGGAAAAATACAGCAATCTGGATTGGGCCTTTGGGTTAGTAGGTTAGTCCCAAAAATGATATAAAAGTGAATGATAAAGCCCATTAAACATCCAAGACTTCATAAATAATAGAATGGAACAATCAAAAATTATAGATATGTTGGATACGTATCACTCCTCTCTTCCCCATCGTCGGCCGGACACCATTTACCCCCGCTATCTGCTCGCCCGCCCGCGTTGTCTTCCTTGGTAGCTCGCGCGTACCATATCCCCCCGCTCACTACTCGGCCACACGAGGAGAAGCTTCTTCGCTCGCCCGCCCCCCGCTGGCTTGCAGGCACCAAAAAACTGTCAGGACCCCGATCCTAAGTCACACCGATCTAGCTGTAACACGTCATATCACTTTGCGGCCTCACGCACGGTAACCCCACGGGTGCCACCTTACCTGGCCCGGGACCGTTTGCGCATTTTGGCACACGTATATGACAGTGTCGCTAGCATCCATATGACAGAGAACCCGGGCCGACATGGCTAGTTATAAACCAAAAGTGGCACTAAATTATAGAGACAGGCATCCGTGACCCAGCAACGAACGTGTCGGTCATCAACGTATGAACCCAAGTCGTAGCAAGCTACATGGACTTAAAGGAACAACGCGTGACATTTCCCCTAAGGGACAGACACAGGAACGAAGAAGGACACATGCCGGCCAGCCTACGTGTTCCGAGCAGTAGCAAGCTACCAAGGCTCATTGGAATCACTAGGAGGCATTTCCCTGTAAGATAGGCTACCAAAGGAAAACAACTAGGTGTCGGATCCCACACATACCAAGCATTTCAATCATACATGCAGTATGCTCAATATGTGCAAATACAACATTGCATCACAACAGAACTCTATGACTGAAAGTACTTTATTTTAAAAGGCTCCAAGAGCCATACACAACATATTCATACAGGTAGGGGTCACATGACCCAACACTCAAGTCATACAGTCATACAAGCACAAGCGGAAGCTACATGTCTGAGTACAGACAACTTAGAAAATAAAACAGGCTTGGTGTAGCCTGACTATCTACAAGGCCCTTCACAAGCTCCAGATGACTGTCTGGGTGTCAAGCTACTCGTCGACGTCAACGTCTATGTAGAACCCATCAGCATGGGCAGGGTTCTCCTATGCAACAGTTATTAAGCAAACATGAGTACAAAGGTACTCAACAAGTCTTACCACAGAACCTATCATACATGCAACATTATCAAAGAGGGTAGTGGAGTTTATAGCAGAATGCCAGCTTTGACCTTGGCTAACCTATACTACAACTCTCAACGGATTGCAAGATGTTATTACGAACACGAGTCCTCTAATCACCACATCAATACACCACCGAGGATCCTCTTCCGTCATCCTACGGAAGGGCCATCCACGGCACTCACACTTATCTTGAGGCTTTTAGTAGTGTCCATCAACTTGTCTATGAACTGTAGGAGCAACCAAGTAGTTCGTACCGCGAACAACGGCTATTCGAATAGTTTGATAACCCTGCAGGGGTGTACCTCTTCGCACACGCTTCCACCACTTATCGCCGTTTACTCGGCGTGTACTCGGCAACCTTCAAGCGGAAGCCCAGCGGGGGTGTCGGCCACGACCTGACTAACTACTCAAGTCTCTCGTCCAGGTTTATCGCCTATTTGGGTTCCATCCGTGGGGAGATCCGGCCGGGGTGTCGCTCACGGCCCCAAACGATGTGTACAGGGTTCCCGAGTCACCAAACGGGCAACCGGTACACCATGCCACGTACCTGTTGCATCACAACCCACCCCGAGGGTCAGCGTTGTGCACGACCTCGAGTAAGCTATAAACACCAGAAACTAGTTGCAACTCCTGGACAGAGATCAAGGGTAATTAATAAACCGAGAGGGTCAATTAAGGATCCTAATGCGTGGTAGTAGCTGTAACTTGAACCACACATACAGATCTCGGGTCCTATGGACGATTCCAATGAAACAACCCACCATGTACTCCTACATGGCCTTTCATCGATACCTTTACCAAGCGTATTCCACACTTCCTTCTCTTTATCGGTAAGATCATTTCACTCTGATCCATCACCCAGATGAATCAGACCAGGCACAACTCTTAGCATAGCAGGCAACATAAACAAATAGCATGGTGGATCACACATCACATGGCTCAATCAACTCCTACACATGCTAGTGGGTTTCAACTATTTACTGTGGCAATGACAGGTCATGCAAGGGAATAGGGTTCAACTACCGCAGCAAGTAGCAGTTCACACGCTGTTGCCTTAATGTAGTAAAAGAGAGCAGGAGCGAGAAGATTGGGTTTGTATCGGAATGATCAATGATTGCTTGCCTGACAAGGTAGTTGTCGGGTACTGCTCTTCAACTGGATACGCGGCAGTATCCTCGGGAGCAGGACCTAACACAGGGAATACCGACGATACAATCATTAACAAACAAATGCAACAATATGATGCATGCTCATGACATGGCAAGATGCATGTGTGTTGGCTAATGTAACTAGAACCAGAAGGGTTTGAACCTATTTGAATCAAGGATTCAAATTGAAGTTCAAACTATTATTTAAATAAGTGCATAACCATGTTTTTGATGTATACAGCAAGTTAACTTGTTCAAACATGCATGAAACCACTGCCATTAGAAAGATTGGATTTTTCTGATCATTTTTCATATATAAATCTTTTCCATCTGAGCTATGGTTGATTTTATATGATTTTTAGAAATTTTGGGTATTTTCTGGAATTTCCTGAATTATTATTAAACCTAAAAATCCCAGAAAAACCTTTACTGCGTCAGCATGACATCATGCTGACGTCAGGCAGTCAACAGGAGCTAGTCCAAGTCAAACATGACATGTGGGCCCTGCATGTCAGTGTCACAGCTAATTAACTGAGTTAATTAGAGTTAATCTAAAACTAATTAGCTGTCAGTGGGGCCTGGGCCCACGGGTCAGTGACTAAACTAATTAACTAAACTAATTAACTAAATAAATTAACAAAAACTTAACTAAACTAACTAATTAGCAGAAGGTGGCCCACACGTCAGTGACCCAGGGGTAGTCAACCCCCTGGTCAAACAGGTCAAACCCGCCGGCGACGTGACGCCGGCGAGGCCAAGTGCGGCGGCGTGCTTCGGAAAACGTCTGTGGTGCACGGTTCGAGCTGTGGCTAGGCGCGTTGGAGAGCTCTTGCTCTTGCGCGTCGGATGGTGGTGGTCGCCGGACCTGGAGTGGCCGGAGACGACGGCAACAAGCTCGACGGCGGCGACCGGCGTCGGGCGTGTGTGGAGATGCGGCTGCAGGGGTCTAGGCGATGCGTGCGTAGCATCGTTCGCATCTACGTGCTGTGGTGAGTGTGATGGACGGGTGCCCGTGACCAAATGGTCACCGGAGCATCGTCGGCGGCGAGCACGGCGGCGGTGCGTTTCGGTGATCAACAGAACGGCGGCTACACGGTGCAAAAGGAACGGAGGAAGGAGGGGTTCGACGTAGAAGCTCACTGCGGTGCTAATGAGCTCGACGGCGGGGTCGGGGACGCGCTGTAGCTTCGTAACGGCGGCGAGGTACTCCGGCGATCCGAGGAAGGGGACGACGGCGTGGGGTCGTTGCAGGGCTTCCGGTGGCTCGTGGCTCAACGAGGAGGAAGAGGACGACGCGGCGGATCCTCTGGACACACTCACGGGGCGAGGGGGTGGCTCTGAGTGCGGCTACGGCGAGCGGCGGCGACGGCGGCTCGATGATGGAGAAGAAAGAGCCAGGGGAGGGCGAAGGAGACGAGGGGGAGAAGTGAGAGCGGTCGGGGCAGCTGCGTGTCGACTCGTGGAGTCATCCAGGCCATCGGGGAGGCAGGCAAGCAGCCTGGAGGTGGCCGGGCGCGTGCCGGCGCGCGGCGGCCACGCGCGCGTCCTTCTAGCACGAGGAGGAAGACGACAGGAGGAGGGCTGGTGGGCTGGGCCAGCTTGCTACAGGGCTGGGCCGAGGTAAGTACTTCTTCCTATTTTCTGTTCTGTTACATTTCTTTTGCAGCTTTGTTCAATTAATAAAAATGCCTAAACATTTTTATAACTCATGACACTTGTCATACCTACTGTATATAATATGAACAGTAGGAAACATTATAGTTCATGATTATTTGAGCATTTAAAATATTTAAAAGTATTTAAATGCTCAAATTCAAATACCATATGATTTAATCCAAAGCCCTAGAGTGTCCTAGAAAATTGTGCACTATTTTTGGCAGAGGTTTAAGACCAAGGCAGAAATGATGAACATTTTTGAAGGGCATTTTGGGTACACTGGAAAATATTTTAGCAAACCCTAGTTGTTAGGGGAGGGGTGCTGGGGTTTCTGTTAATCCCATTTCAAGTTTATTTGAAAGTAAACATGATGCACACTCTAGTCAGGTCCTAATGCAAGTACTATCTAGGGATGTGACAACTCACCCCCACTTAAAAGAATCGCGTCCCGAGATTCGGGTTCCTCCGGAAAGAGGGTGGGGTACTCAAGTCGAAGACGATCCTCCCTTTCCCAAGTAGCTTCACTCTCGGAATGATGTGACCATTGAACCTTGAGAAACTTGATATTGTGGCGTCGAGTGGTGCGCTCGGTTTGATCAAGAATACGAACGTGGTATTCTCGATATGTGAGATTGTCTTGGAGATCAAGCGTTTCGTGGTCCACTCCGCGGATAGGATCCGAGAAGCAACGCCTGAGTTGGGAAACGTGAAAAACATCATGAACTCTGGAGAGGTGCGGAGGTAGTTCCAATTGGTAGGCAACTTCTCCTCGTTTGGCAAGAATACGAAAAGGACCGATGTAACGAGGGGCCAATTTGCCTTTGATACCGAAGCGATGGGTTCCCTTAAGAGGAGTAACCCGAAGGTAAGCCTTATTGCCGACTTCAAAAGTCACAGCCTTATGATGACTATCATATTGGCTCTTTTGGCGAGACTGGGCTGCTTTCAATCTCTCACGAACGATGCGAACTTGTTCCTCTACTTCCTGGATCATATCCGGGCCAAAGAATTGTCTTTCCCCGGTCTCTGACCAGTTAAGAGGTGTTCGACACCTTCGTCCATATAGAACTTCGAAGGGGGCTTTGCCCAAGCTGGCTTGATAACTATTGTTATAAGCGAATTCGGCAAATGGAAGACATTTTTCCCATTCCATACCGAAAGAAATGACAGAGGCTCGAAGCATGTCTTCCAGAATTTGATTGACTCGTTCCACTTGACCACTTGACTGTGGATGGAAGGCAGTACTGAAAGAGAGATGAGTTCCCATAGCATTCTGGAAACTTTCCCAAAATCAGGAAGTGAAAAGACTTCCACGGTCTGAGTTAATCTCCAACGGTACACCATGAAGTGATACTATTCGAGAGATATATAAGTCTGCTAGCTGGCTAGCGGTAATACTCTCCCGAACAGGCAGGAAGTGAGCTACTTTAAGAGGCGGTCGATAACGACAAAGATAGCATTATTTCCTTTCCTGGACCTGGGAAACCCGGTAATGAAGTCCATACCGACTTTATCCCATTTCCATTCAGGAATAGCTAGAGGTTGAAGGGTGCCAGCAGGCCGTTGATGCTCTGCTTTGACTCGACGACAAACGTCGCAGTTAGCAATGAACTGAGCGATTTCTCTCTTCATCCTAGTCCACCAGAATCTTTGACGTAGGTCTTGATACATTTTAGTACTACCGGGATGAATCGTGAGAGGAGATTCATGAGCCTCCTTAAGAATCATTTGTCGTAGTTGTGGTTTCTTGGGTACCACCAAGCGGTTCTCGAAGTACACTACACCTAGATCATCCATAGAGAAGCTTCTAGCAACTCCGCTAGCAATGTTCTCCTTGATCTGAGATATGCCTTTATCGTACCTCTAGGCAACTATGATTTGATCCATAAGGGTAGGTTTCGCCACCAAGGTGGAAAGGAATCCTCGAGGAACAATGTGAAGGTTAAGCTTACGAAATTCCTCGTGGAGAAGTGGTTGACTTTGTTGTAACATTAAATTGTTACAATATGACTTACGACTTAGTGCATCAGCCATGACATTGGCCTTTCCAGGACTGTAAGTGATTCCTAAGTCGTAGTCGGTGAGCAATTCAACCCAACGTCTTTGCCTGAGATTCAAATCCGGTTGGGTGAAGATATACTTCAAACTTTGGTGATCAGTGAAGATTTCACAGCGATTACCAAGGAGGTAATGTCGCCATGTTTTTAGTGCATGGACTACAGCTGCAAGCTCTAAGTCATGAGTAGGATAGTTATCCTCATGTGGACGCAACTGTCGGGATGCGTATGCAATCACTTGACGATCTTGCATGAGAATGCAACCTAGTCCTTGTCGCGAGGCATCGCAATAGATTATAAAATCCTTGGAAAATCTGGTGGTACCAGTACAGGTGCAGATGTCAGGCGTCTTTTCAGTTCCTGAAAACTGGACTCGCACTGTGGGGTCCACTCAAACTTTTTATCTTTCTTGAGGAGTTCGGTTAGAGGTTTAGCAACCTTGGAGAAATTCTCGACGAAACGTCGGCAATAGCTCGCTAAGCCAAGAAAACTCCTAACTTGCTTGACCGATTCAGGGGGAGTCCAATCAAGGACGGCTTGAACTCACTCGGGATTGACAGCAATACCCTTGCCAGAGATCACATGACCTAGATAGGTTACTTCTGGCAACCAAAATTCACATTTAGAGAATTTGGCATAAAGGCGGTGCTCTCGAAGCTTCATCAATACCAGCCTTAGATGCTCGGCATGATCTTCCTTGTTCTTGGAGAAAATGAGTATATCATCGAGGTATACCATGACGAATTTATCCAAATACTCCATGAATATAGAATTCATTAACCGAGAAAAGGTAGCTGGGGCATTGGTTAATCCGAAGGACATGACGGTGTACTCATATTGGCCATAACGAGTAACGAAAGCCGTTTTAGGAATGTCCCCGTTCTTGATTTTGATTTGATGGTAGCCCAACCTCAAATCCATCTTAGAGAAAACTGAGGATCCTGCGAGCTGATCATACAGGTCGTTGATCCTGGGAAGCGGATACTTATTCTTTATGGTGACCAGATTGACAGGTCGGTAATCTACAACCATCCGCTCCGTTCCATCCTTCTTCTTAACGAAGAGGACGGGGCAAGCCCAAGGGGAAGAACTAGGACGGATGAAACCTTTTTGCAAAGACTCATCGAGTTGTTTCTTTAGCTTAGCTAATTCTAGTGGTGCCATCTTATAGGGTCTCCTAGAGATTGGGACAGTTCCAGGGATAAGATCTATCACGAACTCGACATCTCTGTCAGGTGGAACTCCTGGCAGTTCTTCTGGAAAAACATCCGGGAAGTCACGGACTACCGGGATATCTTCGAGTTCTGGTAGAGGGCTGGCATTAAGAGAATAGAGCTGATGTTCAGCCATTCGAGTCAAGACATTGACTATCTTGCCGGATGGATGTGTAAGTTGAACGGTCCTAGTAAAGCAATCAATTTTGGCGTAATGGGTTGTCATCCAATCCATACCCAAAATGATATTTATGTCCGAGGACTTGAGAGCGATTAAAGAAGCAAGGAAAACAAGTCTATCGACAAGGATTTCATTTCCATGGCTTACCCTAGAGGTTTGCCACGTTGAACCAGGAGTTTGAATAACCATGGAAGTAGGCATGTCACAAAAAGTCATGTTGTGCAATCGAGCATAGCTCTCAGATATGAACGAATGGGATGCTCCAGTATCGAAAAGAACAGATGCCGGATGGCAGTTTACGAGAAGCGTACCAAGGACGACGTTAGGATCCTCATAAGCTTCTTCGGCAGAAACATAGTTGACATGACCACGTGCAGTGGGGATTGGCTTGACATTGTTCACCTTGCCGGTTGGTTTACCACGGCCAACGGGTTTTCCTGGTTGGTTCTGGGGACAATCACGCATGTAGTGTCCCGGTTCTCCACACTTGAAACATGTCACAGTGGTGGTGCGTGGAGCAAGGTTGGAGGGTGGACCTCCATAGGTCTTAGCAGGTGCAAACTGTTGAGTTGGGCGAGGCGCCTCATAGGATGGCCTCAGTGTGTACTTGGGTGGTAGAGCAGTGTTAGGAACCCACACACGGCGCTTGTGAGAGCCAGAGCCGGATGAGGAACCAAAGTCTCGAGTATGCTTGCGGGTGGCCTCGAAGTCGGTCTGGCCTGTCTCAGCACTGATAGCCTTGTTTACCAACTTCTGGAAAGAGGTGCACTCGTGCAGACGTAGATCTCGACGAAGTTCAGGGCTGAGTCCCTTGCGGAACCTCGCCTGTTTCTTGGCATCGGTGGATACTTCTTCAGGTGCATAGCGTGCCAGATTACCAAACTCACGACTATAGCCATCCACAGTTAAGCGGCCCTGGGTGAAATTGCAGAATTCCTCCCGCTTGCGATCCATGAGACCTTCCGGAATGTGGTGTTCACGGAATGCCTCACTGAACTCAACCCAGGTAGTGACTTGGCCAGCAGGACGCATAGCTTCAAAGTTTTCCCACCAAAGACTGACAGGGCCCTCAAGATGGTAGGCGGCGTAGATAACCTTGTCAGCTTCGGCCACACGGGCAGAGTGTAGCTTGTGGGTAATACTACGTAGCCAGTCATCAGCATCCAGAGGTTCAGTGGAGTGATGGAACTTCGGTGGACACATCTTGATAAAATCGTGGATTGACACCACGTCATTCCTCTGACGGAACCCAGTGTTCTGCTCTATGCGTTCCAGCAGACGGTTGGTCTCTCTCTTGTTCCGTTCTGCTTCAAGCATAACTTCCGCCAAAGAGGGTGGCTGGGGCAGATTCCCATCTCTAGCCCCACTAGCCTCACCCTGCTCCTGAGCAGCAGGAGTGTTGCGAGTGTTGACCATCCTAGGAAAACAAACAACGGTTTAGACAAGGATGGCAAAAATTTGACATAGAAGTGCAGAATGTAATGGATGACACAGAATGCAGAGATGTTCATCCGTACGACATGGTAATATAGGAACTGCTATATATACACCAGTGGTCATACACACCATACAAAGTTTAGTACAAGCCAAGGCTAAAGTACAACTGCGGTGAAAGACGATACATCCCATCAGAGGCATTCCATGCTCCTATACATTATTTAACTACACCTCCGGAATTCAGTACACACTAAGTCATATTCCACAAGACGCGCAGGACTGTGGAAATACAACTACTACAATACTACTACTACCACGGACTAGCTCAGACATTCGCGTAGTAATCCTCGTAAAGATTACCACCGTAGGCTGGAAGTGGTACAGACGGATCCTGGAACTCGCGAGCACTCGAAGGCTGTGGACCATAGGGGCATGGATGTGGTCTCGGTCCCGATGCTGGTGGTAACCGACGCCCACGTGGAGGTGTAATACCCCCAACGTCACGCCAATCCATGCGATCAGGCAGACGAGTCCGCACAGGATACAAATCCCGCATGTCCAGATATCCGGCGTGCACAACAGGTGCAAGCCGTGTCAAAGTAGTCCAGTGAGCGGCTCGAGTGTTATACAGCTCCATTCGGAGGGCACGGACCTCACGGTCCCTATCCTCCAACATCTGAACAGTAGTCTGAAGCAGTGGCTCTTCATGAGCAGCATCAGTATACAGACCAGTGTAGTAGCCTTCCTCTCCGGGGAGTGAAGCTGGCATGTAACAGAACTCTGTGTTCAGCAACAGGGCATACCTAGCATGGAGAATGGTCATCATCGAATAAGCGGCATCCTGCACTGCCATCTCGATGGTAATCCCGAGTCCATAAGACCAATGGATGGGATCATTAGCTCCGGGATATGAGGGGTATATCCGGACTGTGCAGAAATACTGACTTTGATTAAAATCCCGATACTGTTCCTCCACGGTGTATTCAGGATACCAGCGATAACCGGTCTCAGTCATCACACGGACTAGCATGGCCGTGTGACCGGGCACATTAATGCACCGAGTCAAACGAACCACTTGGTGAGGGATGCGGCCAGACATCTGAAACACGAAATAATGCAAAGGCATTAGTGTTTCTGGAAGAAATCGGGCAGCATAACAACTGTAAATGCTCAAACAAGATTTGAGACATCATACAAATGATAGCATAGCCACTCAACAATTCCATATCAAGGTTCCGGTTCAACAATCATCATACTCAAAAGGATAGAAACTGAACTGAGGCTTGAAACCAACAATCCTAAGAGTCTACGAATTAGTAACACGTGAACCTAGTAAGGATAAGAGGCCTAGTCCTAAATCCCTATAGAAAGAATAGACTGACTCAGATCAGAAGGGCATAAGGTAAAGGAGTAAAAAGAGCCTTATGTTCCCTTCCACAATCAATTCCCCTACATATAACTAAGAATTTTTCTAGATTCAACATCGACCAGTTTGGCTTGAGAAACCTACAGGCAGTCCAGCTCTGATGCCAACGCTGTCAGGACCCCGATCCTAAGTCACACCGATCTAGCTGTAACACGTCATATCACTTTGCGGCCTCACGCACGGTAACCCCACGGGTGCCACCTTACCTGGCCCGGGACCGTTTGCGCATTTTGGCACACGTATATGACAGTGTCGCTAGCATCCATATGACAGAGAACCCGGGCCGACATGGCTAGTTATAAACCAAAAGTGGCACTAAATTACAGAGACAGGCATCCGTGACCCAGCAACGAACGTGTCGGTCATCAACGTATGAACCCAAGTCGTAGCAAGCTACATGGACTTAAAGGAACAACGCGTGACATTTCCCCTAAGGGACAGACACAGGAACGAAGAAGGACACATGCCGGCCAGCCTACGTGTTCCGAGCAGTAGCAAGCTACCAAGGCTCATTGGAATCACTAGGAGGCATTTCCCTGTAAGATAGGCTACCAAAGGAAAACAACTAGGTGTCGGATCCCACACATACCAAGCATTTCAATCATACACGCAGTATGCTCAATATGTGCAAATACAACATTGCATCACAACAGAACTCTATGACTCAAAGTACTTTATTTTAAAAGGCTCCAAGAGCCATACACAACATATTCATACAGGTAGGGGTCACATGACCCAACACTCAAGTCATACAGTCATACAAGCACAAGTGGAAGCTACATGTCTGAGTACAGACAACTTAGAAAATAAAATAGGCTTGGTGTAGCCTGACTATCTACAAGGCCCTTCACAAGCTCCAGATGACCGTCTGGGTGTCAAGCTACTCGTCGACATCAACGTCTATGTAGAACCCATCAGCAGGGGCAGGGTTCTCCTCTGCAACAGTTATTAAGCAAACATGAGTACAAAGGTACTCAGCAAGTCTTACCACAGAACCTATCATACATGCAACATTATCAAAGAGGGTAGTGGAGTTTATAGCAGAATGCCAGCTTTGACCTTGGCTAACCTATACTACAACTCTCAACGGATTGCAAGATGTTATTACAAACACGAGTCCTCTAATCACCACATCAATACACCACCGAGGATCCTCTTCCGTCATCCTACGGAAGGGCCATCCACGGCACTCACACTTATCTTGAGGCTTTTAGTAGTGCCCATCAACTTGTCTATGAACTGTAGGAGCAACCAAGTAGTTCGTACCGCGAACAACGGCTATTCGAATAGTTTGATAACCCTGCAGGGGTGTACCTCTTCACACACGCTTCCACCACTTATCGCCGTTTACTCGGCGTGTACTCGGCAACCTTCAAGCGGAAGCCCAGCGGGGGTGTCGGCCACGACCTGACTAACTACTCAAGTCTCTCGTCCAGGTTTATCGCCTATTTGGGTTCCATCCGTGGGGGGGTGTCACTCACGGCCCCAAACGATGTGTACAGGGTTCCCGAGTCACCAAACGGGCAACCGGTACACCGTGCCACGTACCTGTCGCATCACAACCCACCCCGAGGGTCAGCGTTGTGCACGACCTCCAGTAAGCTATAAACACCAGAAACTAGTTGCAACTCCTGGACAGAGATCAAGGGTAATTAATAAGCCGAGAGGGTCAATTAAGGATCCCAATGCGTGGTAGTAGCTGTAACTTGAACCACACATACAGATCTCGGGTCCTATGGACGATTCCAATGAAACAACCCACCATGTACTCCTACATGGCCTTTCATCGATACCTTTACCAAGCGTATTCCACACTTCCTTCTCTTTATCGGTAAGATCATTTCACTCTGATCCATCACCCAGATGAATCAGACCAGACACAACTCTAAGCATAGCAGGCAACATAAACAAATAGCATGGTGGATCACACATCACATGGCTCAATCAACTCCTACACATGCTAGTGGGTTTCAACTATTTACTGTGGCAATGACAGGTCATGCAAGGGAATAGGGTTCAACTACCGCAGCAAGTAGCAGTTCACGCGCTGTTGCCTTAATGCAGTAAAAGAGAGCAGGAGCGAGAAGATTGGGTTTGTATCGGAATGATCAATGATTGCTTGCCTGACAAGGTAGTTGTCGGGTACTGCTCTTCAACTGGATACGCGGCAGTATCCTCGGGAGCAGGACCTAACACAGGGAATACCGACGATACAATCATTAACAAACAAATGCAACAATATGATGCATGCTCATGACATGGCAAGATTCATGTGTGTTGGCTAATGTAACTAGAACCAGAAGGGTTTGAACCTATTTGAATCAAGGATTCAAATTGAAGTTCAAACTATTATTTAAATAAGTGCATAACCATGTTTTTGATGTATACAGCAAGTTAACTTGTTCAAACATGCATGAAACCAGTGCCATTAGAAAGATTGGATTTTTCTGATCATTTTTCATATATAAATCTTTTCCATCTGAGCTATGGTTGATTTTATATGATTTTTAGAAGTTTTGGGTATTTTCTGGAATTTCCTGAATTATTATTAAACCTAAAAATCCCAGAAAAACCTTTACTGCATCAGCATGACATCATCCTGACGTCAGGCAGTCAACAGGAGCTAGTCCAAGTCAAACATGACATGTGGGCCCTGCATGTCAGTGTCACAGCTAATTAACTGAGTTAATTAGAGTTAATCTAAAACTAATTAGCTGTCAGTGGGGCCTGGGCCCACGGGTCAGTGACTAAACTAATTAACTAAATAAATTAACAAAAACTTAACTAAACTAACTAATTAGCAGAAGGTGGCCCACACGTCAGTGACCCAGGGGTAGTCAACCCCCTGGTCAAACAGGTCAAACCCGCCGGCGACGTGACGCCGGCGAGGCCAAGTGCGGCGGCGTGCTTCGGAAAACGTCTGTGGTGCACGGTTCGAGCTGTGGCTAGGCGCGTTGGAGAGCTCTTGCTCTTGCGTGTCGGATGGTGGTGGTCGCCGGACCTGGGGTGGCCGGAGACGACGGCAACAAGCTCGACGGCGGCGACCGGCGTCGGGCGTGTGTGGAGATGCGGCTGCAGGGGTCTAGGCGATGCGTGTGTAGCACCGTTCGCATCTACGTGCTGTGGTGAGTGTGATGGACGGGTGCCCGTGACCAAATGGTCACCGGAGCATCGTCGACGGCGAGCACGGCGGCGGTGCGTTTCGGTGATCAACAGAACGGCGGCTACACGGTGCAAAAGGAACGGAGGAAGGAGGGGTTCGACGTAGAAGCTCACTGCGGTGCTAATGAGCTCGACGGCGGGGTCGGGGACGCGCTGTAGCTTCGTAACGGCGGCGAGGTACTCCGGCGATCCGAGGAAGGGGACGACGGCGTGGGGTCGTTGCAGGGCTTCCGGTGGCTCGTGGCTCAACGAGGAGGAAGAGGACGACGCGGCGGATCCTCTGGACACACTCACGGGGCGAGGGGGTGGCTCTGAGTGCGGCTACGGCGAGCGGCGGCGACGTCGGCTCGGTGATGGAGTAGAAAGAGCCAGGGGAGGGCGAAGGAGACGAGGGGGAGAAGTGAGAGCGGTCGGGGCAGCTGCGTGTCGACTCGTGGAGTCATCCAGGCCATCGGGGAGGCAGGCAAGCAGCCTGGAGGTGGCCGGGCGCGTGCCGGCGCGCGGCGGCCACGCGCGCGTCCTTCTGGCGCGAGGAGGAAGACGACAGGAGGAGGGCTGGTGGGTTGGGCCGGCTTGCTACAGGGCTGGGCCGAGGTAAGTACTTCTTCCTATTTTCCTTTTCCTATTTTCTGTTCTGTTACATTTCTTTTGCAGCTTTGTTCAATTAATAAAAATGCCTAAATATTTTTATAACTCATGACACTTGTCATACCTATTGTATATAATATGAACAGTAGGAAACATTATAGTTCATGATTATTTGAGCATTTAAAATATTTAAAAGTATTTAAATGCCCAAATTCAAATACCATATGACTTAATCCAAAGCCCTAGAGTGTCCTAGAAAATTGTGCACTATTTTTGGCAGAGGTTTAAGACCAAGGCAGAAATGATGAACATTTTTGAAGGGCATTTTGGGTACATTGGAAAATATTTTAGCAAACCCTAGTTGTTAGGGGAGGGGTGCTGGGGTTTCTGTTAATCCCATTTCAAGTTTATTTGAAAGTAAACATGATGCACACTCTAGTCAGGTCCTAATGCAAGTACTAGCTAGGGATGTGACAAAAACCCAATGGCAGAAACGACTGACATGCAGAGCTACGATTGGAATTCCCTCCTCGATGTTCTCTTGGAGCAGATCTATAATCATATGGACCTACTCAGCACGGTCCGTCTAGCCGCATGCTCGGTGTCTTTGTACCGTCTACTCGTCTGCAACCGGCCGGCTCTTTTCAAGACACCCTGCTTGCTGATGCCTGATCCTCGCAGGTGGCCCGGACACCAACTTGACGATCCTACGAAGGTTGTCGTGGTGCCCCTCGACATGCTACCACTACCCGTCCACCTGTCCTTCATGTGCGGCCACTACTGGGCGGGCATGAAGGCCAACTAGATTGTCCTCATCCACCAATCCGGTAGTCCATGGCGTCTCGTGGATATCTACACCCAGCGAGAGATCACCCTTCCATCTTTAGATACCACCGCCATCGAGCCTCGCGGCCTGCCGGACACTCCTGCCTACTATGCATGAGACGCGTCGAGCTTTTGGCTCGACCTCTGTTTGCTGAAGGTTGTTATCTGCGAAGTGCCCACACCATCAGAAGACTACATGGATTACAAGCTCATTGCCGTGTTTAACATGGGATTAGTCTATCTGGAATTCGGTCACCATACATGGTTATGGCTCATCGTCGATCCTCTTTACCTAACACTTCTGTCTGGTGCTATAGTGCATGATGGCATCATTTATGCAGTCGACGCACAAATTGGCTGCCTATACTGGTGGAATCTATCATCGTGTAATTGTTCTATCTCATCTCATCTTTACCTTAAGAATACGACTGCCTGTTCATTGTTACAAATTTAGAAAATATAGTATGTCTATAACCACATCATTGCTATATGTTCCTCTCATTTCCTAGATTTTTATGATGACACATGTTATTGTTAGAGTTGATATGAGAACAATTGGTATCTAATGATTGTTAGACTAGATATTATGAGTATAACCTCATGATTGCTATATTTTACTCTCATTTCCAGGATTTTTATGACAACACATGTTATTGCTTAGAGTTGATATGATAATTGTAGTAAGTGCTATGGTAGAATATGAGTAGGCCATGTCATGTCTGTTTTCCTCTCATTGTTACATGATGTTTGATCCATGATATATTGCTAGAATATGAAAGCCATTGGCTTATTTTTTTTAACTTGGGGTATGATTATGACCACGGCATTGCAATTCTCTGTCTATGATATGTGCCAATGTTGTAATAATATTAATTCCACACATACTCTGAACATGATTGTTTATTTTTGTCCTTTTGGTCTCCAATTTGAATTGTTGCAGCAGACGCAAATGCGCTGGCCTTCATGATTCCAGGACCTGGAATCATACCAGCCGATGGGTGGTGGTTTATCGCTCGTTCAACTGACGGTGGTCGTTTGATGCTCATTTGCACGTGCCAAATTGACCAAACCATTTCATCAAACCGCATGCAGTACAATGCCTGGGGCGTTCATGACATTGATGGCTATGGTTGCTTCGTGTTCGAGAAAGATCCCAGCTCTGTTGGGCCAAGCGTATTCAACTGGAGGCGGGTTTGCAACCTCGGCAACCACTCCATGTTCCTTAGGCTCAATTATCCGATCATCCAACCAATCATCGATCATATCATCGGCAATGATTACCGTGCTATGCAACTTCCATTCACCAGGGGGGTTGTGTTTACACATCATACCATGGGTTGCATGAATCACCATATCCAGAGATTCGTCGACACAGCTTATTGCCAGATAATCTTCAGTGTGTGAAAGGCTTCAAGCTTCCATGCTATGGATGGCTTTTGCAAACCCGACATGCGGCGATGTGGTTCATGCCAACAGCAAATATGCACAATTTGATTCGTACTGATATGTAGACCGAGCCATGTATTCTGCTGCTGTAGCTGATGGAAATATGAGGCCAAAGGCCTACTAGCAAAATTCCAACAGTAGCACGACCCTCTTTTGTTGGATATTATGTACTGTTGTTAGTTTGAAGCTGTGCAGTATATCACTTAGGCTTCAAGTGCGTACATGTTAGTTAAACCTATGGTTAAAATGTGACACTAAACACGACTAGTAAGTAGTATAGTAGCAGTACTAGTATACGTCGGTCAAATTATTCATCATGTCCACACATTGAATTAACGTGACAACATGCTGCGCGTGAGGTGACACAAGAATCCCGGCGGCATGTTCGGGTATTCTAGACTTCAGATTTGGAGTACCACTTATCTGTCAAAATCTTTCATCATTCACTTAAAATGGTCGATTGATCATACATTGAGTACCATCTAACTGGAATTAACCCATGCAAGTCGAAGAAGGATTGGCCGGTGCTGCCGGCTGGCGTCAAGTTTGATCCCACGGATCAGGAGCTGATCGAGCACCTTGAGGCCAAAGTGAGTGCAGACAGCGCGAGATCTCACCCTCTCATCGCTTTGTTCATACCAACCATCAACAGCGAGCACGGCATATGCTACACCCTTCCTGAGAAACTTCCAGGTAAGACACCGATCGGTCGTCTTCTTGCAGAAACATATTCCTTTGTACATAGCTCCATTTTTTCTTTTTAGAGGCAGACCTGGTGAAGCAATTACAATTTGACAGTTAATAAAAAGTGAAACAAGTGACTGCAACATGCCAAAGATGTTATGAAAATGCCAACTACGTACACTAAAAACTGTATTCGACAATACTGCAGGTATCACACTGAGTGGCCTAAGCAAGCATTTCTTCCAGCGCAATTCCAGGGTGTTCAAAAGGGGCACATGGACGCGTGGAAAGATACAGTCAGAGTGCGGCATGCACGCGATGTGGCACAACACCGGCAATACCTTGTCGGTGATGGTCAATGGCCGGCAGACGGGCAGCAAAAAGGTTCTGGTGCTGCACACTAACAAGAACTTCGACCAGCAGACGACCAACTAGGTGATGCACCAGTACCACCTCGGGGACCTGGAGCAAGAGAAGGAGTATGAGCTGGCCCTCTACAAGTTTTTCTACCAGACGAACACAAGGGCTAGGAGTAAAAAGATGTGACGCCCCTGATTTGACCGTACACTAATCATGCATGCAAATGTGTACGACCAAGATCAGGGACTCACTGGAAGATATCACAACACAACTCTAGACACAAATTAAAATAATACAAGCTTTATATTACAAGCCAGGGGCCTCGAGGGCTCGAATACACAAGCGTCAGCGGAAGCAATAATATCTGAGTACATACATAAGTTAAACAAGTTTTCCTTAAGAAGGCTATCACAAAAGTAAAACCGATCGAAAAGGCAAGGCCTCCTGCCTAGGACCTCCTAACTACTCCTCGAAGCCGAACTCCACGTAGAAACATCCTCGGGATCCTCTGGGTCCTGGACTCCACCATCTGGTTGCATCAACCGAGAAGAAAGGAGAAAGGAGGAAAAGGTGGAACAAAGCAACCGTGAGTACTCATCCAAAGTACTCGCAAGCAAGGATCTATACTACATATGCAATGGTATCTTTGTAAAGGGGTAATATAGGTGGGTTAAACTGCAGAATGCCAGAATAAGAGGGGGATAGCTATTCCAATCGAAGACTACGCTTCTCGCCACCTCCATCTTGCAGCAGTAGATGAGAGTAGCTAGAAGTAACAAGTATCCTCGCATATCGCAGCCTCCGTCTTGCAGCAGTAGAATAGAATAGATGGTAAGTTCACCAAGTAACAACGTATACCATAATCCTACCCGGTGATCCTTCCCTCGTTGCCCTGTGAGAAAGCGATCACCGGGTAGTATCTGGAACTTGTCTGGGTGTCTTTTTTTAAGTATCCAGTTCTAATTGTCATGAGGTCAGAGTACAACTCCGGGTCGTCCTTTTACCGAGGGACACGGCTATTCGAATAGATTAACTTCCCTGCAGGGGTGCACCACATCTGGCCGGACACACTCTCCAGGGTCATGCCCGGCCTCCGAAGATCAAGACGTCGTTGCCCTACCTAAGCACAACAGAGAGGTCAGCACGCCGGTCTAAGTCCTAGGCGCGCAGGGGTCCGGGCCCATCGCCCAACGCACACCTGCACGTTGCGTACGCTGCCGGTGAGCAGACCTAGCAATCTCCATTACTAAGGAAGTTACGTTACGTGGTCCAACCCGGCACGCGCTGCTCAGTCGCTGACGTCAAGAAGGCTTCCGCTAATACCACGACGTTGAGTGCCCATAACTATTCCCACGTAGCTGGTTAGTGCGTATAGGCCAATGGCCAGACTCAGATCAAATACCAAGATCTCATTAAACGTGTTATTATGAAATAACCGCGTACAACGACTAGGGCCAGGCCCACCTGTCTCCTAGGTGGTCGCAAACCGCCCTGTCGCTCCGCCACAAAGTAACCATCAGGGGGCTGCCGGGAACCCAGGCCCACCACTACCTGTGTGGAACCACCTGCCCCTTCAGCCCCCATCTCCGAATCATCATCATGTGTATGTAATAGAACAGTATATACCCGTGATCACCACCCGAGTGATCACGGCCCGATAGTATAGCATGGCAGACGGAGAAGAATGTAGGGCCAATGATGGAATACTAGCATCCTATACTAAGCATTAGGATAACAGGTAAGGTATCAACAGTTGTAGCAACAATGACATGCTATGCAACAGAATAGGAGCTATCGAATCAACAACAGCAGCAAACCTAATGCAAGAATAAGAGAGAGAGGAATGGGCGATATCTGGTGATCAAGGGGGGCTTGCCTGGTTGCTCTGGCAAGAAAGAGAGGTCGTCAACACCGTAGTCGACCGAGGCAGTAGCGACGTCCATCTCGTAGTCTACCGGAGAGAAGAGGCGGAAGAAACAGTAAATATAAAGCAAACAATTGTAACACAAAGTATGACATGGTGATACGATGTGTTGGGTGTGCCCTAACTTAGTGTTACATGTTACCGACAAAGGAGGATCCCATCCGGGAAAGTTTTCCCGGTTCCGAACATTTGTCAGACAGATGACAGGAGGGGGACGGTTGCAGGTTCAGGTAGTTAGAGGCAGGTGGTAAACAAACGAAGCGAGTATTCAGAATTGTCTCGTCGTTCTGAGCAACTTTCATGTTCAAAGTTTTTTGATTTGGGCTACGGTTCATTTTCTATTAATTTTCAAAGTTTAATTGAATTTTCAAATTATTTAATAAGTTGACCAAGTCAAAGGTCCAGTCAGCAGATCCAGTCAGCATTGACTGGGTCAATGTTGACCAGTCAACAGGGTCAAGGGGGACCCACATGTCATAGTCTAGTCTGACCTAATTATAGTTTAGCTAGCTAATTAACTTAACTAAATTAATTAGACTAACCAAGCAGATTTAATTAACTTAATTAATCACTAAACTAATTATTTATTTAACATTTATTTAATCTTTTTTTTATAAAAAAAATAACTTTCTAGGGGCGGGCCCCGGCTGTCAATGGGCCAAAGGCCCTAGCGGGCACTGGCCTCACGGGCGTTGGGGCATGGACGAACCGGGCGTCCACCGGCCCAAGCGGGTGAGGCCGAGCCATGGTCGAGCGCGAAGAGGCTGGCAGCCACAGCGCCGCGTCGCCGAAGCACCAGAGGGCGGGGGCCGCGGCGAGGCGCATCGGCCGGACGCGGGCACCTCAACACGAGGCTGCGCAGCGGGCTAGGCCGTGCGGCGGCAGCCGAAGGCGAGTGGCGAGGAAAGGGCGACGACTGGGGAGCGGCGGTCGACGGTAGCCGTGGCTGTGGCGACAAGGGAAGCAGGCAAGGGCGGCAGGGGACGGGGCCGGCGAGCGCAGGCGCACAGGAGGGCGCAGCCGCAAGCCCGTGTGGAGGCGAGCATGGCCCAGCGGAGCGGCAGCCGGTGGTAGCCGAGCCGGAGGCGAGCATGCGGCCAGGCGCGATGCTGGATGCGCGGGGTGCACGGTGGGACGAGGGAGCGGGGCGGGCGTGCATGGGGAAGGAAGAGATGGGAAGGTGCGATGCGGGGCTCACCCCCGTTGTAGATGCACCGGGGGTCGGCGAGGCGTGAGGTAGCGACATGGGAAGGGGACGAGGACGACGGCGGCGGTGTCGTGGAGGCGCGGGGCAGTTTGAGGGCTCTCTAGCATGACCTGGTGCTTGCAGTTGGTGCAGAAGAGGACGGTGGTGCTCCTGGACAGTTTTGGAACGGCGAGGGGGAGCCCGTGGCCGCGACGACGACAATGAGGCAGCGACGAGCCCGCTCGGGCGAACGAGACAGAGAGGGAGGCGGTGCGAGAGGGAGAATGTGGGGCTAGGGTTCGACAACAGGGTCGAGGGCGATCTTATCCCTGTGCCGAGTCGCCGGATGAACGACGCGCGGAGATCGGAGGCATGAACGAGCGTGTGAGCTCCACGGCGACGCGGTGAGCAGTAGAAGGGATGGGGGAAGTGGGCCAGGCTGCACGGTAGTGTGCACTAGAGCCCATTAGCACAACACTAGTTAGGCCCTTTTCCAGTTTTGTATTTTCTCCACTGTTTCGTATTTATTTCGATCACCAAATGAATTTAGTTGCACATGATACTTCACACATAATTCAAATGCAATATTTTGGTGCAACACACAAAGTTTCAGGTTCCTAGGAAGTGTTCAAATTTTAAGTTTCAATTGAAATGGTCATGGACAAGTGTTGCTGGTCCACCTACTACTTGCTAAGGTCAAACTAGTAATCCAAATAAAGTTTATCTCACCTTGACGATTGTTTGGGGAATTTATTCAATGGTGTGAACATTTTGTTTAGTTGTTTAAAGAAATATTAATTTTGATTTTATTTTATATTTGAATTCGAATCAGTTTTGAATCATCGCGAGATTAACTTCGGTAATCATAGTGACGTGGCATCATTAGGAGAGGTTTACTGTAGCTTCATTATCCGGGCGTCACAATTCTCCTCCACTACAAGAAATCTCGTCCCGAGATTATAAGAGGTGGAGTAAGGTGGTTACGATATTCTAACAAATCTTCTCAGTCTTGGTTGCCTTCTCGAAGAGGTTGATCTCTTTCGTTGATGTCTTCATTTCTTCGGGATCTCCATCATCCTACGAACGCGACCAGGGGGGAAAACTCTGGAAGAACGCATCTCCAGAAAGCTGGGCATCTCACGGTGAACTCAATGGGAAATACACGAGGTACCCCATGAGTTGTATTTCAGTGAATTCGTTGAGTACATACGATGGTACCAAAGTTTCAAATGGGTAGGCAGTCATTCGATGCCTAGACAGAAGCTGGAATGGGGGCTTTAACAACGAGAATAACATGGTGTTTGATTCCAGGATGAATAATGGTAAAGAATTTAGCTCAACGAGAATATTATGTTGTTTGATTCCAGGATGAATAATGGTAAAGAATTTAGCTCGTGAATCACATACGAAGCCAGGTGCAAAGGATACTTTAGAATCCGGGTTGTAAAGAAGAGTCAGGTTTCGATCCAGTGGATCTGCGGGTTATGGGCCCACCATGTGGGTTGAAAATAGGAAAGGTGGTGACATCTTGCACAGTCATGAAAGCAAGGCATATCAGAGGGTAGCCTGCCAGCTATGTTGGCAACAATGTCGGTACCAAGGACGGGGGACGAAGAGAACCATTTTCTTGCTCGTTGAAATATGGCGGACCGGTAGGCAAAGTTTTCTTCCATCAGTGGTTACCGGAATGTTACCAACCATAGTAACAGGGTCTTACTGACAGAGTTGTACAACAACGTGTTTACATAAGCAGAGAATTATCACTGCATAGATTATATGTAGATCAAGGAAAGGTTTAACAAACAAATGGAAAGGAAAATTGTGATTACACACAATTATTAGGAGTATATCCAACCCATGGACAAGAAGCACATGGCATACAGGGTAGGAGAGCAAGTACCCAACCATTTAGATAAAGAGGCAACAATTAATCACGATGTTACCCATACAACGGTGTTTGGATAATTGACCAAGAAACATTTAGCATCACGCCTCCAATGTTCTTATTGATGAGCGGGGCATCATATCATGCTTCGAGGTAGCAATGATATGGTGTTTCAATCAAGGGCCAGACTATGGATACACAAATGATCCATCAGGAGCAACTTATAAATTAAGTCTTACAATTTCCTCTTGGAAGAATGGTTATCCTTCCAAAAGAAATTATAATGATGGGTCCTCTAGCCAGGGGTGCTAGGCATGACATCATATTACCGGGCCATCAAAGGACCAACATTATGACTACTGGAAAGTTGTCCCAAGCATCATATCTGACCGAGATTCAGATTCGATTGGTGTCATGATACCCCAGACTTAGGATGTTCGAGAAGAAAAGGTGCAACACAAATCGACAAAATGACATTGCAAGATTCTCGGGAAATGAACTATGGGAGCGGGTTCCCGAAACAATAGTTCATCATTAAACCAAGGAGAGGATGAGGAGGTGGCTGATGGGCTCAGCGACAATTCATCGAGAATTCCAAACGGAGGGATTTCCACAATAATGTGAACAAGAGGATGACACTTATCAATTCAAATGATATAATGTTGTATGCTCGAGGAAAAGCATACACCATTAATCATTAGGTGAAAGGTGTGCCCGAAATATGACCTTAGGCAGCAAGACCAATGTTAGAGTGATGATTCAATAACCAACAGTCTAAGAACGAACTGTCGATCGTTAACTTCAAAGCAATAGGGTTGCTAGAAGTACATAACTCAAGCAGCATCGTTAGCATATTGGTATCCCGGTTAAAAAACAACACAGGGACCAAGGAAGAATGGTGATGGTGAGAAGTATCATCATACCGAGTATTTCTAAGAGGTGGAGCAATCCCCACAACATTCTCGACATAAAAGACAGTAAGATTTCAATGCAGAACACAACACTAGCTGGATAGCAAGGAGCCCCACAACAGGAACAAGTTTGTGTTGGAGGGAAGGCAATAATGTTGTTGATGATAACACGAATCATCGAGGGGCAAGGATGGTGTTTCTCAACATGAACACAATTGACATCTTGGAAGAAGTCACACGTTTACCGGGAGGTTTCAAGAGGATGCAATCAAACAACAACGGCAACAAGCAAGGGAATGAAGAAGTGGCAACTTATAGGATCAATATATAAGTGGCAAGCTCGGAACCAAAGTTGCCTTTCAAAGCAACATGATGTTGCAAGCTCGACGTAAGTCGTGCTCACACACTAAAGAATTTGTGCACTGGAGAAGGACGAGGTAGCACATTCAAAGATAGCAAGTCCAAGATGCACCCGATAGTCTAGGAATGACCTGATTGAGATCAAAATTTCCCAGTAAAAATACTAGGGGTATTTGATTTACAGTGCGGAATAATTTCACTAGTCGGTGTCCTTGGTTGACAACAACCCAGAACCCGTAGAGTGATTACGAAAAGGAAAGACATTACTTCAACAAAGTTAGGAAGATGTGGTGCAATGGTAAGACATCTTCGAGATACCAGGGGGTAATACTCGAAGTTAGTACATGATAGAAGTAGAACCGGGTCATTGCCCCATGACAGTAGATACTTCAACCTTGCCAACAATAGACAAGGCACTGGAATGAATTTCCATCAGATATAGCAGATCAGGACAGCATGGTCGGAGCATAACTGTAAGGGATCAATTCAAGAATACCGAAAGAATCATACAACTGAATGATCATTTTGCAAGAAGCTTCCGAGATGGTCTACGTCATTTTCATGGGCATGAACACAAAGTTCAAGGTCGACTCCCACTTCTTTAATGCATATCATTTCATTCACCTCTCGCTTTGATAAAACTGTAGTGTTGGAATTTTATCTGTTAGAACACCGAAAGACTAAGACTTGTGAAAACTTTTGGGTTCTCCCAGATTAGGGGAAGACATAGGTTCCACCCATCGGGTATATTAGTAACATATACCACAAGTTTCAAAATTAAATATCACCAGCTCAAAAGGAGAGCATGGTTGTCAAAGAAGAATATACAATTTACCGAAGGTATTATGCATCAGGGACAGAACTTCTTGAGGTTTTTTTGTATATGAAGGACACTGTCGGATAATATTTCAACAAAGGATCAAGCGATCCACGACGGAGCTGATGTGAGTATCGGTACTCACTCAGAGGAAGAAGAATGCAGAGGCATCAGATTCAAGAATCACCCGATTAGTATGATGCTTAAATAGAAAGAAATTATGGTTTCCAAAACGAAGGATCAGAAGCAAACACTCTGATCCAGGATGGATAAGATGAAAACACTTAGTTGGACAATCAATAAAGGTTTGATTTGCCGAGAACCAACTCATGTCCAGAATGACGTTTGAGCCAGAAAGATAATTTTAAAAAGGATAACCTCATGACTGCGTGCATATGCACACATGATAGGCTCAAAATGACTAAGACAACGGATGTTAACGAAGACTAATAGTCATATGGAATTAACCATAATGCAAGCAGGCAAGAATTTCAAGAGTAACAGGCGGCAGAGGATTTTCGAAAGATCGAAATGTATTCCGAAGAATTTTATGAGACACATGAAAAATTGAGAAGAACAGATCCTCAATAAATGTGAGGAAATAACCATAAGGGTTTTCATGTGAAATAAAACTGCAAGACAGTAAACTCAAATGATTCTCGGGAAAACGGAGAATATTTCGAGGCATCTTGTAACAACAAGAGTGACGAGGAATGATCATGAGAGTGAAAAGTGCATGCAGATATCCATAGGGACATATCGGTGGCAGTGAATTGCCAAGGCGATGAGCACAAGGGTCTCGGGAAATATCGAGGGATACCCTCAGAATCTTCTGACGAAGCAGTTGATCTTCTGGAATGAGGGCTCTCCGGGAGAAATAGTTACGAGAACCTAGAGTCGGAGTTAGTAAAATCTTTTAACCCGAATAGAAGAGAGATGAGAATCCCAGAGCATAGAAGAGGGATAAAAAGATCCTAACACAACCCATTGGTGCTGTGGGCCCGTAAGCCACACAACAAGTTAGTAATTTTGTTTTTCAAAGACTAGACTCAACTTCGGCCAAGGAGTTGGAAAGGGGGATTCCTACAGGCAGTTGGCTCTGATACCAACTTGTGACGCCCCCGATTTAACCGTACACTAATCATGCACGCAAATGTGTACGACCAAGATCAAGGATTCACTAGAAGATATCACACCACAACTCTAGACACAAATTAAAATAATACAAACTTTATATTACATGCCAGGGGCCTCGAGGGCTCGAATACATAAGCTTGAATACACAAGAGTCAGCGGAAGCAATAATATCTGAGTATAGACATAAGTTAAACAAGTTTGCCTTAAGAAGGCTAGCACAAAAGTAACAACGATCGAAAAGGCAAGGCCTCCTGCCTGGGACCTCCTAACTACTCCTCGAAGCCGAACTCCACGTAGAAACATCCTCGGGATCCTCTGGGTCCTGTTCTCCACCATCTGGTTGCATCAACCAAGAAGAAAGGAGAAAGGGGGAAAAGAGGGAACAAAGCAACCGTGAGTACTCATCCAAAGTACTCGCAAGCAAGGATCTATACTACATATGCAATGGTATCTGTGTAAAGGGGTAATATATGTGGGTTAACCTGCAGAATGCCAGAATAAGAGGGGGATAGCTAATCCAATCGAAGACTACACTTCTCGCCACCTCCATCTTGCAGCAGTAGATGAGAGTAGCTGGAAGTAACAAGTATCCTCGCATCTCACAGCCTCCGTCTTGCAGCAGTAGAAAAGAATAGATGGTAAGTTCACCAAGTAACAACGTATAGCATAATCCTACTCGGTGATCCTCCCCTCGTCGCCCTGTGAGAAAGCGACCACCGGGTTGTATCTGGAACTTGTCTGGGTATGTTTTATTAAGTATCCAGTTCTAGTTGTCATGAGGACAGAGTACTACTCCGGGTCGTCCTTTTACCGAGGGACACGGCTATTCGAATAGATTAACTTCCCTGCAGGGGTGCACCACATAACCTAGCACGCTTGATCCCATTTGGCCGGACACACTTTCCAGGGTCATGGCCAGCCTCGGAAGATCAACACGTCGCAGCCCTACCTAAGCACAACAGAGAGGTCAGCACGCCGGTCTAAGTCCTAGGCGCGCAGGGGTCCGGGCCCATCGCCCAACGCACACTTGCACGTTGTGTACGCTGCCGGTGAGCAGACCTAGCAACCTCCATTACTAAGGAAGTTAAGTTACGCGGTCCAACCCGGCGCGCGCCGCTCAATCGCTGACGTCAAGAAGGCTTCGGCTGATACCACGACGTCGAGTGCCCATAACTATTCCCACGTAGCTGGTTAGTGCGTATAGGCCAATGGCTAGACTCAGATCAAATACCAAGATCTCGTTAAACGTGTTATTATGAAATAACCGCGGACAACGACCAGGGCCAGGCCCACCTGTCTCCTAGGTGGTCGCAACCCGCCCTGTCGCTCCGCCACAAAGTAACCATCAGGGGGTTGTCGGGAACCTAGGCCCACCACTAATTGTGTGGAACCACCTGCCCCTTCAATTCCCATCTCTGAATCATCATCATGTGTATGTAATAGAACAGTATATACCCGTGATCACCACCCGAGTTATCACGGCCCGGTAGTATAGCATGGCAGACGGACAAGAATGTAGGGCCACTGATGGAATACTAGCATCCTATACTAAGACTTAGGATAGCAGGTAAGGTATCAACAGTTGTCGAAACAATGACAGGCTATGCAAAACAATAGGAGCTATCGAATCAACAGCAGCAGGAAGCCTAATGCAAGAATAAGAGAGAGAGGAATGGGCGATATCTGGTGATCAAGGGGGGGGGGCTTGCCTGGTTGCTCTGGCAAGAAAGAGGGGTCGTCAACACCGTAGTCGATCGAGGCAGCAGCGACGTCCGTCTCGTAGTCTATTGAAGAGAAGAGGGGGAAGAAACAGTAAATATAAAGCAGACAATTGTAACACAAAGTATGAAATGGTGATACGATGTGCCCTAACGCAGTGTTACGTGTTACCGACAAAGGAGGATCCCATCCGGGAAAGTTTTCCCGGTTCCGAACATTTGTCAGACAGATGACCGGAGGGGGACGGTTGCATGTTCGGGTAGTTAGAGGCAGGTGGTAAATAAACGGAGCACGTAATCAGAATTGTCTCGTCGTTCTGAGCAACTTTCATGTTCAAAGTTTTTCAATTTGGGCTACGGTTCATTTTCTATTAATTTTCAAAGTTTAATTGAATTTCCAAATTATTTAATAAGTTGACTAAGTCAAAGGTCCAGTCAGCAGATCCAGTCAGCGTTGACTGGGTCAATGTTGACCACTCAATTGGGTCAAGGGGGGCCCACATGTCATAGTCTAGTCTGACCTAATTATAGTTTAGCTAGCTAATTAACTTAAATTAATTAATTAGACTAACTAAGCAGATTTAATTAACTTAATTAATCACTAAAATAATTATTTATTTAACATTTTTTTATCTTTTTTTATAAAAAAATTAACTTTCTGGGGGCGGGCCCCGGCTGTCAATGGGCTAAAGGCCCTAGCGGGCGCTGGCCTCACGGGCGCTGGGGCATGGACGAACCGGGTGTCCACCGGCGGGTGAGGCCGAGCTATGGCCGAGCGCGGAGAGGCTGGCAGCCACGGCGGCGTGTCGCCGAAGCACCAGAGGGCGGGGTCCGCGGCAAGACGCACGGGCCGGCCGCGGGCACCTCAACGCAAGGCTGCGCAGCGGGCGAGGCCGCGCGGCGGCAGCCAGAGGCGAGTGGCGAGGCAAGGGCGACCACTGGGGAGCGGCGGTCGGCGGTAGCCGTGGCTGCGGCGACAAGGGAAGAAGGCAGGGGCGGCAGGGGACGGGGCCGGCAAGCGCAGGCGCACGGGAGGGCGCAGCTGCAAGCCCATGCGGAGGCGAGCATGGCCCGGCCGAGCGGCAGCCAGCGGTGGCCGAGCCGGAGGCCAGCATGCGGCCAGGCGCGAGGCCGGATGCGCGGGGAGCACGGCGGGACGAGGGAGCGGGGCGGGCGCCGGGCGTGCGGTGATGCGGGAGCTCGCCCGATGGGGCACGCTAAGACCGGCGCTGGCCGCCGTGTTCGCCGGCGGACGCAGAGCACTGCGCTGGGGGCGGCGGCGGTCGGGGCGACGCAGGCGAGGGGCGTCGGCAGCGGCGGTGCCAGGCGAGCGGAAGGGCGCTGTGAGCGCGTGCGCGCGGATGTACGGCCGCGCGTCGGTCGGGGCAACGCCAGACAACGGCCGAGCACGGGCGAACGCGGTGGAGCCGAGGCTCGAGCGCGTGCGTGCGTGGGGAAGGAAGAGACGGGAAGGTGCGATGCGGGGCTCACCCCATTGTAGATGCACTGGGGGGTCGGCGAGGCGTGAGGTAGCGACGTGGGGAGGGGACGAGGACGACGGCGGTGGTGTCGTGGCGGCGTGTGGCAGTTTGAGGCGCTCCGGCATGACCTGACGCTTGCAGTTGGTGCAGAAGAGGACAGTGGTGCTCCTAGACAGTTTTGGAACGGCGAGGGGGAGCCCATGGCCGTGACGGCGGCAATGTAGCATCGACGAGCTCGCTCGGGCGAATGAGACAGAGAGGGAGGCGGCGCGAGAGGGAGAATGTGGGGCTAGGGTTCGACAACGGGGTCGAGGGCGATCTTATCCCTGCGCTGAGTCGCCGGATGAACGACGCGCTGAGATCTGAGGCGTGAACGAGTGTGTGAGCTCCACGGCGATGCGGTGAGCAGTAGAAGGGATGGGGGAAGTGGGCCAGGCTGCACGGTAGTGTGCACTAGAGCCCATTAGCACAACACTAGTTAGGCCCTTTTCCAGTTTTGTATTTTCTCCACTATTTCGTATTTATTTCGACCACCAAATGAATTTAGTTGCACATGATACTTCACACATAATTCAAATGCAATGTTTTGGTGCAACACACAAAGTTTCAGGTTCCTAGGAAGTGTTCAAATTTTAAGTTTCAATTGAAATGGTCATGGATAAGTGTTGCTGGTCCACCTACTGCTTGCTAAGGTCAAACTAGTAATCCAAATAAAGTTTATCTCACCTTGACGATTGTTTGGGGAATTTATTCAATGGTGTTAACATTTTGTTTAGTTGTTTAAAGAAATATTAATTTTGATTTTATTTTATATTTGAATTCGAATCAGTTTTGAATCATCGCGAGATTAACATCGGTAATCATGGTGACGTGGCATCATTAGGAGAGGGTTACTGTAGCTTCATTATCCGGGTGTCACAATTCTCCTCCACTACAAGAAATCTCGTCCCGAGATTATAAGAGGTGGAGTAAGGTGGTTACGATATTCTAACAACTCTTCTCAGTGTTGGTTGCTCTCCTCGAAGAGGTTGATCTCTTTCGTTGATGTCTTCATTTCTCCGTTGTAAGTCGTCATGATCAAGTCGTCATCCTTTCTTCGGGATCTCCATCGTCCTACGAACCCGACCAGGGGGAAAAACTCCGGAAGAACGTATCTCCACAAAGCTGGGCATCTGATGGTGAACTCAATGGAAAATACACGAGGTACCCCACGAGTTGTATTTCAGTGAATTCGTTGAGTGCAATATACGATGGTTCCAAAGTTTCAAATGGGTAGGCAGTCATTCGATGCCTAGACAGAAGCTGGAATGGGGGCTTTAACAACGAGAATAACATGGTGTTTGATTCCAGGATGAATAATGGTAAAGAATTTAGCTCAACGAGAATAACATGGTGTTTGATTCCAGGATGAATAATGGTAAAGAATTTAGCTCGTGAATCACATACGAAGCCAGGTGCAAAGGATACTTTAGAATCCGGGTTGTAAAGAAGAGTCAGGTTTCGATCCAGTGGACCTGCGGGTTATGGGCCCACCATGTGGGTTGAAAATAGGAAAGGTGGTGACATCTTGCACAGTCATGAAAGCAAGGCACATCAGAGGGTAGCCTGCCAGCTATGTTGGCAACAATGTCGGTACCAAGGACAGGGGATGAAGAGAACCATTTTCTTGCTCGTTGAAATGAGGCATACCGGTCGGCAAAGTTTTCTTCCATCAGTGATTACCGGAATGTTACCAACCATAGTAACAGGGTCTTACCGACAAAGTTGTACAACAACTTGTTTACATAAGCAGAGAATTATCACTGCGTAGATTATATGTAGATCAAAGAAAGGTTTAACAAACAAATGGAAAGGAAAATTTTGATCACACACAATTATTAGGAGTATATCCAACCCATGGACAAGAAGAACATGGCATAGGGTAGGAGAGCAAGTACCCAACCATTTAGATAAAAATGCAATGATTAATCAAGATGTTACCCATACAACGGTGTTTGGATAATTGACCAAGAAACATTTAGCATCACGCCTCCAATGTTCTTGTTGATGAGCGAGGTATCATATCATGCTTCAAGGTAGCAATGATATGGTGTTTCAATCAAGGGCCAGACTTTGGATACACAAATGATCCATCAGGAGCAACTTATAAATCAAGTCTTACAATTTCCTCTTGGAAGAATGTTTATCCTTGCAAAAGAAATTATAATGATGGGTCCTCCAGCCAGGGGTGCTAGGCATGACATCATATTACCGGGTCATCAAAGGACCAACATTTTAACTACTGGAAAGTTGTCCCAACCATCATATCTAACCGAGATTCAGATCCGATTGGTGTCATGATACCCCAGACTCAGGATGTTCAAGAAGAAAAGGTGCAACACAAATCGACAAAATAACATTGCAAGATTCTCGGGAAATGAACTATGGGAGCGGGTTCCCGAAACAATAGTTCATCATTAAACCAAGGAGAGGATGAGGAGGTGGCTGATGGGCTCAGCGACGATTCATCGAGAATTCCAAACGGAGGGATTTCCACAATAATGTGAACAAGAGGATGACACTTATCAATTCAAATGATATAATGTTGTATGCTCGAGGAAAAGCATACACCATTAATCATTAGGTGAAAGCTGTGCCCGAAATATGACCTTAGGAAGCAAGACCAATGTTAGAGTGACGATTCAATAACCAACAGTCTAAGAACGAACTGTCGATCGTTAACTTCAAAGCAATAGGGTTGCTAGAAGTACAGAACTCAAGCAGCATCGTTAGCATATTGGTATCCCGGTTAAAAAACAACACGGGGACCAAGGAAGAATGGTGATGGTGAGAAGTATCATCATACCAAGAATCTCTAAGAGGTGGAGCAATCCCCACAACATTCTCGACATAAAAGACAGTAATACTTCAATGCAGAACACAACACTAGCTGGATAGCAAGGAGCCCCACAACAGGAACAAGTTTGTGTTGGAGGGAAGGCAATAATGTTGTTGATGATAACACGAATCATTGAGGGGCAAGGATGGTATTTCTCAACATGAACACAATTGACATATTGAAAGAAGTCACACATTTGCCGGGAGGTTTCAAGAGGATGCAATCAAACAACAACGGCAACAAGCAAGGGAATGAAGAAGTGGCAACTTATAGGATCAATATATAAGAGGCAAGCTCGGAACCATAGTTGCCTTTCGAAGCAACATGATGTTGCAAGCTCGACTTAAGTCGTGCTCACACACTAAAGAATTCGTGCACCAGAGAAGGACGAGGTAGCACATTCAAAGATAGCAAGACCAAGATGCAGCCAATAGTCTTGGAATGACCAGATTGAGATCAAAATTTCCCAGTAAAAATACTAGGGGTATTTGATTTACAGTGCGGAATAATTTCACTAGTCGGTGTCCTCGGTTGACAACAATCCAGAACCCGTAGAGTGATTACGACAAGGAAATATATTATTTCAACAAAGTTAGTAAGATGTGGTGCAATGGTAAGACATCTTCGAGATAGCAGGGGGTAATACTCGAAGTTAGTACATGATAGAAGTAGAACCGGGTCATTGCCCCATGACAGTAGATACTTCAACCTCGCCAACAATAGACGAGGCACTTGAATGAATTTCCATCAGATATAGCAGATCAGGACAGCATGGTCGGAACCATAACTGTAAGGGATCAATTCAAGAATACCGAAAGAATCATACAACTGGATGATCATTTTGCAAGAAGCTTCCAAGATGGTCTACATCATTTTCATGGGCATGAACACAAAGTTCAAGGTTTACTCCCACTTCTTTAATGCATATCATTTCATTCACCTCTCGCTTTGATAAAACTATAGTGTTGGAATTTTATCTGGTAGAACACCGAAAGAGTAAGACTTGTGAAAACTTTTGGGTTCTCACCGATTAGGGGAAGCCATAGGTTCCACCCATCGGGCATCTTAGTAACATATAATACAAGTTTCAAAAGTAAATATCACCAGCTCAAAAGGAGAGCATGGTTGTCAAAGAAGAGGATACAATTTACCGAAGGTATTATGCATCAGGGATAGAACTTCTCGAGGTATTTTGTATACGAAGGACACTGTCGGATAATATTTCAACAAAGGATCGAGTGATCCACAACGGAGCTGATGTGAGTATCGGTACTCACTCAAAGGAAGAAGAATGCAGAGGCATCAGATTCAAGAATCACCTGATTAGTATGATGCTTAAATAGATAGAAATTATGGTTTCCAAAACGAAGGATCAGAAGCATACGCTCTGATCCAGGATGGATAAGTTGAAAACACTTAGTTGGACAATCAATAAAGGTTTGATTTGCCGAGAACCAAATCATGTCCAGAATGACGTTTGAGCCAGAAAGATAATTTTAAAAAGGATAACCTCATGACTGCGTGCATATGCACACATGATAGGCTCAAAATGACTGAGACAAGGGATGTTAACGAAGACTTCTAGTCATATGGAATTAACCATAATGCAAGCAGGCAAGAATTTCAAGAGTAACAGGCGGCAGAGGATTTTCGAAAGATCGAAAAATATTCCGAAGAATTTTGTGAGACACATGAAAAATTGAGAAGAACAGATCCTCGATAAATGTGAGGAAATAACCATAAGGGTTTTCATGTGAAATAAAACTGCAAGACAGTAAACTCAAAGGATTCTCGGGAAAACGGAGAATATTTCGAGGCATCTTGTAACAACAAGAGCGACGAGGAATGATCATGAGACTAAAAAGTGCATGCAGATATCCCTAGGGACATATCGGTGGCAGTGAATTGCAAAGGCGATGAGCACAAGGGTCTCAGGAAAATATCGAGGGATACCCTCAGAATCTTCTAACGAAGCAGTTGATCTTCTGGAATGAGGGCTCTTCGGGAGAAATAGTTACGAGAACCTAGAGTCAGAGTTAGTAAAATCTTTTAACCCGAATAGAAGAGAGATCAGAGTCCCAGAGCATAGAAGAGCAATAAAAAGATTCTAACATAACCCATTGGTGCTGTGGGCCCGTAAGCCACACAACAATTTCCTAATTTTGTTTTTCAAAGACTAGACTCAACTTCTGCCAAGGAGTTGGAAAGGGGGATTCCTACAAGCAGTCGGCTCTGATACCAACTTGTGACGCCCCCGATTTGACCGTACACTTATCATGCACGCAAATGTGTATGACCAAGATCAGGGACTCACTGGAAGATATCACAACACAACTCTAGACACAAATTAAAATAATACAAGTTTTATATTACAGGCCAGGGCCTCGAGGGCTCGAATACACAAGAGTCAGCGGAACCAATAATATCTGAGTACAGACATAAGTTAAACAAGTTTGCCTTACGAAGGCTAGCACAAAAGTAGCAATGATCGAAAAGGCAAGGCCTCCTGCCTGGGACCTCCTAACTACTCCTCGAAGCCGAACTCCACGTAGAAACATCCTCGGGATCCTCTGGGTCATGTCTCCACCATCTGGTTGCATCAACCGAGAAGAAAGGAGAAAGGGGAAAAGGGGGAACGAAGCAACCGTGAGTACTCATCCAAAGTACTCGCAAGCAAGGATCTATACTACATATGCAATGGTATCTGTGTAAAGGGGTAATATATGTGGGTTAACATGCAGAATGCCAGAATAAGAGGGGGATAACTAATCCAATCGAAGACTACGCTTCTCGCCACCTCCATCTTACAGCAGTAGATGAGAGTAGCTGGAAGTAACAAGTATCCTCGCATCTCGCAGCCTCCGTCTTGCAGCAGTAGAATAGAATAGATGGTAAGTTCACCAAGTTACAACGTATAGCATAATCTTACCCGGTGATCCTCCCCTCGTCGCCCTGTGAGAAACCGATCACCGGGTTGTATCTGGAACTTGTCTGGGTGTGTTTTATTAAGTATCCAGCTCTAGTTGTCATGAGGTCAGAGTACAACTCCGGGTCGTCTTTTTACCGAGGGACACGGCTATTCGAATAGATTAACTTCCCTACAGGGATGCACCACATAACCCAGCACGCTTGATCCGATTTGGCCGGACACACTTTCCAGGGTCATGCCCGGCCTCGGAAGATCAACACGTCGCAGCCCTACCTAAGCACAACAGAGAGGTCAGCACGTCGGTCTAAGTCCTAGGCGCGCAGGGGTCCGGGCCCATCGCCCAACGCACACCTGCATGTTGCGTATGCGGCCGGTGAGCAGACCTAGCAACCTCCATTACTTAGGAAGTTACGTTACGCTGTCCAACCCGGCGCGCGCCGCTCAGTCGCTGACGTCAAGAAGGCTTCGCCTGATACCACGACGTCGAGTGCCCATAACTATTCCCACGTAGCTGGTTAGTGCGTATAGGCCAATGGCTAGACTCAGATCAAATACCAAGATCTTGTTAAACGTGTTATTATGAAATAACCGCGGACAACGACCAGGGCCAGGCCCACCTGTCTCCTAGGTGGTTGTAACCCGCCCTGTCACTCCGCCACAAAGTAACCATCAGGGGGTTGCCGGGAACCCAGGCCCACCACTACCTGTGTGGAAACACCTTCCCCTTCAGCCCCCATCTCCGAATCATCATCATGTGTACGTAATAGAACACTATATACCCGTGATCACCACCCAAGTGATCACGGCCCGATAGTATAGCATGACAAACGGACAAGAATGTAGGGCCACTAATGGAATACTAGCATCCTATACTAAGCATTAGGATAGCAGGTAAGGTATCAACAGTTGTAGAAACAATGACAAGCTATGCAAAAGAATAGGAGCTATCGAATCAACAGCAGCAACAAACCTAATGCAAGAATAAGAGAGAGAGGAATGGGCAATATCTGGTGATCAAGGGGGGGGGGGGCTTGCCTGGTTGCTCTGGCAAGAAAGAGGGGTCGTCAACACCGTAGTCAATCGAGGCAGCAGCGACGTCCGTCTCGTAGTCTACCAGAGAGAAGAGGGGGAAGAACAGTAAATATAAAGCAGACAATTGTAACACAAAGTATGACATGGTAATACGATGTGCTAGGTGTGCCCAAACGCAGTGTTACATGTTATCGACAAAGCAGGATCCCTTCCGGGAAAGTTTTCTCGGTTCCGCACATTTGTCAGACAGATGACCGGAGTGAGACGGTTGCACGTTCGGGTAGTTAGATACAGGCACACGGGAGGGCGCAACTGCAAGCCCGTGCGGAGGCGAGCATGGCCCGGCGGAGCAGCAGCCGGCGGTGGCCGAGCCGGAGGTGAGCATGCGGCCTGGCACGAGGCTAGATGCGCATGGCGGGACGAGGGAGCGGGGCGGGCGCCGGGCGTAAGGTGCTGCGGGAGCTCGCCTGATCGGGCGCGCTAGGACCAGCGCTGGGCGTCGTGTTCGTCGGCGGACACAGAGCATTCCGCTGGGGGCGGCGACGGTCGGGGCCACGCAGGCGAGGGGCATCGGCGGCGAAGGTGCCAGGCGAGGGGAAGGCCGCGGTGAGCGCATGCGCGCGGATGTGCGGCCGCGCGTCGGTCGGGGCAACGCTAGACAACGGCCGAGCGCGGGCGACTGCGGTGGAGCCGAGGCTCGAGCGCGTGCGTGCATGGGGAAGGAAGAGAGGGGAAGGTGCGATGCGGGGCTCACCCCCGTTGTAGATGCACCGCGGGGTCGGCGAGGCGTGAGGTAGCGACGTGGGAAGGGGACGAGGACGATGGCGGTAGTGTCATGGCGGCGCGGGGCAGTTTGAGGGCGCTCCGACATGACCTGGCGCTTGCAGTTGGTGCAGAAGAGGATGGTGGTGCTCCTGGACAGTTTTGGAATGGCGAGGGGGGATCCTGTGGCCGCGACGGTGGCAATGTGGCAGCGACGAGCCCGCTCGGGCGAACAAGACATAAAGGGAGGTGGCGCGAGAGGGAGAATGTGGGGCTAGGGTTCGACAACGGGGTCGAGGGTGATCTTATCCCTGCGCCAAGTCGCCGGATGAACGACGCGCGGAGATCGGAGGCGTGAACGAGCGTGTGAGCTCCACGGCGACGCGGTGAGCAGTAGAAGGGATGGGGGAAGTGGGCTAGGCTGCACGGTAGTGTGCACTAGAGCCCATTAGCACAACACTAGTTAGGCCCTTTTCCAGTTTTGTATTTTCTCCACTATTTCGTATTTATTTCGATCACCAAATGAATTTAGTTGCACATGATACTTCACACATAATTCAAATGCAATATTTTGGTGCAACACACAAAGTTTCAGGTTCCTAGGAAGTGTTCAAATTTTAAGTTTCAATTGAAATGGTCATGGATAAGTGTTGCTGGTCCACCTACTGCTTGCTAAGGTCAAACTAGTAATCCAAATAAAGTTTATCTCACCTTGATGATTGTTTGGGGAATTTATTCAATGGTGTGAACATTTTGTTTAGTTGTTTAAAGAAATATTAATTTTTATTTTATTTTATATTTGTATTCAAATCAGTTTTGAATCATCACGAGATTAACATTGGTAATCGTGGTGACGTGGCATCATTAGGAGAGGGTTACTATAGCTTCATTATCCGGGCGTCACAAAATATTATAAGTTAGTTTTGTATTGGTACTTGTACTACCTTGTCGTTCGCAAGTTGGTATTGTTGTTGATGATCTTTTGGTATGAACTTGGCATTTGCTTCCAACGATCATGCCGAGGGTCGACGTGGATATAAAGCTGAATCACTTCTTTCGAAACGAATTTTCGGGCACCTCATTTTTATTTGATGGGTAGCATAAGCACCTACCATTCGAATTCCTAGTTCTCCAAATTTTTCAAAACAAGTGCATGCTCTTATTATCACGATGAAAAAAACAATATCCCTGTTGCATCCTAGTTATCAGTGTGACTTGCAGAATTCTCTCGTTTATTGAGCACGTATATTGTTTTTTCAGGTCGAGCAAGTTTCAACTAGGATGTAGACTTCCTAGGCTTGGTTTTGTTTTTAATAGGCCTAGACCTTGACGACAACGGGGCACAAAGATCTAGCAGGTATCTACTGGCCTCTGGCCCGCCAGCGTTGGTTATATTTTGTCATACAACATCCACAGGCACTTTTTTTATTGAAATAAACACACAGCCCAGTTCTATTTTCCTCTTGAAACACATGTCCTACATCCGTTTTCTAATCTCTACCTATAGTTTTACTAGTTCATATACACGTATCATTATATTGAAAATACATAAAATTCACTTTTCATATTTACATCCTTATTTTTGTTGTTGTTTTCCCTCCCAGCGCTGATTTTTTTACCACTAGTTTTCCCTTAAAAAAACTCAACTGTCCCACATCTTATTTGCTTACAAAAACAAAACGATTTTTTTGGCAAATCAATAAGTTCTTAAAAAATGTTTATCATTTCGGGATTACAAAAGTTCGAACTCCACCGAAATATGCAAAATAAGGTTGAACTTTTTGACCGTGGTCCTGGGCAGAAAATAGGTTGTAATAAATTACTTAGGAATTAGCAAATGGGCTGCACATTATTAAAAAATAGCAAATGGGCTCTATGTTGTCTACCCAAAATTTGGAGGCTGTTTATCAAAAAAGAAACTTAGTCAACAATCGACTCTACCAGCGTCAGACCGTTAGATGTCAATCTAACGACAATCGTGCTTCTTCAGTCTCTGATCTTCCTGCCATAGCCGCCTGCTCCCGCCTCCCGTGGCCGGCTATGCTGCCGGCCAGGCCTCACTGCCCCATCATATACTCGCATCCCTGGCCTGTTGGGCTGCAAATCTTTCAAGACGAGGAGAGCTTCATTCGGCTGGCCGAGAAAATGGCCTATCAGTAATGAGAAATGGGTTGTACATTTTTAAAACACATCAAACCGGCAATTAGTTTCAATTATTTTTTTCATCTCGAGATTTTAAATTGCATTGATTTTTATGTGTGGATAATTTGTTGGATTTTATATTGATATACATTTATTTTTAAAATCAGTTTGAATGTGACTCGAAATTTTAGGTTTAAAAACAGTTCGGACCGCACCAAAATATGCAAAATTTCGTATATTTTTTTAACTGTGGCCACAATATGGGCTATAATGCTATCAAAAAGAATATGGGCTCCAAAAAAACCTTATGAATTAGAAAATGGGCTGTAAATTATTAGAAATAATGGCAGATGGGATGTATGATGTTTTCCACACATTTGAGGCTTTCCTATAATAAGGTTGACGCACAAGAAGTGACTGTTGGATGTCCATCCAACGGCCGTCATGCTTCTTCAATCTCTGCTCTTCCTGCTCCAGCCCGCGCAAACAAGCGCCGGCTGGACTACCTGCTCCCTCCTTCCCGCGTCCGGCTGTGCTGCCGCGCAGGCCTCACTGCCCCACCGTACTCCCATCGCTGGCCTAGCCATCCCTCTACTCACCCACACCTGCTGTTATTCTACGGCGACGGCAGACGAACCAGTGAACCCTCGTACAGTCGTACTCCCCTCCGCGTGGGAAACAACTGCCGAGTCTTCCATGCCTCCGTGTCGTTCCCTTCCTAGGCCTCGCCGTCGTCCGTCGCCCTGGTGCTCTCGGCGCGGCCTGGTCAACGTGGTCAACGACCGGCATGCATCTGAAGTGGACTATACGTGGAGAGGCTGACAGCTGGGTCCACGGCCGCACGCAAGGAAATGCCTCCTTATTACGGGCAAAATAATGATTCCTCCACCTGACATCTGGGACCCATCGAAAGGGCCACTGTATTTCACGAAAAAAATGTTACCACCGTTGACAGCTTGGACCCACCAGCTATATCTTCGCACGCAAGGAAGTGCCTCCTTATTACGCACAGAAAAATGAATACTCCCCCTGCTAGCTGGGACCCAGTCTAGTGGCAGGCTGACTTGTGGGCCTACTAAGTTGACGGGGACGGATGGCTTTTTCAACTTAGTCAATATGCACGATTCTAGCTCCAGTTACCGTACGATGTCCATCCAACGGCCGTAGTGCTTCTTCAACCTCTGGTTTTCTTGCTCCAGCCGCACAAACCAGCGCCGGTCGTGCCTCGTGCTCCTGCCTCCCGTGGCCGGCTACGATGCGGCTGAGGCCTCACCGCCCCTACTACTCCCACCGCTGGCCAGGCCACCCCTCTACTCACCCACACCCCCTGTTATTCTGCGGCGAGAGCAGCCTCACACTGGAGCGAACCAATGAACCCTCATACTCCTCTACGCGTGGGCATCCACTGTCGCGTCTTCCCCGGCTCTGCGTCGTCCCCTTCCTAGGCCTCGCCGTCGTCCACCGCCCTGGTGCTCTCGGCGCGGCGTGGTCAACAAGATCAAGGAACGACTTCCATCGGAAGAGTACTGTATGTGGAGAGGCTGACAGATGGGTCCACGGCAGCCGCAACGAAGTGCCTCCTTATTACGCGGAAAATAATTATTCCTCCACCTCACAGCAGGGACCCACCGGACGGGCCATCGTATTTGGCAAAAAAACTTTTCCCCCCTGACTGCTTTGACCCACCGGGATGGCAACCGTACTTCGCGAAAAAACGTACCCCCCGCTGTCAGCTCGGACCCACCGGAAGTGCCGCCTTATTACACACAAAAAATGAATACTCCCCTTGCTAGTTGGGACCCACCTTGGTGGGTGGCTGACTTGTGGGCCTACGAAGTTGACGGGGACGGAGTGCTTTGTCACCTTAGTCAATATGAACGATTCTAGCTCCAGTAACCGTACGATGTCCATCTAACGGCCGTAGTGCTTCTTCAACCTCTGGTCTTCTTGCTCCAGTAGCCCAAAGCAGCACCGGTCATGCCGCATGCTCCTGCCTCCTGTGACCGGCTGTGCTGTTGCGGAGGCCTCACCGCCCCTACTATTCCCACCGCTGGCCAGGCCCTACGACGACGGCAGCCTCACACGGCAGCCGAACCAGTGAACCCTCGTACTCCTCTCCGCGCGGGTTTCTACTACCTCTTGAGCTTGCGTTGTATTCCCTCGAAGAGTAAAGGGAGATGCAGCATAGTAGCGTAAGTATTTCCCTCGGTTATTGAGAACCAAGGTATCAATCCAGTAGCAGACCACGCGCGAGTCCCTCGCACCTGCACAAACAAATAAGAACTTCACAGCCAACGCGATAAGGGGTTGTCAATACCTTTACAGTCACTTACGAGAGTGAGATCTGATAGAGATGATAGTTTATATTTTTGGTATATTTAGTTTAATAAAACAGCAAATAAAAGCGGTAAAAGTAAAGTAGATGTAGATTTATATGTTGAGAATGGACCCGGGGTCCATAATTTTCTCTAGTGGCTTCTCTTATGATAGCGATATTCTACGGCGGGTAAACAAATTACTGTCGAGCAATTGATAGAAAAGCGAATAATTATGAGACTATCTAGGCATGATCATTGTATATAGGCATCACGACCGAGACAAGTAGACCGACTCCTGTCTGCATCTACTACTATTACTCCACACGTCAACCGCTATCCATCAAGCATTTAGTGTATTGAGTTCAGAAGAACAGAGTAACGCCTTAAGCAAGATGAAATGATGTAGAGGGATAAACTCAAGCAATATGATGTAAACCCCATCTTTTTATCCTCGATGACAACAATACAATATGTGTGTTGCTGCCCCTACTGTCACTGGGAAAGGACACCGCAAGATTGAACCCAAAGCCAAGCACTTCTCCCATTGCAAGAACTATATATCTAGTAGGCCAAACCAAACCAATAATTCGAAGAGACTTGCAAGGATATTACGAGCACACATAAAAAGTTCATACAAGAACCAAATATATTTCATAGATAACCTTGATCATAAACTTACAATTCATCGGATCTCGACAAACACTCCGCAAAAAGAGATTACATCGAATAGATCTCCTCGAAGACCAAGGAGAACTTTGTATTGAGATCCAGAGAGAGAGAAGAAGCCATCTAGATACTAGCTATGGACCCGAAGGTCTGTGGTAAACTACTCACAACTCATGGTGAGGGCGATGATGATGATGATGATGGCCTCCATGATGGATCCCCCTCCCGGAACAGGCTCCAAGATGGGATCTCCACGGGAACATAATCTACGGCGCTGGAATTAGGGTTTTCTCTATACGTATAGAGTTTCTGGGGTTAGTTGGTATATATAGGAAGAAGGAGGGCACCGAGGGCCACACGAGGGGGCCTCGAGGCAGGGGGTGCGCCCTGGGAATGGGGGCGCGCCCCCACCCTCGAGGGTAGCCTCTCTATCCCCTGACTTGGCCCCGAAGCTTCCTGTGCGTGATTTTCTCCAAAAATATCTCTCGCGAAGGTTTCATTCCGTTTGGACTCCGTTTGATATTCCTTTTCTACAAAACCCTGAAATAGGCAAAAAAACAGCAATCTGGACTGGGCCTTTGGGTTAGTAGGTTAGTCCCAAAAATGATATAAAAGTGAATGATAAAGCCCATTAAACATCCAAGACTTCATAAATAATAGCATGGAACAATCAAAAATTATAGATACGTTGGAGACGTATCAAGCATCCCCAAGCTTAATTCCTGCTCGTCCTCGAGTAGGTAAATGATAAAGAAAGAATTTTTGATGTGGAATGCTAACCAATATAGTTTTTCAATGTAATTCTCTTAATTGTGGCATGAATGTCCAGATCTGAAAGATTCAAGATAAAAGTCTATATTTACATAAGAAATAACAATACTTCAAGCAATACTAACAAAGCAATCTTGTCTTCTCAAAATACTATGGCTAAAGAAAGTTATCCCTACAAAATCATATAGTGTTGGCTATGCTCCCTTATTATCACACAAAAATATTCATATCATGCACAACCCCGATTTCAGCAAAGCACTTGTTTTCGTACTCTATTCTTTCAAACCTTTCAACTTTCACGCAATACATGAGCGTGAGCCATGGACATAGCACTATGGGTGGAATAGAGAGGTGGTTGTGGAGAAGACAAAAAGTGGGAGATAGTCTCACATCGACTAGGCGTCTCAACGGGCTATGGAGATGCCCATCAATAGATATCAATGTGAGTGAGTAGGGATTGCCATGCAACGGATGCACTAGAGCTAAATATGAATGAAAGCTCAACAAAAGAAACTAGTGGGTGTGCATCTAACTTGCTTGCTCACGAAGACCGAGGGCATTTGTGGAAGCCCATCATTGGAATATACAAGCCAAGTTCTATAATGAAAATTCCCGCTAGTATACGAAAGTGACTAAGCATGAGACTCTCTGCAAAGAAAAACATGGTGCTACTTTGAAGCACAAGTGTGGAAAAAGATAGTAGCAATTGTCCCTTTTTTTGGGACTTTCTTTTTTTTCCTTTGGCCTTTTTTTTGCGGAGGGGCTTTATAGATTCAGCCTTTTCTCCCATGGGGCAATGCTCTAATAATGATGATCATCAAACTTTCATTACAACACGAAATTACAACTCGATACTACAACAACAAAGTATGACTCTACATGAATACCTCCCGCGGTGTACCGGTATGTGCAATGAAACAAGAGTGACATGTATGAAAAGATATGCATGGTGGCTTTGCCACAAATATGATGTCAACTACATGATCATGCATGGCAATATGACAATATGATGCGTGTCATATAAATGGAACGGTGGAAAGTTGCATGGCAATATATCTCGGAATGGCTATGGAAATGCCATGATAGGTAGGTATGTTGGCTGTTTCGAGGAAGTATATATAGTGGGTTTATGGCACCGGCGAAAGTTGTGCGTCACAAGAGAGGCTAGCAATGGTGGTAGGATGAGAGTGCGTATAATCCATGGACTCAACATTAGTCATAAGAACTCATATACTTATTGCAAAATTTACGAGTCATCAAAACAAAGCAATCAACGCATGTTCCTAGGGGGAGGTTGGTAGGAGTTAACCATCGCGCGCCCCCGACCTCCACACAAAGGTTGGCACGCTACAAATACCTCATGCTCTAATTTAGTCACACAACGGTTCACCATACGTGCATGCTACGGGAATCACTAACCTTAACACAAGTATTTCTCAATTTCATAATAGCTCCACTAGCATGACTCTAATATCACTATCCTCATGTCTCAAAACAATTATCAAGCATCCAACATCTCATTCTATTCAATGCACTTGGTGTGATTTTTTTTACTACACTGACATTGGATGACTAATTTCTTTAGCCTAAACATATTACAATGCTGTTTTGATAGACTCTCAAATAGATATAAGTGAAGCATGAGAGTTCAGCAATTTCTACAAAATATTACCACCACCATGCTCTCAAAGATATAAGTGAAGCACTAGAGCAAAAACTATTCAACTCAAAAGATATAAGTGAAGCACATAGAGTGTTCTAATTATTTCTAGGCCATATTCAACTCTCTCAAATAGGTGTGTCCAGCAAGTATGATTGTGGCAAACTAACAAGAAAAGACTCAAATTATACAAGACGCTCCAAGCAAAACACATATCATGTTGCGAATAAAAATATAGCTCCAAGTATAGTTACCGATGGATGAAGACGAAAGACAAGATTAGGCTTTTGATTATCTTGAATTTACTTGGGGTGACATGGGAATCCCCAAGCTTAGGCCTTTGCTACTCCTTGTTCCATAGTCCATCAAAGCAATAGTCAAAACTTTAAAACTTCACAACACAAAACTTAGACAAAAATTCTCGTGAGCTCCGTTAGTATGAGAAAGCAAACCACTACTCAAAGGTACAACAATGAATTCATTCTTTGTTTATATTTTTGTTAAAACTACTGCACTCCAACTTCTCTATGGTTCATATCCTCCAATATTACTCATAGATGCATCGGAATAAGCAAACAACACACGAAAAACAGAATCTGTCAAAGACAGAACAATCTGTAGTAATCTGCAGGGTTCGCCTACTTCTGGAACTCCAAAAAATTCAAACTAACTTGGTAAATTTTCGCAATTTGTCTACCAATCAGCAGCAAAAAGAATCAACTACAAATCACACTCCAGTAACATCCCACGACTACTTTAGTGAGCGCTAATGATTCTGTTTTTCACAGCAAGATCATATAAACTTCACACAAGTCTCACCAATGGTTCTACTTGGCACAAACACTAAACAAAACATGAAACCACATCTAATCAGAGGCTAGATGCAATATATTTTCCCTAACAGCAACAAAAGCAAAAAACATAAAATTGGGTTGCCTCCCAACAAGCGCTTTCGTTATAGCTATTAAGATAGGCTTGAGAATTCAATGATGCTCACATGAGAGATAAGAATTGAATCACAAAGAGAGCATCATAAAGCATGTGACAAACACATCTAAGTCTAACATACATCCTATGCATAGGCATCTTATAGGAAAACAAATTACCAAGACAAGCAAGATCTAGCATATGCAAGGAAGGAGAAAGAAACAATGGCAATCTCAACATAACGAGAGGTAATTTAGTAACATGAAAATTTCTTCAACCATATTTCCCTTTCTCATAATAATTGCATGTAGGATCATGATCAAATTCAGAAAAATAGCTATCACATAACATATTTTCAACACGATCCACTTGCATGCAAAGTTGACACTCCTCCAAAATAGTGGGATTGACATTAACTAAAGTCATGACCTCTCCAAACCCACTTTTATCAAAAAATTCATAAGATTGAACATTCTCCAAATATGTGGGATCTAAAGTTGATAATCTTCCAAATCCACTTTCAATATTATTGCAAATATTATTATCAATCTCATATTCATCATGGGGCTTAAATAAATTTTCAACATCATAAGAAGAATCACCCCAATCATGATCATTGCAATAAGTAGTAGACATAGCAAAACTAGCATCCCCAAGCTTAGGGTTTTACATATTATTAGCACAATTGACATCAATAGAATTTACAATAACATCATTGCAATCATCCTTTTTATTTAACAAGATATCATGAATCACTTTTTCTTTTAACAATTCCTCACAATTTTCAGATTCATGAATTTCAAGCAAAACCCCATAAAGATAATCTAGTGCACGCAGCTCACTAGCAATTGGTTCAACATAATTGGATCTTTTAAAGAGATTAGCAAGTGGATGAGGGTCCATACTTTAGCAAGCGAAGATGCAAGCTAGTTGAGGGCACATAGCAACACAAGCAAACAAGAAGCAAGCGAACGAAAAACACACGGCAGAAGAAGGGCAAATAAAACGGCAAGGGTGTAGTGGGGGAGAGGAAAACGAGAGGCAAATAAATGTAATGCGAAGGATAAGGGTTTGTGATAGGTACTTGGTATATGACTTTTGCGTAAGCCTCCCCGGCAACAGCGCTAGAAATTCTTCTTCCTACCTCTTGAGCTTGCGTTGTATTCCCTCAAAGAGGAAAGGGAGATGCAGCACAATAGCGTAAGTATTTCCCTTAGTTTTTTAGAACCAAGGTATCAATCCAGTAGGAAACCACGCGCGAGTCCCTCGCACCTGCACAAACAAATAAGAACTTCGCAGCCAACGCGATAAGGGATTGTCAATCCCTTTACGGTCACTTACGAGAGTGAGATCTGATAGACATGATAGTTTATGTTTTTGGTATTTTTAGTTTAATAAAACAGCAAATAAAAGCGGTAAAAGTAAAGTAGATGTAGATTGATATGTTGAGAATAGACCCGGGGGCCATAGTTTTCTCTAGTGGCTTCTCTAATGATAGCGATATTCTACGGCGGGTAAACAAATTACTGTCGAGCAATTGATAGAAAAGAGAATAATTATGAGACTATCTCGGCATGATCATTGTATATAGGCATCACGTCTGAGACTAGTAGACCAACTCCTGTCGGCATCTACTACTATTACTCCACACATCGACCGCTATCCAGCATGCATCTAGTGTATTGAGTTCAGAAGAACAGAGTAATGCCTTAAGCAAGATGACATGACGTAGAGGGATAAACTCAAGAAATATGATGTAAACCCCATCTTTTTATCCTCGATGGAAACAATACAATACGTGCCTTGCTGCCCCTACTGTCACTGGGAAAGGACACCGCAAGATTGAACCCAAAGCTAAGCACTTCTCCCATTGCAAGAACTATAGATCTAGTAGGCCAAACCAAACCAATAATTTGAAGAGACTTGCAAGGATATTATGAGCACACATACAAAGTTCAGAGAAGAACCAAATATCTTTCATAGATAACCTAGATCATAAACTCACAATTCATCGGATCTCGACAAACACACCACAAAAATAGATTGCATCGAATAGATCTCCTCGAAGACCGAGGAGAACTTTGTATTGAGATCCAGAGATAGAGAAGAAGCCATCTAGATACTAGGTATGGACCCGAAGGTCTGTGGTAAACAACTCACAACTCATGGTGAGGGCGATGATGATGATGGTGAAGACCTCCATGATGGATCCCCCTCCGGTGGAGCTCCTAAACAGGCTCCAAGTTGGGATCTCACGAGAACAGAAGGTACGGCGGTGGAATTAGGGTTTTCTCTCTATTCACGGAGGTTTTGGCGTACGTAGACTTATATAGGACGAAGGAGGACACCGGGGGACGCTCGAGGGGGCCACGAGGCAGGGGGCGCGCCCCCACCCTCGTGGGCCACCTCTTGATCCCCTGACGTGGTTCTCAAGCTCCACGTGCATGATATTGTCCAAAAATATATCTCGAGAAGGTTTCATTCAGTTTGAACTCCGTTTGATATTCTTTTTCTACAAAACCCTGAAACTGGCAAAAAACAGCAATCTGGACTCGGCCTTTGGGTTAGTAGGTTAGTCCCAAAAATGATATAAAAGTGAATGATAAAGCCCATTAAACATCCAAGACTTCATAAATAATAGCATGGAACAATAAAAAATTATAGATACGTTGGAGACATATCAAGCATCCCAAGCTTAATTCCTGCTTGTCCTCGAGTAGGTAAATGATAAAGAAAGAATTTTTGATGTGGAATGCTAACCAATATGGTTTTTCAATGTAATTCTCTTAATAGTGGCTTGAATGTTCAGATCTGAAAGATTCATGATAAAAGTCTATATTGACATGAGAAATAACAATACTTCAAGCATAATAACAGAGCAATCATGTCTTCTCAAAATACTATGGCTAAAGAAAGTTATCCCTACAAAATCATATAGTCTGGCAATGCTCCCTCTTCATCACACAAAATATTCATATCACGCACAACCCCGATTTCAGCCAAGCACTTGTTTTCATACTCTATCTTTTCAAACCTTTCAACTTTTATACAATACATGAGTGTGAGCCATGGATATAGCACTATGGGTGGAATAGAGGTGGTTGTGGAGAAGACAAAAAGGAGGGAGATAGTCTCACATCGACTAGGCGCATCAACGGGCTATGGAGATGCCCATCAATAGATATCAATGTGAGTGAGTAGGGATTGCCATGCAACGGATGCACTAGAGCTAAATATGAATGAAAGCTCAACAAAAGAAACTAGTGGGTGTGCATCCAACTTGCTTGCTCACGAAGACCTAGAGCATTTGAGGAAGCCCATCTTTGGAATATACAAGCCAAGTTCTATAATGAAAATTCCCACTAGTATATGAAAGTGACTAAACATGAGACTCTGTACAATGAATAACATGGTGCTACTTTGAAGCACAAGTGTGGAAAAAGATAGTAGCAATTGTCCCTTCTCTCTTTTGTCTCATTTTTTTTGGGGGGGGGGGGGCTTTCTCTTGTTTTTATTAGCCCCTCGCTATCCTTTTTTTTGGTCCATCTCTTTTTTTATTGGCCTTTCCTCACATGGGACAATGCCCTAATAATGATGAGCATCACACTTTCATTACAGCTCGAAATTACAACTCGATACTACAACAAGTATGACTCTACATGAATGGTGGCATATATGAAAATTATGCAACGACTCAAGAGTGACATATATGAAAATTATGCATGGTGGCTTTGCCACCACTACGATGTCAACTACATGATCATGCATGGCAATATGACAATATGATGCGTGTCATATGAACGAAACGGTAGAAAGTTGCATGGAAATATATCTCGGAATGGCTATGGAAATGTCATGATAGGTAGGTATGGTGGTTGTTTTGAGGAACAATATGGTGGCTGTTTTGAGGAAGGATATATATAGTGGGTTTATGGCACCGGTGAAAGTTGCGCGGTACAAGAGAGGCTAGCAATGGTGGAAGGGTGAGAGTGCGTATAATCCATGGACTAAACATTAGTGATAAGAACACATATACTTATTGCAAAATTCTACGAGTCTTTAAAACAAAGCAATCAACGCATGCTCCTAGGGGGAGGTTGGTAGGAGTTAACCATCACGCGCCCCCGACCTCCACACAAAGGTTGGCACTTTACAAATACCTCATGCTCTAACTTCGTCACATAGCGGTTCACCATACGTGCATGATACGGGAATCACGAACCATAACCCCAAGTATTTTTCAATTTCATAATAACTCCACTAGCATGACTCTAATATCACTATTCTCATATCTGAAAACAATTATAAAGCATCCAACATCTCATTCTATTCAATGCACTTGATGTGAATTTTTTTTACTACATTGACATTGGATGTCTATCATGTGAAGACTAGTTTCTTTAGCCTAAATACATTACCATGATGTTTTAATAGACTCTCAAATAGATATAAGTGAAGCATGAGAGTTCAACAATTTCTACAAAATATTACCACCACCGTGCTCTAAAAGATATAAGTGAAGCACTAGAGCAAAAACTATTCAACTCAAACGATATAAGTGAAGCACATAGAGTGTTCTAATAATTTCTAGGCCATATTTAACTCTCTCAAATAGGTGTGTCCAGCAAGGAAGATTGTGACAAACTAACAAGCAAAGACTCAAATTATACAAGATGCTCCAAGCAAAACACTAAAAAAACATTAAACCACGTCTAATCAGAGGCTAGATGCAATATTTATTCCCTAACAGCAGCAAAAACAAAAAAAATATAAAGTTGGGTTGCCTCCCAACAAGTGCTATCGTTTTACGCCCCTAGCTAGGCACGATACAAGATAGATCTAAGTATTGCCATCTTTGGAAGGCAATCCACAAGTGGCTCTCATGATAGATTCATATGGTAATTTAATTTTCTTTCTAGGAAAGTGTTCCATGCCTTTCCTTAACGGAAATTGGAATCTAATATTTCCTTCCTTCATATAAATAATTGCACCAATCGTTCTAAGGAAAGGTCTACCAAGAATAATAGGACATGAAGGATTGCAATCTATATCAGGAACAATGAAATCTACGGGCACATAATTCCTATTGGCAACAATAAGAACATCATTCATCCTTCCCATAGGTTTCTTATTAGTGGAGTCCGCAAGATGCAAATTTAAAGAACAATCATCAAGCTCATGGAACCCTAGCAAATCACACAAAGTTTTTGGGATAGTGGAGACACTTGCACCAAAATCACACAAAGCATAGCATTCATGATCTTTTATTTTTATTTTGATAATAGGTTCCCGTTCATCATAAAGCTTTCTAGGGATATAAACTTCCAACTCAAGTTTTTCTTCATAAGATTGCATCAAAGCATCAACTATGTGTTTGGTGAAAGCTTTATTTTGACTATAAGCATGTGGAGAATTTAGCATGGATTGCAATAAGGAAATACAATCAATCAAGGAGCAATTGTCATAATTGAATCCCTTGAAATCCATAGTAGTGGGTTCATCACTATGCAAAGTTTTAATCTCTTCACTCCCACTTTGAGCAATTTTAGCATCAAGATCTAAAAACTCCAAACCATTTGGACACCTTAGAGCAGAATCATCTCCAATCCTATTTTCATCAAGATTTATACTAGAAAACAAGGATCAAATAGGAGACACATGAATAACTTTCAGATCTTCATCTTTATTTTCATGATAACTAGAAGAACATGATTTAACATAATCTTCTCTTTTACCACGCATCCTAGCGGTTCTTTCTTTGCATTCATCAATGGATATTCTCATGGCTTTGAGAGACTCATTGATATCATGCTTAGGTGGGATAGATCTAAGTTTCAAAGAATCAACATCAAGAGTAATTCTATCCACACTTCTAGCCAATTTATCAACCTTAAGTAATTTCTCTTCAAGCAAAGCATTGAAATTCTTTTGCGAGATCATAAACTCCTTAACACTAGTTTCAAATTCAGAGGGCATCTTTCCAAAAGAGTTGTTGTAGGAATTACCATAATTATTAGAGGAATTACTAGGAAAAGGCCTAGGATTAAAATTACATGTATAAGCATTGTTACCAAAATTATTCCTACCAACAAAATTCACATCCAAAGATTCATTGTTATTCTCAATCAAAGTGGACAAAGGCATATCATTAGGATCAGAAGAAGCACTCTTAGCAGCAAACAATTTCATAAGTTCATCCATCTTTCCACTCAAAACACTAATTTCTTCGATAGCATGCACTTTTTTACTAGTAGATCTTTCGGTGTGCCATTGAGAATAATTAACCATAATATTATCTAGGAGTTTGGTAGCTTCTCCTAAGGTGGTTTCCATCAAAGTGCCTCCAGCGGCAGAATCTAAAAGATTTCTAGAAGCAAAATTCAAGCCAGCATAAAATTTCTGAATAATCATCCATAGATTCAAACCATGTGTAGGGCAATTACGTATCATCAATTTCATTCTCTCCCAAGCTTGTGCAACATGCTCATGATCTAGTTGCTTAAAATTCATAATATCATTTCTAAGAGAGATGATCTTAGGAGGAGGGAAATACTTAGAGATAAAAGCATCTTTGCACTTATTCCACGAATCAATACTATTTCTAGGCAAAGAGGAAAACCAAGTTTTAGCACGATCTCTAAGTGAAAACGGAAATAACTTCAATTTAACAATATCGTTATCCGTGTCCTTTTTCTTTTGCATATCACACAAATCAACAAAGTTGTTTAGATGGGTAGCGGCATCTTCACTAGGAAGGCCGGAGAATTGATCTTTCATGACCAGATTCAACAAAGCAGCATTGATCTCACAAGATTCGGCATGGGCAATAGGAGCAATCGGAGTGCTAATAAAATCATTGTTGTTGGTATTGGAGAAGTCACACAATTTGGTATTGTTCTGAGCCATAGTGACAAGCAAGCAATCCAACACACACAAGCAAACAAGAAGCAAGCGAACGATAAACACACATAGGAAGAAGGGCAAATAAAACGGCAAGGGTGAAGTGGGGGAGAGAAAACGAGAGGCAAAACTGTAATGCGAAGGATAAGGGTTTGTGATAGGTACTTGGTATATGACTTTTGCGTAAGCCTCCCCGGCAACGGCGCCAGAAATTCTTCTTGCTACTTCTTGAGCTTGCGTTGTATTCCCTCGAAGAGGAAAGGGAGATGCAGCACATTAGCTGATACGTCCAAAACGTATCTATAATTTCCGCTTGCTCCATGCCTCTTTTGGGTGATATTGCTATGTTATTTATACACTTCCATACACTTTTGATCATATTTGGACTAACCTATTAACTCAGTGCACCCCAGTGCCAGTTTCTGTTTTCTGCTGTTTTTGTATTTCAGGTTTTCCCATTACGTAAATTGCCAGAAAAAATCCGGGAAAAATATATAAAAAATCAGCGTTCCGGAAGCTTCCATGCGGCCAAAGTAGGGCCGGAGGGGACCCACAGGGGCTCCACGCGGCCTGCCCACGCGGCCCCCCTGGCCGCGCCGGGGGGACGCCTGGGCACCCCTGACCCCCTCTGATGCCCCCCCTTTGGCATATATTTACACCGTGTCGCGGAAACCCTGATTCCGAACCCCTTTTATAGAGACGCAATTCCGATCTCCGCCGCCATCGCCATCAAGCTTCGGGGGACCAGAATTCCTATGCCGGCAACCTGTCGGGACGGGGAAGTGCCCCCGGATTCATCTCCATCGACGTTGCTTCCTCCCTCCATGATGCGGGAGTAGTTCCTCCTCGGGGCTGAGGTTTCTCCCAGTAGCTATGTGGTCAATTCTCTCTCCCATGATGTTATCTTCGTTGTGATCATAGGCTATGTTAATCTAGGGTGATCCCAAGATATTTCCCCTTCCTCTATGTATTGGATTGATGTACTCACTTGTCTTTATCTAGTATAATCCCCGAGACCAAGGTGACAGCGGTCTATTGGACATGGATTAGAAAAGTATTTTCATGAGTGATTTCCTCTCTTGTGTGTTGATTGAAGATTGAGAGTCTCTTGGTGCTTGTCTTTGACTATCCTTTAGATATGTTGTGGTGATTGTGGGACTCTCTTTGGATGGCCGCGGTGACATTGGGAAATCCTTAGATTGAGAACTACGAACTTTGAGGTGTGCTTTTGTAGCCCTACATAATTCTCGTCCTCTCTTGACCACGAAGGAATGACATCCGGGTGCGTCTCCATTGCATGTTTTCTGGGAAATATCATGTGATTCGATTATGTTAATGTTGTTGGGAGTTGCCACTAGTGAAAGTATGAACCCTAGGCCTTGTTTCCACCATTGCAATACCATTTGTGCTCACGTTTACCACTTGTTTGCTTGCTGCACTTTTTATTAAAGATTTATATTACTTTGTTTTGCCATCTATATCACTTGCCATTTAACATCTCTTCGCCGAACTAGTGCACCTATACATCTAACAAGTGTATTAGGTGTGTTGGGGACACAAGAGAGTTCTTGTATCTTAGTTGCAGGGTTGCTTGAGAGAGACCATCTTCAACCTCTACTTCCCTGAGTTCGATAAACCTTAGGTCATCCACTTGAGGGAAATTGCTGTTGTCCTACAAACCTCTGCGCTTGGAGGCCCAACATAGTCTACAAGAGTAGAAGCGTGTGTAGACATCAAGCTATTTCTGGCGCCGTTGCCAGGGAGGTGAGCGCTTGAAGGTATATCTTTAGATCTTGCAATTAAATCTTTTTATTTCTTGTTTTTATTTCACTAGTTATGTTTATGGAAAACCGTGCTATTGGATCGTTGCTTGCGGGAAGACGCCCCACACATGTGGTGGTTGCTCCTCCCCCTACTGAAATTGTGCCCTATAAAATACCAGCTGGTATTATCGATTATGTTTTGGCTAATCGTTATGCAGGAGACAGACATCCCGATGAACACTTGCTATATCTGTCACAACTATGTTCATTATTTAAGCTTGCAGGTGTATCAAGGGAGTTTGTCATGAGGAAATTGTTCGCCGTATCACTTATAGATAAAGCTTCAGATTGGTATAAGCTTCTCGATAACTCGCACTTGCATGATTTGGAAGAGATCCGGTCTCTCTTTTACTCCAAGTTTTATCCTCTTCATGAAGTCCATAAGAATAGGAATTATGTTTATAATTTCTATCCTCATGACGGAGAGAGCATAGCTCAAGATTGGGGGAGACTGAAAACGTTAATGCTAAAATGTCCTAACCATGGGCTCCCCAAAGATATGATTATTACTAATTTCTATGCGAGGCTTTCTCGACAGGATAAAGATTTGCTCGATGCTTCCTCTATGGGTTCTTTCACAAACGAAAAGATTGATGCTAAATGGGAACTCCTTGAAAGAATTCAACGCAACACTGAAGATTGAGAGATCGACAAAGGTAAAGAGTCAGGTATAATTTATGAGTATGATTGCATTAAGTCCTTTGTTGAAACTACAAGTTTTAATAAGTTTATTGCTAAGTTTGGGCTTGATTCTCAACTCCTTGTTGATTTCCTCAAATCTTTTACTTCACATCTTAATATGCCTAAGGAGGATTGGAACAAGCATCATAAACCTTTTAAAGAGATTTGCAAAGAAAATGAAATTGTTCATGATGATTGCAACATGCATGATCCAATTCCTAAAAATGAAGTTTTATATAAGCATGTTAATTTTTGTGGAGTGGATAGACCTTGTGAAAGGCCTATGATTGAAGAAGAGAAGTATTGTAAGCAACATAAGCATGAAAGAACAATCACTTGGGTCAGAGATTTAAATGAAATTGCTAGAGAATTGTGTGACCTTTATCCTTTTACTTGTGAACTTTGCCGTATAGAGGGTCACTTTAACTTTCAATGCATGAACTTTCAAAACATAATTGTTAACCAGTTGTGTGATAACATGATCACCTCTGATCTTTATGATGAGCTTATGTTATTTTTGATGTGTGAAGAGTTATCAGAAAAGACTTCTTGGCTAGACGTTAATGCCATAGGAATAAAAAACACTTTGCAAAATTGCCATCTCTATTGTGTTGTTAATTGCCATGAAAATGATTACATAAGTAAGATTATAAAGGAGGGAACTTTACCAAAGTATAAAAATGTCTCTTATATTTCTGCTAATAAAAAGGAGAGTATCTCCCAAGTTTCCCCTATTGTTCCTAATGATAAACCAGGATATGTGGAGAAGCTTCATCTCAAACCACTCCCTCCTAAGGTGAAGAAAAGAAAAAGAAGAGGAGGAGGAAGAGGAGCAAGAAGGAAGAAGAATGGGTATCAACCTGGCCTGAGCATATTCCTCCCATCAACTTTTATCCTAACTGTTGTAAGTTTAAAGAAGAACGTGAAGTTTATTGCCTTAATTATCATCTTGATGATACGTCCGTAGGTACTATTGAAGATGATTTTGATTATGATATGCATGTTACTTATTGTGATTGGGAAAATGATGATAATGCTACTTATGATCTTGAAAATCTTTTTGGTACCAACTCTGAAAGTGATGATATGGGAAGCTCTAAGCTTGGGGATGATAGGATTGCAAATCCTTTACCCACTAGTGATGTGATAATTGATAACTCTTTTGCTAGTAAGAATAAAGACAACATGATTACAAATATAGTTGCTAGCAATGATAATGCTCTTCTCTACTATGATGATGTTATAACTCCAATCTATAGTGATTATAAAGGTACCTATGACATAAGAAGAAATTATCCTTATGAAACTTGTCATAATCATGGAGGGAATTACTCCCTTGTTGAACACCACCCTCCTAATATACAATTAATATATAGTGTTCAAGTTGTTTATGATAGTCCTACTCCCACTATTACCAATGAGAAAGATAATGCTTATGTGGAGAGTAAGAGTACCTTTTTGCATGTGGATCATGGTAACAATGCTTTATGTGATGCTTATATTGTTGAGTTCATCCATGATGCCACTGAAATTTATAATGAGAGAGGGAGACTTGGTTCTAAATATCTTAATAATAAGAAGTTTCCTCTCTTTATGGTGAATATTTTGAAGTTATGCTTGTTTTTCCTTCCTATGCTAGTTGCTTTGTGCTTCAATGAATTATTCTATTGCAATATTCCTATGCATAGGAAGCATGTTAGGCTTAAATGTGTTTGGTATTTGCTTCGTGATGCTCTCTTTTGTTCTTCAACTCTTATTCCTACGAGAGCATCATTAAAGTCTTATGCCTAGCTTAAAGGCATAAAAGAAAGCGCTTTTGGGAGGCAGCCCACAATGAATACAATTTTATTTCGCTTTTGTTGTGTCTTGATGGTTGTTACTACAGTAGCATCATCATTGTATCTTTACTTTTCAGCTTTGTGCCAAGTGTAGCCTCTGATTGCAAGAAAGTTCAAAAGTTGTGACGTGCTGTCCAGGAAACAGATTATGTCCTTGGACAGAAAAATCCGTATAAAATCACCAGATCATCTTTTTGGTCTGAATTTTTTCGACAGCGTGCTCCATACAACTGTCTATCGTGCGTCTGTTCCGAGTTTTTTGATTAGAGTTGCAGAAGTGCCCCGAACAAATCATTTACTACCTGCTGTTTTGTTTTTCACAGATTCTGTCCTGTTTTGCCTTTCCTTCATTTTGCAAACCTTGAGCTTGCTTTTTCTTTGCAAAAACCTTTTGGCAATCTTGAGAAACAGTAGAACTTCAAGAATATCCTTATTTCCAGCAAGGAACAATTATTTTATTATGGGTACTAACCTCGCTAATCAGATTATGATGAGTTATGTATGAAGGGAGTTTTCAAGTGTGCGAGGGAAGATGATAAAAAGATTCAGGAGTGTCAAACGCTCAAGCTTGGGGATGCCCCCATGCACCCCCAAGAAATATTCAAGAAGACTCAAGCGTCTAAGCTTGGGGATGCCCCCGTGCATCCCCTTCTCCATCAACATTATCAGTTCGTCTTTCGTTCCACTATATTTTTATCACTTCATGTGTTATGTGCTATGCTTGGAGCGTCTTGCTTTTAGTTCCTTTTTAGTTTTCTTTAGCTTTTCATAATGATTCGGAACTCAGCTTTCTTTGTGTGGGAGAGAAACACGCTCCACTTCAACCTAGAACATAACATAGAATTTTCATGTCTATCTTTGCTGTGTGTGTTCTTTGTCTTTCAATAGCTACTATCATGTTCAGCTCTTAGTTTTCATGCTTATCTTTTTAAAGAGCTTTTGTTTAGTTGTTTGCTTGACTCTCTTTAGTTACCATGCTTATCTTATTAAGAGAGTTTGCTTCTATTGCATTGGTTGATATGTCTATGATAAAAATGCTACGTGCATAATGGTGCTTAGTAGTTCATGTTTTCTTATGGTTAGTCTCAAATAGCTGGGGGGTTCCCAATGTGTTATTGGAGTACCAACATGATTTGTTTGCCTATGATGTGGTATGGTTTAGTAATATCTTCCTTCGAGAATTTATTTTGATTGCCTTGGTGTATGCTCACGCATATTTAAGACTGTAAAGAAAGTCTGTCAAGCCTTGATGGTCTTTTATTTCTGAGTAGCGATATAACTTCCATGCATGATTCAATGTTGCTTTGTCGCTCTGCATGATTATGACCGTCATTGCTATTTTAGTTGGTCGCTCCCAGTCTTTTGCTAACCTCCAGCTGTACTAAGCGGACTGACTGCTTGTGCATCCAAAATCCTTTAAACCAGTTATGCCATATGAGTCCACCATACCTTCCTATACATGGTATTTACCTGCCATTCCTAACGAAGACTTTCATGTACCATCTCGAAATTATTCAAAAAAAAAAGCATTTCTCTTTTGTGCCTCTGTTTTAGCTCATGAGGAAGTAATAGTTAATTCATGATCTTTTTAAGTTGGACAAGCTTCACCCCGGGATTGCATGTCTAATGTGCAAACCCATAATACGAGAAGGAACTGGCATTGAGTGCGCCCGGCTCAAAATTAATATAACAAACAAACCCTCCTTCACGCTTTGTTCATGAGAAATCAGAAAACTTTGGCAGTGATAAACAAAGGAGATTAAGAGGATGTGATCGTCCTCATTCGGGAGCCGTTCCTCGAAACTTGTCCATCTCAAGAAGTAATTGAGTTGTCTGCTAGCATTCGTTGACGAAACATGCATAATCAAAAAAATAATTATTACCTCTGTTTTTAAAACCAAGAGCTCTGGTACATGTTTTGTCTTTGTTTCCGACTACGGGTTTTCAACCTTGCCAACAAAAGCCACGGCTCGAGAGTCTCACCTTCTTATTAAAGCACCAACTACTGAGAGCATGATTGTCATTCTGAGTGTAATGTGCATTGTCCTAAAGTAGCATTGTCTTTTGCATGATTATGATATCATTTATTTTGTAATCATTGTATCTAGTCATCACTTAAACCTTGGAGGTGCCCCTGCATTTATGTTTTGCTTCACTAAAGGGGGCAAGCGAGATATCACTTTATCATATTCGCACACCATGCTCATTACAAATCTATTTGATGTTTCAGTATGATGTTGTAGAACTTTCAGTTCTTTGTGATTTTCTCATGAGGCAACTAAATTACAACAGATTCATTGTCTCAGTAAGCTTTTTTCATATGACTATAAAAATTCCTATATGGTTAATAGCATGTCACCACAGAAATTATTCTTGTTATCATTTACCTACTCGAGGACGAGCAGGAATTAAGCTTGGGGATGTTGATACGTCCAAAACGTATCTATAGTTTCTGCTTGCTCCATGCCTCTTTTGGGTGATATTGCTATGTTATTTATACACTTCCATACACTTTTGATCATATTTGGACTAACCTATTAACTCATTGCACCCCAGTGCCAGTTTCTGTTTCCTGCTGTTTTTGTATTTCACGTTTTCCCATTACGTAAATTGCCAGAAACAATCCGGGAAAAATATATAAAAAATCAGCGTTCCGGAAGCTTCCATGCAGCCAAAGTAGGACCGGAGGGGACCCACAGGGGCTCCAGGCGGCCTGCCCACGCGCCCCCCCCTGGCCGCGCCGGGGGGGCGCCTGGGCACCCCTGACCCCCTCTGATGCCCCCCTTTGGCATATATTTACACCGTGTCACGGAAACCCTGATTCCGAACCCCTTTTCTCGAGACGCAATTCCGATCTCCGCCGCCATCGCCATCAAGCTTCGGGGGACCAGAATTCCTGTGCCGGCACCCTGTCGGGACGGGGAAGGGCCCCCAGATTCATCTCCATCGACGTTGCTTCCTCCCTCCATGATGCGGGAGTAGTTCCTCCTCGGGGCTGGGGTTTCTACCAGTAGCTATGTGGTCAATTCTCTCTCCCATGATGTGATCTTCGTTGTGATCATAGGCTATGTTAATCTAGGGTGATCCCATGATATTTCCCCTTCCTCTATGTATTGGATTGATGTACTCACTTGTCTTTATCTAGTGTAATCCCCGAGACCAAGGTGACAGCGGTCTATTGGACATGGATTAGAAAAGTATTTTCATGAGTGATTTCCTCTCTTGTGTGTTGATTGAAGATTGAGAGTCTCTTGGTGCTTGTCTTTGACTATCCTTTAGATATGTTGTGGTGATTGTGGGACTCTCTTTGGATGGCCGCGGTGAAATTGGGAAATCCTTAGATTAAGAACTACGAACTTTGAGGTGTGCTTTTGTAGCCCTACATAATTCTCGTCCTCTCTTGACCATGAAGGAATGACCTCCGGGTGCGTCTCCATTGCATGTTTTATGGGAAATATCATGTGATTCGATTATGTTAATGTTGTTGGGAGTTGCCACTAGTGAAAGTATGAACCCTAGGCCTTGTTTCCACCATTGCAATACCATTTGTGCTCACGTTTACCACTTGTTTGCTTGCTGCACTTTTTATTACAGATTTATATTACTTTGTTTTGCCATCTATATCACTTGCCATTTAACATCTCTTCGCCGAACTAGTGCACCTATACATCTAACAAGTGTATTAGGTGTGTTGGGGACACAAGAGACTTCTTGTATCTTAGTTGCAGGGTTGCTTGAGAGAGACCATCTTCAACCTCTACTTCCCTGAGTTCGATAAACCTTAGGTCATCCACTTGAGGGAAATTGCTGCTGTCCTACAAACCTCTGTGCTTGGAGGCCCAACATAGTCTACAAGAGTAGAAGCGTGTGTAGACATCAGTAGCATAAGTATTTCCCTCAGTTTTTGAGAACCAAGGTATCAATCCAGTAGGAGACCACGCGCGAGTCCCTCGCACCTGCACAAACAAATAAGAACTTCGCAGCCAACGCGATAAGGGGTTGTCAATCCCTTTACGGTCACTTACGAAAGTGAGAACTGGTAGAGATGATAGTTTACATTTTTGGTATTTTTAGTTTACAAGAACATCAAATAAAAGCGATAAAAGTAAAGTAGATGTAGATTGATATGTTGAGAATAAACCCGGGGGCCATAGTGTTCTCTAGTGGCTGCTCTCATGATAGCGATATTCTACGGTGGGTAAACAAATTAATGTCGAGCAATTGATAGAAAAGCGAATAATTATGAGACTATCTAGGCACAATCATTGTATATAGGCATCACGTCCGAGACAAGTAGACCGACTCCTGGCTGCATCTACTACTATTACTCCAGACATCGACCACTATCCAGCATGCATCTAGTGTATTAAGTTCATAAGAACAGAGTAACGCCTTAAGCAAGATGACATGATGTACAGGGATAAACTCAAGCAATATGATATAAACCCCATCTTTTTATCCTCGATGGCAACAATACAATACGTGCCTTGCTGCCCCTACTGTCACTGGGAAAGGACACCACAAGATTGAAACCTAATCCAAGCACTTCTCCCATTGCAAGAACTATAGATCTAGTAGGACAAACCAAACCAATAATTTGAAGAGACTTGCAAGGATATTATGAGCACACATAAAAAGTTCAGAGAAGAACCAAATATCTTTCATATATAACCTTGATCATAAACTCACAATTCATCAGATCTCGACAAACACACCACAAAAATAGATTACATCGAATAGATCTCCTGGGAGACCGAGGAGAAATTTGTATTGAGATCCAGCGAGAGAGAAGAAGCCATCTAGATACTAGCTATGGACCCGAAGGTCTGTGGCAAATTACTCACAACTCATGGTGAGGGCGATGATGATGATGAAGAAGACCTCCGTGATGGATCCCCCTCCGATGGAGCTCCGGAACAGGCTCTGAGATGGGATCTCACGGGAACAGAAGGTACGACGGTGGAATTAGGGTTTTCTCTCTGTTCACGGAGGTTTTGGGGTACGTAGACTTATATAGGAAGAAGGAGGGCACCGGGGGACGCTTGAGGGGGGCACGAGCCAGGGGCGCCCTGGAAAGGGGGGCGCGCCCCCCACCCTCGTGGGCCACCTCTTGATCCCCTGACGTGGTTCTCAACCTCCGTGTGCGTGATTTTCTACAAAAGTATCTCTCGCGAAGGTTTCATTCCGTTTGGACTCCGTTTGATATTCTTTTTCTACAAAACCCTGAAACAGGCAAAAAAACAGCAATCTGGACTGGGCCTTTGGGTTAGTAGGTTAGTCCCAAAAATGATATAAAAGTGAATTATAAAGCCCATTAAACATCCAAGACTTCATAAATAATAGCATGGAACAATGAAAAATTATAGATACGTTGGAGACGTATCAGTGTACGTGAGAAATGCGCATCGCTCGGCCCCGACCACCCACCGTAACCGGGAACACGCGGATATTTTCCTCGCCCTCGCTTCTACCATGGTCTTCTCCGTCATGGACGGCCCAAAGAATGTCATGCAGCTGCGTCTCCGGCCCGCCGAGGACGAAAAGCCCATTTTCTGTCATGATTTTTTGTCATAGAAGTAGGACCCCACCACATCTATGATGATACCGTGTTTTGTCACAATTATTGTCATTGAAGTGTCCTAAGTATGACAGAAAAAAGTTTCGTTCGGCCCAAAATGTCACGGATGTGTCTTTTTTTTGTACTGCATAATTCTTATGACGTCTTCTCAACGGATTTAGACAGTGCCCTGTTTTAAAGTGAATGTGATTATCTCTTAATGCATAACCCCAAAACGATAGTGGCAAATCAGTAAGAGACATCATAGAACATGATAACCCACAAGTGTAGGGGATCAGTTGTAGCCTCTTTCGATAAGTAAGAGTGTCGAACCCAACGAGGAGCTAAAGGTAGAACAAATATTCCCTCAAGTTCTATCGACCACCGATACAACTCTACGCACGCTTGATGTTTACTTTACCTAGAACAAATATGAAACTAGAAGTACTTTGTAGTTTTTGTGGGATAGGTTTGCAAGAATATAAAGAGCACGTAAATGAAAACTAGGGGATGTTAAGATAAGGAAGCAATAAAGTTAGTGATAGCGAGTGTGGAAAAGTGGTGGTAGGAGTTGCGAAATTGTCCCTAAGCAATTGACTACGTTACTAAACCGATAGCAAGTTTTATGTGGGAGAGGCCCCTGCTAGCATGTCATCTCTGAGTTAGAATTCTATGCACTTATGATTGGAACTATTAGCAAGCATCCACAACTACTAACGTTCATTAAGGTAAAACCCAACCATAGCATTAAGATATATTGGTCCCCCTTCAATCCCGTATGCATCAATTTCTATGCTAGCTTGAAGTTTCTGTCACTCTTGCCCTCCAATACGTAGTCATATCAACATCCAACTAACCATATGGTGTGATCCACGCGCGCGCTCATATGATGGGCTCCAAAGGACAACAACATAACCACAAGCAAATTAAACCAATCATAGCAATTCATCAACCACCGATAGGACAACGATAATCTACTCAGACATCATAGGATGGCAACACATCATTGGATAATAATATGAAGCATAAAGCACCATCTCAAGTAGAGGGTACATTGGGTTGCGGGAGAGTGGACTGCTATAGATAGATGGGGGGAGGTGATGGAGATGTTGGTGAAGATGACGGAGGTGTTGGTGTAGATCGCCGTCACACGTTGATGGCCCCGGCGGCGTTCCGGTGCCACCGGGAGAGAGAGAGGGAGAGAGACCCCTCCTTCTTATTCTTCCTTGACCTTCTCCCTAGATGGGAGAAGGGTTTTCCCTCTGGTCCATGTCCTCCATGGCAGCGGAGGGGCGAGAGCCCCTCCGATATTGGATCTATCTCTCTGTCTCTCTCTATTTCTGCGTTCCCAGATTCTGGCCTTTCACCGTTTCTTAAATTCTCGGAGATCCGTAACTCCGATCGGGCAAAATTTTGGACACGATTTTTATCTGGATATTAGCTTTCTTGTGGCGAAAAAAGGGCACCAACTGCCTTACGGGGTGGCCACGAGGGCCCAGGACGCGCCCCTCTCCCTTATGGACCACTCGGGCATCGTCTCACGTTGATTCCACTTCCCAAAATTCACATATATTCCAACAAAATCTTGGTCCGTTTTTATCCCATTTGTACTCCGTTTGATATGGATATTCTGTGAAACAAAAAACATGCAACAAACAGGAACTGGCACTAGGCACTGGATCAATATGTTAGTCCCAAAAATAGTATAAAAAGTTGCCAAAAGTATATGGAAGTTGTATAATATTGGCATCGAACAATCAAAAATTATAGATACGACGGAGACGTATCAGCATCCCCAAGCTTAATTCATGCTCGTCCTCGAGTAGGTAAATGATAAAAAAAGATAAGTTTTGATGTGGAATGCTACCTAGCATAATCTTGATCATGTAATCAAATCCTGGCATGAATATTAAGACACGAGTGATTCAAAGCAATAGTTTATCATTTGACATTAAGACAATAATACTTCAAGCATACTAATAAAGCAATCGTGTATTTTCAAAATAACATGGCCAAATAAAGTTATCCCTACGAAATCATATGGTCTGGCTATGCTCCATCTTCACCACACAAATTATTTGAATCATGCACAACCCCCGTTTTAGCCAAGCAATTGTTTCATACTTCAATATTCTCAAACTTTTTCAACTTTCACGCAATACATGAGCATGAGCCATGGACATAGCACTATGGGTGGAATAGAAGGTGGTGATAGACAAAAGGAGGGAGAAAGTCTCACATCAACTAGGCAAATCAATGGACTATGGAGATGTCCATCAATCGATATCAATGTGAGGGAGTAGGGATTGCCAAGTAACGGATGCACTAGACCTATAAGTGTATGAAAGCTCAAAAGAAAACTAGTGGGTGTGCATCAACTTGCTAGCTCATGAAGACCTAGGGCATTTGAGGAAGCCCGTCGTTGGAATATACATGCCAAGTTCTATAATGAAAATTCCCACTAGTATATTAAAGTGACAACATAGGAGACTCTCTATCATGATGAACATGGTGCTATGATGAAGCACAAGTGTAGTAAAAGGATAGTAACATTGTCCCTTCTCTCTTTTTCTCTCATTTTTTTCATTTTTTCTCTTTTTTTATTTTGGGATCTTTGGCCTCTCTTTTTTGGTGCGCTTCTTTGGCCTCTTTTTTATTTGGGCTTCATTGGCCTCTTTTCTTTTTTTATAACCTCACATGGGACAATGTTCTAATAATGATGATCATCACACTGTTATTTACTTACAACTCGATACTAGAACAAAAATATTACTCTATATGAATGCCTCCGACGGTGTACCGGGATGTGCAATGATCTAGCATAGCAATGACATCAAAAAAACGGACAAGCCATGGAAACATCATGCTAGCTATCTTACGATCATGCAAGGCAATATAACAATGTTGGTGAGTGTCATAATAAACGGAACGGTAGAGTAACATGGCAATATATCTCGGAATGGCTATGGAAATGCCATTATAGGTAGGTATGGTGGTTGTTTTGAGGAAGGGTATAAGGTGGTTTGATGCACCAGCAAAAATTGTGTGGTACTAGAGTGGCTAGCAAGGTGGGAGGGTGAGAGTGCGTATAATCCATGGACTCAACATTAGTCATAAAGAACTCACATACTTATTGCAAAAATGTATTAGCCATCGAAACAAAGTACTACACGCATGCTCCTAGGGGAAGGGTTGGTAGGAGTTAACCATCGCGTGATCCTGACCTCCACACAAAGGATGACAATCAAAAAATAAATCATGCTCCGAATTCATCACATAACGGTTCACCTTACGTGCATGCTTCGGGAATCACAAACCTCAACACAAGTATTTCTACAATACACAACTACCCACTAGCATGACTCTAATATCACCATCTTTTTATCGCAAAACTATTGCAAGGAATCAAACATTTCATATTCAGCGATCTACAAGTTTATGTAGGATTTTATGACTAACCATGTGAATGAAAAATTCCTGTCAATTCTCTAAATAGATATAAGTGAAGCAAGAGAGTTTTAATACTTTCTACAAAGATATGCCCACGCTGTAACAGATATAAGTGAAGCAAAAGAGCATTCTACAAATGGCGATTTTCTATGTGAGGAGAAACAGGCAATCCAAACTTCAAATGATATAAGTGAAGCACAAGAAGCATTATATAAAGCCATACTCAAAAGATATAAGTGAAGTGCAAAGAGCATTCTATAAATCAACCAAGTATTATCTCGTACCAGCATGGTGCGTTTATTAAAAGGAAAAATAAAAAGCACACAACGCTCCAAGAGTTTACGCATATCATGTGAACGAAACGAACCCGAAAACATACCGATACTTGTTGAAGAAAGATGGATGCCTTCCGGGGCATCCCCAAGCTTAGACGCTTGAGTCTCCTTGAATATTTACTTGGGGTGCCTCAGGCATCCCCAAGCTTGAGCTCTTGCCTCTCCTCCTTCTCCTCATCTCGAGACCTCCTCGATCTTCGAACACTTCATCCACACAAAACTTAACCGAACTTTTAGTGGTGGGGTTAGTGCATATGATCAATAAAATCCCATCATGTACTGCTCTAACATTATTGTATAATTATGAACAAACATTACCCACTGTATGCTATCACAATTCTATGGCCCCAAGTCAAGGAGGCTTCAACAAGACTTCAAACATATGCAAATAATGAAGCTATAACAACAATTTGTGAAAACAAGACAGTCTGTAGTAATCTGAACATTAACCATACTTCTGTAACTCCAAAAATCTGGCAAAATTAGGAAAAAACAACAATTAGTATAGCAGGACTTTGCAATAAGTTTCAGATCCTTTCGATGTTCCACTAAAAAATGTAAAATCGCGCACTACAGCCAAAGTTTCTGTTTTTGCACCGCACAAACAAACAAGCAGTTTAATCATCCTAAAGGAAACTCTTGGCACATTATTTTTATAATACAATGGAATTGTACAAGGGGATAATTATTTTTGTTGAAAAGTTTCTGTAATTCAAGATTTGCAAAGTTTCCATGGGCATGAACAAAATTCAAGGAGCTCCCCCATTTCAACGGCGCTCGTCCTTCTTACTTTCACTTTTATTTTTGAAAAAAAAATTAGGTTCCCCTCTTTATTTTTTTGTTTTTAAACTTTATAAAAGCACACAACAGAAATAAATGACTCTCTAAAACTTCCGGGTTGTCTCCCTGGCAGCGCTTTCTTTAAAGCCATTAAGCTAGGCATATAGTGCTCAAGTAATGGATCCACCGGGATCCCAAGGTATATCAAAGCCAATTTTAATTAGCAATGATTTGGCATTTAGTACTGAGCACAAAGTGATATGTGTCATGCAAAAACAAAGTCTAACTCTTTTCCTATGCATCGGCATGTCATACAAGAACAATTCATGCACCTCAAGTAAAGGCCAATGCATAGTATAAGCAGTGTCTTGCAATTTTATCGTGTTGGAAATATAGAGAGGCGGAGATGTAGTTCCTCTCTCATAATAATTGCCAGTAGGAGCAAAAAGCACATGCATATTATATTCATCAAAATCATCATGTGCAATGGTAAAAGGCAACCCATCAATATAATCCTTAATAAGTGGAAACTTCCCCAATATAGTGTAGTTTGGAGAATTCAAAAAGATAATAGGACTATCATGTGTGGGTGCAATAGCAACTATCTCATGTTTATCATAAGGAACTATAGCAAGTTCATTTCCATAAGCATAATTCATATTGGCATCTTGGCCACAAGCATAGCAAGCATCAATTTCATCGAAAAAGGATATTTTAAACGAATCCAAGGGATCATAGCAATCATCGTAGCATTCATCCTTCGGTAAGCATGAACGGAAATTAAAAAAGTGTATGAGATAAAGACTTACTCTCATTTGAAGGTGGGCACGGGTGATCAATCCGCTCTTCCTCCTTTCGTTCTTCGCTCTCCTCGTTATCTTTTTCATCTAATGAGCTCACAGTGTTATCAATTTCTTCTTTCATAGTTTCCTGTAAAAATATTAGTCTCTTCTTGGACAGTGGAGACCTTCTCAATAAACGCATCAATATCGGAGTTATATTCATAATTCAAATAGCAATATTTCAATATAGCAAGATATTTAGGCCTATAAACATCATCATAAAAAACATCATACTTTTTAAACAGAGATTCAATTTCATAAGCACCCTTAAAAACAACGAATCCTTCTATTTGTTCCACACCATAATAATCATATATACCATTAGCATAACAAGATAAGGTTTCATTATCATTAAATTTGCATGAAAAGGGAAGGTGTGGAGCCTTCATCCTAGAGCAACAAGTATAATCATATCTCAAGCATAGTTGCCGAGCATACCAATACAACATATAAATTTGATCCCATAATAGTTTCCCTTTTTGTGTCAAGCGATAATCCCTAAAGTATTCACGTTGATCCAACGTTACTCCCATTATATAGTTGAATGGGGTTTTCTCTGGATTATAAAAGTAGTACATAATATCTTCCACATAATGAGCATCGAGGGTTTTAGGAGGTTCCCCATCTCCATGAGTAGCAAGTACACCTTTTTTTTTTGGTATTTCGTGTTCCATATCCATAACTAAAGATAGAGAACAACTTAGAACATCAAATAAAATATACTTAGTGTCGTGGAATTAACACGGCAGATGTCCGGTTAAACAGACTTGATGATGGAACCATCGCACGGGTTAGCTTGACGGGGTTAAAAGCACACAAAGGACATAGAGGGGTTATACTAGTTCGGCCCCTTCGATGAAGGTAAAAGCCTACGTCTAGTTCGGTTTGGTATTGCTTGGGCGTCGATGAACAGGGAGCGGATTGCTTGCCTGTGTCTCGACGGGTTGTTTCTTGCTTGTCCTTGAACCATCGCCGGGTTGTCTCTTTATATAGAGGCGATGCCCGGTCCGGTTTACAGAGTCCCGAGGCCGGCTCATACTTGTGTCCGCCTCGGTCTCTGTTCTTTCTTTCTTAACTCTCAAGTTACATCATCGGGCGGTTTACAAATCGTAACTCTATACATGGGCCCTAAGATCTCATGGGCCGTAGCCTTTACTAAATATTACAACCAAACATATTATAGTAATCCGGTTTATACTAGCCGGTTCATACCTGCTAGTTATATCCCTGACATTAGGCCCCAGAATGATTTGAACTTGTTCACACCAATCTTCTCAGTCTTACATAATTTCCTTCCTTGTGTCTTCTCATTTCTTGTAAACCGGCCCTGACGTCATCCTTGAAAATCACTTAATCTGTCCGTGACATCACTTCCGCATTTAACGCCGCGAGCTGTACTATAGCTTTGTTTAAGGGTTATCCCGAAAATCGAGGCGTCAGAGGATCTTTATTCGATCCTTTGCCTCCTCGAATCCCGCACCTGTCGCTTCGGATCTGACTTTCTTCTTATAAATACCACTGTCCCCATCTGTTATTCTCTTCCTCTCTCTTATTCCTCCGTCGCCCGAGATCAAGACGCCATTGACGCCCGAGCTCGAACCGCCGCCGTCGACCGCCGAATCCAAGCTCTCGCCGGCCGCTGCATCGACCTGAGCTTGACCAGAGAACCTCCGCCACTGATTCTTGTTGTTCCAAGTATGTCTCCCTCCTCATTGTAGATCCGCAATTTCTAGGGTTCGTATCTCCGCCATTAGAACCTCAGTAAAAGCCTCATCTTCGTTCGACCTAAACAAATAGTTCTCAGTAACTTTCACTTTTAAATCTTGCCCTTTAAACTTTTGCCTTTACTCCGCTGCATATGCTTCAGATCTTAACCTATAGGTTATCTGCTCTGTGTAAAACCCTTGTAGTTCTTCCCGTATACTCTTGCATTTGTTTTTCTTTTTCTTGTATGCCCAGATCTGTTCCACCTTAGCTGTCTTTGAAAATCTGTTTTTCTCCTCTGTAGATCTGTTAAGTATGCTCTGGTTTAAACTGTCGTACACTGTCCTTGTAAGAAATTTCTTGATGAGCACGACGGTTTAGCTCCTTTCTCTATTGTTGTCATGAACCGGCAGTAACATAGCTCCCTGTTATTGCCGGGTTAGCCATATCATTAGTCCCTTGTCTAAACCGTTGCGTGATCTTCGTATATATCTTCCGGTTTATGCCGCTGTACTTAAATAATCCGGTTTTATATTTTTACCCTTTCAGTACGTGTTCTTCTGTTGCCATGGCCAAACAGTTTGTTTCTTGCGATTGGGTTCCTTCCATTATTACGGAAGAAGACTTGGTCAATGCTGCTGCCATTGGTACTTTAGGCCCTCAATCCGTTTTAAAGTGGCGGGCTCCAGGAAATGAATGCCCTCCTACTCCCAGAGATGGGGAGGTTATAGTTTTCTTCGACCACATAGCCCGAGGCTTCACACCTCCCGGTTCAAGATTCTTTCGAGATGTGCTTGCCGCTTTCCAGCTCCATCCTCAGGACATTGGTCCCAACTCCGTTTCCAATATCTGTGACTTCCAAGTTTTCTCAGAGGTATATTTGCAAGAAGAGCCATCTGTTGACCTGTTCCGGGATTTCTTTCACCTGAACCGGCGTACTGAGTTCACCAGCGGGCCGCATCAGGAACTCGGCGGGGTTAGTATCCAGAAAAGGAGAGATGCAGTCTTTCCCCATGCCGCTCTCCACACGCACCCAAAGGAGTGGAACAAGTCTTGGTTTTATTGTGTTAACACTTCTCCTGAAGGGGAGAACCCACTGCCGGGTTATCGCGAGCACCGTCTTCCGGAGGATCACCCTTTGCCACAGCGACTTAGCTCTGCCGAACGGCCCCGATTTGCTTCTCAGCTTGCTAGACTGAAAGCTTTTATGGCCAACGGTTTAATTGGAACCGATTTTATGCGCTGTTGGCTCTCTTGGAGTATCCTTCCCTTGAGTCCGCGGTCACAATTGATGTGCAAGTATTCTGGTAAACCGGACGATCCTCAACGGTTTTCCAAGGATAAACTTTCTGAATCAGAGGTCATTGAATCGGCCAAGAAGATGCTCAATGTCTCCTTAGAAGATTGCAGCAAAGTCGGATTAGCTCCGTATTACAAGAAGAACAAGCTGCCTGCAGTAAGCCTTGCATTTTTGTATATATTTTTTGATCCGTTTATATAAACCGTCTTCTAACTGTCTTCTTTTCTGTCCGAATAGGCCGATGATCCTTTTTGGAAAAGAAAACCTCAGGAGAAACCTGGCAAACAGGCACGCCGGAAGACCTTTGCTAGCAAGAAAAGAAAAGCGGCCGGTGGCTCTAGTTCTCACGCTGAGGATGATGATCCAGATTCTGAGGTATGAATTAATCCGGCCTTAAATTACTCGCCTTTACTCATATCTGTATCTAATGATAACCTTTCCACAGGAGTTGGCTGAGGGAGATAAACCGGCAGAAGTTGAGGTAACTATCCTTTCTTCCGATTCAGAACCACTTCCACAAAAAAGTCGTCGGACAGTCCGGAAATATCAGTTTTCTCATCCTTATGCTCAATTGGATCCTAATTTTCTTTTGAAGAAACAACAACACAAAGCTCTTCACCGGACCACTCGCCATAGTGGTCTTGCAGGGGAATCATCCGGGATTTCTCTAACTCCGGCTCGGAGGCGCCGCTCTGAGGTTATACTCTCTCCAACCCTCCTTCATCCCAAGGCCGGGCTTATCCGCAAACCCCTTAAACCGTCTGACCCTGATTATCAAGAGACTCCATTATCTTCTTCCAGTGAATCGACTGCCACGCAACTTCCCCCACTGAAAACCGTCCCAGGGTAAGTCTTTTTAACTTATCCGGTTTATGATTACATTTCGCTTCATAATCTTAACTCATTTTCCGAACTTCTTCCAGCAAGCCAAAGCCTAGCAAAAAACCAAAAGCCAACAAACCCACTGCTGAGACTACTGTTGATGATCCGGCGGTTGATCCGGCAACAACCGTCCCCCCAGAAGGCGAGCCCACAATTCCTCTTGAGAATCCTGCGCCTACGGATCATATTTCAATGCCCGAGAACCCTACTGCTGATGATGTTCATAATCCGCCAAGTCCTGCCCGGGCCAATTCTCCTCAGACCAATCCGGCATCTCCCAGTCCGGTTCATACTGCAGCTCCACCAACAGCACCTGCTTCTCCAGAAGTTGAAGTGACTGGCACTGCTTTTACTGCTCCAGCTGAACCCACTGTTTTAGCCAAACATACGGCTAAAGCGGAGAAGCTGCATAAAGAGAAGGGTAAATGGAGTACCGAGCTATCAAGCCTTGCTGACATGAGTGCTCAGGAGCTCTATTCCGGGTATTTGAACCGGCTCCACACCAGCCGAGATTATGAAGCGGGCCTGGTTAACATGATGAAAGAAAAATATGAGGTAATCCTTTCCTTCTGACTTTGTGCTTTTGATATGCTTGTAACTATCTCATAGTAGCCCCCAAGTTCCGGTTTAGCTGCGCGTTGAAGGTGAACCGAAACTTATAACCTGAACAACTGATCTTACATTAGCCCCCAAGTATCAAGTAGATAACTTGTTTATGTATTTGATACTTGTAAGAATTTCTTCTGATACTTCAATTATCCATTAGCCCCCAAGTGTCAAGTAGACAACTTGCTTGTGTACTTGAGACTTTTGTCTTTGACTTGCTGCTGTTTACTGTTTCGACTGCCCATTATCCCCCAAGTGTCAAGTAGACAACTTGCTTGTGTGCTTGAGACTTGTCTGATTTTTCTTCTTACCACTTGATTTTCCTTGCAGACTGACTTAAACCGGAGGGCTGAAGAAGTTAGTGAACTCCGGAACAGACTTGCTGAAACGGAGGCTGCTGCTGCTAAGGCCAAGAAAGACTTGAAGGTGAGTTTAAAGACTGCTGAAGAACTGAAAAAATTCTTTGAAGAAAAGCGAACCGCCTTTGAGGTTCAGAAAAAAGATCTGGAAAAGAAGGTCAAAGATGCTGAAGAAGCGCTTAATCCAGTGACTGAAGAGTTAACCGGCTTAACGCGGCAAATAGAGTTGATGACTTCTGCAATCTTTGGTAAGTATGATCTGTACTCCTGCTTTATTCTTGTAATCTTCCATCTGTGCCGGCTTAATTGTGATATTCATATGCAGGGCGCCGTGTCACCCATCTTGGGGATGACTTGCGGAAGAAACTTAAAGCATGTTACACTTTGGTCGAGCAGCTGTATTCCGGCGCTCAAAGGATCATAAGTGCCACATCATTCAGTAAACCGGCCCCTACTACCATCCGAGAAACCTTGCAAAAGCTATCTGTCTTGCCGGTCCATCTGGAGGAAGTCAAGAAATCTGCTGCTCGAGCTGGTGCCCTCATGGCGCTTACCAGAGCGAAAGCATGGGTTCCGGACTTTGATCCGGAAGAGGCTTTAAATGGGTACCCCAATACCAAGGAAGATGGATCAGAGTTTACTGCAAAGGATCTCCATATCTTGACGAAGGAGATGCGCCCTCTCGCCAACAAAATTGCGGCCGAATCAGACTTATCCAGGTATCATCCGGGGTACGATTTGCAGAACGAGCGGGTGGACCGGCCGGTTTACGATACCGTCAATCTAATCCCACCAGTGAGCCCTCATACCTTCGCTCCAGATATTGAACCGTCTGAACTCATCAATGAAGAGATATATTTTTGTGCCTTAACGAAAATCGACTGGTGCGTCCCTGACTTCCAGCCGCTTCAAGAAGAGGAGGAGACTCAGGATCAAGTCGATGCCCAACCGTCGCAGCAGGAGGGAGCATAGGTCATACTTTAGTGTTTGTAGTTGCAGTTTCATTTATCAAACAATCTTTAATCCGCCAGGCTTGCTATGCCTTGTAATAGGATAGCTGAAAACATTGTCCGCTTTGATCCGGATATTCCAACTTCTCGTGTTAATGTTTGCCGATTGAAAATTTGTCTGATGTTGCTTATCTTGCATATGACTTGCCCCTACATAGATAATACTAAAAATATGTCCTAGTGGTTTAAACCGGACAGATTAAATTGTTCTCACAATATATCCAACAAATGTATACTTATACCAGAAAATAATTTTATACCTGAGACCAAGTATGCTTGATATTCTTAATCCGGCGTATATCGCCTTTTTGAAGGGAGTCTTTGAATAGACTCAACAATAATCCCTGGTTTTATACAAACTGCCGGTTTAAAGCATGCTCAGCTTCTTGTTTTGTTTCTGCGGGATGATTGTTCCGGTTTATGATAAACACCGGATTAACCCAAACTTTTTACTCATGCTGGTGCTCATGACCCAGACTTCTCAACTTTGCAGATGTGTGGTCAATTTCTTGAATTATCCCACTCTGGATTAAAAAATCAGAACACATAAAGATCAGAAATGCAAATTTGCAAATAAAACCATGTAGTCGAGGCTTTTTATGAGCTGCCAGGCTCAAAGCAAGGTTCAACCAATCACTGGATGCGGGTAATCTCGTCTTTCCAGAGGGCCGGTCGATGGATGCCCATAGCCTTTCCATAGGAACCATAAGAAAAAACTTTAGCCAATCACTGGATGCCCGTAGCCTTTCCAGAGGGCCTCCATGGTTCCATGAAACCATGGGTAAATTTTAACCAATCACTAGATGCCCGTAGCCTTTCCAGAGGGTCTCCATGGCTCCATGAAGCCATGGGTAAACATAAGCCAATCACTGGATGCCCGTAGCTTTTCCAGAGGGCCTCCATGGTTCCATGAAACCATGGGTAAACTTTAACCAATTACTGGATGCCCGTAGCCTTTCCAGAGGGTTTTTATGAAGCGTCCTCTTTGAGCCGGATGTGATCTTATGCTCTTCAGGGAGTTGTTATTGCTTTTGAGTGTATATTCTGCAAAATCAGCTTAAACCGATCGATCTATTTAAAATATAACATATAGTAAGACGTGTATGATTGTTCTCACAAGACATCTGTACTGGAAAAAAGGCTGAGCCCCCGGTTTACCGAGGGTGCCGGTTTATTCATTAATCATAATATATACATAGGATACAGTGGAGCTCATAGCTCAAGTGTAGTAGGGCCGTAAGTGGGCGATGTTCCATGGCCTCTTCGTCTCCTCCTCTGATGTCCGTGAGTCCTTGTGTTCTCGAACGTCCACCAGGTAATATGAACCGTTGTGTAGATTCTTACTGACCACAAAGGGCCCTTCCCAAGGTGGGGATAGCTTGTGCATATCTGTTTGGTCTTGGATGAGCCGGAGTACTAAGTCTCCCTCCTGGAATGTTCTGCTTTTGATCCGGCAGCTATGATATCTGCGCAAGTCTTGTTGATAGATCGCAGACCGTGCTGCTGCTATATCACGCTCTTCATCCAGCCGGTCCAAACTGTCTTGTCTCGCCTGCTCGTTGGCCGCTTCAACATAGGCCATCACCCTTGGGGAATCATGACGGATATCACTTGGAAGGACCGCTTCAGCACCATATACCATAAAGAAGGGTGTATAACATGTGGACCGGTTTGGCGTAGTGTTGATACTCCAGAGGACAGATGGTAATTCCTCTACCCAACATCCCGGGGTTCTTTGCAAGGGAGTCATAAGCCGGGGTTTGATACCTCACAAAATCTCCTGATTCGCTCTTTCAGCTTGACCATTGGATTGGGGTGAGCCACAGAAGATACATCTAGGCGAATATGCTCCCGTTGACAAAACTCCTCCATCTCACCCTGAGATAAATTGGTGCCGTTGTCTGTGATGATGCTGTGCGGAAAGCCAAACCTGAAAATTACCTTTTTGATGAATTTGACTGTTGTGGCCGCATCACACTTGCTCACAGGCTCTGCCTCAATCCACTTTGTAAACTTATCTACCGCCACCAGTAGATGAGTCTTCTGATCCTGAGATCGCTTAAAGGGTCCAACCATATCGAGCCCCCAAGTCGCAAACGGCCAAGTTATTGGTATCATTCGGAGCTCCTGTGCCGGAACAAGAGCACGTCGCGAAAACTTCTGACAAGCATCACACTTCCGGACTAGATCTGCCGCATCAGCATGCGCTGTTAACCAGTAGAAACCATGTCGGAAAGCTTTAGCCACCAATGATTTTGAACCGGCATGATGACCACAATCCCCTTCATGGATCTCGCGAAGAATCTCACAACCTTCCTCAGCTGATACACACCGCTGAAATGCTCCAGAGATGCTGCGATGATGAAGCTCTCCGTTTGCAATTGTCATGGATTTAGAATGCCGGATTATCTGTCGTGCCTCTATCTCATCGTCCGGTAACTCTCCTCGGCTCAAATATGCCAAATAGGGCAGCGTCCAATCAGGGGTAACATGAAGTGCTGCAACTAGCTGTGCCTCCGGATCAGGAACAGCTAGGTCTTCCTCTGATGGTACTTGCACTGATGGACTGTGCAGCTCATCCAAAAAGGTATTTGGCGGCACTGGTTTACGTTGAGATCCCAACCGGCTTAAAGCATCAGCCGCTTCATTCTTTCGCCGGTCTATGTGGTCCACTTGATATCCTTTGAAATATCCAGCAACTGCTTCCACTTCTCGTCTGTAAGCTGCCATGAGAGGACCTCTCGAATCCCACTTGCCTGAAACTTGTTGTGCCACCAAATCTGAATCGCCGAAGCACTTGACCCGGCTCAAGTTCATCTCCTTTGTCATCCGTAAGCCATGAAGTAATGCTTCGTATTCTGCCGCATTGTTAGTACAAGGAAATAATAAACGGAGGACGTAACAAAATTTATCACCTCGGGGGGAAGTTAAGACAACTCCAGCCCCCGAGCCTTCCAACTGTCTTGAACCGTCAAAGTGAATCGTCCAGTACGTAAGATTAGGCTTCTCCTCAGGGGTTTGTAATTTCGTCCAATCATTGATGAAATCTACCAATGCCTGAGATTTTATAGCGGTGCGTGGCACATACTTCAACTCATGCGGGCTGAGCTCAATGGCCCACTTCGCCACTCTACCTGTAGCTTCCCTGTTCTGGATTATATCCCCCAACGGTGCTGAGCTAACCACAGTTATTGGATGACCTTGGAAATAGTGCTTCAGCTTCCGGTTTGCCATGAACACACCATATACCAGCTTCTGCCAATGTGGGTACCTTTGCTTGGATTCAATGAGTACTTCACTCACGTAATAAACCGGATGCTGAACCGGGTATTCCTTTCCTGCTTCCTTGCGCTCAACCACGATCGCAACGCTGACTGCCCCTGCATTGGTGGCAACGTACAACAGCAACGGCCCATTATCAACAGGGGCAGCCAGGACCGGCGGCTTCGCCAGTTGCCGCTTCAGATCCTCAAATGCCGCGTTTGCCTCATCACTCCATATAAACCGGTCTGTTTTTCTCAACATCTGATAAAGCAGGATCGCCTTCTCTCCCAAACGGCTGATGAACCGGCTCAATGCTATGATCCGGCCGGCTATACGCTGTACATCGTTGATGCAAACCGGTTTTGTCAAAGATGTGATCGCCTTAATCTTCTCCGGATTAGCTTCTATTCCTCTGTTTGATACTAAGAACCCGAGGAGCTTGCCTGCCGGAACACCAAAGGCACACTTCTCCGGATTAAGCATCATCTTATAGGCTCGAAGATTGTCAAAAGTCTCCTTAAGATCCTCTATCATCGTTTCCTCCTTCCTTGATTTAACCACAATGTCATCCACATAGGCATGAACATTCCTCCCTATCTGTCCTTTAAGACAATTCTGAACGCAACGCTGATAAGTTGCTTGAGCACTCTTGAGCCCAAAAGGCACAGATACATAGCAAAAAGCACCAAAAGGAGTTATGAAAGCTGTCTTCTCCTGGTCTTTAACTGCCATCTTGATCTGGTGATATCCTGAATATGCATCCAAAAAACTTAGCCGCTCACATCCTGCTGTAGCATCGATGATCTGATCAATGCGAGAGAGAGCAAAAGGATCAGTTGGACAAGCTTTGTTGAGGTCTGTGTAGTCCACACACATTCTCCACTTTCCATTCTTCTTTAACACCAGCACCGGATTAGCCAACCACTCTGGGTGAAAAACTTCCACTATGAACCCTGCAGCCAAAAGCCTGGCTACTTCCTCTCCTATAGCCTTGCGCCTCTCTTCGTTGAAGCGGCGTAGGTACTGTTTGACCGGTTTAAACTTCGGATCAATATTAAGACTGTGCTCAGCGAGTTCCCTCGGTATACCTGGCATGTCAGAAGGTTTCCATGCAAAGATATCCCGGTTCTCACGGATGAACTCGATGAGCGCGCTTTCCTATTTAGGATCAAGGTTAGCGCTGATCGTGAATTGCTTGGACGAATCGCCTGGCACGAAATCAACTTGCTTGGTCTCCTCCGCCGATTTAAACTTCAATGCCGGATCATGCTCCGTAGTTGGCTTCTTCAACGGAGTCATATCTGCCGGGTCAACATTATCTCTATAAAACTTCAATTCTTCTGTGGCACATACTGCCTCTGCATAAGCAGCGTCCCCCTCTTCACATTCCACAGCTATCTTGCGACTTCCATGAACCGTGATTGTGCCTTTGTGACCCGGCATCTTGAGCTGCAGGTAAACATAACACGTTCTAGCCATAAACTTGGCATAAACCGTCCTCCCAAACAGAGCGTGATAAGGGCTCCGGATCTTGACGACTTCGAAAGTTATCATCTCTGACCTGGAATCATGTTCATCTCCAAAGGTAACTTCCAAGTCAATTTTTCCAACTGGGTAAGCTGACTTACCTGGAACTACCCCATGGAACACTGTGTTTGACTGCCTCAGTTTCTTATCCGTTAAACCCATTCGACGGAAGGTCTCATAATACAGGATATTGATGCTGCTGCCACCATCCATGAGAACTTTAGTGAACTTATAACCTCCCACCTGTGGTGCCACCACCAAAGCCAAGTGGCCCGGATTGTCCACCCGCATCGGGTGATCCTCCCTGCTCCATACAATGGGCTGCTCGGACCAGCGCAGGAATTGCGGTGTCGCCGGTTCAACTGCGTGGACTGCCTGCTTTAAAACCTTCTGATCTCGTTTACACAGACTTGTGGTGAACACATGATATTGCCCACTGCTCAATTCCTTCGGATTACTCAGATATCTGGATTGCGGTTGCTGTTGCTGACGCTGCTGATTACCTTGGTTGTTGTGATTATTTTGGCCCGGCTGCTGGCTGCCTTGGTTATTGTAACCACCCTGATTACGCGGCTGATTGCCTTGGTTATTATAACCACTTTGGCCATTTTGATTACTGGCCCGGTTATTATAACCATTGTTATTGCCCCGATATCCTGATCAGGAATTGTTCCCCTGATGACCCAGACCATAGAACCCTGGGCCTGAACCACCATTTGGAGGCCTATCATTAGGATTAATGCGGCCCATCATGGCTTCCATAAAAGGCCTGCATTCTCCTATAGTGTGTTTTGCTGGTCGTCCCCTCGAGCTATGCTTCGGACAAGGCTGATTTAATTCTTGGTCCCAATTCACATCCCCTCCGCTGGTTTGTTGGGGTGGGTTGACCCTGTTGCGCTGGAAACCTCCTTGCACTTGGGTATTGGCTACGAAATCAGAACCGCCTTTCGCTTGCCCAAGGAACTTGCAGTAGCCGGACTACCCTGCGCCGGTTTACCAGTTTGTTTAACCTTTCCTGCTTTGTCTCCCTCAGCTTCTGGATACTTAGTATTGTCAGAGTCCCCATATTTCACCAGAGCACTCATGAGAGTTCCCATATCATTACAATCTCGCTTAAGCCGTCCCAATTTTAGCTTTAGAGACTCAAACCGGCAATTGTTCTCTAGAGTTACTATCGCCGTACTGGGATTGATACTATTCGAAGAATGCAAGATCTCTGAGACTCGCCGGACCCATGCACTTGTAGATTCCTGTTCTCCTTGCACACAGGCTGCTAGATCCACTACTGACATCGGCTGCTTGCAGGTATCTTTAAATTTTTTGATGAACTGGCGACGTAACTCTCCTCATGATCCGATGGAATTCGGGGGTAAACCCTTTAGCCAGGTCCGGCCTGTACCTTCAAGCATCATAGTAAAGTATTTTGCACAAGCCGCTTCATCCACATCCAACATCTCCATGGCCATTTCATAACTCTCTACCCAAGCCTCTGGAGCCAAATCTGCTGTGCAATTTGGCTCAACGGGCAAAGCGGCCAAACGTGCAGCTGCAGCAACGATGTTATCCAAAGGATTCGAATAATGACCTGAAGGGGTAGGAACGTGAGGTGCAGACGTGATCTGCCGATCTTCCTCCGCGGTGGGCTGCTGAACCGGCTCATCCCTGGCCGGGGGTGCCCTTCGGTTTGAAGTCGGATCATTGCTGGTCCCAGCCCCAGTTGTCCTGAACAGATCCGTCGCTTCATAAACCAACGGTAGAAGAGATTGATATTTTCGACCCCTTACTCCCTGTACAGAGGCCTGCTCCATCCTTAGATGAAAAGCTTGATCATTCAGCTCTGCCTGCCTTATCGCTATCAAAGCTTTCTCCGTTTTCAGTTCATCCCTTGCTTTATCAACCCGGCCCTTTAGCTGAAGGAGCTCTGCATCATGTTGCGCCTTGTCTGCTGGAGCTACCTCTGCCAACGCTTTAGCTGTAAACTCCTCGACTAAGGTGGATAGAACGTCAGTAGGTGAGAGGGATAGACCGCTCCCACCTACCCCAGCTTCTGCTGTCGCCCCGTTCACCGTGGACTGCGGCGTAGATTGTGAACCAGCCATAAAGACAGCCACCCGGTTTGGCGGATCAAAGGGGCCCGGAATACTGTTTCCGTCGGACTCACCCTCAGACCGGCCGTCCTGCAACTGATACAAAGACTCAGTCTCTCCGGATGAAGATTCGTCGTCGGAGTAGACAACTGTTGCACCGTCGAATTCCGATCCGTCCTCGGTTCGGACCCCGTGAACTGCTCCAACGAAAACGTGCTTCATGGCGGGCTGAATCCGGGTCGATCTCGCACGCTGAGCCGGCTCGATGATGTTGGAGAAGATGTCCGACTCAGGTCCCGGTTCGCCGATCTTGCCGATGAAGACATGGATGCCACCGAAGGGAACCCGGTATCCGTATTCGATTGAATCGGCCTCCGGTCCCCAACCGGCGTCGTCGATGTAGATCCGGCCGCGGCGACTCTTGGTCATCCGGCCGACAACATAGCCCTTGAGCCCTTCAAAGCTGCCCTTCAAGAACTTGAAACCATCGTGCGGAGGCCCCATGGTGGGCGCCAACTGTCGTGGAATTAACACGGCAGATGTCCGGTTAAACGGACTTGATGATGGAACCATCGCACGGGTTAGCTTGAAGGGGTTAAAAGCACACAAAGGACACAGAGGGGTTATACTAGTTCGGCCCCTTCGATGAAGGTAAAAGCCTATGTCTAGTTCGGTTTGGTATTGCTTGGGCGTCGATGAACAGGGAGCGGATTGCTTGCCTGTGTCTCGACGGGTTGTTTCTTGCTTGTCCTTGAACCGTCGCCGGGTTGTCTCTTTATATAGAGGCGATGCCCGGTCCGGTTTACAGAGTCCCGAGGCCGGCTCATACTAGTGTCCGCCTCGGTCTCTGTTCTTTCTTTCTTAACTCTCAAGTTACATCATCGGGCGGTTTACAAATCGTAACTCTATACATCGGGCGGTTTACAAATCGTAACTCTGTACATCGGGCCTTTACTAAATATTACAACCAAACATATTATAGTAATCCGGTTTATACTAGCCAGTTCATACCTGCTAGTTATATCCCTGACACTTAGTGATAAAGAAAACAAGCACACACGAGACTATTCACCCCACGCTATTGCTCCCGGCAACGGCGCCAGAAAAAGGTCTTGATAACCCACAAGTGTTGGGGATCAGTTGTAGCCTCTTTCGATAAGTAAGAGTGTTGAACCCAACGAGGAGCTAAAGGTATAAAAATATTCCCTCAAGTTCTATCGACCACCGATACAACTCTACGCACGCTATACATTTACTTTACCTAGAACAAGTATGAAACTAGAAGTACTTTGTAGTTTTTGTGGGATAGGTTTGCAAGAATATAAAGAGCACGTAAATAAAAACTAGGGGCTATTAAGATAAAGAAGTAATAAAGTTAGTGATAGCGAGTGTGGATAAGTGTTGGTAGGAGTTGCAAAATTGTCCCTAAGCAATTGACTACGTTACTAGACCGATAGCAAGTTTTATGTGCGAGAGGCCACTGCTAGCATGTCATCCCTGACTTGGAATTCTATGCACTTATGATTGGAACTATTAGCGAGCATCCGCAACTACTAACGTTCATTAAGGTAAAACCCAACCATAGCATTAAGATATATTGGTCCCCCTTCAATCCTGTATGCATCAATTTCTACGCTAGGTTGAAGCTTCTGTCACTCTTGCCGTCCAATATGTAGTCCTAGCAACATACAACTAACCCTATGGTGTGATACACGCGCGCGCAGATATGATGGGCACCAAAGGACAGGAACACAACCACAAGCAAATTAAACCAATCATAGCAATTCATCAATCACCGATAGGACAACGATAATCTACTCAGACATCATAAGATGGCAACACATCATTGGATAATAATATGAAGCATAAAGCACCATGTTCAAGTAGAGGGTACAGCGGGTTGCGGGAGAGTGGACTGCTCTAGATAGATGGGGGAAGGTGATGGAGATGTTGGTGAAGATGACAGAGGTGTTGGTGTAGATCGCCGTCACATGATGATGGCCCCGGCGGCGTTTCGGTGCCACCGGGAGAGAGGGGGAGAGATGCCCCCTCCTCCTTCTTCTTCCTTGACCTTCTCCCTAGATGGGAGAAGGGTTTCCCCTCTGGTCCATGGCCTCAATGGTGGCGGAGGGGCGAGAGCCCCTCCGAGGTTGGATCTGTCTCTATGTCTCTCTCTGTTTCTGCATTCCCAGATTCTGGCCTTTCACCGTTTCTTAAATTCCCAGAGATCCGTAACTACTATTGGGCTGAATTTTGGACATGATTTTTATCTGGATATTAGCTTTCTTGTGGTGAAAGAAGGGCACGAACTGCCTTATGGGGTGGCCACGAGGGCCCAGGGCGCTCCCCTCACCCTCGTGGGCCACGAGGGCATCGTCTCACGTTGATTCTACTTCCCAAAATTCACATATATTCCAAAAAAAACTCCGTCCGTTTTTTTCCCGTCTAGACTCCGTTTGATATGGATATTATGCGAAACAAAAAACATGCAACAAACATGAACTAGCACTGGGCACTGGATCAATATGTTAGTCCTAAAAATAGTATAAAAAGTTGCCAAAAGTATATGAAAGTTGTATAATATTGGCATGGAACAATCAAAAATTATAGATACAACGGAGACGTATCAGAACGCACCATATCCAGTAGAGTACGATCACAACATTTGGACACATCATTACGATGTGGTGCTCCAGGTGGCGTGTGCTGTGGCACAATTCCACATTGTCTTAAATATGAGCCAAACTCGTAACTCAAATGTTCACCTCCATGATCAGATAATAGAAATTTTATGTTCTTGTTATGATGATTCTCCACTTCAATCTGAAATTCCTTGAACTTTTTGAATGTTTCAGACTTGTGTTTCATTAAGTAAATATACCCATATCTACCCAAATCATCTGTGAACGTAAGAAAATAATGATATCCGCTGTGTGCTTCAACACTCATGGGACTACATACATCGGTATATGTTATTAGCAATAAGTCACTTGCCCGCTCCTTTGACCAGAAAACTGGGTTTTAGTCATCCTGCCCATGAGCCATGGTTCACATGTTTCAAATGATTCATGATGAAGTGAATCCAAAAGTCCACCATATTGGAGTTTCTTCATGCTCTTTACACCAATATGACCTAAGTGGGAGTGTGGTACCATCATCATTAACTTTGCATCTTTTGACATCAATATTATGAACATGTGTATTACTACGATCGAGATTTAACAACAATAGACCATTCACGTTGGGTGCATGACTATAAAGGATATATTTCATATAAATAGGGCAACCTTTACTCTATGACTTAAATGAATAACCATCTTGCAATAAACACGATCCACACATAATGTTCATGCTCAGCGTGGGCACCAAATAACTATTTTTTAGGTTGAAAACTAATCCCGAAGGTAGACGAAGCATGCTGATGGCGATCACATCAACCTTGGAGCCATTTCCAATGTGCATCGTCACCTCGTCCTTAGCTAGTCTCTGTTTATCCCGCAGCTCCTATTTTGAGTTACAAATATTAGCAACCGAACCAGTATCAAAGACCCAGGCACTACTACGAGCACTAGTAAAGTACACATCAATAACATGTATATCAGATATACCTTTGTTAATGTTGCCAGCCTTCTTATCTTCCAAGTACTTGGGGCAGTTCCGCTTCAAGTGGCCATTCCCCTTGCAATAGGAGCACTTAGTCTCAGGTTTGGTTCCAACCTTGGGCTTCTTCACGGCCGTGGAAACTGGCTTGTCATTCTTCTTGAAGTTCCCTTTTTTCCCTTACCTTTCTTGAAACTGGTGATCTTGTTGACCATCAACACTTGATGTTCTTTCTTGATTTTTACCTCTGCAGCCTTAAGCATCGCGAAAAAGCTCAATGATCATCTTCCCCATCCCTTGCATAATATATTTCATCACGAAGCCTTTGTAGCTTGGTGACAGTGACTGGAGAACTCTATCAATCCTACTTCATCTGGAATATTAACTCCCAACTAATTCAAGCGGTTGTACTACCCAGACATCCTGAGTACGTGCTCGCGAGTTGTTCTGCTTCATCTTGTAGCTAAAGAACTTGTCGGAGGTGTCATACCTCTCAACCCAGCCGTGATCCGGAAATACCAATATCAGTTCCTGGAACATCTCTCTGTGGTGCTCAAAACATCTTTGTAGCCCTGGTTCTAAGCTATAAGTCATGACGCACTAAACTATCATGTAGTCATCACTTCTAGTCTACCGGACATTCATGGCGTCCAGATTTTCATGAGTGGGTGGTTCACCTAATGGTGCATTAAGGACATAAGCCTTCTATGCAGCAGTGAGGATAATCCTCAAATTACAAACAGAGTCGGCATAGTTGCTTCCATTTTTATTTTCAACTTTTCTTGCTCTAGGAACACTTTAACATTCAGGGGAGTTACAGTGCGAGCCATTGATCTACAACATAATTTGCAAATACATTTAGACTAAGTTCATGATAATTGATTCAGTTAATCAAATTACTAATGAACTCCCACTTAAAGCAACATTCCTCATGTCTAAGTATTACATCATCCAAATCAACCAACCCATGTCCGATCATCACGTGAGATGGGGTTGTCATCAATGATGAACATCTCCATTTGATCATATCTACTAAATGACTCATGTTCGACCATTCGGTCCTCCGTGTTCTTAGGCCATGTCTATACATGCTAGGCTCGTCAAGTTTAACCCAAGTATTCCGCATGTGTAAAACTGGTTTACACCCATTGTATGTGAACGAAGAGTCTATCACACCCGATCATCACGAGGTGCTTCGAAACAATCAACTTTCGCAATGGTGCATACTTAGGGAGAACACCTTTGATCCTTAAATTAAGTGAATGGATCATCTTATAATGCTACCGTTGTCCTAAGCAAAATAAGATGCATAAAAAGATAAATAACATGTGCAATCAATATGTGACATGATATGGCCATCATCGTTTTGTGCTTTTGATCTCCATCACCAAAGCACTGGCATGACACTATGATCTCCATCATCATGACCTTCGTCATCGTGCCATCATGTGGTTTCCTCCATGAACTATGGCTTCTATGACTATTGCTAACGTATAGCGATAAACTAAAGCAATTACATGGCGTTTAAAGATTGGCACGCATGACATACAATAAATTAAAGACAACCCTATGGCTCCTGCTAGTTGTTGTACTCATCAACATGCAAGTTGTGAAGCTATTACAAAACATGATCATCACATACACCAACATATATCACATCACGTTTTGTCCATACCACATCATAACATGCCCTGCAAAAACAAGTTAGACGTCCTCTACTTTGTTCTTGCAATTTTTACGTGGCTGCTTGGACAAACTATAAGAACCTTTCTTATCTACGCAAAACCACAACGGTGATATACTAACTTTTAAACCTCTACAAGGACTGCCATTGTCAAATTAGATTCAACTAAAGCCGAAGAGACAAACACCCACCAGCCACTTTTATGCAATACATGTTGCATGTTAGCCAGTACAACCGATCACTTGTACGTGGACAAGTAAAGTTGGTCCATGCCGCTTCATCCCACAATACCGCCAAATCCAAATAAGACAAGGGAGGTAATCAATTTGAACATCAACGCCACAGCTTCTTTGTGTTCCACTCATGCATATCATCTACGGACACCCAAGATCTATCTATGGAGATGCATAGAAACGAGAGAGGAGTGTGTCTATGTACCCTTGTAGACCGAAAGCGTTAGTGTACGCAACACGGTTGATGTAGTCGTACTCTTCGTGATTCAATCACGATCCAATCCAATCTAGTGCCGAACAGATGGCACCTTTGAGTTTAGCACACGTACCGCTCAGTGGCGTCCTATCCTTGTTTATCCAGCAAGCGAGGGAAAGGAGGTAGCTGAGATCTAAACCAACACAACGACGTGGTGGTGATGGTGGCAGCGGAATTCCAGCGGGGTTTCGTCAAGCGCGTACCAAAGAATATGGAGGAGTAGCGGGAAAGAGACCAGGCAAACATAGAAGGGGTGGCTGCCCCCGGCGCCTCCCCACTATATATAGGGGTGAGGGAGGGGTGTGTTAGCCATAGCCCCATCGCAAGGAAGGGGGCGGCGACCAAGGGAGAGGTGTGCCCTCCAAGCCAAGTGGAGGGCCTTTCCCTTTAGGGTTTCCGCTCCCTAGGCGCGCCTTGTGGGCTGGTGCGCCTGGCCCAATAAAGCCAGGGCACCTCCCTACATCCCGTGTTGCCTTAAGGGACGTGGTGTACCCCTTTGTGGACTTCCAGGCACCTCCACAATCCTCCGGAACCTTCTGGAAGCTTCCTGGTACAATATCGAAAAAAACTGAGCTTTTTCCGGAACCCGAATAACAACTTTCCATATATGAATACTTACCTCCTAACCATTATAGAGCTACTCGTGATATCTCAGATCCAATCTGGGAGACCAAACAACGTTCGTACTTTCCTCTTCCAATATGTCAATACTACCCTAGCGCTACCGAACATTAAGTGTGAGACCCTATGGGTTTGAGAATAGTGTAGACATGACCAAGACTCATCTTCGATCAATATTATGGCATTCGCACAGTATCATGAATATATTACCACAGCCATACCAGCTAGATTTAATATAATATTACATTCAGTTCATATAAATACTAGGGTTCCTCCATAGCCCCAAGAACTTGGTAACAACTCAGAAATGGGAGCACAAGACATCATCGAGGTAATCATATGAATAAAAGGTGCATGATTAAAGTGTTACATGTGCGAAACCATGATATGTTTTGGGATTACAATCAGATGGATGAGAGGGTTGATGGCATCTGATAATGATGGAGAGGATGAAATTAACTCAATGACATGGCCTCCGTGATCAAAGCGATGGATAGGTGGATGCCCTTCTACTAATCCCCCCTCTAAATACCTTCTAGAGGTGGTTTCGGGTATTGTTTCATATGGTGGAGTCTCTATGTTTGTCATAATTGATATACGATTGCACGGGGTGGAAGTAGCTGTTTAGAAGAAAGTCGCAGCATGTAGTACAAGTGGGCATGCTCGTACCACCCAACATCTTCTACGTAACGCAATTTCTTCTAATGTGTTTGTCCCTTCGTAAGGAAGGTTTTCATGACATCCAATCAACATATTTTGCACAAAAATAGGGGGATAATTCCGATGATCCTAATGAAGTTAGACAAAAAGGGCAAGCAGTTGCAGTAAAATGCAGAAAGAACTACGTCTACGGTGCAAACACACTAAGTAATACATGATACAAAAGGCACTCGCCAATAAACCATTGGTCCCTTGAGATGTCTTCATTTAGTTACCAAAACCCATATGGGGGGAGGATAGGCTGCACTTTCACCTTCGTTCCTAGGTGAGAGGGGAAATGCCTCCCCTCTATAGCTGCTAATGGCTCATTTGACTTCTAGGGTGAACTACATCGCGAGTCGAGTGTGCATCATCTTTCCCTTTGATCCAAGACGAACGGGCATGGCCCGTTTATTTTTGGCAGATCGTGTGGGTTCGTTGGTGCTGGTCACTCGTGGATGATAGCCTTGGTGATTTCAAGTTGTCTCTAGTTATTTCTTTCGTTTGCATGTGTTGTCTTTGGCACGTGAGCTATTTCGTAAGTGTGTTATTTCTTTCGCATGCATGTGTTGTCTTTGGCACGTGAGCTGTTTTGGAAGTTTGTTGGATAGTGTAACCTTAATCGATTGAGGGTCTATTAGTTTTAAAGTATAGAAAGTGTGTCAGGTCATCTCCAACGCCGACTCTTAAAACTTCTTCAGTCTAGAAAAATCACCCACAAAAGTCTTGATAAGTATGCACTGGGTGTCAGGGCATATCCAATACCGACCGTTAAAACACACGCAACTGTCTGGTCTGCACGGTTCAGACATGGTTTGCCATCAACGTGGTCTGGACGCACATTTTTTCGCAAAATTGTAACAAACTGGGAGGGGCGGTCACACCCACGTCTGACTAACCTGGCCCACCAAAAACTATCTCCCTCGTCCGTGCGCTTTCCCACCAGACGCTGGTCAACACCACATTCATGTTGGCCCAGAGCGGACACAACCTCTCACTGTAACATGCATGGAATCGGCCGATGCTCATAGAGGAGGCGAAGATTGTGCGCCTGGTCAGCTTGTGCCCCTGGCCTCCCGCTCTTCCGGTACCATGCCCATCAAGTGAGCATAGGCCTCGCCCATGGTGACGCCAACATTAGCGGGCGCGAACGATGGAGTCGGCTCGTCGTCGGTCACCTCTATCATTGGTGCGTATGCAGCGCTAGCCTCCGGTGAGCTCGTCCGGCTAGCAACCTGCTAGCCGGCCACAATGGTGATGACCTCCTCCTTCTGTTCAGACGAGAGGCCGCCTGACAAGGCTTTGGAGCTCGAGGATCCATGGAGGGTGTGTTGCGGAGAGGATATAGAGCGCGGGACGGTGGATGAATGCGTCTGTGTTGCAGACCTGGGGTTTGAATAGTAGGGAAGGGCAAGCCCGGCGGCGAGGTCATTAATGGTGGGCGGCAGACGGTCACCGACGACGCCGAAGTAGGTTCATTTGCAACCGTGTACATTTAATGGAGGGAGGTGGACAGATTGGTGTCATTTGAATGCGGAGAGATGTTTGCGTGCACCGGGAAGTGGCGCGGTGGGTCTCTCGGTCAGCGCGTGTGCAGGAGCTACTCGCCGTCGGGGCAGCCATCACGCCGGACGTGGACATGGGCAAGCATGAGGTGCTACTCAACTCGTACCTCTCCTCCCACGACATCGGCTGCGACCATTGCCGCTCGCCAGTATCAGGTCGATTTAGAGGTCGCTGCTAGGTGGCTTCTCACCCCTCGTTGGGTACCCCAAGTGGAAGGTTTGAGATGCAGTGTAGCAGAAGTTTTCCCTTGGCAATACCAAGGATCGTTTTCCCTGAGACTCCCAGTTTCAACAAGAAGGTGTCAACTGCTAACGGCGCCAGATATTAGCAATCAACGTGGACCTACACATAGATACAAATAACTTTTCTCCCAACGAGTACAGAGAGGTTGTCAATCCCTCCGGCCTTGTTGTCTACAAAGGATCAAACGCAAGTGATAGTAGTGATAGATATAGTTGCAATAGTAAATAAAAGCGGAAAAGTAAATAGCGGATGTGATCAATGATGGTAATATGGACCGGAGTCTCATGATGTTCACTAGTGATGTCTCTCTCCCAAAAGACGATAAAACAACTATGTGAGGTAAACGAATTACAGCTGGGCAATTGACAGGACCATGTGCGCAAACCAATGCTGACTACATTGCAAGAAAGGTTGAGGTTCAAAGCATGGGCGGTACGTCGAGATAAGTAGACCGAAATCCATCTGCATCTACTACTAATCATCCACCTTGAGATATCTATCCAGAACATCTCGCTGGTATTAAGTTGCGAGTCCCACCCATAGTGTAAACTCAAAGCAACAGACAACTGCATTAAGCTTTGCGTAAAGTAAACAGTCCTTGCACCCGCGGGCACAAGCACCGTTGTTTTCCCCCTTGTGGCAACAGCACATCCCCTAGACTCATGTTTCTGTCACTCAAACTAGTCATCGAGGGGCATGAACCCACAATCGAGCATAATGTTCCCCCTTGGAGTCACTACCTATTACTTGGCCAAAGCAATAAATAACAACGGAGAACATGCAAGAATTACTTACGAACATAAATATAAAAGAGGGGGATCAAATATATTACTCAAGCACAATCTGAACATAATCTCATAATCCATCAGATCCCAGCAAACTCATCATAGCAACAGCATAAGGATTACATATGTGCCTCGATCATGTAGAGCAGCTCACGAGGACTAATTAGTGAAGCACAAGAACGGGAGGAGAACATCACATAGCTACTGGTCATGGACCCATGGTCCAAGGGAGACTACTTACAACTCATCCGGGTGGCGTCCATTGTGGTGGAGAAGCTCCCGGTGGTGATCCTCCCCTCCGGCAGGGTGCCGGGAAGAGTTCTCCTGGTGCTCCCAATCTTGGAAGCGGCGGCGGCGGCGAAACAGAGATGAGATCGCGAAAAAGAGTTCCCGTCTCGAGGGTTTCGAGAGACGCTTTAAATATATGCCAAAGGGGGGCATCAGTGGAGCCTCGGGGAGCCCAGGCGCCCCCCCCGGCACGGCCCGGGGGGGGGCGCCGCCAGGGCGCCTGGAGCCCTGGTGGGCCCCCCAGGCTGTACTTCGGACGCCCGGTAGCTTCTGGAACGCTGATTTTTTGTATAATTTTTCTGGATTTTTCCTGGCAGTTCTCGTAATGTGAAAACCTGAAATACAAAAACAGCCAAAAACAGAAACTGGCACTGGGGTGCACTGAGTTAATAGGTTAGTCCAAATATGATCAAAAGTGTATGGAAGTGTATAAATAACATAGCAATATCACCCAAAAGAGGCATGGAGCAAGCAGAAATTATAGATACGTTTTGGACGTATCAACATCCCCAAGCTTAATTCCTGCTCGTCCTCGAGTAGGTAAATGATAACAAGAATAATTTCTGTGGTGACATGCTATTAACCATATAGGACTTTTTCATAGTCATAAGACAAAAGCTTACTGAGATAATGAATCTATAGTAATTAAGTTGCCTCATGAGAAAATCACAAAGAACTGAAAGTTTTACAATATGATATTGAAACATCAAATAGATTTGTAATGAACATGATGTGCAAATATGATAGAGTGATATCTAGCTTGCCCCCTTTAGTGAAGCAAAACATAAATGCAGGGGCACCTCCAAGGTTTTAAGTGATGACTAGATACAATGATTTCAAAATAAACGATATCACAATCATGCAAAAGAAAATGCTACTTTGGGACAATGCACATTACACTCAGAATGACAATCATGCTCTCAGTAGTTGGTGCTTTTAAAAGAGGGTGGAGACTCTCGAACCGTGGCTTTTGTTGGCAAGGTTGAAAACCCGTAATCGGAAACAAAGACAAAACATGTACCAGAGCTCTTGGCTTTAAAAACAGAGGTAATAATTATTTTTTTAGATCATGCATGTTTCGTCAACGAATGCTAGCAGACAACTCAATCACTTTTTGAGATGGACAAGTTTCGAGGAACGGCTCTCGAATGAGGACGATCACATCCTCTTAATCTCCTTTGTTTATCACTGCCAAAGTTTTCTGATTTCTCATGAACAAAGCGTGAAGGAGGGTTTGTTTGTTATATTAATTTTGAGCCGGGCGCACTCAATGCCAGTTCCTTCTCGTATTATGGGTTTGCACATTATACATGCAATCCCGGGGTGAAGCTTGTCCAACTTAAAAAGATCATGAATTAACCACAACTTCCTCATGAACTTACAACAGAGGCACAAAATAGGAATGCTTTTTTTCTTTGAATAATTTCGAGATGGCACATGCAAGTCTCCGTTAGGAATGGCAGGTAAATACCATGTAGGAAGATATGGTGGACTCATATGGCATAACTGGATTAAAAGGATGTGGATGCACAAGCAGTCAGTCCGCTTAGTACAGGCGAAGGTTAGCAAAAGACTGGGAGCGACCAACTAAGAGAGCAATGACGGTCATAATCATGCAGAGCGACAAAGCAACATTGAATCAGGCATGGAAGTTATATCGCTACTCAGAAACAAAAGATCATCAAGGCTTGACAGACTTTCTTTACAGTCTTAAATATGCGTGAGCATACGCCAAGTCAATCAAAATAAATTCTCGAAGGAAGATATTACTAAACCATACCACATCATAGGCAAACAAATCATGTTGGTACTCCAATGACACATTGGAAACCCCCCAGCTATTTGAGACTAACCATAAGAAAACATGAATTACTAAGCGCCATTATGCACGTAGCATCTTTATCATAGACATATCAACCAATGCAACGGAAGCAAACTCTCTTAATAAGATAAGCATGATAACTAAAGAGAGTTCAAGCTACCAACTAAACAAAAGCTCTTTAAAAAGATAAGCATGAAACTGAGAGCTGAACATGATAGTAGCTATTGAAAGACAAAGAACACACACAACAATGATAGACATGAAAATTCTATGTTATGTTCTAGGTAGAAGTGGAGCGTGTTCCTCTCCCACATAAAGAAAGCTGAGTTCCGACTCGTTATGAAAAGCTAAAGAAAACTAAAAACAAGACGCTCCAAGCATTGCACATAGCACATGAAGTGGTAAAAATATAGTGGAACGAAAGACGAACCGATAATGTTGATGGAGAAGGGGATGCACGGGGGCATCCCCAAGCTTAGACGCTTGAGTCTCCTTGAATATTTCTTGGGGGTGCACGGGGGCATCCCCAAGCTTGAGCGTTTGACACTCCTGAATCTTTTTATCATCTTCCCTCGCACACTTGAAAACTCCCTTCATACATAACTCATCATAATCTGATTAGCGAGGTTAGTACCCATAATAAAATAATTGTACCTTGCTGGAAATAAAGATATTCTTGAAGGCCTACTGTTTCTCAAGAATGCCAAAATGTTTTTGCAAAGAAAAAGCAAGCTCTAAGTTTGCAAAATGAAGGAAAGGCAAAACAGGACAGAATCTGTGAAAAACAGAACAGCAGGTAGTAAATGATTTGTTCGGGGCACTTCCGCAACTCTAATCAAAAAATTCAGAACAGATGCACGAAAGACAATTATATAGGGCACGCTGTCGAAAAAATTCAGACCAAAAAGATGATCTGGTGATTTTATACGAATTTGTCTATCCAAGGACAGAATCTGTTTCCTGGACAGCACGTCGCAACTTTTGAATTCTCTAGCAATCAGAGGCTACACTTGGCACAAAATTGAAAAGAAAAGATACAATGATGATGCTACAGTAGTAACAACATTAAGACACAACAAAAACAAAATAAAATTTCTTCATGTGGGCTGCCTCCCAAAAGCGCTTTCTTTTATGCCTTTAAGCTAGGCATAATGCATAGAGATCAAGTTTTATCAAGAGTAAAAGAATAGCTAGCCCGTATAACGGTCTCAAAAGGTAACTTGATCTTCTTTCGAGGGAAGTGTTCCATCCCTTTCTTGAGAGGAAACTGAAATTTTATATTACCCTCTTTCATGTCAATGATAGCACCAACGGTGCGCAAAAAGGGACGTCCCAAAATAATTGGACACGAAGGTTCACATTCAATATCCATAATGGTAAAATCAACGGGAACATAATTATCATTGAAAACGATAAGAACATCGTCGATCCTCCCCAAAGGTTTCTTTATGGAAGAATCAACGAGACGAACACCAAAAGAACAAGAATCAAAAGGTTTCAATTTAAGCATATCATATATTCTTTTGGGCATAGCAGAGCTACTAGCTCCAACATCACATAATGCATAGCAAGAGAAGTCATTCAATTTAATTTTTATCATAGGGTCCCAACCATCTTCTAGCTTTCTAGGTATGGAGGCTTCTACTCTAAGTTTCTCCTCCATAGCTTTGATAAGAGCATTAGTGATATACTCTGTGAAGGCAAGGTTAAGCGTGCTAGTGCGGGGATCTCTAGACATCTTGTGAAGGAAATCAATAACTTCGGTAAGAGTGCAATTATCAAAATCAAGGTCACTAGCATCAAGTAAAGTGGTAGCGGTGTCCTTTAGGTTCGCTTGTTTGGTAGTTTCTATAGTCATAGCATCACCATTAATAGGTCCAATGGGACCAGGAGTGCATTGGGTGCTAAGAGTTTGGATATCCTCAACAACTTGGATAGTAGCAACAGTGTGGTGGGTAGGAAGGCTCTTAATCCTATCTTATTCCTCCCTTTCTCTAGCCCATCTCTCTTTAAGTTTAGCCATCATCCTAATATTTTCATTAATTTGCAATTGAATAGCATTAATAGGAGTGACCTTCCTCTCCTCAAGAGGAGAAGTTCTAATTTTAAGCAATTCGATCTCATTGGCTAAATGGTCTACCTTCGAAGAGAGATCATCTAGTTTATGTAGTTTTTCTTCTACACTCTTATTAAAAGCTTTTTGGGTAGTGATGAAATCTTTAAGCATAATCACTAGTTCAGTAGTGGAGTTCTTGGTGCTAGGATAAGCATTGTTGTTCCCATAAGAATTAGAGGGGAACGGTCTAGGATTGCTACCAAAATTACTCCTATAAGCATTGTTGTTAAAATTGTTCCTAGAGATAAAGTTCACGTCTACTTGTTCTTGAGCAATCAAAGAATTTAAAGGAACATCACGAGGATCAACAGAAGATTGCTTCGAAAGTAGAGACATGATCAAGTTAACTTTTTCATTAAGGGAGGAAATCTCCTCAACAGAGTTTACCTTTGTCGGTGTACTAAAGTAGGGGTACCTTAGTATCCCGACTTGTGCATGGGCAGTAGCAGCATCCCGTGGCAGGGCTTGCCACGCGCTCGTCAAAGCCCACCCTAGTCCCTTTAGAGCCATTCAAGAACAAAGTATTCAAGACAAAGAAACAAGGCCCCGGCAAGAGGAGCTTGCCGGGAAGGCCGCTCCAGGCTCAAGACCATCCCCTTCAACACAAGACCCTGGCAAGAGGAGCTTGCCAGGAAGGCCAAGGCATGGCATTTCAGAAGACTCGCCGCGGCGCATCGCGCGCCCCGGCAAGGCCCGGAGAGCGACAAGCTTCCGGGCGCGGCAAGGTAGCGACCATGGCAAGGTGCTTGCCGCGGCAAGCTTTCACTGTGTGCCTGCGCTCCAGCTCATCTGGCCACACGTCGCCCTGGGGCCCTTCCAGGGGCACGTGGCGGATGGCTGTGCAGCCTGGGGCACACGGTGGCAAGCCACGATGACGAGGCTACCGTCGTGGCGAACGGAGACGCCCGGATGGACGCTTTTTTACACTGTTTGGGGCGATGGCGATGGGCATTTAATGCCCTTGTCCCCCACCGTCAGGGTTAGGTACAAAACACTGTTACAACTACCACCGTTTTTACATTTTTACCCTCACCTACGTTGCCACATGTCGGTGACCCCTTTGAACTATAAAAGGAGGCCCATGCACAACATAGAGGAAGTTCCGATCCTAGATCACTCTCACGCTCGGTGTAGCTAGTTCCAAGCACTGTAGATCTTCTTGCTCCCAAGCCAAGAACTCAATACAACCAAGGCAGGAGTAGGGTTTTACGCATCCGTGCGGCCCGAACCTGGGTAAACTGCTCGCGTGTGCGCCTCGATCCGCTCTTTGTGCTCCCTCCGCTCCCTTGCCGTACCGAAAAGGGGCTCCGGTCCCATAGGTGTTCGTGGGCGATCAGTTTCCCCGACATCTTTGGCGCGCCAGGTAGGGGTCCGCGGGGTTGTGCGAACCAGATCCGGCGTTCACGCGGGCGCAATCTTCAGCAACTTCACCAACTTCGATAACTTCATCGACATGCCGCCGAAGAAGAAAGCTTCGGAGGTAGGAGGCCCGTCCGCGTCGATCCCACCACCACCAGAACCAACGGTTGGTGGGGTAGACGCTGGCGGAAGGACGGACGCCGGTGAGGAGATTCACGGCGCCGCCAAATCCAAAGACAAGACGGACGACCGAGCGCACTCCAAGACCTCGGTGTCCGTGCACGCACCGCGCCCCTCTCAAGAGGTGCCGGAACGGCAGCGGTGTGGTACGCAGGGTACCATCCGCTTCCTGGGACAAGGCCAAGCTGGCGGGTCGCGGGACGCTCAAGGCCAACGCGCTGGTCTGAGCATATCCCGCTCCTCGCACCGCTCGCCACCGCTTCCCTCCACTCCAGCAGAAGCTCTAGCCAGAGCTCAGCTGCTCCTCGACTTCCCTCCAGCGGTGGACAAGGCCGAAGACTGGAGGGCCACTATCCAAAGCCTCATCGCCTTCGCCAACAACGACACGCCGCAGCAGCCGGCAACGTCACGGCCGCGGCAAGTCACCCAGGCGCGGGCTGATGGAGACAAGACCACCGGGGGTGCAACTACCGTGCACTCCCTGCCGCGGAAGCAGAAATCACCGACTCGTCGGATCAACGTCGACGACGACTCCACGGCGTCGTCGGATCCGCGAGCTCGCCACGATCAACGCCAAGTCCTCGACGACAGGCGACAAGAAGACGCTCGGACTCGCATCGAGCGTCGAAGAGAAGCGCGACGACAGTCCGATCAGCGCGCTGGGACCGCCGTCGACATGCACGCGCCCGGCGAACCAGGCGATTTGCCATACGCGGCAGGCTGCCCTGCGTTCACCCGTGAGCTGCGGCAAGTCCAGTGGCCCAGCATGAAAAACTTCAAGCCTGACGTACCCGAGAAGTATGACGGCAAGACCCATCCCTCAGAGTTCCTCAGCATCTACACCACTGCGGTGCAGGCTGCCGGGGGACGGGATGAGAAGGTTCTGGCGAACTACTTCCCGCTCGTGCTTAAGCCAAACATCAGATCTTGGCTTATGCACTTGCCGGAAAACTCCATCTCTTCTTGGGCCGACCTGTGCCACCAGTTTGTCGGCGCCTTCACGGGCGGCCACAAACCCCACGGCCAGGAAAGTGATCTCCACATACTTGCCCAGAAGGAGGGAGAGTCCCTGCGGAAATACATCCAGAGATTCAGCCGCGTTCAGCACAACATCCCGGACGTCCACCCTGCCGCGGTTATTAGCGCGTTCCATCAGAACGTGCGTAACCGCCGGATGAGGGAGGAAATGGCGATGTGCAAGATGCGAGATGTCAGCGAGCTTTACGCTCTGGCTGACAAGTGCGCGCGCGCTGAAGAGGGGAGGAGACTCCCCGGAGAGGATGTTGGAGTAGGAGGAACGGCCAGCGAGGATGCCGCCCCGGCAAGGAAAAACCGGCGGCGGAACAATAAGAAGAAGAAGAACAAGGAAGTACTGGCTGTCGAGAAGTCCGGCAAGGAGGCGGGCGCCCACAAAGCTCAGGCTGGTAGCTCCGGCAAGGGAGCTGCCCCTGTAGCCGCTGCCGACAAGCAGGACGGCTCCGACAAGCAGTACTGCAAGATCCACCGCACCAAGGGCCACGATCTCCAGAACTGCAAAAGTGTCGAATACCTCGTCGAGCAGCAGAAGGCTGAGTACGAGCGTCGCGACAAGGAGAAGGCCCAGGGAGGTGGAGGAGAGTCCAGCAAGAAGCGGCCATTCAATGGCCGGGGAGGACGCCGCGGCAAGGCCAAGCAGCGGCAAGGAGATAGACCTCCCCGCGGCCACGACAAGGACGAAAATGAAGACGACGACGAGGACATGGATGACGGAGACAACAGCGAGGAGGAGTTCCAGAAGGCCACAGAAGTCCTGTGCGTCGATGGAGGTGCCTCTCTACATACTTCCCACCACCAACTCAAGCAATGGGTGCGGGAAGTCAATGCAGCAGAGCCACCCGTCGAGTCGCGCAAACTCCTGAAGTGGTCCAGCACGCCCATCATCTTCGACATTGAGGACCACCCTGACCGCACAACCGCGGTCGGGTGCTTGCCGATGTTGGTGTCACCAACCATCCGCAACCTCAAGGTCACTAAGATGCTGGTTGACGGCGGGGCCGGCCTGAACCTGATCTCCTCCGCTGTGATTCGGAAGCTGCAGATCCCCGACAGCGAGCTCGAGGAAACCGGAACATTCCAAGGAATTAACCCGGGAAGGAGCAAGCCGAAGGGGAAGATCACACTGCCAGTAACCTTTGGCGGAGAGCTAAACTTTAGGACTGAGAGGATCACATTCGACGTTGCTGATATCCCATTGCCATACAATGGGATAATTGGTCGTCCAGCCCTTGCCAAGTTCATGGCAGCCTCTCACTACGCCTACAACATGCTCAAGATGCCTGGCCCGATAAGCGTCATCTCTGTCCCCGGCGACAAGAAGGACGCGCTTATCTGCGCCGACAAGATCTATAGGATGCAGCAGCCGCAGCAGATAGCAAGACACTTGCCGCTGAAGCTCCCGGGGGGAAGAACAAGACCAAGTCCGGCAAGAGCTCTCGGGCCCACTCCGGCAAACGCACCTCTTCGAAGTGCTGCGCTACCGTCGAGGACGCACCATCGAGCTCCACCGGCAAGTGCAAGAAAGGAATGGCAGCTCCGCCTACAACCAAGAAGGTGTCCGCCAAGGAGAAAGGCACTGGTGGTACTTTCTCCATCAGTGCTGCGCTTGATCCTAAATAGGAAAGCGCGCTCGTTGCTTTCCTGCGGGCGAATGTTGACGTGTTTGCATGGCAACCGTCCGACATCCCCGGTGTTCCCAGGAAAGTGAATGAGCACAAGCTTGCCGTTTGTCCTCATGCGCGGCCCGTCAAGCAGAAGGTCAGGAAGCAAGCGGTGGAGCGCCAAGAATTTATTGCCGAAGAAATCAAGAAGTTGGAAGCAGCAGGCCTTGTTAGAGGTGTACTTCATCCCACGTGGCTGGCCAACCCTGTCGTCGTGCGCAAAGCTAATGGGAAGTGGAGGCTTTGTATAGACTTCACTGATGTGAATAAAGCTTGTCCCAAGGATCCATTTCCCTTGCCGCGTATTGATTAGATCGTTGACTCCACGGCTGGATGTGAGTTGCTTTCATTCCTTGATGCATACTCCGGATACCACCAGATATTCATGGCTGAAGAAGATGAAGAGAAGACCGCATTCATTACTCCATGTGGCACCTTACATGGATGATATAGTGGTCAAGAGCAAGGACAAGGATACCCTGATCCAAGATCTGGATGAAACTTTTGCAAATCCGCGCAAGATACAACTCAAGCTGAACCCCGAGAAGTGCGTGTTCGGAGTCCCCTCCGGCAAACTTCTTGGGTTCTTCGTGTCCCAGAGGGGGATTGAAGCCAATCCCGACAAGATCAAGGCCATCGAGCAGATCGAAGCTCCGAAGCGCGTCAAGGACGTACGGAGGTTTGCTGGTTGCGTGGCTGCTCTCAGCAGGTTCATTTCTAAATCTGAAGAACGCGCCCTGCCATTTTTCAAAATCTTGAAAAAGGCAGGTCCAATGAAATGGACTCCGGAAGCGGAGGCAGCGCTGCAAGACTTGAAAGGATACCTGTCTTCCACTCCAATACTTGTCGCACCTAGGCCACAAGAGAAGTTACTGCTGTACTTAGCAGCGACCAATCAAGTGGTTAGTGCTGCATTAGTAGCGGAAAGGGAGGCAGATGAGGAGCCCACAACCCCGGCAAGCACATCCAGCGACAAGCAGGGGGCTTCCCCGACAAGCTCTGGCCCCGACAAGGACGAGTCTGCGCAGATGCAAGAAGGAGTGCGAAAGAAGATGGTGCAGCGCCCAGTCTATTTTGTCAGTTCCCTCTTGCAGGGAGCTAGGTCAAGATACTCTGGGGTGCAGAAGTTGCTTTTCGGCCTCCTCATGGCCTCGAGAAAGCTGCGCCATTACTTCCAAGCACATGAGATAACGGTGGTCACTCGCTTTCCGTTGAAGAGGATATTGCAAAATCCGGAGGCAACAGGCAGGATCGTCGAGTGGGCACTGGAACTGTTGAGCTTTGGTCTCAAGTTTGAAAGTACTTCAACTATCCAGAGCAGAGCCATGGCAGAGTTCATAGAAGAATGGACACCAACACCAGACGAAGAAGTTCCAGAGACAAGCATCCCCGTCAAAGAAGCGAGCAAATAATGGATAATGTACTTTGATGGTGCCTTCTCGCTCCACGGCGCCGGTGTCGGTGTGCTGCTTATCGCACCCACCGGGGAACACCTCAAGTACGTTGTCCAAATGCACTTTCCCAAGGAGCAAGCGACAAACAATACTGCAGAGTATGAAGGTTTGCTTGCCGGCCTCAGGATTGCGGCTGAACTTGGGATCAAGAAGCTGATTGTGCGGGGAGATTCGCAATTGGTGGTCTGCCAAGTGAACAAGAGCTACCAGAGCCCATTGATGGAAGCTTACGTAGACAAAGTGAGGAAGCTCGAAGAACACTTTGAAGGCATACAAATGGAGCACATTCCAAGAGCTCAAAATGACGTCGCAGACGGTCTGTCAAAGTGTGCTGCACTGAAGCTACCTGTGGAACCAGGGATCTTCGTGCTCAAGCTAACTCAACCATCCGTTACACCATCAGTTGGGCAAAGCAAGAAGAGAAAGTTGGTCTCCGGCGACTACTTGCCGGCGGACCTTCCTGAAGCCGCCACCAAGGTCCCCAAGATTAACGACCAAGTTGCTGAGGAACAGTCTGCTCCCGCGGACCCTAGGGTTCGTACAGTTGAAGCAGGCGTTCCCGACAAGTCTTGCCCCGGCAGGCTTGCCGGGGAGCGTCCAGCTCCGGCAGAGCCGCAAGTCCTTGCCGTAGAAGCTGACGTTCCCGCAGCAGCATTGATGCCTTTAGTCCTTGTTGTCGAGCCTCAGGCTCCGGCATGGGGACAGCAAATTGTCCGTTTTCTTCAAACTGGGGAACTTCCCGAAGAACCAGAAGAGATAGAGAGAATAACCAGGCAGTCAAGTACGTACCAGTTCGTCAGCAACGAACTGTACAGAAGGAGACTCAATGGTGTTAGATTGAAGTGCATTTCCCGGGAAGATGGACAGAAGCTGTTGGCAGAGATACATGGAGGCATATGTGGCCACCACATTGGCGCGAGAGCACTTGCCGGAAAGGCGTTCCGGCAAGATTTCTTTTGGCCAGAAGCCCTCCAAGATGCAACTGCACAAGTAACCAAGTGTGAAGCGTACCAGTTCCATGCCAAGCAAATACATCAGCCAGCTCAAGCTCTCCAGACGATCCCTTTGTCCTGGCCCTTTTCGGTCTTGGGGCTCGACATCCTCGGCCCCTTTCCCCGCGCAGTCGGGGGCTTTGAGTACTTGTACGTCGCCATCGACAAGTTCACAAAGTGGCCGGAGGTGGAACCAGTGAGAAAGGTGACCGCACAGTCAGCAGTCAAGTTCTTCAGGTCAATTGTTTGCCGTTTCGAGATCCCTAACAGGATCATCACCGACAACGGCACACAGTTCACAAGTCACACCTTCATGCAATACGTCCAAGACCTTGGCGCCAAGGTCTGTTTCGCTCCTGTTGCTCACCCGAGGAGCAATGGTCAAGCGGAGAGGGCAAATGCTGAAGTGCTGCGCGGACTCAAGACAAGAACTTTCGACAGGCTGCGCAAGTGCGGAAGAAACTGGATTGAGGAGTTGCCGGCGGCTCTTTGGTCAATTAGGACGACACCAAATCAAGCCACCGGGCAGTCACCCTTTGCTCTTGTCTATGGAGCAGAGGAAGTTCTCCCCACGGAACTCGTATACGGGTCTCCTCGAGTGCTCGCTTACGATGAGCTCGAGCAAGAGCAGCTGCGGCAAGATGATGCACTGCTCCTCGAGGAGAACCGTCTTCAGGCTGCTGTACGAGCTGCTCGATACCAGCAAGCTTTGCGCCGCTACCGTAGCCGCAAAGTTAGAGCCAGAAGTCTCGAGGAAGGCGACCTTGTTCTTCGGCGTGTTCAGTCCGCCAAGAATTCCAACAAGTTGACGCCGAAGTGGGAAGGCCCTAATCGGGTGAGACAAGTCACAAGGCCCGGCGATGTCCGCCTTGAGACCGAAGAAGGCTTACCGGTGAGCAACTCCTAGAACATTGAGCATCTTCGCAAGTTTCACCCATAAGGCGCGGTTGCCGTGATCCGCTCCGGCAACCACCTTTTGTACAAGTCTTGACGCTGTTGCATGTAAACCTTTGTACAAAGCTGGGCGCAGACCCCGTGCATCAGTAAAGCCTTTTGTGCCTCGCACAACTTGTCGTTTCATGCCTTGACATTCTTCTTGCATGTGTTATCTGACACTTTGTGCAGCACACACTTCCGGTAAGCAATAACGAGCCGCAGGGCTCCGTATCTATGTTTCCTCCCTCTTCTTTCTTCTCTCAAGCATAAGAAGTGTTCCTCGCGCACAAGTTTTCCGGGGGGGAAGGAGACAGTGGTATGGACCAAGTGCCGTTCAAGAAAGCCTCGCCTTGCCGGGAAGCAGACAACACAAAAGCTAAGTTGCCAAAGTTTGAGCATTCCAAATTTTTTAAATTCTTAGTTATCTTCCTTGAACGACCACACTATGTATGGAAAACCTGTGCGCGGAGGAACCAACCCGTAGCTAGCCGCGCCCTTACTTTGTTTCGAGCACGCTCAACGGCTTAAGTGAGCTGCGACAAGTGTCGCGCCCTTACTTTGTTTTCGAGTTCGCTCAACAACCTAAGCGTGCTGCGACTAGCCGCGGCAAGGTTTCTTGCCGGCAGAGGCATTGCCAGCAGGCTGCTGAAGTTCCGCACTCGGCGCTCGCGGCAAGGGTCCCTTTTTCGGCAAGTTCCCTAAAAGCGAAGGGTGAAAGCATACAAAGTAAAGGAGTCGAGCAAGGGAAATAACACTGCATTAACTATCCAAAATAAAGTTATATTACAAGAAGAGTTGTCGCTGTTCTAACAAACTACTGTCCATGACTTAATTGGCAGCGACAAGGGAAGCAGAAAGAAAACAACCTAGTCTACACGGTCGCCGTCAATTCTCCTGATCTTGCCCACCTTGGCCATGATGTGGGCAACTTGAGCCTTCAACGCCTCCTGGTCAGCGTCGGGCGGCAAGGTCCGGAGGACGTTCTCAAGGTTGATCCTGGGGTTGCGGTAGACGATCTTCGTCAACACTCGCTCCACAGTACCCGTGCAAAGCCTGCGCGCCTCGTTCGCCAGCTGTGTGGGGAGCCTTTCCCGTAGCTGCGCGAGGGCCGGCGCCACTCCTCTGAAGAACAAGCTCAGCTTGGCGCTGTGGGGGAGGTTCTCGTCAGGGGAGTACACGAGGTGCTCCGTCCCCAGCGCCACCATCTCCTTGTCGATGTTGACGGCGGAGGCGACGAGCTCCTCGGTCCACTCCTCCACCGTCTGCTGGAAGTTGTTCTGCGTGAGGGCGGCGCTCTCTAACAGTGCCCTCTCAGCCCGGAGATCTTCCTTCAGCTTTGTCTCCCTGTTCCGGGCCCCGTCAAGTGACTCGGTGAGGGTGGACAGCTTCAACTCCAAGTCTGCGATGGAGTCCTTGGCGGCGGTGAGCTCCTGGCCCTTGTCGGAGAGACGCACCTGCAGCTCAGAGTGGCTGTGGGCGTCTTTCTCCCTCGCCAGCATGAGCGCGGCAATCCTCTCCTCACTCATCTTCAAGCTCGCCTCCAACTGCGCCACCCTTGCCTCCAAGTCCCTCTTGGCGGGCTCTGCGGCAGCAGTGGCGTCCCTCGCCTCCTGCAGAGCCCCGCCAATGGACTGCTCGCGCGCGGTAAGGTCGTCCTCGTGACTATCGAGGTCGACCTTCCGCTGCCTCAGCTCTCCTTCCCGACGAGACAGATCCTCGGCGGCTAGTCGTTGCTGCTCCTCAACCTCGGCCTTCTCGAGGATGAACGCCTGGTGCGCCTCGGCGAGCTCCTCCCGCTCCTCCGCCATGTTCCGGAGAGCCGCTTGGTTGGCGGCGCGGAGCTCCTCGGCGCGCTTCTCCAGATCGACGCCCGCCTTGGCGGCCAGAGCCTCCCGGGACTCCAGCTTAGCCTGCCTGGCGCGGTACAGAGCCAGGAGCCGGCACAGAAGCTGCTCCTCTTCGGGCTCACTGCTGCTGTCGGGCGCGTCGACAAGCCTCAGCCCGGCGGAGGCAAGGACTTCTCCATCGAAGATCTCCCCCTCCACGGGCGCCCTTGATGAGGACGCCCACGGGACTTGGATGAAGACCCCGGTGGCGGCCTCCAGATAGACACCCGACCCGGTCGCGGCAGCGGAGGGGTCGGCGGCCGGTGCAGCGTCCGGCGCTCCTGCGGCTTCAGGGCCGTCAGTGCGGTCGCCGGTCCCCTCCCCAGCTGCCGCGTCAGTGGCCGCGGCGGTCTCGTCGGCGGCTGGCTCGTCAGCGCCGGCCACGCCTTCAGCGGTGGCGGCGTCGCCAGCATTGCCGCGTGCGTCCTCCTCGGCGATGGCCTCTGTCTCCATCGGCTCCGGGGCGGGCGGATCTGACAGAAGAAAAAGAAAAAAGAATGATCAAGCAAATATCCAAAAATAGGAATTCAAGAGAAGAAAGAGTTCAAGGATTACCTGCGCGGGCCTCTTCAACAACGGGGTCCCTCGCCGGGGTGTTCTCCCTCGGCGGCGTGGTAGCAGCCCCCGTCGTCGGAGGTCCGCCGGCGCCTTCCCTTGGCGGGGTGCTCGCCCTTGGCGGAGTACTCTCCCTCGCCGGGGAGCCCCTCCTTGGCGGGGAGGCTGAGACGAGCGGCTCTTCGGGAACAGTCTCTTGACGCTCCTGAGGCTGCGGCTCCACTTCTGCACAAGTCAACAAGCAAACAAGGCGTTAGCAAGGACAAGAAGCTCACGCGCGCCCAACAAGCGGAGAAGTAAACAAGAAGACTTACGGTGGGGGCTGCGCTGGGGGCTGCTCTCCGGAGCAGCAGGCTGGTCCGGCAAGCCTGTCGCGGGCGCATCTCCTGCCGCTGCGACGGACTCATCCTCGAGATCGACCACTGGGATCTTGGCCCTCTTCGCCGCTCTCTAGGCCAAGGTCCTGGAAGATAAACAAGATCAGAGTCAAGCAAAGAGAATTCAAGACAAGAGCAACAAAAATCAAAAGAAATAAAAGTTGCAAATGCTTACTCTTCCTCCTCCTCGTCGGAACTGAGGACGGAGAAGTCGAAGTCCGCCTCGCGCGTCCCAGCGCGAGGAGCTGGAGGGGTAGGCTCCCTCGGGCGCTTGGCGGGCTCCGGAGCCGTGGTTTGAGAAGACCCCGCTCCGATCGTCGCCGAGGACCGTGGGGCGGAAGGAGCGCCAGAGCCAGTTCGGGAAGATCCCCCTCCGCCTGCCGCTGAGGCGCGGGGCGCCCCCTTGACGGCCTTGCTCGTCGTGGTGGCGCGCGTCGAGCGACGTTGCGGCTGCTGGGCCGCCGGTTGCCTCGCCGTGTCAGTGGTCTTGCGGAGGCGCTTCTTTGGCTGTGGCGGAGGACTTGGTGGTGGCGGAGAATTCTCCGAGGATGAGGAGGCGTCGTCGAGGCCCAAGGACCCGCCTGAGTCTTCTGATGAGTCGCCCGATTCGGCGTCCTCCTCGGCGGGCTCACTTGACTCTGTGCCCTGCCCGGCAGCCTCGCTCGTCCCGGCAGGCTTCAACAATTTAAGGATCTCCTTCTCCTCGGCCCGACTCACCGCATCCGCTGCATCCGCCTCGTCCAAGGAGTACCCAAACTCGCTCGCGGCCTCAGCTACGGCTGCCTCCTACATCCTAGTGGCGATATACGCCAAATCCCGGTCGGTGGTCTCGCGGGTGAGACCCTTCTTCTCATCAAGATTGATCGGCAGCTCAACCAAGTTGTCGAAGAAGGCTTGTGCAGTTTCGTCAGAATGCGCCAGCCAGGTGGGATCAACCCCGTGGGAGTCGCACAACGGCATTGCCGCGCATATGGCACTAAGTGCCGAGTTGTTGCATAGTGGAACTACTCCCCTCAACGGGGCAAACCACTCCGGGTGCTTGGGGTCATGCTTGAACAGCGAGCGGATCATCCCCTTGAGCTCCAGGACAGTGAAGTTGTAGTTGAGGCCGGGGCGTAGCCTCATGCGGTCTGCCGCGTTGCCGAACTCCCAAGCACGCCTTTTTCTCTCCTGCAAGGGGGCGATGCGGCGGCGAAGGAAATCTGCCCCGACCTCACCTACAGTAAGATTGGCTTGCCGGAGGCGAAGAATCCTAGTGAGAGCTATCTTCAACTTCTCGTCCTCCGGGGCCAGATCACTCCAATCCTTGCCGCGCACTATTGCAGATCGGCGCGGGAAAGTAAATTGCTGAGGTTCATCTTCCATAACCCAGCACCAATCAGCCCTCCACTCCTCCCACTTGCCGCGGAGCTCTCCAATCAAGTACGCCTCTTTCTTGTTGAGCCTAAAGATCCAAGAGATGCCACCGGACAGAGGGGACCCAGACTCTACTCGAGGTGTGAAGAAATGGCGGAAGAGGGCTACGTTGGGGATGACTCCGACAAAGTTTTCGCACAGATGTGCGAAAACGGCCATGGTTAGGACTGCGTTCGGGGTGAAATCAAGGAGATGGAATCCATACGTGTTCTTGACATCGCAAAAGAACTCGGAGTATGGAGGGCAGAGACCGCAATGGAAGAACAGGGCAAAGTAATGGTAACCTCCCGGATACATGTCGCAGGCTTCGGCGGGGAGGACCCTGGTGCGCGGGTGAGCCTTCGTCTCCCTCGACCAGAACAAGTAGTACTTGTCCTTCAGCTCCCTCGCGCTGAGCCTCGGCGGGAAAACCACCATCTTCTTCCGCATTGCTGCAAGCTTCGCCGCCCGGTCGGTCTTCGCGGTTTTCGCCTTGTCGCTCTTCGGGGCCATGGCGGGGATGGCGAGGGAGGCCGGCGGCACTGGGAAGGCTGGCGGCGGCGGAAGGAGGGTGGAGCTCGGCTCTCTTTCGACCTTTGGGGAGGAGGAGAGCGGCGGGGGTTTCTGGAGGTTGAAGACGCAATGAACGCAATGGGGGAAACTGCCCCTGTTTCCTCTTCTTTTAAGGGGGAGTGGGGGACGTTCCGCATTATCCCATTAAAGAAACAGGCCACAATCTCTCCCACGACGCCGCAATCGACGCGTGCCGTTAGGGAGGGATGCGGCAGGCCGCGGGCCGCGTGTGCCCGTGCACTGTTTTGGGCCTGGCCCAACAACGCTCGGCACCGTGTGTGGCCCAGGCCCGGGGGCTCCTGTCGGTGTACTAAAGTAGGGGTACCTTAGTATCCCGACTTGTGCACGGGCAGTAGCAGCATCCCGTGGCAGGGCTTGCCACGCGCTTGTCAAAGCCCACTCTAGTCCCTTTAGAGCCATTCAAGAACAAAGTATTCAAGACAAAGAAATAAGGCCCGGCAAGAGGAGCTTGCCGGGAAGGCCGCTCCAGGCTCAAGACCATCCCCTTCAACACAAGACCCTGGCAAGAGGAGCTTGCCAGGAAGGCCAAGGCATGGCATTTCAGAAGACTCGCCACGGCGCATCGCTCGCCCCGGCAAGGCCCGGAGAGCGACAAGCTTCCGGGCGCGGCAAGGTAGCGACCGCGGCAAGGTGCTTGTCGCGGCAAGCTTTCACTGTGTGCCTGCGCTCCAGCTCATCTGGGCACACGTCGCCCTGGGGGCCTTCCAGGGGCACGTAGCGGATGGCTGTGCAGCCTGGGGCACACGGTGGCAAGCCACGATGACGAGGCTACCGTCGTGGCGAACGGAGACGCCCGGACGGACGCTTTTTTACACTGTTTGGGGCGACGGCGACGGGCATTTAATGCCCTTGTCCCCCACCGTCAGGGTTAGGTACAAAACACTGTTACAACTACCACCGTTTTTACATTTTTACCCTCACCTACGTTGCCACCTGTCGGTGACCCCTTTGAACTATAAAAGGAGGCCCATGCACAACATAGAGGAGGTTCCGATCCCAGATCACTCTCACGCTCGGTGTAGCTAGTTCCAAGCACTGTAGATCTTCTTGCTCCCAAGCCTAGAACTCAATACAACCAAGGCAGGAGTAGGGTTTTACGCATCCGTGCGGCCCGAACCTGGGTAAACTGCTCGTGTGTGCGCCTCGATCCGCTCTTTTTGCTCCCTCCGCTCCCTTGCCGTACCGAAAAGGGGCTCCGGTCCCATAGGTGTTCGTGGGCGATCAGTTTCCCCGACAACCTTCCTACCTGTTGGAGCGCGTTCGGTGTGCCATTGGGAATAGTTGGTCATCATCTCATCGAGAAGCTTTGTGGCAGCACCAAGTGTAGTTGACATAAAGGTTCCTCCCGTGGCCGAATCTAACAAGTTCCGCGAGGTAAAGTTCAAGCCTGCATAAAAAGTTTGGATAACCATCCAAGTAGTCAAACCATGAGTAGGGCAGTTCTTGATAAGAGATTTCATACGTTCCCAAGCTTGGGCAACGTGTTCATTATCCAATTGTTTAAAATTCATTATGTTACTTCTTAGTTGGATAATTTTAACAGGTGGATAGTATTTTCCAATAAAAGCATCTTTGCACTTGTCCCATGAATCTATGCTGTTTCTAGGCAAAGACTGTAACCAAATTTTAGCTCCTCCTCTCAAGGAGAAAGGAAAAAGCTTAAGCTTAACAATATTACCATCTATTTCTTGGTACTTTTGCATATCACAAAGTTCAACAAAGTTGTTTAAGTGTAAAGCAGCATCATCTCCAGCACCGGAGAATTGTTCTCTCATGACTAAGTTTAGCAAAGCAGGTTTAATTTCATATGAAGGTGCTGAAGTGGCAGGTGTAGTGATAGGTGTGCTGATAAAGTCATCGTTGTTGTGACTAGTGAAGTCACACAACTTGGTGTTCTCGGTGGAACCCATAGTAGCAAGCAAGCAAGATAACTATTTTTGTGATTTTTGATAAAAGGTACTAAAGCAAAAACTGAAAGGTAAACTAACAAGACTAAAAGCAAAGGTAAAAGATAGCGTGCAACTCCCCTATCCTAAAGAGTGGAGTCCCTGGCAACGGCGCCAGAAATTGCTTTGCTAGGTGCCTTCTCACCCCTCGTTGGTTACCCCAAGTGGAAGGTTTGAGATGCAGTGTAGCAGAAGTTTTCCCTTGGCAATACCAAGGATCGTTTTCCCTGAGACTCCCAGTTTCAACAAGAAGGTGTCAATTGCTAACGGCGCCAGATATTAGCAATCAACGTGGACCTGCACACAGATACAAATAACTTTGCTCCCTACGAGTACAGAGAGGTTGTCAATCCCTCCGGCCTTGTCGTTTACAAAGGATCAAACGCAAGTGATAGTAGTGATAGATATAATTGCAATAGTAAATAAAAGCGGAAAAGTAAATAGCGGATGTGATCAATGATGGTAATATGGACCGGAGTCTCATGATGTTCACTAGTGATGTCTCTCTCCCAAAAGATGATAAAACAGCTATGTGAGGTAAACGAATTACAGCCGGGCAATTGACAGGACCATGTGCGCAAACCAATGCTGACTACATTGCAAGAAAGGTTGAGGTTCAAAGCATGGGCGGTACGCCGAGGTAAGTAGACCGAAATCCATCTGCATCTATTACTAATCATCCACCTTGAGATATCTATCTAGAACATCTCGCTGGTATTAAGTTGCGAGTCCCACCCATAGTGTAAACTCAAAGCAACAGACAACTGCATTAAAAGAACTTGGCGTAAAGTAAACAGTCCTTGCACCCGCGGGCACAAGCACCGTTGTTTTCCCCCTTGAGGCAACAGCACATCCCCTAGACTCATGTTTCTGTCACTCAAACTAGTCATCGAGGGGCATGAACCCACAATCGAGCATAATGTTCCCTCTTGGAGTCACTACCTATTACTTGGCCAAAGCAATAAATAACAACAGAGAACATGCAAGAATTACTTACGAACATAAATATAAAAGAGGTAGATCAAATATATTACTCAAGCACAATCTGAACATAATCTCATAATCCATAGGATCCCAGCAAACTCATCATAGCAACAGCATAAGGATTACATATGTGCCTCGATCATGTAGGGCAGCTCACGAGGACTAATTAGTGAAGCACAAGAACGGGAGGAGAACATCACATAGCTACTGGTCATGGACCCATGGTCCAAGGGAGACTACTCACAACTCATCCGGGAGGCGTCCATGGTGGTGGAGAAGCTCCCGGTGGTGATCCTCCCCTCCGGCAGGGTGTCGGGAAGAGTTCTCCTGGTGCTCCCGATCTTGGAAGCGGCGGCGGCGGCGGAACAGAGATGAGATCGCGAAAAAGAGTTCCCGTCTCGAGGGTTTCGGGAGACGCTTTAAATATATGCCAAAGGGGGGCATCAGCGGAGCCTCGGGGGGCCCAGGCG
>LR738714.1:584719334-584735783 GCA_902687465.1 Secale cereale
TGTACTTCGGGCGCAAGGTAGCTTCTGGAACGCTGATTTTTTATATAATTTTTCTGGATTTTTCCTGGCAGTTCTCGTAATGTGAAAACCTGAAATACAAAAACAGCCGAAAACAGAAACTGGCACTGGGGTGCACTGAGTTAATAGGTTAGTCCAAATATGATCAAAAGTGTATGGAAGTATATAAATAACATAGCAATATCACCCAAAAGAGGCATGGAGCAAGAAGAAATTATAGATACGTTTCGGACGTATCAGCCGCCTATAGGAAGATGTATGAGGCTGCAAATGAAGTTTGTGAGCTCGACGACGAGGAGGAGGAGGAGGTTGGCAGCTCCGCGACGGCTGTGGCACGATGCCACGACGATAATGATGGCCCTTCCATGAGCACCGCCGGCAGCTGCTACTTCTCGAGCTTGCGTTGTATTCCCTCGAAGAGGAAAGGGTGATGCAGCACAATAGCGTAAGTATTTCCCTTAGTTTTTGAGAACCAGGGTATCAATCCAGTAGGAGACCACGCGTGAGTACCTCGCACCTGCACAAACAAATAAGAACTTCGCAGCCAATGCGATAAGGGGTTGTCAATCCCTTTATGAAAGTGAAATCTGATAGATAGGATAGTATAATATTTTTGGTATTTTTGGATATAAGAACAAAAACTAAATAAAGCAAAGTAAAGTAGATGAAAGATTAATATCTTGAGAATAGACGTGGGGGGCATAGGTTTCACTAGTGGCTTCTCTCATGATAGCAGAATTCTACGGTGGGTGAACAAATTACTGTCGAGCAATTGATAGAAAAGCGCATAGTTATGAGAATATCTAGGCATGATCATTATATATAGGCATCACGTCCATGACAAGTAGACCAAAACAATTCTGCATCTACTACTATTACTCCACACATCGACCGCTATCCAGCATGCATCTAGAGTATTAAGTTCATAAGAACAGAGTAATGCTTTAAGCAAGATGACATGATGTAGAGGGATATACTCAAGCAATATGATATAAACCCCATCTTTTGTCCTGTATGGCAACAATACAATATGTGCCTTGCTGCCCCTGCTGTCACTGGGAAAGGACACCGCAAGAATGAACCCAAAGCCAAGCACTTCTCCCATTGCAAGAACTATAGATCTAGTAGGCCAAACCAAACCAATAATTCAAAGAGACTTGCAAGGATATTATAATCATACATACAAGATTTCAGAAAAGAATCAAATATTTCTCATAGATAATCTTGATCATAAACCCACAATTCATCGAATCTCGACAAACACACCGCAAAAAGATTACATCGAATAGATCTCCTCGAAGATCAAGGAGAACTTTGTATTGAGATCCAAAAAGAGAGAAGAAGCCATCTAGCTAATAACTACGGACCTGAAGGTCTGTGGTAAACTACTCATAACTCATGGGTGAGGCTATGGTGTTGATGTAAAAGCACTCAGTGGTAGATCCCCCCTCTGACGGAGCCTGGAACAGGCCCCAAGATGGGATCTCACAGGAACAGAAGGTTGCGGTGGTGGAATTAGGGTTTTCTCTGTTGCCTCGATGTTTTCAGGGTACATGGATATATATAGGAGGAAGGAGGGCACCGGGGGAGCCAGAGGGGGCCCACGAGGGTGGGGGCACGCCCAGGGAGAAGGGGCGCGACCTAGACCCTCATGGACGCCTCTCTCGTTCCCTCGCGTGTACTCCAAGTCTCCTGGGTAGATACGGTTCCAAAAATAACTCTCCTGAAGGTTTCATTCCATTTGGACTCTGTTTGATATTCCTTTTCTACGAAACCCTGAAATAGGCAAAAAAAAGCAGCAATCTGCACTGGGCCTTGGGTTAGTAGGTTAGTCCGATAAATAATATAAAAGTGTATAATAAAGCCCATAAAACATCCAAAACAGAATATATAATAGCATGGAACAATCAAAAATTATAGATACGTTGGAGACGTATAAAGCATCCCCAAGCTTAATTCCTGCTCGTCCTCGAGTAGTTAAATGATAAAAACAAAAAGTTTGATGTGGAATGCTAACTAACATAATTCTCGATGTAATTCTCTTTATTGTGGCATAAATGTTCAGATCTGAATGACTCAAGATAAAAGCTCATATTGACATAAGAATAATAATACTTCAAGCATACTAACAAAGCAATCATGTCTTCTCAAAACAACATGGCCAAAGAAAGTTCATCCCTAACAAATCATATAGTTTGGCTATGCTCCATCTTCGTCACACAAAATATTCCAACCATGCACAACCCCGATTTCAGCCAAGCACTTGTTTCATACTTTAATTTTTTCAAACTCTTTCAACTTTCACGCAATATATGAGTGTGAGCCATGGACATAGCACTATATGTTATAGAGTGGTGGTTGTGGAGAAGACAAAAAGAGGAAGATGGTCTCACATCAACTAGGCGTATCAATGAGCTATGGAGATGCCCATCAATAGATATCAATGTGAATGAGTAGGGATTGCCATGCAACGGATGCACTAGAGCTATAAATGTATGAAAGCTCAACAAAAGAAACTAAGTGGGTGTGCATCCAACTTGCTTGCTCACGAAGACCTAGGGCATTTGAGGAAGCCCATCGTTGGAATATACAAGCCAAGTTCTATAATGAAAATTTCCACTAGTATATGAAAGTGACTAAACATGAGACTCTCTATCATGAAGATCATTGTGCTACTTTGAAGCACAAGTGTGGAAAAAGATAGTAGCATTGTCCCTTTTTTTTCTTTTCTTTTTTCCTTTTTTTGGGCCTTTCTTTTTTCTTTAGCCTTTCCTTCTTTTTTTTCTTTTTTTTCTTTGGGACAATGCTCTAATAATGATGACCATCACACTTATATTGATTTACAACTTGATACTAGAACAAAATATGACTCTATATGAATGCCTCCGGCGGTGTACCGGGATGTGCAATGAATCAAGAGTGACATGTATGAAAAATTATGCATGGTGGCCAAGCCACAAATACGATGTCAACTATATGATTATGCTTGGCAATATGACAATGATGTAGTGTGTCATAACAAACGGAACGATGGAAATTTGCATGGCAATATATCTCGGAATGGCTATGGAAATGCCATGATAGGTAGGTATGGTGGCTGTTTTGAGGAAGGTATATGATGGGTGTATGGTACCGGCGAAAGTTGCGCGGTATGAGAGAGGCCAGCAATGGTGGAAGGGTGAGAGTGCGTATAATCCATGGACTCAACATTAGTCATAAAGAACTCACATACTTATTGCAAAAATCTACAAGTCATCAAAACAAAGTACTACACGCATGCTCCTAGGGGGAAGGTTGGTAGGAGTTAACCATCGCGCGCTCCCGACCTCCACACAAAGGATGACACTCAATGAAATACCTCATGCTTCAAATTGGTCACACAACGGTTACCATACGTGCATGCTACGGGACTTGCAAACCTCAACACAAGTATTTCTCAAATTCACAACTACTCTACTAGCATGACTCTAATATCACCATCCTCATATCTCAAAACAATCATCAAGTATCAAACTTCTCATAGTATTCAATGCACTTTATGTGAAAGTTTTTACTATACTCATATTGGACTCTCAAAAGGATATAAGTGAAGCATGAGAGATCAACAATTTCTACAAAATAAAACCACCACAGTGCTTTCAAAGATATAAGTGAAGCACTAGAGAAAAACTATCTAGCTAAAAAGATATAAGTGAAGCACATAGAGTATTCTAATAAATTCTAAACCATATTTATCTCTCTCAAAAGGTGTGTCCAGCAAGGATGATTGTGGCAAACTAAAAAGCAAAGACTCAAATCATACATGACGCTCCAAGCAAAATACATATCATGTGGTGAATAAAAATATAGTCCCGAGTATAGTTACCGATAGATGGAGACGAAAGAGGGGATGCCTTCCCGGGGCATCCCCAAGCTTAGGCTTTTGGTTGTCCTTGAATTTTACCTTGGGGTGCTGATGAAGCTACAGACCTAGGGTAGGGTCACTGGCCTGACCCAGGTGCCCCACCCAAGGTCACTACCTCGGAAGCTCAATAGACAACTCGAAGAAAACAGAAACAGTCGACTGATACGGCCGAAGAGGACATTCCACTCGACTGCATACCCCCGCTCAGACGACTCAACTCCACTCGGAAGGATGAGGACACTCGACCATGCAAAGACACTCGACCCCTGAAGGTCAAAGGTCCCGTTAGGACAGCAACAGTTGTGCATTCATTCTGTAGTAATGAATGCCTTTATCACCCTTTATTGCAGACGTTATCAGTAATGCCTTGCCTTTATGTACATTGAACCCTTTGTAACGTGGGATGGCTGGGGTCCTGGCGCACTCTATATAAGCCACCCCCCCTCCTCCAGTACAAGGGTCCGCACCCCCTGTAACTCACACACACATATACATTCCAGTCGACCGCCTCCGGGCACCGAGACGTAGGGCTTTTACTTCCTCCAAGAAGGGCATGAACTCGTAAACATCATGTGTACAATCTCATCGTAGCTAGGACCTTGCCACCTCCTACGTACCCCCTACTCGTACTGTCAGACTTAGAACCACGACAGTTGGCGCCCACCGTGGGGCAGGCGTCTTAGCGACTTCCGATGAGGTTGCAAGCTTTTTTCTCCGACCTCCGTCGTCATGGTTTCCGGTGGTGGTTTGGCGCTGGGCCGCGAGATCCGACTCGGCGCGCTCGTCTTCGTCTCCGCTTGGCTCCAGGAGGCCCCTCTCGACGTCAAGGCGCTACCCGTCCGCGGGGCTGCGCACTTCCATGCCAGCGCCTGCGGCGTCCTTCTCCGACAGCCGTCGACTCTGTATCGGCCGACTCCTTCATCATCTGTCGTCCCCGTTGGACGCCGCCGCAAGCGATCCGGTCGGTCATGGCTCCAGCAGTGGGTGAAGCACATGGTGGCATGCCAAACGGCCACCCCTCAAGTTGCGGCCATCGAGCCCGACGAATACCTCTACTGGCCGATTGATCTGTCGATTGATTCCGTAGATTCGCTTTCCGAATACTGGAGCAGCGACCCCGCAGCGGAAGTCCTCATGGGCGACACACATCGCAGTCCGCCGGGGTAGCAGGAGAGCAGCGACCCCACAGCGGAAGTCCTCATGGTCGATTCAATCCAGCCGTCTCAGTCGGAGGCTGGGAGAGGCTTGCAGCAGATCCGGACGCTGCTCCGGACAGCAGGAGAGCAGAACGCGGCCGTCTCTCAGTCGCGCAACAAGATTCACAGCAGATCAGTGGCGGCAGACAATGTCTGGTCGGCTCACAGCCCAAGATTGCCCTCGAGGCGCGAGGGCCGTGGACCCCGTCAAGACCGGCATCTGGGTCGGAATGATGAACAGTACGATCGTCGACCCGGTCACAATGATCGCCACCGAGTGCCTACGCCTCCTCCGGGAAGCGGATCGTACTCGCCGAGGCGACACGAAGGCATGCGTTTGCGTGACGACGAGCGGAGGATTCCCCCAGATCCCAGAAGACCTGGCTTTGACGCAATATCTATTCTTGTGCAAGGCCTGGTCGACAGGAACCGAGTGTACAGAGAAGAGCAAGGCGGAGATCGTCCGAGTGGATGTCGAGCGTCGGTATCTGGGCCCGAATGTTTTAGTAGTGCTATCAGGGCTGCTGAGATCCCCCCAACTTCAGATTAGCGGCGGGAGTGAGTAAACTCACCGGCGAATCAAAGCCGGACACTTGGCTCGAGGATTACTGTGTGGCCGTGCATATCGGTGGCGGCATGATGATGTGTCCATGAAGCATCTCCCCTTGATGTTAGGTGGCTCGGCCCGGGCGTGGCTAAATCAGTTGGCCCCTGGGAGCATTTACAGTTGGGAAGAGCTAGCCCGAGTGTTTATCAGGTCCTTTGAAGGCACCTGCAAATGACCCGCAGGGCTGGCGGAGTTGCAATTGTGTACAGAAGCTGAATGAAACTCTGAGGGACTACATTCAAAGGTGGACCACCTTGCACCACCCGGTGGAAAACGTATCCGAGCATCAAGCAGTTTGTGCCTTCAAGGAGGGCATGCGGTTCAGAGAGCTGAACCTGAAGTTCGGTCGGACAGGAGATATGTCAATGACTCGGATGATGGAAATAGCCAGTCGGTATGCTAACGGAGAAGAGGCTGATCGACTCCGTAGCGGCAAGAAACCAGTCGGCCAAGATGACCAGAATTCCAATCGGAAGCCAAAGCGCAAGGCAGAACCAGCAGTTCAAGGTGAAGCTGCAATCGTTAACCAAGGGAAAGACAAAGGAAAGCCTAAAGGCCCTTGGGTCCCCAAGAAAGTGAAAGATCAAGCAGGAAATGATGTGCTCGACCTGCTGTGTCCTATCCACATGGAGAAAGATGAAGAGGGGAACTTGGTTTACCCCAAGCATACCACTCGACAGTGCCGACTCCTGATCCAGAATTTCCAGAAAGATTAGCCGACTGAGAAAGAGAAGGAATCAGAGGAGACCGAACACAAAAAGGGGATGGAGGTTACCCCCAGATCAACTCCACCTTGATGATTTTTGCTGATGTTGAAAGCAAAAGTCGACTGAAAGTTATTAACAGAGAAGTTAACATGGTTGCTCCAGCAAAAATGACGTACCTAAAATGGTCCAAGACTCCCATTACATTCGACCAGTCCGACCACCCCGCACACATTGCAACCCCTGGGCAGCGGGCATTGTGGTCGACCCAGTTGTCGATGGTACTCATTTGACCAACGTTCTGATGGATGGCGGCAGTGGCCTGAACATTCTGTACGCAGAAACCCTCCGTCGGATGGGCATTCCTATGTCCAAGCTAAGTGAGATTAACATGAGGTTTCACGGGGTCATCCCTGGAAACAAAGCCGATTCACTTGGACAGATTACACTCGACGTGGTTTTCGGCGATTCGAAGAATTTCCGCAAAGAAAAGCTCGCGTTTGAGGTGGTGGACTTCCACAACGCCTATCATGCCATACTGGGTAGGCATGCCTACGCCCGTTTCATGGCTAGACCATGTTATGTGTACCTCAAACTGAAGATGTCGGGGCCCAACAGCGTGATAACCGTCACAGGAACCGGCAGAAGGCAGAAGAGTGCTTCTAGAAAGGCTCGAAAATTGCTGACGAGCAGATGGTAGCAGTGGAGATGGAGGAGTACCAAAAGAATGTGGATGCGAGAGATTTGCTGCGGGCTAAGAAGCCAGCTTCCGAGTCAGCCTTCCAGTCGGCGGGGAGATGAAGCCTGTGCACATTCACCCCACCGACCCCAATGCGGCTCTGACCCACATCTCAACTACACTGGACGGCAAATAGGAAGAAGCGCTCATCCAGTTCCTCCTTGAGAACTAGAACATCCTCGCATGGAAACCATCCGACATGCCAAGTGTACCCAAGGGACTGGCTGAGCACCGTTTGCGAGTCGACCCAAAGGTGAAACACGTAAAGGAACATCTCTGTCGGTCCGCCGGGGAGAAGAGAAAAGCAATTGGCGAAGAGGTGGCTCGGCTCCTGGCAGCTGAGTTCATCCGCGAGATCTACCACTCCGAGTGGCTCACCAATGTGGTCATGGTACCCAAGAAGGACAAATCCCGCCGCATGTGCGTCGATTTCAAGAATATCAATCGGGCCTGCCCGAAGATCATTTTCCTCTCCCTCGGATCGATCAGATAGTCGACTCGACTGCGGGGCGCGAGCATTTGTCTTTTCTGGACGCGTATTCTGGGTACCATCAGATCCGACTGTTGGGACCCGATGAAATCAAGACATCCTTCATCACCCCATTCGGGTGTTTTTGTTATGTCACCATGCCATTCGGTCTCAAGAATGGCGGCGCTACCTTCATGCGCATGATTCAAAAGTGTTTGCTGAAGCAAATCAGTCGGAACGTGGAAGCATACATGGATGACATCGTGGTCAAGTCACGTAAAGATTATGACCTACTGGCTGACCTCGCTGAGACATTCGCAAATTTAAGAAGCTATGATATCAAGCTTAATCCGTCGAAGTGTACATTCAGAGTTCCACGTGGTAAGTTGCTCGGTTTCCTTGTTTCAGAATGAGAAATCGACGCCAACCCAGAGAAAGTCAGTGCCATCCTCCGAATGAAGCGCCCCGTGTGTGTGCACGACGTCCAGAAGCTAACTGGTTGCTTGGCTGCATTAAGTCGATGCATTTCTCGTCTCGGTGAGAAGGCATTACCTTTCTACCGACTGATGAAGAAGTCTGAAACGTTCGAGTGGAATTCTGAAGCTGAAGCATCGTTTGAGGATATCAAAGCCCTACTTTCCACCCAGCCGGTGCTTGCTACCCCAGTCAGCAAAGAGCCTCTTTTAGTGTACATCGCAACCACCGAACAAGATACTCACGGTCGAGCGGGAAGAAGAAGGCCAATTCTAGAAAGTCCAACGCCCAATGTACTACATTTCCGATGTATTGACTCCCTCCAAGCAAGGATGCCCGCATTACCAGAAGCTTGTGTATGGGATTTACTTGACCACGAAGAAAGTTGCTCATTACTTCTCAGATCATTCGATCTCAGTCGTCAGAGACGCCTCGCTATCGGAAATTCTGAACAACCGAGATGCAACCGGTCGAGCGGCCAAATGGGAGATTGAACTCCTTCCGGTGGATATCAAGTTTGAAGCGAAGAAAGCTATCAAGTCTCACGCAATAGCAGATTTCATGGCCGAATGGATCGAGCCAGAGCAATCAACTCAGATCTAGTCGGATCACTGGACCATGTTCTTCGATGGATCCAAGATGTTGAACGGATCTGGTGCAGGTGTGGTTTTGGTGTCCCCCAGAGGCTACAAGCTTAGTTATGTCCTTCAAATCCACATTGATTTTTCAAACAACAAAGCTGAATACGAGGGGCTTTTATACGGGTTGTGTATGGCCATCTCACTCGGCGTCCATCGCCTAATGGTTTACGGCGACTCGGACTTAGTGGTCAATCAGGTGATGAAGGAGTGGGACGTCAGAAGTCCAGCAATGACCAGTTACTGTAGCACGGTGCGGAAGCTGGAAAAGAAATTTGAAGGTTTAGAGCTCCACCACGTGCCCAGAATCAAGAACCAGCTTGCTGATGATCTCGCGAAGATAGGGTTCACTCGGAAGCCTATACCCAAGAATGTGTTCTCAGAGCATCTGCACACCCCCTCAGTCAAAGAAGACCCCTTCATGGAGGAGCCCCCGCAGCCAATAAGCGCATCTGATCCGACTGAAGTCGAAATTCCTGCAGTAGTCGACTTAATCATGGAGATCTTGGTGATCACGCCCGACTGGACTGTGTCGTACATAGCATACTTGCTCAGGCAAGAGCTCCGAGGATGGAGAGGAGGCGCTTCAGATCGTCCGTCAATCCAAAGCCCTCACTGTCATTCAAGGTCAACTCTACAGGGAGAGTGTCACGGGAGTCGCTCAGCGTTGCATCACCTCAGAAGAAGGTCAAATGATTCTGAACGAGATTCACTCGGGAACTTGTGGCCACCATGCTTCCTCTCGGACTATCGTGGCCAAGGCATACTGAGCTGGATTTTACTGGCCCCGAGCGAACGAGATGGCAAAGGATATCGTAGACAAGTGCGAAGGCTGCGAGTTCTACTCCAACATGTCTCACAAGCCTGCGTCTCCCTTGAAGACCATCCCGTTGGTTTGGCCATTTGCCGTTTGGGGGTTGGACATGGTTGGTCCATTCAAAACCGGCAGAAGCGGGTTCACTCACTTGCTCGTAGCAGTCGACAAGTTTACCAAATGGATCGAAGCCAAGCCCATCAAGAACATCGGCTCGAGCACCGCCATCAGCTTCATCAGAGAATAGATATTTAGATACGGAGTCCCCCACAGTATCATCACGGATAACGGCTCCAACTTTGACTCAGACAAATTCAGAGCCTTTTGTTCCTCCCAAGGTACTTGGGTCGACTACGCATCCGTAGCGCATCCGCAGTCGAATGGACAAGCAGAAAGAGAAAACGGTTTGATCCTCCAAGGCCTGAAACCGCGGCTTATGCGCGACCTCAAGCACGCCACTGGGGCTTGGGTGACAGAACTGCCGTCTGTCTTATGGGGGCTAAGGACAACTCCGAACCGGTCTACTGACTGTACCCCCTTCTTCATGGTCTATGGAGCTGAGGCCGTGCTGCCGAGTGATTTGTTGCACAACGCCCCTCGAGTGGAAATCTTCTCCGAGGCAGAAGCAGAACAAGCCCGTCAAGATGCAGTCGACCTCCTGGAGGAAGAACGCGAGATGGCCTTGATCCGCTCGACCATTTACCAACAGGACCTGTGTCGATTCCATGCCCGCAATGTCCGAAGCCGAGCATTCCAGAAAGGAGACCTGGTTCTCCGGGTACGTCAGAAGCGACCACATAAACTTGCCCCAACATGGGAAGGCCCCTTCATCATCACCAAGGTACTGCATAATGGGGCGTATCACATCTACAACGTGGCCAAGAAGAAAGATGAGCCTCGTTCGTGGAACGCGGATCTGCTCCGCCGCTTCTATACTTGAAGCACTCGGCCAGTCGAGTTGTAATAAGAATCTTCCAGTTTGTTTTTAAAGACAAGTTCGCAACGATTCCTTAATGATTGCTAAATACAAAGATGCATGTTCTAAATCCTTGAGCGCAGCCAGCCTCTCTTCCTTCACTTCCTTGCAGTGCACCCGAACCAGAGACAACGCAACGTCAGCACCACAACGGGCAGATGACTTCTTCCACTCCTGCACTCGACTGGGGATCTCGTTGAGTCGAGTCATCAGAGACTCGAGGCATTCTCTTGCACCGTCCCTCTCCAGAGTGCAGCGTTGATCGGAGACATCACGGCCTTCAGCCGACCGAGGTAGCCTGTGGCGCTGGTGAGGCGGGACTCGAGTCTCAAGACATTCATAGCCGCTTCATCCTTGACGAGAGAGTTGGCGGGGTCCAGACCCGGCTTGACCCGCCCAGTCTCCTCCTCGAAGTTGCGACAGAATTCTACATAGGCGAAAACATGATGGGTTAGAGAGCAGGGTATGAGTCGACCGCCCTGATTCAGTCAGAAAAAAGGAACGTACCTTCAAGCACGAGGTACCACTTCTTCGTGAGGTCACCAAGATAAGCTTCCAACCCGTTCCTCTTCTGGAATAGGTCCCCCACCTTCTCGTCCAGGGCGATATTGGCCCTCTCCAGTCGAGTCACTTCCTTGTTGGCCGCACCAAGAGAGTCCTTAAGCCTGGCAATCTCTTCTTCAAGCTTGCCGACCGAAGCAAGCTTCTATTCTGCGAGTTCAGTTTTCTCCTGCGCCCTCTGCTGCGCCGCTACCAGATCAAGGTCCATTTTCTCCAGAGCTACCTTCATTTGATCTACAAGAGACATTACTAGACAGATGAACATAAGGATGCACACGCACATTCGCTGAAATTCAGTCGACAAGCTATACACTTTTATTACCAGACGCTTTTTCCTGGGATTTTTCAAATGCTCCCTGGCCAGCTCCATGTCAAGATTGAATTGGACCTGCTTCTTATCAAGATCCGCGAATTTGGCTCCAAACTCGCAAGATTTCTGCACCAACAAAACAAGACAGAATTCTAAGACTATAGTCGAGCCAAATACTCAACAGTAGTCTCGGGGACTACACCCAGTGGGTGCACTAAGCGTGCCCCCAGTGGTCTCACTCGGCCGGATCAGTCCTGCCCGAGCTCAAAAAAAGAGAGAGACAGATGCATTTTGTTCTTAGACCATGGCCGACTACCAGCAATCGACCACGGTCTTGGGGACTACACCCAGTGGGTGCACTAAGCATGCCCCCACTGGTCCTCACTCGGCTGGATCAGTCCTGCGCGAGTGAGAAGAGTTCGAAACAAATAAACAAGACAAATTCTACGACCACAGCCGACTGACTTCAGTCGACCATGGCCTCTGGGGCTACACCCAATGGGTGCACCCAGCGTGCCCCCACCGGTCCAATCGACACAAGACTGATTGGATTACAAGAGCTAAAGCTACAAGAAAATCAGGAACTCCCAGTGGGTGTAACATCATCTTACGAACAAAGCGGCAGTTTTCAGAACGAAGATCCCAACAACACAGCAAGTTAGTCAAAAAAGACAAACCTAGACATTGGTTCGAAGAGCCGAGCTGGCATGGTAGGCAGCCATGCTAGCCTCATACGCCGCCTTCGTCCGCTCCATCATCAATCCCGCCTGACGAACGGCCTCCTTGGCCGCACTCACGGGGTCCTCCGGGACGTGATGGGTGGCGAAAAGCACGGATGGTGAGGCAGCCGAAGCAGTCACAGGGTCAGCAGCTGGAATAGCCGACACGGAGGGACGGTCAGTTGACACGGGAACAGCAAAGGAGACCGTGGTTCGAGCCATGTCCCCCTGTTGCTGGGCCTTAGAGGCATAGGGTGTCTTCCGACCCCTCCTTCCCGCGCCTCGTTGAGAAACCTCCATGTGATCCTCCTCATCATCATCGTCATCAGGAAGTTCAATGATATTGTGTGGCCCTTCAAAAAACGATCAAGAAGAAATTCAGTCGACTGACAATCCAAAATAGCAAAAGACAAAGCATAGTCAAGAATCCACACCTGCTTGGGACGAGGCAGCATATGCGGTCTCCTTGTCGTCACTGTTAGAAGGGAGAGAGAGGTTGGTGGAATAGTTGTTGTATTGTTTGAGACTCGTGGGCATATATATAGCAGTACAAAGACCAACTTGGAGTACAAGACAAGGCAGGACCAAATCCTAGTCTATCCTATACTTCCTAATAATCCTTATACTCAACATCCTCCTGCAGTCACAACGGTAGCGACGCAGACGGTGAGACTGGAGAAGAATCCGAAGGCAAGCCAACGGACACCCCCCACAGTCGTAACGGTCGATGCATCGCGGAGTCGTGGCTGGAGTGAAAACCGACAAGGTTCCTCAAGCAGGCGGTAGCCCTTTGTGCCGTTTGTCGGAGTAGCCAAGAGCGTAGGTGGTGTAGCCATGGTCGAGGTTGCTGTGCCAAGAATGCCGTGGTCGATGTCGAGTCGGGGTAGCCGGTGTTGCCAGCACCGGGCATGCGTAGACGGACGAAGACGAAGTTGACGAAGCGTCGACCAGGCTTGCCAGGCTCGGGGACACGTCGTGGATGAAGGCACGCATCGGTGTTGCCAGCACCAGGCATGCGTAGACGAGGGACCTGCATGAGTTGTACGCCATGTTGGAGAAATCGAAGGGGCCAGCAGAGAAGGACTCGACGACAGTTGCGGCGTCTATCGGCACGGGGCCGATGTCACCAACGGTGGTCGGAGTAGACGAAGTAGTTGGGGTAGATGACGGCGACGCTGGCGACGGGCTGGTGCTTGGACGAAGACGAATGGGGTGGACGAGCGCCGACGGCGGTTACGAAGGTAGCGGCGGTGGCGGCCAGAGAAGAGCGCGGCGGTGGCCTAACGGCAGCGGCGGCGGCTAGGTTAGGAGTGCGGCGGCGGTGCTCAAAGTAGGCGAAGAACCCTGACAGCGTGACGAAGACCGGCGCGGACGGTGACGTTCCCGCACCAAGGGGGATGGCGCGATGCATTCCACAGGAAGTCGAGACGCGATGACGACGGAGTGTACCGCGGGCCAAGGCGCTACGGCCCGAAGGGGTGACGCAGCGGCGGCAGGCGGGTCGGGGCGACGGTGGGAAGACCTCGGGGCGGCGGCGGGGACCGCAGGCCGCGACGCTGCGGCCCGAAGGGGCGACACAACGGCGGTTCGCGAGTCGGTGCAATCGCGGGGACGGCCTCGGGGTGGCGGCGGGGACCGCGTATCGTGGCACTACGACCCGTAGGGGCGACGCAGCGGCGACACACGAGTTGATGCAGCCGCGAGGAGAACCACGAGGCGGCGGCACTGCGGCCCAACGGGGCGACGCAGCGACAGCCCATTGCTCGATCGGCGGAGGGGCGCGCTGAACTCGGGACAATCTTCACGGGACCTACAGAGGCGCGCACAACCAACGGGCTAGGTTGGTCGTGCGGCGTAGATGAAGCAGATCGCGATGGCGAGCGGGTGATCAAGCCGATCGCGTGCGAGGTCGGGGACTCCGCTCGTTGGAGGCGTGGTGGCAGCAGAGTCCTGGATGAGGCCGACGACGGCGGACGGCGTGGGACGTCAGCGCCGGCTCCCGGGCTGCCTAAGCAGCGCCGGTGCCCGGGCAACGAGGCCCGAGCGACCAACGGAGCAGCAGCGCCCGAGTTGAGGTAGCCGACGAGCCTCATGCAGCCGAGGACGAGGTCGACGAGGTAGACCGCCGAGCCGCCGTTCAGACACGTCTGAGGCGGGTGACGTGGATCGATGGGCGGGTCGGCGCGCGAGCGATGGCTATGATTGGCCGTCGCATGGCGCGAGGCCACCCGGTCGGGGCGATGCAGGTGTTCCGATCGAAGCAGGACGGTGATGGCCGGCGCAGGGCGACGGGCAGACCGACGCACGGACAGCGGCTGGCCCGGATGGGCCGCCTCGGCGCGCGTGGCCGCCGGGTCGGAGAAGAGGCCGGTTGGTCGCGCCGGGGTCGGAGTAGATGCGCATGAGGGTCGACGGCGGCGACGGGCGACGCAAATCGATCAAGAATATATCGGAAAACCAAAAAGAAAAACGCCAATCAAAATGACCAGTGAGAGAGCAAAAAAACCCGGAGCAATGGCTCGGGAAAAAGACTCTCTAGGGCAGCCGGCCAACACGGCCGGCGGACGAACCCTAGGTACGGTGGCGCGGCCCCCGGTGGCGATCATGAAGATCCGCCCCGGGGGCGGCGCCGTGCGGAAGTGACGGCGGCGGCTAGGGTTTGGACCGGTTAGGTTGATACCATGTTAGAAGGGAGAGAGAGGTTTGTGGAATAGTTGTTGTATTTCTTGAGCCTCGTGGGCATATATATAGGAGTACAAAGACCAACTTGAAGTAAAAGACAAGGCGGGACCAAATCCTAGTCTATCCTATACTTCCTAATAATCTTTATACTCAACAGTCACGACCCTTATCAACATCCATCGAAGTCCCAGAAGCAGCAACGCTGAAGATTTCAAAGAAACTGAGTCGACAAAGACTAATCTTGTCTCCAAAATGGAAGAAGAATGAAGCAGAACAACACTTACGTGGAGGCAATCGGGACGTCCACTTTGATCTTCGGCAAGGCCTTCCGGGGTTTGGAGGCGGCGACCTTGGGCTGTTTTGGCGCTTTCTCAGTCGGATCTGGAGTTGACGTCCGAGTGCGCTTCTGCACCTGGGAGCTGGAAGGACCCATCCTGGCACGCGCGACTTCTGGGTTGTGCTTCTCCTTGGAGCGCTTCTCTGAAGGAAATATGCCCTAGAGGCAATAATAAAGTTATTATTTATTTCCTTATATCATGATAAATGTTTATTATTCATGCTAGAATTGTATTAACTGGAAACTTAGTACATGTGTGAATACATAGACAAAACAGAGTGTCCCTAGTATGCCTCTACTAGACTAGCTCATTGATCAAAGATGGTTATGTTTCCTAGCCATAGACATGAGTTGTAATTTGATCAACGGGGTCACATCATTAGGAGAATGATGTGATGGACAAGACCCATCCGTTAGCTTAGCAACTTGATCATTTAGTTTTATTGCTATTGCTTTCTTCATGACTTATACATGTTCCTATGACTATGAGATTATGCAACTCCCGAATACCGGAGGAACACTTTGTGTGCTACCAAACGTCACAACGGAACTGGGTGATTATAAAGGTACTCAACAGGTGTCTCCAAAGGTACTTGTTGTGTTGGCGTATTTCGAGATTAGGATCTGTCACTCCGATTGTCGGAGAGGTATCTCTGGGCCCACTCGGTAATGCACATCACTATAAGCCTTGCAAGCATTGCAGCTAATGAGTTAGTTGCGGGATGATGTATTACGGAACGAGTAAAGAGACTTGCCGGTAACGAGATTGAACTAGGTATTGAGATACCGACGATTGAATCTCGGGCTAGTAACATGCCGATGACAAAGGGAACAACGTATGTTGTTATGCGGTTTGACCGATAAAGATCTTCGTAGAATATGTGGGAGCCAATATGAGCATCCAGGTTCCGCTATTGGTTATTGACCGGAGACGTGTCTCGGTCATGTCTACATAGTTCTCGAACCCGTAGGGTCCGCACGCTTAAGGTTTCGATGACAGTTTTATTATGAGTTTATGAGTTTTGATGTACCGAAGGAGTTCGGAGTCCCGGATGAGATCGGGGACATGACGAGGAGTCTTGAAATGGTCGAGACGTAAAAATCGATATATTGGACGACTATATTCGGACATCGGAAAGGTTCCGAGTGATTCGGGTATTTTCGGAGTACCGGGGAGTTACGGGAATAGAGGAGAGAGGCCAAAAGGAAGGAGGCGCGTGGCCCCCTTCTGGTCCGAATTGGACAAGGGGTGCAGCCCCCTTTTCCTTCTCCCTCTCCCCCTCTTTCCTTCTCTCCTACTC